>BSBM01000042.1:6630833-7262500 GCA_027924585.1 Larix kaempferi | reverse complement strand
GGCCCGAGTCGTAGGTCTCCTCCCTTGACCATTTCCAATGCCCTAAGTCCACAAGACTTGGATACATCTAGCACAATGGATACCCATGTAAAGTCTTGTTTGATGCTTTTAGACGTTTTTCATGGCCTTGGATGTCTAAATGGTTTCTTTATGGCCGAAGGAATGATATTCTTCCATAAAACATCATTAGGCACATACATATTGCTCAAAACCACTTCATGGTATCAACATCCTTAATAATAGACCAATGATACCATTAAGAGGTGATATGTGGTTAGTGGAGGAAATTTCATCATAGCTCATTGTGGATAGAATATTTCTTTAGTGCCCAAGGTTCAGGTCTCTCTCTCTGACTATCTCTCTAAACTGGATATGGGTTATAGGTTTTAAGGGTTGGGTGTTTGATGATATAGTTTAGGGCTAATGAGAATTAGAGGTTATAAGAGTTAGGGGTTAATTTTTATTTAACTAGACACTTTAGAGGTTAGGATTACTTGGTCAAGATTTTAGGGGTTAAGGGATATATATCATTATGTGTTAGTATTTAGGAGTTTTAGGGGATATACTAGTTTAGGATTATAATGGGCCAAGAGTTATGATGGTTAGTTGTACTCGGGACTAGGGATTGCAGTGGCTAGGGAATACTGGTCAAGGGTTTGGGGATTGAGATATGGGGGTCATGGATTTATGGTTACAAGGATGAAGATTTATATATACATGAGGATAATACAATTTAGTGATTTTGTGTAATAGTATATCTCCTAACCCTTGTGGTGAAGGAGAGAAGAGAGGGGTGAGGGAGGATTGGGTAGAGTGGAATAGAAAGGACGGGGGGGGGGGGGAATTGGGTGGATAGGAAGAGTAGGGGGGTGGAGTTATTAGGGGGGGGGTTTAGGGAGGGATAGATAAAAATTAAGGTGTAAAACACAACGTGTGCACGCATCTACATGTGCGCACACAACAATGCGTGCGCGCCTCTGCATGTGCGCACTTCTGCGTGTGTTGGCATCTACGTGTGTGAGCATTTTCGGGTACGCGTGTTTGGATTCAAATTATTTTTGGAGATCTTGTAGGTTTGGTATTAGCTTCGCATTGCCAAACCTTGAGGCTCGGTCTGATTTATGGCAGAACACACCAATTTCTGTAAGTTCATTTTTTTCACGCTTAGTTCCGCATATGCCCCACTTGTGCACTACTGATGAAATTGCACACACTTGTCGAGGTCTGTGTGCAGATTCTAACTATATATTTTTTGAATAGATCTGCTATTGTTTTCTATTTTTAATTCATTTTTAACTACACTCACTGTCAAATTTGTAAAAATAATAGGTCATTTATTTGGCCTATAACTTTTGATTGGCTTACATATTTCAAGAATGAAAAAGAACCCGCACAAGAGTACAAGAATACCTACAAGCTAAAAAAATAAATGATTATGTTCAGACCATGATATGGTGGACTAGACCAACACTCGACCATGTTGTTTTAAGGCTTCACTAACTTTCATAATTTAAAAAATATATAAAATTAACGTTTAAAATTTTGGAAAAATAGCCTTGCACAAGATTTGTCTGTTTCCTACGTCTCTACATATTCCGGTGGACCAACAAAAACATATGCATTATGTTTTACAGAGAAAAAATAATGTATATATTCCGGAAGGTGATTTGTTTTTCTACATTTCATTTTTTTACACTTAATTGTAAAAATGTTTGTATGTACCTCTAATAATTCATTTTATTGATAAGATTTCTATTTTTTTCAGCATGCCATTGTAACTAACATGTCATAAGTGGGTATCAGTACCTTGCACCAACCCAAAACTTATATATAATATTTTTAATCAATTATTCATAAATATATCATAAATATAAATAGACATTTATATAATAAAATCAAACATATATTTGAAAACAAAAATATAAAATTTCAGCTTGTTGCACAACACCAAATTTTCAAATTTATTCCAAATTTCGATACACGAAATACCAATACCAACCAATTATGCTACTATGATATTATAATATATAATATATAAAATTGTGTGAAATGTAGAAAAGGAAATATAAGCCAGGTAAGCGTCCTTCTCGACCTACTCTACACATAGTTCTATGTATCTACGAAATTATATAAGGCAGTCCAACCAAGTGCTGCAAGTGCTGCATTCTTGTTGGCCCTTTACATGCATATATATGAAAAACAACAAACATTAAAACTAGGGCTACGCCCTCACTGTCTTAATTCAGACATATAAATAATGTCAAACTCATCATCATTATTATATAAATATAAAACAGGCATCAATATGAGGGTTATGAAAATGTAACAATAATTATTCAAAATAAGAAGCATGCTTCAAGTGTTGAAACCGAGAGAGAGCGACAACGCCCTTATGTAAACAAAAAGCAATATCAAGATTGGTACAAATGGTAGCGCCCTCCAAGAGCTGTGCCATCTTATTTCTTTTAGCAAACAACAGAATATTGTATTGATATATAGTACCATGGGAATCTCGGGGCTGCGCCCTCTTGATTCTGTTGGCAAACAAAGAATGTGATTTTATATGGATCTCTGGGCTTCAACCCTTCAAGGGCTGCGCCCTCTCCTTTCTTCACGCAACTATAGTTTATCTATATTATGTTTCCATGGAACAAGTACGAAATTATCCTAGGGTTGCTTCCTTGAGGAAATCCAAGGCCAACAAGATAAGTCGCCCTGCTTGTTCAAAAAAGGCGGGCACTCCACGCAGAAATTAATCAATATACAGTAATCAACAAACAAACTGAGATACTCTCAAGGCAAAGTTATGGGAGCTACGTACTCCAAAGAGGTTCGCCCTCCTCCATTTGAAACCTCAAACAATCAAGATATAAATAAAGGCACAGTAACGGGAGCTGCATCCTCCCAAGAACAGGGCCCTCCTCCATTTGCAACCTTAAGCAATCAAGACATTGTAAACTCTGAAATGCGAGATGCACAACCGGCAACACTCAACTGAGATTGATGTTCCAAAACACGTAAAATAAAGGGCCGCATACTTCAAAAAAGAGAAAGGGATGTTAAGAAATCAACATACCCATCAAAGATATCAATGATGCTCCCCATTATAAATAACGGCCTCTCAAAATAATTAATTAAAAACGGTTTTCCAGCCGCGGGGATGCTATTCTCGATGGAGACAATTTCTCCCCTGCTCCCCTTAACGGAATACCCTAATATACATTTAATTTAAAAAACGGTTTCTATCCTCCCAAGATGCTTTCCACAATAGAGTCAAATTCTTGAAGTAGAGAAAAACCCTAACCAATTTCATGAAGCAGTGGTTCACCTTCCTGTATTTAAGTTTCTTCTTAAATATATCGGAATGGGCTAAACTTTAGATCATTTGCATTTTAACCGGCAATTTTCACCAAAATCTGGGGAAGGAGAGATTGCTGAAACTGTGATTTGCGTTGCTTGAATTGCAATTTTGGTTGCAGGAATGGATTCAATAATCTTGATTACCCCTGGGCACCCCTATTATGCAATTCTAACAACCCAAAAGTGTCATTTAAACAATTTCAACCGGATTTTCGCCAAAAAAATTACCGGATTCTTAGTACAAACGATCTAGAGTTTAACTTACTCTAAATATATCTATTACCCACCTTCAATAAGGAATGCGCGCTCTTAATCCTTGCATTTGATCGATGATCAAACTATCTATGGAAAGACTTTACGATCTATAAAACAAATCCTTTATCCACTTTTATAAATGTCCAATATTTATATTATTCTTTTAAGGGGCAGTATACGTCCTAACTAAAACACTCAAACACTCGCGGGAATCAGGTAGCAATTCCAACTAAAATTTGCATGAAAGCAAGGCATTTTGATTTTATTTTATCCTGGTTGTTCTTTTAATCCTAGCTCAAAATATATAATTATTTTTTATTTCTACTTAATAATTTTTATCTAACATTTTTATTATTTATAATAAAATAATATTAATCCCTTATTCATATAAATAAATTTATTTGCACATTTTTATAAAACAATATATTTATGTGTTTACTCAACTTATCATTTACTAACTATCTAATAATTGAATATATATACAATTAGTTTATTTATGGTCTAATATCTACATTTGAAGTACATATATATACATTGGGACAATTCTATAAGTATTTAAAATTACTTTTTTTAATATAAATGACCCAATTTGCCATGCTAATACTAATAATTTTAAATAGTATTTTTAACAACATGCTTGCATATCTACCTTGCTTTACTTTAAGTTCATAGTCTTAAATGGATGAATAACATAGTCATAATGGCTTATTATTCACTCTTACATAATGCTAACTTTATTCTTCATTTTTACTTAAGGCTAACCATAATTTAAGACAACACCTAAAACTTTAGGCCATAAGTGAACCTCCACTACTCACCTTTCTTATAGTTCCCGCAGCACGAAGATGACATTCATCATCCATAACTTGGATTCTCATGCCTACCCATCCATAAACCTCTTCCCTACTGGATCTTGTGTCCCTATTGTTTAGTTGCATCGAGCCTTTAGTTTCCTAAGTCTACAAATTCAAATTAGAATCTAAGAATTCACAACAATTCTTACAAAGTTTACTAGTGAGGCATTGGCCTTGAGCTCCTTGCTAGGAACTTGTGATACACTTACACTTGCATATTGCATTTTAGTTATTAATAATAGGGGTAAAAGAGAGATGTTACATATGATGACCTCAAGACATCCAACCAAAAAATCATGCAACATAATATTCCTTTGAAAAGTGAGGTCAATCCCTTCGAACATGTGCTCGGAAAATGCATCCCAATCTAAAGCCTCTTGTCAAAGGAGAACTTAACAAATTGCTAGTTGTAAAAATAATTTTCCCCGCAAGACAAACTAAGTGGGTAGAAAATCTTGTTCCATAAAGAGAAGAGAATGGATATATCAAACTCTGTGTATATTTCTGGAATCTAAATAGAGGGTCAAATAAAGTCAACTATCTAGTTCCACACATGGAGTAGATCCTAGAATGTGTTTTGGGTTCCAATGTTTTTCCTTACTAGACAGATTCTCTTGATATAATCAAGTCCTATTTTCCCATGACGATCAACTAAAAATTTCTTTTAGAATAAAATGGGGGGATTATGCTTATCACAAGATGCCCTTTGGACTAATAAACGTAGCTGCAACCTTCCAAGCCTTCTTGAGGTTCGTAAATAAATAGGTTATAGTGTACTTGGATGATGTAGCTGTATTTTCAACAATTAAATGGGATCACATTCATCATATCATATTGATCTTTCACTAATGTAGAAGGTATGGCATCACGGGAAATCCTAGAAAGAATTTTTTTGTATGTAACTGACGGTAAATTGCTTGGATTCCTTGCTTCAAGATCTATAATCATGATCAAACCATAAATGAAAAGTATATATCTCATCTTTTGCTTCCTCATAGCAAAAAATCCATGCTTTATTTTATTGGGAATATTAATTTTTTGAGGAGATTTGTCCCCGAATTTTTCCAAAATGGTAAATCCACTTCAGGATATAATTAGAAGGGATGTTGTTCTGAAATGGGATAAGAAAGACAAGGTTTCATGATATAATTAAAAGGGATTTTGTTTTCAATTGGGATAAGAAAGAGAAGGATTCATTCATTTCCATTAAAGACATAATAGCACAAGGCCCCGCTTTAATGATTCCCAATTTCGACAATGAGTTTATTCTTTATCTGTTCTCTTCTGACACATCTTATATAGTAGTATTGACTCATAAATGTTTTGAATTATTTGAAGTCCCATTTTCTTTTATGAGCTCTCGGCTATAGGGTGAAGAATGAAATTAACCAAATGTATACAAACAAAATTTCAAATTCTTTTAGGATATTAATCATTTCTTACCCTACTTGCTAAAATCCGAAAAGAAATTTATAGTTATCTACATTAGAATTAGAGACTTGTTGGTACAAAAGGATCCCGAGGAAACAAGAGCACACTAGATAACTCCCTTTCATGAGTATGACTTGTAAATCAAGCCAATGAATATTTTTAGATGAAAAAGTACTTTGCAAGCTAGCTACATAGGCAAGGGATGCTCAAGATCATGGAAAGGGATGGAAAAATGAGGCCATCATGAATAAAAGAAAGATATACTACATATCCACTCCCACATATTCTTAGTATAATGAGTTGAAGTATTGCCTTACCCAGGGTAATGCTCCAACATATTTGGGATCATGACAAAAGAGATCTCTTAGATTGATATCTTGCAGTTCCAATTTGATGGCAAGATTCTCTTTTGACACAATTATGATGGTGCATTTTTAAGGTGTCTAGAAAATTTTGATGCATAAAAGGCCTTATCAAAACTGCACCGTGCTCTTATAGGAGGACATTTTAAAGGGGATACTATGGCTAATAAATTTCTCTGAGTTGAATATTATTTTCCTACACCATTCAAGTATGCACATACATATGCAAGAAAATATCTAATTTGTCAGAAATCTATGGGAAGTGAGAACAAACCAGCATTTCCCCTTCAACTTGTTTTAGTAAATAGTTCATTCTGACAATGGGGCTTGGAAATCATTGGAGAAATCAATCCCAACTCCTCTCTGCTTCATAAGGAAATCTTGAAACTGAAAAATTATTTTACCAGATGGATTGAAATTATTCCCATGAAGACTCTAAATGAGGATCAGGTGATATCCTTCCTAGAATTCAATAATATTACCATATTTGGTGTCCATAATTCTTTATTTTTTATCAATGAAAAATATTTTCCATAGGTGACGCTAAAATAATTTTCTTTGGATAAAGGTATGAAGAGTAAGTATCATGCCAACTATTACTGTGAGGGAATTGCATTGTGAAATCTACCAACAAAAACCTAATTCGACTCCTCAAAAAGACCATAATTGATCATTAGAGAAATTAGCACAAGGCCTTATGAAACTCTCTTTGGGCTGAGAGTGTAAACCAAAAACTACACTATAGAATTTCCCTTTCTTTCTAGTTTATGGTATAGAGGCTATTTTTTCCCAAAACCACTTTTCCCACTCTCTACAACTTACCTAGTCCATTAGGGAAACTGACTATCTAGTAATGGAAAGAAGAATCTATGCTCACTTGAATATGGAAGAACAGAGGGAAAGGGCTAACAAAAAAATCAACGAACATCAACAATTGGTGAAACACTAGTTTGATAAAAGCTCTTTTCATAATAAAGACTTTGTAGTAGGTGACCTAGTTGTGAAATGGGATAAATCCCATGAAGCTAAAGGGAAACACTCAAAGTTTAAACAACTATGGCTTGGCTTGTTTCAAATTCAAGAAAATATTGGCCAAGGAACTTTATGTCTTAGAAACATACAGGGGAGAATAGAAGATATCGAGGACTATGACCAAATCCTGAAGAAGTACTTCATCTAATCAGTTCACATGATTTAGTTTGTACATAGTAGTCTTCATTTTTGTTTCTCTTTCGAATATTTGTTTTATTTTTTGGATTTAGTTTTTGCTAGTAATTTGGTTGGTTTTTTATTTAATTACTTTGACTACTTTTATGACAATAAATTTCTTTTTCATATTTAACTTTTATAGCTTAGTTGTTTTACATATTTTAATCAATATTTTTTTGTTTGGTTTGATTTTAAGAGCAAAATATTTTTCAATTTTTAATCATAATTGAGGTGTTCTTAAATATTGAGAATTGACTCATGAAACTATTAAACTTTGGGAAATAAAAACTTGTTCTGACCAATTTTTTTTGGAATAAAATTTAGGAACCTCAGGCTAACAATGAGACCTTGGGATGGGCATATCATATCAGTCCTAATGAGTGTTGAGATTATATATTATGAGAAATGCTTACAAAGTTGAATTTGCACAAGATGAAATAATCGACATGGGGTACTCTCACAAATTATTTAGGGATTATATTGGAACATTGTTCGGGTACACAGGGTACTACCAAAGGACCGAACACCAAGAGCAACTACTTCACACAAACAGATCACATATCAACACACCGATGTTTTGATGTGGTTTAAACCCTTTTGAGGGAAACACTCCACGGCCCTGGCCAAATAGCTTCTACGGGACAATTTATTATGCAAAGAAAGAAAGTTACAAATGAGCTTCTCATAATCGATCAACTAAACAATGACCCTCCATGCTCTTTAAATAGAGATCATGGACCAATCGGG
Organism: Larix kaempferi; assembly: GCA_027924585.1. Lineage (NCBI taxonomy): Eukaryota > Viridiplantae > Streptophyta > Pinopsida > Pinales > Pinaceae > Larix > Larix kaempferi. Next base: position 7,254,282 of record BSBM01000042.1, on the reverse strand, counting down.
TGTTAAGCCACGGATCAAGGTTAGGTTTGATCTAAGAGAAGTTGAGCCGTCGGATCACTCTATGTCGGGAACATATCGTGACCGTAGGATTAAGTATTTACAAATGCATACTAATGCATACTAAAGAAACACACTATCCCGAACGGATATATTACACAAGTTGATCTTAACTAACTCCTAAGTGTCTAAATATCCTAACAAACATGCATATATTCCTGTCTCTAGGAGTCTTCCAACTATTCTCTAAAATATCCACCCACCATAGACACTAAAATACCGATTCTTCTATGTTTTTAGGTGGTTCACCCATGGGTACGATTACTTGTCACAACATAAGAAAATCAAAGTGACTCTTAACAAAATCCCATGTCTTTAATAGGCTTATGTATTTTCTCCCGTGACCATTAAAATTCAAGTAAAAGCATAAGAAAAATCTCAAAAGAGAACAAATAACAGAAAACATATAATTATATATTCTTCTAGATGGTTTGGGACAAGAAAATTCAGGTAGAAATTATTGTAAGATGTAAATCTATGAAGGTTATGGATTCCTATGGGAAACATAGGCATGCCTATGCTGTTAGAGATGAGTACCGCACGTTGTTGTTTCACCAATTTCAACATTGTCCCTGTCGTGGTGGTCCCCATCAAAGCATGTAATGTATGAAAAGGCCACATAAATCACCCTCATAATTTGGATTACATAGAATAATTGGAAGATTATCTTAAGATGACTATTTTTTTTTAACATTTTAGAATACAGAGTTATGATGTGAAACCCATGAAAGAAGGGGAAACCAAGCCCTACATGAGACTTTATCTTAAACACATTGATGCATGACACTTTCAAGCATTCTTAAAAGTGTGCTCGAGAGCCCAAATGTATTACGCTTGATAACATGTGACCAATACGATTGTCTTAGGGTGCTGGTTCATTGGACTCTAATATTTTGGATTGAATTTATTTCATCCGATTTTCCCCACATATTTGTCGTTGATGATCGTCGATATTGTTTTTCCAAATTCTCTGTGTCGATATTCTATCATAGTTTCTCGTTTCGTCATTTTGAACTTGCCATTTTGAAGTTTGTCCCTACATACACACTCTGATCTAGCATTTTGGTTCGTTCATTTCAAATAAATATTACCCATTGGTAACTCCACGTGAGAAGATATATGACATTAATTTTCCTCTGTAGTGGCATTAATTGTAGAATATATAATTCATTTAGAATGTTAAACGGGATTGCTTTTCCATTAATCTTCACCATTACTATTTGTTAACTCTCTAAGGAAGCCTAAACAACTTTATCGCCTATCTTTGTTCAAAATTTCCTAATTATTAGCTCAAATCTTAAGGTAGAACTGACCAACATTCAATTTTTTTGCAATTATTGATTTAGTTTTTCTAAATTGAAGGTTCTTGATTCTCGTAACATTCAAAATTTTGAAAGAACAAAAATGAAGGGAGAAGCATGGGAAGGAGAAGTGGAACAAATCCCCAATCTAGGGAAGGATGAAAAAAATGATGTTCACGTATACAAACCATCTTACGAGGTTCAAGGACGACCCAACTAGGGAAAATGTATCAAATGTTCATCAATGAATATTTCCTCGATGATGATGATGACCTATATGTGTTTTAGAATATTAAAAAGAGTGGTATCTATTCCATTTCTGCTAGGACAACAATATTACCATGTAATGATGCAGTGATATGGGTGTTCAAACATATGAAAATCATAATTGAGTTGTGGGTCAGTGAAGTCGAGGTTTCTATAGCATATCTATAATTAGACACAATAAGAAAAATGTACAAGTTAAATAAACTCGAGGCTCAACTCAACAAGGTATTTTGGATAATTTGAAGGAAAAAACTCCAATTTGGTTGAAATGTTGAAAGAATAATGGACATTAGAAAATCCATTCTTAGAGAAGGTGAAACAATGTACTTGGTACAATACATGAGGTGCCCATATTGACTACTAGCAACCATGATTTGCAGGTTGTACAACGAAGATGGTTCTACTCATTTTCAGTTGTAATGGGCTCCTTTATCCCATCATGTAATAGAGATAGGGCATACATTTAGTTTGGAAAACATCTTGTCAATCAACCTCCTTACCTCCATAAGGGATATTAAAGAGGTATAGGGAATAAAACTCCCTAATTTTTATATGCCCCTTTGTTGGGGGAATCAAAGCAAAGAGACAAGTTGAAGTTGTAAAAAGACAGCTTTGGAGAATAAGGCTATTGAAACTGAAGAGTGGTTGAAAGAAAAGAAAAAATGGGCTATAGAAGAAACCAAAATAAAAGAAGAAGGGGAAGATAAAATAAAAGATGAACAAGAACAGAGAAATAAATATAAGGAACATGTAAGGAAAGGTAAATAACAAAAAAAGAAAAATGCGAGGAGAAAAAGAAAATAGAGGAACATGATAGAAGAGAAGAGGATGACAAAAATAAAATGGAAGAATAAATATGGAGAAAAGAGGAATAATAAGAAAAAATAAATTGAACTTAAACTGAAGCTAAACAATACTTGGAAGAAGAGAAAAAGTTCAGAAAGATGTAGGTACATGTTAGCAAATTTCTATGTTGATTTTCCTATAAATCATCATGCTCATATTTCTACAATTCTAGGTGACTCCTCATCACTAATAGTTATCATTGATTTATGTTGTAGTCCCTTTAGGATATTATTTCTTTAGTAATCCTTGTAAAAGTGTTATAAAAATGGCATGAAGAGGTAGAAGATTGAATAAACACCTAGTAATGACGGATAAGATCAAGTAATTGTATGTAATATTGTTAATATGGATCTGTAGAAGGATGCAATTGACATAGTCTATTCTTTTAGGGTTTTTTTCATTAGCTAATTCTATAAGAGCCTAAATTGAATGTTACAATAAATAATTACAAAACTCAGATTGTTTTCCAGAAGGTTAGATTGAGCAACATAAGGATTAAATGGAATCCATTAATTTGCAACAAAATTATGGTCACAAAAAATGACATGAAGTTCAAATTCTTTGTTTGATGAGGGAAACGTTAGTGGGAAGTGTAGAGGAGAAAATCATGATGTGAAGAAAAGATTTTCTCTCATGAACAATTGTAATGTCCCTAAAAATAGTAAAAAATTAAAATTTTTCCATTACTGCAAATAAAAACTAATTGAAGATGATGTATTATAAATTAACTTCAGTACTAGGAAAATGCATTGGTACTTTGTTTGCGTCACTAAGAGTTTGATGTTTCTAAGCAAACTAGTCTTACTAGTTTATATTTCTCTTGTTTTTGCAGAAGCGATGTGTAGGGTAGATAATGTAACCCTATCGCATGTTTACAAATGCTAGTGTAATAATCAAAATCCTCTTGTTTATCTTTTAAGAATGAGATGCATATTTATAAAATGTCTAATTGGTATCTTCAGGCAAGAGGGACTTTTGTTGATGGAAATTTGAGGTCCATGATGGAAACCTGGTGTTTCAAAAAGAAATGTAACCTCGACAGAGCTGCCGAGAGGTAAGGGTAAGCTTTGGAATTACTATCTTACTTAGCACATTGCTAATGTATCGTTCCATATTTGTTTGCAGGTGCCACTTAAGAGGGGTTTGACCTTTACTAAACCTATCACCATGTTCTAGCAAGTCACAAGACTAAGAGTAAGGGCTAAGGATTAAAACCTTAGAGTAAACACTTGATGCGACCAATTCATTGATACTACTACGACTCTCCACTATAGAGTTGGAAGAAATATTAAACTAATGAATGCGATTAGGTGGAGTAATAACTACCCCATTTGATGTCAACGTGTTTTGGTGACCAGCTGGCAACGAGGGTTTTCGATTTGAACTTTTATACTTGCATTTGTTGCTCTGCATGTTATTTTAATTTGGAACAGTCCCTTCTTACGTTTGGAGGTGGGCTTTTGTGCCCTGACTTGAGCTACGCTCATGGTCAGCACACCTGATGGTTACCTAGACGAAAGATGATGGATGAGGCACTACTTAGGTAATTTGTATTCATTCACCTGCTATTTGGTTTATTCTCTTCTACATTTATCCATTAATCGATATTCATCTCAGGGTTTAAACTCGTGGACAATGTTGTACTGGGAGGTCGTTGGTTGTGAAATCCTTCTGCATGAGTTGTTTAACTGGTGGCTAGAGCTTTCGATGACGTGGGCATTAAGAGTGGTAAGTTCAAGTCTCACCAACCCTGCCCTTCTCTCTCGCATCAATTGCAGGTGTGCGGTTTGTTTTGGTCATGTGGGACTTCGTGGAGCCATTTGGATCACTAAATCTTTTCTTGAAGTCATGGAAGGTCACCTTAGGATGGACCATTTGTAAATGTATTAACTTGTAAAAATATGTGGATAACCATGTAGGGTTTTGGTTTTGATGTAATGGCTGGTGTATTTGACTCTGTGGAGTTCTAAGCATGTTAAAAAGGGGATAAGTACCTATATGTATAAATTTTGGGGTATTGAACAGAGATATGGATACCTGCGTTTTCTTATTGAATATGTATGCATGAACTGAAATGTTGTGGTCTCTGTGTTGTTTCTATGGTACCCATATGGATGTTAAACTATTTATAGGACCCCTGTGTTTTCTATTGATGCTCTGTTAGTTTAATCTCAGATTGAAATGTCATGGCCCAACGGATAAAATCTATGCTACTAATTAAAATCTCGTCTTAGATTTCTGTTCTAGTTTAAAATATGTATTCATACTGCAAATAGCTAGGTATCATTTCATTTTCCACGTGGATTAGATTTGGGTGACGTACAACAAAATAGTCCTAGATTTTAACTAGATTCAACGAAGGTATTTGGGGGTTAACCTAGCATGTGTTTTGGTTGCTTTTCGTCTTCATTTTCTAGAAATCTAGTTGGTTAAAGTGTGGTAGAATTCTAGTTTTTGGAATCTACATAAGAGTATCTGTAATGGTTGAATGCTTGGCCTTGAAAGAACAAAGAATATCCAACGTAGTTTTTAGTAATGTATTTGAATAAATAAAGAACCCTGCGTGTTACCTATCGGTGTTTCTTTTGTGGTTCCACTTAATGATGGTAGCATTTGTATAAATCACGATGTTGTACTTGATATTATGGAATACGTTTATTTTGGATTTGGTTCAGCAAAGGTGGTAGTTTATGGTTGTTTTGAGCCTGTGATTTCTTAATGTTTAAACGTTGTCGAGGGTTTCGACTCATGGTTCTTGCTGTTGAGAAGTTGTTCTAGGTTCTGTAAAAATCAGGAATGTAGAGTCTGCAATTTAGTTTGCTTCTGAAATAAAAACGAAAAAGATATCTACATGGTTGAAAAGACTTGTTCAGTTCTTTTTTTTTTAGAATAGAAAACCTGATTTCCTAGAGTTAATATATGAAATAAATGATTTATTATTTAAGTCCTAAGAGGAAAAGCTTGCAAAATACAGTAAGAGGTTTTCAAGAGACAAAATGCAAATTTAATGCAGCATAATTTTGGGGTGCAGTTACAAATTTATATTATCGATGTAATTTTGGTGTATTCTGCTGACATGGGAGTCTAGCACAGGCTAGCTATGCTAGCCCTGCTAGACTCTTAGCTGGTTAAGAAAATGTTCTCCTAAACTAACACAGATAAGAAATAAATAAGTAAAAAAAAGGATCTTGTGATGATAACCCGAGATCCCATGCCCTATGGCCCTTGCACTATGTAAGAGATAACATTATAAAGATTTGGGAAAAGAACAGTATTGTAAATAAATCCTAGAATCTTAATCCTAGCTTTCTATTGTAAACTGAAATGGAGAATTGTAGTTGGTACCTGGTTGTTTTGAAGCTTAATCCTTCTCTACAAGGTCTACACACTCAATCAAATAATTAATGTAGAAATATTTTAGACTTGGCTGACCTGTAGCAAAATCTTTTAACTGGATAACTTTGCGACTACCATATTCCTCCCAACCATGACCCTTAGACCGTTCTTGGTTCTAACTGGATCCCCCTGAGCTAGTTCCAACATGCAATAAGAGATAGAGGCCCTAGATTCACTAGTGGTTCAGATTTGGAAATTTATGTGGGACTGCTTCAGTTCTTGGAGCAGAAAAATGCTCTATGATTACCATAAGATAATGATAATGAAAAAGATGATCCCCTTTCTTGGGATCTTCCCTCTTTTATGTAGGGGAGTATTGGAATATAGCCGTTAGAATAATTATTTAATTTCTTTAATTATATTAATGTCTTTAAAATATATTTTGCTAAATATCTAGTCTTTGTCAAAGTAGGACTTTTATTTGTTTTTACTAGGAGTGACTTTTAAATTAATTCTTACATAATAATAATAATAATATATCATACTAATATTAATAACACTTTTAATAATACATATTACTAATATGATAATGTGGTAGTCATTTTATGCATAAAATCTATGCAATATATAAATAATAATAATAACATTATTATTAATACTTTTAATAATAATATTAACTTTGAGACCTTTTGCAAGTCATTTACATAAGACTATTCTTTAGTCATTCCATACTTATATTATGGTAATATCGTTTTAATTATTTATCTCTTATGCTACTTCTTTTAACATTAAGGACAACATCCAACTCTTTGGACGGTCTTTTGGTAGGCTTGGATAGGCACCTCTAGGTCTCTCTCTTGCATGTTGGATTCCCTCGCTTAACATGGTAGTTCCCGCTGTACTTGATGATAGATAGAAAAGATTCATTTAACCAATTTAAATAAATCTGATGAAAATTGGAAGTGCTATTCAGAGTCTTCCTGACTCAACACTTGAGATCTAGTAACCCCGAGTGCTCCACAAAGCTTTTAACTCAACACTCTCACATGGGCGTTACACTAGTGCAATTCTAGAGCCTCCTGCTCAACACTAGTGCTAGAATGTGGTTGTGAGGCACATCTAGAATATTTAAGTGGCCTTGGATCCGGTATTCATTTATCAAGCTTGGAGTGCTCCAGGGCTTATGCCCAACATTCAATGTACATCGGGTCTTACTCCCAGTACATAATCATTCTTCTAGGTACATCGGGGCTTATGCCCAGTACGTAGGTGATCTATGTGTTTCTGAGTCCACTCTCAACACACCACATAAGTAAATCATCTAAATCATAGCTCTGCATAGTAAGTAACAAAATGTCATTTCAGTATATTAGGGTTTGTACCCAAATCATATGATAAAACATAAATCAAGTCATTAGGGCTTCCCTGCCCAGTATATAATCAACCAATAACATCAGTCAGGGTCCATGCCCAATATGTTAGTCTATAAAAGAATACATCATGTGTGCTAGGGCTTACGCCCAATAATCCAAATAAATCATATGTGTTGGGGTTGTGGTCCAATATAATATCAGAAATAGTTAGTCCAAAATTCGGGATATTACATCTCTCTCTGCTTCGAAACAACACCATCCCGGTGTTTCTAGGGACTAGGAATGAGCTCATGAAACAAGGCGGGGTATGGCTCTTTCATGGTTGTCTCATTCTCCCAAGTAGCCTCCTCTGGTCCGAAGTGCTTCCATTGCATTTTCAGCTGCATGATGGTTCTCCTCCTAAGTTGCACTTCTCTTTTATCCAGGATGTGGAGTGGTTCCATCATGAACTCCCCTTTGGGCTCCACCTGTAATAAGGACCAATCAATTACATGTTTAGTATCGTATACATATTTCTTTAATATTGATGCATGGAAAAAATTATGAACTTTTACATGAGCTGGTAAGGCTAAGTCATACGCCATTGGGCCCTTCTTGGCCAGTATCTCAAAAGGTCCACAAAAACTGGGGGCTAGTTTCCCGCAACGTCCTAAGCTCATCGAGCTTCATTTTTCCTTTATTTTTAGAAACACATGTTCACCGACTTGGTAGTCTTTGTCTTTTCTTTTCTTGTTCACATAACTCTTTTGGCGGTCTTGTGCTTCTTTCAAGTTTAGTTGTACCTTGGAGACTAATTGTTCCAAATCTTTTAGTAAGTCCAGTCCTAACATAAGTCTGTCTACTCGACTATCCCAAGTCACGGGTGTCTGATATTTCCTACCGTAGAGCACTTCGAAAGGGCTTATTTTGGCTGAGGTCTGATAACATTTGTTGTAAGCAAACTCTGCGAGGTGTAAATAATCTTCCCACTTTGTGGGGTTGTTCATGACATACATTCTCAGCATGTCCTCAAGCATTTAGTTTACTCGTTTCGTCTATCCGTCGGTTTTGGGGTGGTACGTGGTACTGAATTGTAATTGTGTCTCCAACCCAGAGAATAATGCTCTCCAGAAGTTGCTAGTGAACATCATGTCTCGATCGGAAATGATTTCCTTGGGTATCCCATGCAATCAAAAGATCTCCTTTAAGAAGATGTCTGTGATGTGGACTACTTTGTAGGTAGATTTCATCGGTATGAACTGGGCTGCTTTAGACAGCTTGTCTACCACTACAAAGATGGAATCGTTCTATCTCTTACTCTTGGGTAAGCCCATAAAGAAGTCCATGCTTATTACCTCCCACTTCCATTCTAGAATGGGTAAAGGTTGTAGTAAACCGAAGGGGTGTTGGTGTTTTGCTTTGACCAGTTGGCACTCCTGACATTTCATGATGAACAAGGCAATGTTAGCTTTCAACTTAGGCCAAAAGCAATGTTTCTTTACTACTGATATCATCTTTTGATATCTGGGATGTCCCGAATAGGGTTTCTGGTGAAATTTCGTGAGGATGTTTGATCTAATGTCTCCACTCTCTGGGACGTAAAGTCTCTCTTTCGACCACAGTAGTCCCGACTCGTCTATCTTATATTCCTTTTGTTGTTGGAATAACCTGTCTTCCTGTATCTTCACAAGGATTTTAGTGTAGTAACGGTCACTCGTACTTGCCGTTCGAATTCTGTGGTGCAAGTTTGAGTCGGTTTGGCTTACCATGACCTCATAAATCATATGTGCTCATTGGCTCAAGGTGTCTGCAATCTTGTTTTCTTTTCCTTTTATGTGCTTTAGTTTGAAATGGTACTCGCTAAAAAGGGGTAACCACCTAGCCTGCCTAGCGTTTAGTTCGGGTTGGTCGAAAAGATACTTCAAACACATGTTGTCTGTCATTAGTAGGAATTTCTTTCCCATGAGGTAATGTCTCCACATCTTCAGAGCGTGGATGAGGGCGGCTAGTTCCAGGAAATGCGTAGGATAGTTCTACTCATGTTCTTTCAATTTCCTCGATTCGTAGCATATGGAAAAAATATCTTTCATAAGAACTCCCCCAAGTCCTTCCTTGCTTATGTCCGTGCAAACAACGAAGTCCCCATTGGGGTCTGCAATTCGTAAGATTGGTGCACTAATCAATAGTTGCTTCAGCTTTTGAAAGATTTCTTCCCACTTAGCCGTCCAAACAAGCTTGTTTACCTTCTTCTGCAAGGCAATCATGGGGCATGCAATTCGCGAGAATTTCTTAATGAACTTTCGGTAGTAGCAGGCTAAACCTAAAAACAATCTTATGTCGAATACGCACGTAGGCATGGGCCATTCTTCGATAGCTTTGACCTTTTCAGGGTCGACTGCTATTCCTTTCTCAGAAATGATATGTCCTAAGTATTGAATATGGGGCTTGTAGAAATCGCACTTACTAAAATTGCCGTACAATTGGTGTTCCCATAGTATTCGTAAAACAATTCAGAGGTGTTCCTCATGTTCTTCTTCGTTCTTCGAGTAGATCAAAATATTGTCAATAAAGACTAGAACTAAATTATCGAGGTATTTACTAAAGATGTTATTCATCATACACATAAAGTTGACTGGTGCATCCGTCAACCCAAAGGGAATCACTACGAACTCATAGTCGTCATAATGGGTCCGAAATGCAGTTTTGCTGATATCCTAATCATGGATTCTCACCTGATGGTATCCAGATCGTAAGTCGATCTTCGAGAAGATCTTTGCTCCTCCGACTTGGTCAGACAAGTTGTTGATTCTAGGGAGTGGGTAACAGTTCTTAATGGTCAATTTGTTGAGTTGGCAGTAGTCGATGCACATTTGCATCGTTCCATCCTTCTTCTTGACAAAGAGTATTTGTGCTCCCCAATGGGACACATTCAGTCGAATGTACCCCTTGTCGATTAGTTCTTGTAACTGAAGCTTGATCTCTACTAGTTCTGGTGTGCTCATGCCATAAGGAGCTTTGGAAGCTGATACTGAATTGGGTGTTAATTCAATGGAAAATTCTAAGTCTCGTTTGGGTGGTAATCCTGGTATTTCCTCTGGAAATACGTCTTTGAATTCTTCAAGGACTGGGAAGTCTTCAATCTTATGTTCCCTATCAGTTTCTATGGTTTGGATATTGACATAAAAGAGCTTAGAACCCTTCCTGATACATTTCTTTGCTTGTAAGGAGGATATCTATATTACGGACACTTTCTTAGGGATACCGTAAATCGTCTTCTGATTCCCTTGTTCATCCCTGCAGAGTAAGGACTTCATCAAGCAGTCTAGTAGGACATGGTGTTCTTCCAACCAATCCATGCCTATAAGTACATCATACGATCATAGGGGTAGAATATTTAATTCTAACCTAGTTGGGAAACTGTTCAATTCTATCTCACACATTTTAACTAACTCGGAGACCTTTCGTTTGGTACCAGTGGCTAGTTATACCAGCCATGGTTTCTCGTGGTACTCTTGGTTTAACTTACAAGTGTCCACTATCTTAGGGGAGATATAACTTCGGCATGCAACGAGATCTACCAAAACTGAAACTATTGTTCTTGAGATCTTCCCCTCAATTTTAACCATGGTGGCCTGGTGATATGCTTGTCGGCCATCAAGAGTGGCATAAATCTAGGGTGTTCTTGCCATGTCTCCTACAGTAGGGTCTGCTTGGACATTGTGTAAAAATCTGTCTATTTCGCTAGGGCAATCTCTATAGTAGTGGGGCCCTTGGCATTTCCAACAAGAAACGGTTGGTGGGACAGCTTTTGGCCCTTTGTTGAAATATGGCCTGTTGACATGTGGTGGGGGTGCATTGGGTCGTGCTTGAGGTCGATTGAAGCCTCTATGGGGTGGAAAACTGTTGTTTTGTTTTCAGTAAGGTGGGGGTCTAAAACCTGGTCTTTGGTTGTCCGAAAAGGTTCTAAATCTATCTCTGTTTCTTTTGAGGTTATCATTCCATGGCTGCCCGTGCTCATAACAAAGTCTTTCCTTATGTAAAGTCACAGCTAGGGTCTTGGGCATATCAAACTCTATCTTTTCTCTAAAGTTTGGTGGTAGACCTCGCAAGAACTATTGTATCTTGGCTTTTTCATCCTTTATGTAAGGGACGTAGTGCAATAGATCTAAAAATATGTTGATGAAAGCTTCCATCGTCAGGGAGCCCATTTTCAATTCATGGAATTCTTTGATCTTTTTGTCGAAAAATCTTTCAGACATATATTTGTCCTGAAAAATTCTGCTGAAGGCATCCCATGTTATGTCTCTCAGTTCTTGTCCCTTGGTGTGTTTCAAGTCCCTTGGATGTAAATGGCTAGTCGGGATTTCATTTCACTGGAGTAGTTATGAACTTTGAAATACTTATTCATTCCTAGCAGCCACTCCTCAGCCTTCTCCCCAGAGTTAAACTCTCTGTCATATGTTGGGGATTTTATCTTTCTGAATTCTCCTTGCAAACTGTCATCACTTTTCTTCCTTCTCTTGTAAGGAGGGGGTGATCCGTCATCATTGGAAGAGCTCTTACAGTCCTCTTCCATTGATTCAGGTATGTGCTCTTCCCACTCTTCTCCCATAGGTTTGGCAGATTTCTTTGTGTGACAGTTTCCCATTTTAATGGTGTTGGCTGAGAGTGTGGGCTGTCCATGGGGTTTTGCCCATGTTAAAGTCTGAAGCAAAGCTTTATTTATAGCTTGCTATTCTTGTCTTTCTTACATGTTATCATCTCTAAAACTTTGGAATTCTACCTGTAGATTTTGCATAGACTTCATTAAATCTGAGTTTAATTCTACCACAATTTCTTGCTCTTGTGGTGGAGAGTTCAGATTTCCATGTATGTTGTTTCCCTTTTCTATATTCATTTTCAGACAATGATGGTACTTGCAATGTTATATAACTATCAAGAGCAAAAAATATGTTAGTTGATTTTCACATATAAATAAAATTCCTAAATGTATGTTTTCGATAAATGGGTATCTTGCAGCTGATGTTCTTTTTTTTGTAATGAGCCTAATAGGTCACTTACTTTTGTAGCTGGGCTCTGATACCACTTGTAATGTCCCTAAAAATAGTAAAAATTTAAAATTTTTCCGTTACTGCAAATAAAAGCTAATTGAAGATGATGTATTATAAATTAACTTCAGTACTGGGAAAATGCATTGGTACTTTGTTTGTTCACTAAGAGTTTCAGGTTTCTAAGCAAAATAGTCTTACTAGTTTATATTTCTCTTGTTTTTGTGGAAGCGATGTGTAGGGTAGATAATGTAACTCTGTCGCATGTTTACAAATGATAGCGTAATAATGAAAATCCTCATGTTTATCTTTTAAGAATCAAATGCTTATTTATAAAATGTCTAATTGGTATCTTCAGGTAAGAGGGACTTTTGCTGATGGAAGTTTGAGGTCCATGATGGAAACCTGGTGTTTCACAAAGAAATGTAACCCCGGCAGAGCTGCCGAGAGGTAAGGGTAAGCTTTGCAATTCTTGTCTCACTTAGCACATTGCTAATGTATCGTTCCGTTTTTGTGTCCAGGTGCCACTTAAGAGGGGTTTTACCTTTACTAAACCTATCACCATGTTCTAGCAAGTCACAAGACTAAGAGTAAGGGCTAAGGATTAAAACATCAGAGTAAACAATTGATGCTACCAATTCGTTGATACTACTACGACTCTCCACTATAGAGTTGGATGAAATATTAAACTAATGAATGCGATTAGGTGGAGTAATAACTACCCCATCTGATGTCAACGTGTTTTGGTGACCAGCTGGCAACGAGGGTTTTCGATTTCGAGTTTTATACTTGCATTTGTTGCTCTGCATCTTATTTTAATTTGGAACAATCCCTTCTTTTGTTTGGAGGGGGGGTTTTGTGCCCTAACCAAAGCTACACTCATGGTCACCACACTTGATGGTTACCTAGACAAAAGATGATGGATGAGGCGATACTGCTAAGGTAATTTGTATTCATTAACCTGCTATTTGGTTTCTTCTCTTCTACATTTATCCCTTAATCGATATTCATCTCAGGGTTTAAACTCGTGGACAATGTTGGACTGGCAGGTCATTGGTTGCGAAATCCTTCTACATGAGTTGTGTAACTGGTGGCCAGAGCTTTCAACGACGTGGGAATTGAGAGTGGTAAGTTTAGGTCTCAACAACCCTGCCCTTCTCTCTCACATCTATGGTGGGTGTGCTATTTGTTTTGGTCATGTCCGACTTCGTGGAGCCCTTTTCCTCACTAAAGCTTTTCTTGAAGTCCTGGAAGGTCACCTTTTGCTAGACCATTTGGAAAATGTATTAACTTGTAAAAATATGTGGATAACCCTCGAGGGTTTCGGTTTTGATGTGTGAAGAACCTGCAACAATTAATTAATGGAAATACACAAGATATCAGAAATAATAGGTCTCAGAATCACTTTTATATTGATCATGGGCCACTTCGAGGGGGCAAGATCCTTTGAGCAAGCTCAATACAATTAACTTCACGGTGCCTTCAATGTCCTCAACACACACTTATATATTAAGTCTATGCCCAATACTATGAGTCAAAACCATGGGACATATAATACTACAGGACGACTTACAAAGTATATGCATCCAATACTATGCGTCAATACCATGGGCTAATATAAACTATGGATCAACAAATACTATTGGATGACTTACAAAGCATATGCGTCCAACAACAATATACTAACAAAGTAAAGTGAAGGGTTGACATAGTTTCCTAACATCCCCTCTCCCTTAGAAAAAGCTTTGTCCTCAAAGCTTTGGTTGGGGAAATTGATGCAGAATCTGAATGAGTGGTTCCTCGGTAGCATCCTCGGGTTGCATTTCGGGCCACTGATGCCTTTGGAGTTTCATGAAAGATTGCTTGGAAGGCTGTAGACAAAGAAGAACCATATCAGCTGCATGAAAAGTGCACTCAGAATGGTGTTGATCGGCTTGTTGTTGCAGTTGAATTCTGGCCATGTGAACATTGTCTTGCAGAATGAGAAGAATCTTATCGTGGTTTCGAAGAATCGAGTCAATTTCCTGAACTGGGGAGCTACTAAGGGTGTATGGAGGAAGAACTGGTGTTGTCTATCCATATACTGCTTCATATGGTGTCCTTGTAGATGTGGTATTGTACCACCAGAGCGCTTCTAAGAAATCCATAGAAATAGTTGGCCAAATCTATGTAGGGATGGGAAAGGGTTTGAGCAGTCCCAAAAGGAGTGTCGTTTCACCCTTGTTTCCCTGGAAAGTATCACAGTCAGCCACCATCTATTGAATTGTCATTTTCAGTCCCTCCCAAAAGAAGTTACATTGTTCCCGATCATACATTTTGAAGAATCCAGAGTGCCCTACTGATGAAGAAGCATGGAGTTCATAGAAGATATAGCCCTGTTGAACATATTGTAACCAATTTGGAACAAGCAGAGAAATAGCTGTAAGAGAAACTGGGTCATCAATTGTGTCAGAAGGAGCATCTGCCACCATATTTTCCTTACCCTTATTATAAGTGAGCGCATAGGGATAACCCATGAGTTCGATAACCCATTTCAAGTGTGTTGGGGAGGACACCCATTTTTCTAGGAAATTTTCGAGACCCTGGAGATCATTCTTGAGGTAGAAATAATTCCCTAATAGGTATGGCTGCCACTTCTGTACTGCATGCAAAATAGCCATCATTTCCTACTGAAAGGTAGATGTGACTAAATTCTTACCGGAAAGGTCTCTTGAAGGCAGCAAGCTCATTGGTTCAGCAAAGACACCTACATATCTATCTAAGGAAGTAGTGGAGACTATTGATGGGTGCATCTGAATGTAATGGAGTTGAGCGATGACACCATGTGAATTATTATTAAGGATTTTTTCTAGGCGATGTGAATTGATGATGCAGAGAGACCCTAGTTGTAAGCCCATAAATTTGTGTTGTGCCCCATTGACTAAAAACTGCATCCAAAGTTCAGCAAAATCCCATAAGATGGGGCGAAGTGTGCGTAACCATTGAACGCCCAAAACCACATCACATCCACTTAAGGACAAGAAAACATGTCAGAGCGCAAGTTATAATCTTCCATAGAGATACACACATTGTGACACGTCCCCTTGCAAGGTAAGGTGCCCCCATTAGCAACCATGACTTCAAAGTGGGAGCAAGGATGGACAAAACAATCAGCCTGTTTGGAAATCTGAGGGTCAATGAAGTTATGAGTGCTACCAGAATCAATGAGTATGGTAAGAGGGAGCTTCTTGAAGTATCCCCTGACTCGCATTGTTTGTGGGGTGGTGACGCCAGTTACAGCATGGATAGAGATCTCGGGTGGGTCGTCCTAAGATGGGGTGTCAATAGACGGGTGTTGAATGTCAACCTGATCATCTACTGTATCTGGAGCTTCTTCACCAAGTTCAGAGGCAAGCAGAGAATCCACATCCAAGAGATGAGCTTTTTTTGAACACATCTATGTCTTCGAGTGAATTTCTCATCACAATTATAACAAAGCCCTTTTTCTCGGTGTGTCTGCATCTCTGTTTCAAACAAATGCTTGATAGGAGTTGGTCGAGGAGCAGGCATGATGGGAGGTCATTGGGAACCCATATTTCTGAAGGTAACAAAGGTGGCTTTGGAGCATTGTTGAGCTGCAATCTTGTCCTCGGCTAGCTTATCCAACCCTAGGACTTCCATCATTGTGTTGGGACATAAAATTTTGACCTCTAAGCAGATTTCATCCTTGAGACCACTGATAAAACAACTCATATAGAATTCATCAGATAATCCTTCTGTGTGATTGGCTAGTTTCTCAAATTCTGTCTGATACTCTCTCACTGTACCAGTTTGGTGAAGTTTAGTGAGTGATCCTGTGAAGTCGTCAAAAGCACTAGAACCAAATCGTGGCAAAAGGGGTTGGCAAAAATCTGTCCAATTTGGCTTGGGATGAGCTTTGCTGTACCAACGATACCATTGAAGGGCTTCCTATTCCAAATGAAAGGATGCAAGTGGAACTTTCTGGACATCAAAAGTATTATGCAGACTGAAGTATTGTTCTTCTTGGTATATCCATCCAGCTGGATTAGTACCATTGAAGCGAGGAAAATCAAGCTTCGACCCACGAAAATTGCTCAAAGAGGAGAACTTGGTGGCTGCAAAAGATTTTGGCTATTGGATATTGTTCATGGTTGAATGCTGAAGATGGAGATTGAGAAATTTTTCATCCAGATCTTGGAGTTTGGTTTGGATGGCTGCAAGTGTTTCCTCCATGGCTTTTGCTCCTGTGCGGGTGACAACCACAACTAGGAGTGTTTTTTTTTTTGGAAATAGATAGAAAAATACAAACAAAGGCTTATTTAGTAAAGGAAAATTTGGATTTGGGAAAAACTCAAATTGGTAATTGGGGTTTGACTAGGATTTGGACACTTTCTGATGGACAGGGAGGCAACAAATGGGGATTTCAGAAGCGGGGTGAAAGAATGAGAAAATTTGGTAGAGAGGGACAAAGAAGCATGATTAGGAAAGGAACACGGTGGCAAAATTTGAAGGTGTTTGGGTGAAAATTGAAGGAGTTATGGCAAACCCTAAAAATAGACAAATGTGCGATTTCTAGTCTTGGGAAGTGGAATTTGGGATAGGGTCTTCAGGAATGAAATATGCAGAATGGGATTGCAAGGATGTCAGTGAAGTTTCAGGGAAAACAAAGTTTAAACAAGGAAGATATGGCCGACAAAACAATTTTTTTTTTTATTTTTTTTTTGCAGAAATGGATCGGCAACGGCTGTGCGAAAGCAATCCGCAACAGATGGATCTGCAATGGCATGGAAGGGATAAAAAATGGATGGATATGAAATGGAAACTGGATCTGGAACAACTTTTAGAATAGATCTGAAACGGCTGGATCTGGAGCGGAAGTGATCAGCAACAGTTCAGCTGAAAATAGATATGGACCCCAGGTATGTGCGGCTTCCTATCAGTTCAGGGGATTCACTCAGCCACCAATGTTATCTGACGGCTTGCGTATTGGGGTAGTACCCCTCACTCCATAGTTCAGGTAAAAATGATAACCACTTTGCCACAAACGACAGCTCTTGGTTTACCTCACTGGTGGGAACTAGTCAATTGGGTAGGGGTCATTGCGCTTTTCGCTGGCAGGTCCTCTCAATGGGCCAATGACTTTGGGGTTCCTGTGGTACTCCTCACAATGAATTTTAGGGCTTATGCCCAAGTACTTCCCATAGTTAAGCAGATAGGGATTATTCCCAGATCCGAACTTGCAATAGATGCGAAAAATAAATAAATTGGCAGAAATTCCACCCAACGAGCCCAAGAAAGTGCTATAATACCAGATGTGAAGAACCTGCAATAATTAATTAATGCAAATACATGAGATATCATAAATAATAGGACTCTGAATCACTTCTATATTGATCACAGGCCACTTCGAGGGGGCAACCTCCTTTGAGTAAGCTCAATACAATTAACTTCACAGTGCCTTCAATGACCTCAACACACACTTATATACTAAGTCTATGCCCAATACTATGAGTCAAAACCATGGGACATATAATACTATGGGATGAATTACAAAGTATATGCATCTAATACTATGGTTCAATACCATGGGCTAATATAAACTATGGATCAACAAATACTACGGGACGACTTACAAAGCATATGCGTCCAACAACAATATACTAACAAAGTAAAGAGAAGGGTTGACACGGGTTCCTAACATGATGTAATGGCTGGGCTATTTGACTCTATGGAGTTCTAAGCATGTTAAAAAAGGGGATAAGTACCTATATGTATAAATTTTTGGGTTTTGAACAGAGATATGGATACCTATGTTTTCTTATTGAATCTGTATGACTGAACAAAAATGTTTTGGTCTCTGCATTGTTTCTATGGAACCCATATGGATGTTAAACTAAGTATAGGAGCCCTACGTTTTCTATTGATTCTCTGTCAGTTTAATCTCAGATTGAAATGTTGTGGCCCAATGGATAAATCTATGCTGCTAATTACAATCTCATCTTAGATTTATGTTTTGGTTTAAAAGATGTATTCATACTGCAAATAGCTAGGTATCATTTCGTTTGCCATGTGGATTAGATCTGCCAAACGTACAACAAAATAGTCATAGATTTTAACAAGATTCAACGAAGGTATTTGGCGGTTAACCTAGCCTGTGTTTTGGTTGCTTTTCGTCTTATTTTTCTAGAAATCTAGTTAGTTAAAGTGTGGTAGAAGTCTAGTTTCTAGAATCTACGAAAGAGTATCCATAATGGTTGAATGCTTGGCCTTGAAAGAACAGAGGATATCCGACGTAGTTTTTAGTAATGTATTTGAATAAATAAAGAACCCTGTGTGTTACCTATCGGTGTTTCTTTTGTGGTTCCATTTAATGATGCTAGCATTCATATAAATCGCGATGTTGTAGTTGATATTATGGAATGCGTTTATTTTGGATTTAGTTTGGGAGAGGTGGAAGTTTATGGTTGTTTTGAGTCTGCGATTTCTTAATGTTTAAATGTTGCTGAGGGTTTCGATTCATGGTTCTTGCTATTGAGAAGTTGTTCTAGGTCCTGTAGAAATCAAGAATGTAGAGTCTGTGATTTAGTTTGCTTCTGAAATAAAAATGAAAACGATATCTACAGGGTTTAAAAGACTCGTTCATTTCTTTATTTTGAGACTAGAAAATGTGACTTCCTAGAGTACAAATATATGAAATAAATGATTTCTTATTTGAGCCCAAAGAGGAAAAGCTTGGAAAATACAGTAAGAGGTTTTCGAGAGACAAAATGCAAATTTAATGCAGCAGACTTTTAGGGTGCAGTTATAAATTATATTATCGATGTAATTTTCATGTATTCTGCTGACATGGGAGTCTATCACAGGCTAGCTATGCTATCCCTACTAGACTCTTAGCTAGTTAAAAAAATGTTCTCTTAAACTAACAAAGATAACAAATAAATTAGTAAAAAAAGGGATCTTGTGATGATAACCCGAGAGCCCATGCCCTACGGCCCTTGCTCTATGTAAGAGATAACATTATAAAGTTTTGGGAAAAGAAGAGTATTGTAAAATAAATCCTAGAATCTTAATCCTAGCTTTCTATTGTAAACTGAAATGGAGAATTGTAGTTCATACCTGGTTGTTTTGAAGCTTAATCCTTCTCTGCAATTCTTGCACACTCAGTCAAATATTAAATGTAGAAATCTTTTAGACCTGGCTGACCTGTAGCAAAATATTTTAACAGGATAACTTTGGGACTACCATATTTCTCCCAACCATGACTGTTAGACCGTTCTTGGTTCTAACTGGATCCCCCCGAGCTACTTCCAACATGCAATAAGAGATAGAGGCCCTAGGTTCATTGCTAGTTCAGATCTTGAAATTTATGTGGGACTGCTTCAGTTCTTGGAGCAGAAAAATTCTCTCTGATTACCATAAGAGAATGATAATGAAAAAGATGATCCCCTTTCTTGGGATCTGCCCTCTTTTATGTAGGGGAGTCTTGGAATATAGATATTAGAATAATTATTTAATTTCTTTAATTAAATTAATGTCTTTAAAAGGTATTTTGCTAAATATCTAGTCTTTGTTAAACTAGGACTTTTATTTGTTTTTACTAGGAGTGACTTTTAAACTTATTCTTACATAATAATAATAGTAATAATATATCATACTAATATTAATAACACTATTAATAATAAATATTACTAATATGATAATGTAGTAGTCATTTCATGCATAAGGTCTATGCAATATATAAATAATAATAATCACATTATTATTAATACTTTTAATAATAATATTAACTTTGAGACCTTTTGCAAGTCATTTACATAAGACTATTCTTTAGTCATTCCATACTTATATTATGGTAATTTCCTTTTAATGATTTATGTATCTCTCATGATACTTCTTTTAACATTAAGGACAAGGTCCAACTCTTTGGATGATCTTTTGGTAGGCTTGGATAGGCACCTCTAGGTCTCTCTCTTGCATGTTGGATTCCCTCGTTTAACATGGTAGTTCCCGTAGTAGTTGATGATAGATAGAAAATATTCATTTAACCAATTTAAATAAATGTGATGAAAATTAGAAGTGCTATTCAGAGTCTTCCCGACTCAACACTTGAGATCTAGTAACCCCTAGTGCTCTTCAGAGCTTTTAACTCAACACTCTCACATGGGCGTTACGCTAGTGCAATTCCAGAGCCTCCTACTCAACACTAGTGCTAGAATGTGGTTGTGAGGCACATCTAGAATATTTAAGTGGCCTTGGATCCGGTATTCATTTATCAAACTTGGAGTACTCTAGGGCTTATGCCCAACTCTCAATGTACATCAGGGCTTACTCCCAGTACATAATCATTCTTCTAGGTACATCGGGGCTTATGCCCACTATGTAGGTTATATGTGTGTTTCTGAGTCCATGCTCAACACAACACATAAGTAAATCATGTAAATCATAGCTCTGCACAGTAAGTAACAAAAGGCCATCTCAGTATATTAGGTTTTGTACCAAAATCATATGATAAAACATAAATCAAGTCATTAGGGATTCCCTACCTAGTATATAATCAAACAATAACATCAGTCAGGGTCCATGCCCAATATGTCATTCTATAAAAGAATACGTCATGCGTGTAGGGCTTATGCCCAATAATCCAAATAAATCACATGTGTTGGGGCCATGGCCCAATATAATATCAGAAATAGTTAGTCCAAATTTCAGGATATTACAATAATAAGGACATCACATTGAACATGACGTCGAACAGATGCATGAGAGAATATATTCTCTAGAAACTCAATTGGTCAAAGGGAGGAGAATTAAATTATATTTATTGAAGGATGAAGCATTAGGATGTAATGAACTTTTGAGGGAGGCTCAAAAGAACTTGTCACATAGTCAAAAGAACTCTAAGAATGTTGTTAATTTATTTAAAATTTTGACTAACTAGGTTGATCAGAGGAAAGCAGTAAAAAGTATGTTTGAGGAATCAATTGAATAGTAGAGGAAATATTCACAAGACCTATAGACAATTCCAAGGTGTAGTCAAAGGGAAAAAGGTAAGACCCATGTTTTACCAAGATCGTGGATGTCTTCCTATTATGAAATTGAGGAAAATTCTAAGCAATGAACATAACATGTTCAAGCTATATAATTTAATAGATGACTTCTTGGACAAGTTTGGCATGGTAGCAATGGATGAGTTTCATGTAGTTTGAAATGAACTGCAAATATATCAAGTAGAACGGTCTATGAGATGAAAGTAAGGAGACCATTGAATAGCCATCAAACATCAGTATAGATGTTTTAAACAAAAAATTTACCATTCTAGCTAAACTTGCTACCTTATCCAACGCTTATGTTCAAATGGTACACAAGAACTTGAAAGACGATGTCTCCCAGACAATATATGATGGAGAAATACAGATTGAAAAGCTGAAATCTGATAGAGTTTCTCATATCACTAAAGCACATCATATGTGAAACTTTGCAAGGATGGATTAAGTTAAGTAATTTTTAAAAAATGGTACAAAGATAATGTTATAGCTTGTTAGTTGAGGTAGTTATTGGAACTTCCTCAATATTTGTCTTTAAAAGATAAAGGTATCCAAAGAGATGGGGTTATTTTATCCTTGTAAAATAATTATTAATATTATTATTTTGAGGCAATGAAAGACCGATCGATAAACAATTATTGAATATTCTATTGCCTATTTGAGATTATTCTTTTGTTTTTAGTGGATGATAATTGACTGATTGTAAGTATTACGCATATGAATTTCTTCTTTGTATGTAGTTTATATCAATTAATTGCCCAATGATTGCAATGAGATGCATATACTATGTTATAGATCAAACACTAATTATTTATTGATATTTTTGTTGCATTAGGGATTACCTTGTTAAAAAATATAGTGAATTAGATCCTATGTTTTTAAACATTATCTGTTTACTTTATATCTAACCAAATATAATCATAACTTGTGATTAGGATTGGTTTAGGTTAGAATAAAATTTATTCTACTTTAAATAAGATTAGCATTCGATTTATTTAAGTAGATATTGCCATAGTTCATAGATTCTATTAGCTCAAATTGAGAAAACTTAATTGTAAAAAGAAAAATCTTAGTGGAATCTTGACCCACATTTCAGTCTAAGATTGTCATAACAAAAATGACATACTCTAATTGGGACTTGGAATTGAGGATTCTCACTTACTGTTGATCATTATTATTTTGACCCATCAACAACACTATTGACCCATAAATTAACTATTGATGATTCACAACTTCTAAATGTTTGTTTGTCCAAATTTTGTATTTCCCCCAAAATTAAAATGGTGCTACAACACAAAAAATATATACCATTCTATAATATTTTATGTTATTATCTCATATTAGATAAATTTTCATTACTTTTCATCCTCTCAAGATGTATACGAAGTGGCGATAGAGTGTATTGTTAAGGCACTCCTTGGAGTGCCACGTGTTTAAGCCTCGACTAGCTCATGCACTCATGTTCAAGGCAGTGTGGGTGCACCTAGGGTTATAGTTGTGATGGATGAGAATCGAACGTGAGTCATGTAAGTACAATCACTTCCCTATTTTTAGATTCCCCTAGTAAAAAAAGTTTCATTACTCTTCATTTCATACAAGCATGTATAATTAATACATGAATAATAGACACATTCAATGAGAGATAAGAACCAATATTTAGTGAAAGTTCACAAGTATGTTCCTGCCTCATTTTCAATCGAATTATCATACTAGAAATGGTTAATATATCATATGTTCCCTCAACTCTCCCAAAATAAATGCACACATTATTTATGTTATGCATGAAATGCTTCGTATGTATGTTTTTTTCTCAAATGTCCCAATTAAAATGTTCACAATATTTATGTTATTTATGGATATAATGATAATGAGTTTTCTATAGGAGAATTTAACAATCTGAATGACAAATGAGAAGTAATGTCTAGTGGGATATATTTAGCTTCTACCTTAGGGTAGAAGTTATTCTTCAACATTTGAGAAAGACATGATAAACATTGTTTAACTAGGGTATGAGGAAACACCAGTATATTGTACTAAATAAAAATGCCATCGAAGTAAACATATCTATAATAATAATTTAATGTAATAAAAAATGAGATATTAATTATTAGTTTGTTAGACATGGGTTTCCTCGTGTTCCTATTCATACTTTAGCTAACTTTACTAATAATAGAAAGATGCAAAGCATGAGAACATGCATTCATAATTCCTTCACATTTATCTGAGATTTCCAAAAACATATCAATGTTAACCACCATCTACAACATTAAACATTGTGCAGCAAACCAGAAATATTATAAAGAACCCATGGCAAAGTATGGTTATCTATAGTACCCTTTACAACAAACATGGACATAGTAGGTTCTTAACATCTCTATATATCTATTAAGAGCCCCGACAATAAATAGTATTTTTCAAATTAGACTCAAGTCAATTCATAATGGTGCAAGTATTGAAGGTATTTTATGTCACTTGTATCTAAAACTTAATAATCATTGTCAAATATTCAATTAGCATATATCTAATGTTTATTAATGTTTATATTTCAGACAATATTGTACATAACATTATAAAAAATTTACAAAGTTAAAAATAAAATTTAAGCAAAACAAAAAAATTGAAAAGTTTCCTACATATGGATGGATAAGCATCTCATTTTTTGAACATTCTTGATTGTCTAAAGTGTGAGGATGAAAACAATTATTGTAGATGATAATCTCTTGTTGCCTCTTACCAATCTTCCCATCGGAAAAAAATCATATAAATAAATTATCATTATAAAAAAATGAAAAAATGGGATAATCATTAAATATTCATATGATTTATTTCTTCTAAATAATATAGAAGTCTCTTTTAAATCACAATTCTTCTTCGAATTTATTTTTTTCTATCTTTAAACAATGGCCAATTTTCTTTCATCATAGGCAACATTTCAAAATGTGCCCATCCGTGAAAACATCAACGGATACTAGAGAATGGGTGGCAACATTGTTTTCTTAATTTATGGATTTGTCTAAAAATTTGACGACTTGGCCTAGCTGGCTTTTCACTAGAATCCGGTATTTTTTTATTTTGAAAAATCTAAAGTTAAGTGTTTTAATGGCGATTTTGATGGTAGAAATGGATTCGACACCATCAAAAAACCTTGGGACACCCAAAATTTTAAAGTTTGAGAGTTATAACCAAGATTTTTAAAAACTTATAATGAATTTTTTCTTGTGTTGGAAAATTCAAATTATTATGCTCGAAATTGTAGAAATTTTAGACTAGCTATTAATCTATTAGCATCCAAATCCAAATTATAAGATCTCTTATCCACATAAATCGTTAAAATTTGGAACAAAATGTGTTCACCTTGAAATTGAATATCTACTCAATAATGAGGTTGGAAATTTTGTTAAAAAATGATATCAACTTATTGTAAAAATAACGAAAAGAAAAAAAATACAATTATCAAACAATAACTTAAATGAAGTGTCTCTACATTCTTTCTACGTTTTGTTTGTTCCCCATTTAAAAGATGCAGAATTGTATTATGTCACAACCGATCCAGTTGTTTACACCAAAGAAGCGAATCTGACTTCCATTATTATAATAAATATATGAGTAAAAATAAATTGAATAGATAAATGATTTTACATTTTACATTGAGGGCCTCTTTTTATATTGTTGGGAACCTATTGAGAAGAGTTGTTTCCTCTTAGAAATAATTGTAATTATTATTATTATTATTATTATTATTATTATTATTATTCAATTATTAGTTTATATTTACTTTTATGTTCGTAACATTGCCTTCATGTTAAGGGAAGTTTTGTCCTCAAAGTTGAGTTTGTTGATGTCATCTTTTCTTTGGCTCAACGTCGAACTAATGACTTGAGACATGCAATTTTGATTACATCCATTGATTCATATTGTTTCTTTTGTTTTGGAATTTGTATTACACATGTACTTGGTGAGGTTTCGTTTACGGTTTTGTTGTTTGCGTGGCTGTTGTTTTTAATTATTTTTGTCGCCAACTTAATAGACTTGGCAGACTTGAAAACAATAACTTTTTTTGTGATGACATTGCCAACATAATTTGTGTATGTTCCCTTGGAAGGGATCCTTGTGCTTATAACGCTCACAAAATCGCCAATCTTATCTTTTATCTGATAAACCTTATACTTGTTTTCATTGATGTTCTTTATATAGCATCCTTTGTGACGACATATGTCCTTCGCACATTTGTTATTGTGACATTCTTGTTGATACATTGATCATCGTTATTGTAAATTACATTGGGTACTTGACTCTCATCACAATTTAGATTAAGATTATTTTCATTTTTATCAAATATTTCATTGTCATATTCTTCATCACTATGATAGTTTATTCATTGTTTTGCTTAGTACTATCTTGATCAATATCATTACTTACTATCTTAATCAATATCATTACTCTAGTCCTTGACAACTTCTTTTGCGTGACTTTCACATAGGCCTTTATTTCCTTTAAATGTTTTGTCAATAGATTTTTTTATTTCATTTATGTCCTTGCAAACAACTTCATCAATTATTCACTAAATGACGCCATGGATCTTGTAAAAGGGGGGCACTTTATGGAGTGGATAAATGTAGAGGAAGAGAGATCGGTGGGTGGTGAAGGGTGATGTACCTGGGAGAGCGATGTTAGAGAAGAACGCATGTTCGGGAGGCGATGCAAGGAGGTGATGAAGTAGAACTTGAAGGGCATCCATTTGCGGTGTGCATGAGGAGTGACGTATGGCGAGCGTGGGAAGAGGGAATGAAAAATGTGTGGAAGTATGGAGTTAAAGGTGAGAAGGAAGTTGATTGGAAGAGAGTGTATGAAGGAGCAAGTGGTAGCGTTGAGCGAGAATGAGGGGTGGGAAGAGTGAGTGCAGTGTGGAGTATGGCTTGGCGGAGAGTGCAATATGAAGCAGGTGCAATGGAACAGAGAGAACACAAGATGTATGATCGAGTGCATGGTTATGAAAAATAAGGAGGTGAGAGGTGGGAGTAGGTAAGGTAGGAGTAGAAGGACAAATCGGGCTTTGATATCAATGTTACAATCGATCCCATTGTTTAGATCTACGAAGCGAATCTAACTTTTATTATTACAATAAATATATGAGTAAAAACATATTACAATAAATATATGAGTAAAAATATATTGAATAGATAGATGATTTTACATTTTACATTGAGAACCTATTTATATATTGTTGGGAACCTATTGAGAGGAGTCGTTTCCTCTTAGAAATAATGGTAATTATTATTTTATATTTACTTTTATGTTTGCAGCATATTCAAATTATATTAATGGGTAAAATTATAAATGTGCATGTCTATTTTTTTGGGTTGAGAAAATAAATATGGTTTTCCCAAGTTTTTCTACTTTTAGCAAACAAAAGTTATTTTTGTGTTTAACGTTTCGCTTTTAAGGAAAAAAAAACTTGTGAAGAATTTTGTTAGCTTCTATTCATTATTTATTTGATTTTTATATATTCATATTTATTATGTCAATTTAGCAAATGTTCGAGAGTGTGGTTTTATAAAATTAAAGGATTGATAAATAGTCATGTTTGAGGACTCCCATTTATTCATTGTTAAACTTTTTCCTACTAAAAATGAAATATGTTATGACAATCTAGACGGAGTGCTATAAAGTATGACTATAATTTTGTATCATATAAGTGAATATATTAATTATATAAAAAATAATATTTGGATTAATGTGAAAATTTTGCAGAATATAAATATGTTATATAGACTCAACATCTTCCTCAATTTTCACTTAAAAATAAAAAATTTAATACTACGATTTTGAAATAGACACTTAAACGATGTGTACAATAAAGTTTTTAATTTTTCCATAATGTTTTTCTAAAGTTATTGATTTTCCATTTTATTAAATTATAATAACAACTAAAACAATATAAACACATGTTAACAAAAACAATTAAATTTAGCATATCATAACCAAATTCAACAAAAAAATGTGTCTATGTACGTTCAAAGAGGAAAGTAGTGGTATTAGTTTTCAAAGTATATTTTTAGTATTGAACATGGTTCACTCTTTCCAAAGTTGGAGATAAAAATAGTTTTGGTTATTTTTTGATTGGTGATAAATTTAATGGAAAAAAAATTCAATTTTTAGATTAAATGTCCTTTTTATGAAAGTTTGCACAATTATTTTGGCAAAATAAAAATAATTGAGATGAAAACATTAAAAAATTCAACCGAAATATTTTTTATTATAAATTCATTGAATCCCTATCATTAAACAATTAAAAGAAAAGGTAACAAATTATAAAAATGATCAATTTTTCTAGTTTTCAAGAATAATTTTCTCTATAATTTCAAGAATAACTTTTTGAATACCTATATAATCGATTAATGTCGAATTACACCTTCTAAATCCAATTTCATGATGAGTAGGTGATGTGGCTTATTCAATCCATCCAAACCTTCTACTTATTAGAAAAAAAATCAATATATATAAAATTGCACCCCTTCTTTCCTCAATAATGTCGAATTGGAAATCTCGCCTATTCTCGAATGAAAAAAATTGAAATATTTCTAATGGTCTCTAGGGATTTCGATTCTTCCACACTAACCCAGACATACACATTATAAACAATAAAAGTTAACGTCCATTTAAACTAGAACATTCATATTGTAATACTCAAATACAAATCATTATAAATAATAAAAGTTAACATCCATTTAAACTAGAACATTCATATTGTAATACTCAAATACAAATTATAGAAATTCTCGAAAAAATAAAACATAAGCAGATCCAATCTTACAATTTAGTCCAATTGGATGACAACTTTCTTGTTGGGAAACACAATCTCATAGGATGTCCTTAACTCTCACACGTGGCCTATGCACACTTTCTCTTTTTTTTCATCCTTTTTTATCATGTTAAATGCCCAATGGGATTTTACATCATCCATCTATCTTTTTTTTTCCAAGTTCAATTTCTTGATGGATGCATGGTAGTGCAATAGCTAATGGAAACTTGTAATGGAATCTATTTATCCATTTCATTATTTATATTCTTAATAATAATAATTTCCACATTTTTTCATAATCTATATGTACAATTCCATCGCAATAAAAAATCAAAGGATTGTTAATATTAATATATTAATGCGTACATAAAAACTAGAAATATAAGAAGTAAAAATGATACACTTAGCTAAGGTTTGCACTTAAAGAAATTTAATCCCATAGAGCCTAGGATTTAGATATAAGCTAGTATCTTTGCAATAAATGAAGTAAAGTTCAATTATATGATTTTTGAATATAAATTTATGGCTTTTCTTTTCTTATTAATGTCCATTACTTTTATATCACTATAATTAAAAGACAACAACAACCTCACTTCCCCACACATATGAAAATGAAAACATATTTAAGAAAATTATGTAATAAATAATCCTATCATAGTTCAATGCTTAAAAACAATCTTATATCTAATATTATAGAAAGAAATAGATCTTCACTGTCTTAACATTCTAAAAAAGATATATTTTCAAATAAAAATTAATACTATTAATATGGATTTACTTTTGTTCATAAATATATAGATTATAGTTCAAAATCATGAGAAATTAGATTGCAATCATTAATTACATAAATGGTATTAAAATATGGACATTAGAACGTTTTAAAAACTATAAGTTCAATGCCTCAAACCTAGTGCAATCATAAATATGATAATTTGAATATATATTATTATAATAATTTAATTTGTAATACTTAATATCTACATACAAATTTTGGTTATCGTCAATAAATATATATGAATGAGCTGTAAAGTATAATATATTTATGATTTTTAAATTTAAAAAACAAATTGTTTTTTAGTAATATGGTATAGAAATTGGCTAATACTTTTTACGATAACTTTTAAAAACAAATTTATAATAATATTTATATTTAATTTGTTTAATAATTTTTAAAAACAAATTTATATTTAATATTGTTGAGATGTAAAGACATCTACATACACTCTTTCAAAACAAAACAGTTTAAACAATTAATTAACCTGCCAAAAACAAAACAAAAAAAAAGCTAACAATACAAACAAACAAAGAGCTTTATTTGGATGTATCCACTTTAAAATTGAATTATATAGGTTCATATCTTTGAAAACCTGCTTTATTTTCTCAAAAGGAAGAATATTGTATCCGAAAATAATTGAAACAATCTAAATATTCGGCATGAATACAAGTGGGTAACATGCTAGGTAACCGTAATTTAGATATATGGGTTTAATGACACCATGGAATTCATTAGAAGGATTATTGAGATTTCCATCATATCTTAAACTTAACTTTACTTTTTATTGGAAAGTGTTTAGTATTTAACATTTGCAAGTAGAATTAGTAAAAATCTTAAATAAACAAAAGACAAATTGGGTAAGCCAAAGGATGCAAAGGATGCAGAGGAAGCTGAAGTGATCATTCATAATGCGGAGGGAATTGAAAGATCGTGTGCAGAAGAAACAATAGACACAAGAGACAAATTTGGTAAGCCAAAGGACGCAGAGGGAGCCGAAACGATCAGTCATTCAAGACAAATTATATTTTCATATAAATATGGAGAAAAAGTACTAGAGAATGAGACTTTTGCTAGTAAAACAGAGACTAGATACATTGTGTAAGAGAACTATTTTTCTGCTAATGATGAAGGAACTATTCACTCGGAAAAGCTTGCACAAATTTTTTGGGTGGAATGTGTGACTAACAGATCCGAGCTATTTATTCTTCTAATCATGTTCATGCAGTGAGATCTTTCTAATTTTGTTGAACTATTTCAATGGTGGTGAATGCTTTTACTTATCTATGTAAATTTTAGTGCGATAAAATAGTAATAAAGTGGTTTAATTATAATCAAAGCTATCCTTGTAACTTTGTGCTGTGAGTGTGCATACTTTATATTAATAGCTATCTGTTAAAACTGTCTAAGCATTTTGAGTTTATTACTCTTTTTTAAAATCACTCCTTCCAAGGATAGGTTAGCTTAGCGTAGAATAGGGTTAGATAATTCATAAGGTAGAAGTGGTAAGATGAGAGGTAAGAACCTACACATCACATGTTAGGCTTCTGCGTGTTAATTTATGTTAGATGCATTAGTTATAATAGAAGCACTTGCATATTCATATCCTTAAACATAAAATATAAACGGTGGGCCAGGCCACAACAGGTACATAAATTAAACATACACACCTGCGGTAGCCGGACCGTTAACCGAACGAATTCCCCATACCAAACAATGAGTGATCTAATTGGAATTATTCATTGGGGAGAATCCCTACTGTCGATGCTAGGATTTTTTGGGAATCAACATGGTGCTCATGTGGATAATGATGACAATTTGTGAGCCTAAAAGGAAACATGGGGCCAACAGCCTAGTCAAACACCTAGGAAAGTATAAAAAATGAATAATGACTTAAATCATAATTCTAGATGGGTTTTTAATATTCTAACAACCCACCTTAAGCCTGACTATATGTGAGTAAAAATAAGAAACATAGCGCCCAAAAACAAGGCTTGGTCACCTTTTACATATTGTTGTCCACAAAACAAGGAAAGAAGGAAAACCTCATGGAAAGAAAACTTCCCTTAGAACATGGACATGAACAAAATTGAAAAACTTGCTTTTCAATCCTTATTCACCATGTGTTCACCCATCCAAAGCAATGATCTCAGATGGATGAAAGTATTCTTTGTGAATTCATTGGTGAAGATGTCTTCATCTTGCTCAGAACATGGACAATACTACAAAGCAATGATCTGATCATGCACTAGTCCTCAGATGCAATGCATGCATATTTCTATGTGGTTGGTCCTCTGTCTTTGTGTTGGGTAAGTTGATATCCTTATCGCACTATGATTTTCACACAAAATGACTGTAGGAGTGCTGAAGTTAGTCCCAAACTCTGAAAGTATACCTTGCCACAAGACACATTGAGTGGTTGCATCTACAACTCCTCTATATGCAGTCTCTGTAGAAGATAGTGCAATGGCACTTTGCTTTTTACTTTACCAGCATATTGGACCTCCTCCAAGCATGAAAACATATCCATAAGTTGAATTCTAGTATGATCTATCTCCATCCCAATAAGAATGTTAAACACCATGAAGATCCAGTGAAGAATCAACAACATAATGAATCTCATGAGACTTGGTTCCTTGCACATAATGCAAGATCCTTTTGGAAGGCTTCCAATGAAGCTCATGTGGAAGCTCCATATACCTTGACACAACAGTTACTGCATATTCAATATCTTTCTGAGTGTCAGTAAGATACAACAAACTCCCAACTAGTTGTCTGTACAGGGTGTTGTTTATCAAAGTGGAAGATTCTACATCTTCAAGTCTTACTCCAAAGAGAAAGGGAGTCTTGGATTCTTACATTCTTACATTCTGAATTTATTTAGTAGTTCCGATGCATATTTTGACTGAGATAATTTAATTGCTGAGGTGGACTAAGATATAGATCAAGTCCCATAAATTGTCTTAGTATTCCCAAGTCAGTCGTAGAAAAGGCATGATACAAAGTTGTTTTTAATGAAGCAATCTCATCAATGGATCTTCCTGTGATCAAAACGTCATCAACATATAATACAATAAGTAATATAGAACCATTGACATGATTCATGTAAACATTTGGGTGAGATTTGTGCCTATTTAAGCTTTGTGACTGGAGGAAATTGTCCATTTTGGCATACCATGCTCTGGGAGCTTGCTTGAGCCCATACAGTGATTCCTTCAACCTACACACAAGAGAGGGTTTGGTAACATAAAACTATGGTTTCTTCATGTAAATATCCTCCTCAAGGTCACCATGGAGGAATGCAGTTTTCACATCCATGTGGTGCACTTCCAAACACTTGGATGTTGCAATTGCAAGAACTAGTCTTCTAGAATCCATCTTAGCTACTAATGCAAAAGTATCATTGTAGTCAATACGTTGGACTTGTCAGAATCCCCTAGCCACCAACCTTTATTTTTACTTGAATGCATCAAAATTAGAATCCATCTTTGTTCGAAAGATCCACTTATACTTGACCAATTTTATGCTAGGTGGGAGTGAGACTAGTTCCCAAGTTTGATTCTTTTGAAGAGACTGAAAGTCTTCATCCACGGAATATTTCCATATAGGGTCTTCTTAGAATTCTATATATTATTTTGGATCATATTCAACCATCAAAAATCACTTCTTAGGAAGATAAGGTTCTTTGACAGAAAGAGCATTTTCAAACTGAGATCTAGTCCTCCTAGGATCTTGTGGATCACCCACAAATTCTCCAGTTGCTTCAATTGTTTTTGTAACCCACTTAGGCCTTGTAGGTGAACTTGGGTCTACAATCATGTGTTCTTATTCATCATCAAAATATGAATCAGAAGATTCACTTACTTCAATAGGTGGTGGATGTAAGGATTCTCCAATTTCAACATCCTACAAGGGTTCTTCTTCAAATTGGACAATCATTTCAATGAAATATTTTTGAGTGGTCGGATTTAGAAATTTGTAACCCTTAGAGTCTTTAAGATAGCCAACGAATATGCATAGTGACATCTGGGGTTGCAAATCCTTTCTCTTCTCAAGATGTGTTCTAACCCATGCTTTTGAGCCAAAAAATTTGAAATGTGACACATCTAGCTTCTGTCCACTCCAAGATTCAAAGGTAGTGATACCTTTCAAGGATTTGTGTGGTGACCTATTCTGAATATAGGATACAAAATCAATGGATTCATCCCAAAGTATTGGAGATAAATGCTTGGACTCCAACATGCAAGTGGCCATCTCCTTGAGATATCTATTCTTCCACTCAGCCACACCATTTTGTTGAGGTGTGTAGGGAACTATATGCTGCATTTGAATGCCAGCATCAACACAAAGTTGCTGAAAATCATACTTGACATATTCCCCCCAATTTTTTGTTCTAATATATTTGATCTTCCTACGAGACAGATTCTCTATAGAGGCTTTAAAAATATTGACTTGAATTGGAGAAAGAATACCTAACATAATCTTGAGTAGCCATCAATGAAGTTTAACACATATTTGGAATTACTCAAGGACACATTAGGGAATGGACTTAATATATTTTTGTGCGTCAAATCAAGGGGTGCAAAGGTTCTCTCAATTCTAGCTCTCTCAAACTTGCGCTCAGGGTTTTTTCCAAGAATGCAGCCCTGACAAATTCCTTTGGAAAACTTAATGTTTGGAATCCTTGTAACCATGTTATTCTCATGCCAATCATGTATATACTTGTATTTAAGGTGGCCAAATAACTCATGCCATAGTTTTCTATCTTCATTGGCATGAGTAAGCAATGCAGTAGGTGATAAGAAAGGAAAAAAAATGGAAAACTTGTGGACTTTTGAGCTATAATTAGTAGTCCTATGGAAACAACTCTAATAGTAGATATTTCAGAAATTTCCACATCATTGCGGGTAAAGATGAATTTCGTAGGAGACCTAGTATGAGTCATATGATATATTGAAAGGAGGCTGGAATCCATACTAGGCACAAACAAGAAATTTGTAAAAGAACCATGATATAGATCTATACTACCTTTTCATTTTGATGTAGTTTCTAAGTTATCTCCCAACACAATTATTGGACCACCAGCTGAATCAAGAGAGTTAAAAGACTCTCTTATGGAAACCATATGTATGGATGCCCCATACTCAATGATGTAAGAGGAATATTTTGAAGTGTCGGCCATCAACGCATGAAATATTTCCTTATCTTTTGATTTTAAACCTCCTTCCTTCCTCCTTGCACCATCTGGAAGAGTGATATTACTCATCTCAGGAATTTGAACCATCATGTCAATGGTATTCTTCATACAAGAACTCTCAGGATGAATGCCCCTATTGCAATATTTGCACTTGCTCTTCTCCTTTTTATGTTGATTCTTCTTGGACGTTGAGGGCTCCTCTTGTGGCTTTGGTTTCTTCTTCCTTTAATGTAAAGGGTTTTGAGGATTAGCCTTCTTCTTCCCCTTTGAATTATTTGAATATCCAGTAGCCAATGCATGGTATTTCTGATGGCTTTATGGATCCTATCAAGACCAACTTATCTTGCTCTTGAGTCTAATATTCGATGAACTCTCCTAGAGAAGGAATTTTCTAGTTTTGAACTATGAGCTTGGTAGCATGGAAGATCGAAACAAAGACAAAATAGTCTGGACCCAATTTAGAAAGTATGGCCAAGATCTATTGCTCATATTTCTTGTCAATTCCACACTGCATCAGCTAAAGAACCAGAGACTTAAACTTAGAAAAGTAGTCTTGTAAGGTCTCAAATTTGCTTGGACTCGGAGAAATAAATTCATTCTCTAGTTTATGGCCCCTCAATTCATCTGTATTTCCAAACAAAGTCCGAAGTTTGACCCAAACTTCATTCAATGTGGTTAGAATATCCATATGGAAAAGAAGATCCTTGGAAGTATTGAGACACAAGAGACCATAAGCTTCATCTCTTTTTTTATGCCACTTGGCCTTCTCAATAGTTACAATAGGCTCAAGTTCAGTATCCAAAGTTACTATGTAGAGGTCGTTTCTCCTTAACATAATCTTCATCTGTTCCTTCCAATCAAAGTAATTGAATGGAGTCAAGATGATAGATTGAGATTTTGCCATGGCCAACTGATGCACACTACTGAGACTAAATATGAAACTGCAAAAGATGAAACACAACACACATGAGAATACTATTGCTAAAGGTTCTTTGATACCATGTAAAAACCAATTCACAGGAATATCTAGCAAAGAAAATTATCCTCACATAATTGTTAAGCAAATATTGCATAGAACACTATAAAATGGCATTGAATTGATGCACACAATAAAAGTCCATTGCATAATTATACATCAGCCAAACTTAGGAAATGTAATGGCTGTCCAAATATATAATTGGATCATAAAATTTAAATCCAAAAAAGGAATTCGAATTGCTCACAAAAGAGGGCTTACTAATATTAAGGAAAAAAACCCCAATAATGGCAACATCACTTTCCAAATCAGTCATGGGCATCACGAATTAGCTAATCAGATATGGTGGCTAATGACTGATGAAAAATAAGTAAGATGGTGGATTTTGGAGATAAAAATATGGAGTATGTGTTGGTCAAAATGTAGACAGCTTGCCAAGTCCATAAAGGCACCTAGCTTTATCCTTGTCCACTAAAAAGCAGAAAAATGCAGGAAAAGTTGTGTAAAAGTAGGAAATGTGATCTTACCATCCTAGAATGTCATAAAAAGTAGGCAGAATTTATCTGAGGGCACTCATGTGGATAATGATGACATGTTGTGAGCCTAAAATGGAAGCATGGGGCCAATAACCTAATCAAACACCTAGGAAAGTATCAAAAATGAATAATAACTTATATCACAAGTCTAGATGGGATTTTAATATTATGACATCACACATTGGTTCTTGTGATTCATAACCTTATGCAATCTGCACATTGTTTTAGTATACTAAATTATGTTTCTATGCATCTGCAAATTCAAGTGATATTGCACATTGTCTACTATATTGTTGTTTTGTTCTTGTGCATCTATCCCATATGAATTATAACCTCCTTTGAACCATTTGCGATACTTCCTTTATTTTCTTGTGCACTTGTCTCAGATAAACCACATCATACTACACATGTTAAATTTTGAGCATTAATTCACAATACTCTGGGATCTTCACTGAGAGAATAACATATACAGTATATCAATGCATGACAATCACAATAAGCATGACAAGCATCACAAGAATCAAAAGCATGAGAGACAAGAGACACAGAGTTTCCATGGGGAAAACCCTAAGGTGAAAAACCCCACAACTTCCTCAGAGATAGAGAGAGCAATGGCTCAACCAAAGTACAACCAAAATACACTGAGATAGTCTCCTAGTAGCAGATGATCCTCCTCCTCACTAGTGTGCCACTTTCTGAGTGAGAGAGATATAACTTTCTGAATGATCTAAATAGAGATCACCTGATCTCTATTTATACTAACCTATTTTCCCAGTGACCTTATGGGGCCGACTTGTCTAGCTAGGTACATCCACATTATAATATATATATTTCTGGCTGACCCCACACATGGTGGTCTAATAACCCATTGGCAAGTACACACACTTGTGACACTTGTCAATCCACATGACGACACTTCCTTATAGAGGAATAACACATCTCTAATAAGGGTACAACAAATATATATGAAATACATAGATGAAATACATTCCAAAGTTACATATACATCAACACTCCCTCTTAACTAGGAAGGTATTTCTCGACATAGATCCGCTAGACAAGTCTTCTTCTTGGGATCATCGTCATCGATGCATCATCATAGTCATCGTCACTGCTACTGCTATCTCAACCAATCTCTGACTCTACTCGTCATAGGAAGTTTTACAGAGCTAGTCCTTTTTCATACTGGATGTAGGCCCACCACCTGCAGGTCTTCGTCATCACTGGCCATACTGTGGAATCCTCAGGACTTATTACGTGCATCACAAAACCTCGAAAGACATTCCCAGGCTATTACGAGCACACGTCTCTACCTATAGGATCTCCCAGGGACATATTATATGTGAACTCACCACAAAACCTCGCAAGAGCATCCCAGACTGTTACGAGCACACAGCTATACCTATAGGATCTCCCAGGGACAAATTATATGTGGTCACCACAAAACCTTGCAAGAGCATCCCAGGCTGTTATGAGCACACAGCTCTACCTATAGGATCTCCAAGGGATAGATTATATGTGGTCATGGCAAAACCTCGCAAGAGCATCCCAGGACTTATTACGGGCACACAGCCCAACCTATCGGATCTCCCAGGGACATATTATATGCCATAGGACAAAACCTCGAAAGAGCATCTGCCAGATATCCTAGGGCCAGATTATATGCCATAGGCAAAACCTCGAAAGACTATCTGCAGATCTCCCAGGGCCAAATTATATGTCCTCCTAGAGCAAAACCTCAAAAGAGCATTTGCCAGATATCCCAGGGCCAAATTATATGCCATAGGCAAAACCTCGAAAGACTATCTGCAAGTCTCCCAGGGCCAAATTATATGCTCATCTACACAACCTGATCCACGACCATAGAGTATCAACCTGATATTCACCATACATCATCCTGATGTACACATGATCATCCTGATCATCATCACTGCAACATCCTGCTGCATGTCATTTGGGGCAACATCCTGAAGCTCGTCATCCATGATAATCCTGATCATACAATGCATCTACATGATGCATACCAAGTATCTACTTGATACATATCATCATACATGATCCACCTGATCATACAGTGTATCCACCTTATACAAATACAAATACATGATACATATCACCATACATGATCCACCTGATCATACAATGTATCCACCTGATTCATATACAGATACATGGTCCAAGCATCATACATGAGGCATATACAAAATACATACAAATGATCCTACTGATCATATCCAGCATCCAACATGATGCGTACATACATATAAATGATCCAACTGATCATATCCAGCATCCAACATGATGCATACATACATATAAATGATCCAACTGATCATATCCAACATCCAACATGATGCATACACACATATACAAATGATCCAACTGATCATACAAAGAAGAAACAAGAACATCATCTTGATGCTCATCATCCACAACCATGTGAAGGACCCTCCTTCCAACATGCTTGGAATGGCTTAAGCAAATGTGTCCATCACTTCTTCCTCGAAGTGTCATCAGTTCGAAGAACACCAAGCCTCTCTCTGAAGTACTCGAACTTCACCCTAGCTAGTGGCTTTGTCAGCACATCTGCAATCTGCTCGTCCGTCGCAACATACAGGAGCTTCACAGCTCCTCTCTGCACCATATCCCTGATATAGTGATATTTGATCTCTATGTGTTTCGACCTGTCATGAAACACTGGGTTCTCGAACAGCTTCACACAACTCTTGTTATCACAGAAGATACCAGTAGCATCCAACGGGAGATCAAATAAATCAGACAATAGCTTCCATAGCCATACTGCCTCACAACTAGCTGAATAGGCTGCAACATACTCTGCCTCAGCTGTACTCAGTGCTACGCAGGACTGCTTCCTGCTAAACCAAGAGATCACACGTGATCCCATATTGAAGCAGCATCCAGATGTG
This sequence comes from Larix kaempferi, assembly GCA_027924585.1. Taxonomy (NCBI): domain Eukaryota; kingdom Viridiplantae; phylum Streptophyta; class Pinopsida; order Pinales; family Pinaceae; genus Larix; species Larix kaempferi. The sequence goes on along the minus strand of BSBM01000042.1, from coordinate 7,215,821 downwards.
CTCTTCCTATCTGCAGCACTGCTAGCCCAATCTGAATCAACATAACCTTGCAGGTTAAACTTTTGATTTGCTTCATACTTGAGCCCATAATCCACTGTACCCTTCAGGTACCTCAGAACATGCTTTATAGCAACCAAGTGAACACTCCTCAGACCTTTCAGGAACTGACTCAATGTGTTCACAGCAAAGCAAATGTCTGGTCTCGTGTTCGTCAAGTACATCAGGGACCCAATCATCTGACGATACATAGAGACATCAACCAGCTCAGATGAAGCATCACATAGAAGCTTCAGATTCGATGCCATAGGTGTGGCCATGGCCTTGCAATCCATCATCCTGAATCTCTTCAGGATATCTACTGTGTACTTCCCTTGACCAAGGGAGATCCCACTTGCACTCTACCACACCTCCATACCTAGGAAATAATGTATCATTCCCAACTCTTTCATATCAAACTCGGCAGCAAGCTTCCTCTTAGTATCTGCAATCAATCTGTCATCTCCTGTTACAAATAAGTCATCCACATACAGGAGTAGAATCACAGGATTCCCTTCCTCAACCTTGTAGTAAAGGTTGGAATCCACTTTACTCTTGGTAAAGCCCAAACTAGATAGGAAACTGTCCATCCTACCATACCAGGTTCTGGGAGCTTGCTTCAATCCATACAAGGCTTTCTTCAATCTGCACACATATGGCTCCCTGTGATGTATTTCAAAACTGAGTGGCTACTCCACATATACTTCCTCTTCAACTACACCATTCAAGAAAGCAGTCTTGACATCCATATGGTGTATTTTCCATCTCATTGCTGCATCCAGGGCAAGTACTATTCTGATGGAAGTATTCCTGGCTACAGGTGCAAAATTTTCTTCATAATCTATTCCCTCTTTCTGAGAGAGACCACGAGCTATGAATCTTGCCCTGTATTTCTCTACACTACCATCTGCAGCATGCTTGATTTTGTAGATCGATTTGGAAGTCACAATAGACTTCTCTTTAGGTCTTGGGACAACATCCCAAACATCATTCTTCATTATTGATTGGTATTCCTCAACCATGGCATCCTTCCATTCTTTCTTTTCCGCTGTTTCTTCATAACTGGAAGGCTCTTTGTTCATAATGTCACAGAGTAAAGCAACATAGCTGGTATGTGATCTGGTTCTCTTCTTTGCTCTGTGTTCTTCTTCTGGAATGCCAAATCTTTCTACATCTTGAATGAGCTCTCTAGCCCATGCAGGTTTCCTCTTGTGAGAGTTATCCTCACGGGGTGGATCTACAGGTTCTTGTGGATCTTCAAACTCACGATCAACTTCTGGAACTGCTTCAGTCATGGTAGTGTCTTGAAATCTGGTTTCCTTAGGTTCTTCATAAACTTCGATAGGTGCCTTCCTTGATTTGATGAATGCTGAGTTTTCATCAAATGTTACATCCCTGCTGACATCAATCTTCTTGAACCCTAGAAAGTATATCCTGTAAGCCTTCGAGCTTTCATTGTAACCCAAAAAGATACCCTTCATTCCTGAAGGATCTAGTTTAGTCCTCTTTTCCTTTGGGACATGAGTGTATACTGGACAACCAAATATTCTTAGATGGCTGACTTCAGGTTTCTTACTAGAAAAGACCTCTTCTGGTGTCTTGTTGTCCAATATCTTGTGGGGTGTTCTGTTCTACACATATACAGGTCTTCTAGCTGCTTCTGCCCATAGATGCATAGGTAGATCCTGGTCATGCAGCATTGCCCTTGCTGCTTCCATAATAGTTTTGTTCTTCCTTTTTGCAACTCCATTCTGTTGAGGATTATAAGGAGCAGTCAACTCCCTCTTAATCCCTGAATCACTACAAAGCTTCTTGAAGTCACATGAGGTGAATTCTCCACCATTGTCGGATCTGAATGTTTTGATCTTCTTGTCAGTTTGATTCTCCATCAAGGTTTTGAATTCCTTGAAGTTATCAAACACCTGATCTTTGTTCTTCAAGAAGTATACCCAAGTCTTCCCGGAGAATTCATCAAGAAATGAGACATAGTAAAAATACCCACTAAGAGAACTGGATGACATAGGACCACATACATCTAAGTAGATGATTTCCAGGATATCTTTGGCCTTGCTTTCACTGCTTGGGAAATCCTTCTTAATGTTCTTACCTTTTGCACATCGTTTGCAAACACCTTCATGTTTGGTCTTGATTTCAGGAAGACCTTCTACAGCCTTGCTTGCAATTGGAAGTGCCCTATAGTGCATATGAGCAAGTCTTCTATGCCAAAGTTCACTTGGCTCCATGGATTCATGCACCATGGCATGTTCAGGTTGTCCCTTCAATTTATACAATCCTCCCTCTTGCTCTCCAATCACTACTGCATCATCTATGGTCTTTCCCTTTGGCCACATTAGGACTTGGCCATCCACAAATGCAACCCTCATACCTTTTGCATCCAATGCAGAGATGGAGAGTAATTTCTTCTTGAGCCCAGGTACATAGAGGACTTCTTTCATCTTCAAATATTTTCTAGAATATAGGTTGTAGGAGGCTTCACCACTTCCTTTGATTGGGTATTGATAATCATCCCCAAGTTTTACCTTATGGGGTGATTCATGTTCAGATAGATTCACAAAAGATTCCTTAAACCCAGTCATGTGTTTGGAAGCCCCACTATCAATCAACCAATCATTACAACCATGGGAGATAGTACCCGTGAGAGCAAAGATTAGAACATACTCTTCTTCACTTGATGAGTCATCATCACTTTTTGCCCTAGCCTTCTTCTTTGGAGGTTCATCATCCTCGGCAGCATGAGCATGGAACTTTCTTTTGCTTCCTTTCTTCTTCTTGCTGAAGTTGTTGTTATTATCCCTTTTGTTCTTGGGACAATCTGAAGCAAGGTGACCCTTCTCATTGCATGTGAAGCATCTTAGATCCTTCTTATTCTTTTGATAGGATCTTTTGTAGTGAGGGTGCTCCTTCTTGGGCTTGCTTCTTTTGGTGTGAGTTGCAAGAGCTTGATCTTCACCTCCCATCTTTTTCTCACGAGCTACAAGTCTAGCTTCTTCTTGAGAGCATTCCTCCCATAGTTTATTGAAAGAGATCAATTTCTTTCTTGCACAGATTCCTTGAATAAAGGAGTCCCATGACCTAGGTAGGCCATTCAAAGTGGTCATAACAACTTCACCATTGTCCACTACTTCATCCACAGCTTCAAGTTGCTCCTTGATCTAAGAGACCTTGGAGAATTAAGATTGAATGGTTTCTCCATTCAACATCTTGATCCCTTTCAATTGATTCTGCAAAGTCATCTTCCGATTTATGTTCTTCCCTTCAAATAGCTTGGTGAAAGAGTCAAACATCTCCTTGGGTGTCTTTAGAAAAGACACATGGGGTATGAGATGATCTTTGATAGAATCAATAATGATTCTCTTTTCATTGACAAAGTTCTTCTTATGCAATACCTTGGCCTCTTAATCCTCTGGGATAGGGATGTCTTCTTTTATATATGAGTCCAACTCATTCTCTTCCAGGATTAACCCAATCCTATACTTCCAAGCTCGGAAGTTATCATCCCTTTCAAGCTTATCCTCAAGCTTGGTGTGGTGAGACATCTTAAAGAGTACTTCAAATGGAAATAGAAAAGATTTAGGTCTTACAACTTGAAATGCTGAAAACTGGATCTGGTCCCATATTAGGGTTTGTCGAAAAAATCCTAAAAATTCAAAATGTGAATTTCAATTTTTTGAAAGGATAGAAAGATGTGCTTTGATGAGCTGATCAGCCTGGTGCATTCAGTATTTGAGATCAGCAAAGTTTTACCCTTCAGATTTTCCTTTTTGTCCTCCCGGGTTCACTCGGGAGAGCCCTGAATTAGGGTTTGAGTTTCCCAGAGATCTACCCAGCCAAAAATCTCGATCCAAAGCTCTAAACTTTGATTTTTGCAAGGCGCATCCAGCTATGTCTTCAGATTTCAGAAATTCCTATTTTTGTGGAAACCCTAATTTTTAGGGCCAAATCTGAAAATGCTCTGAATTGAATTTTGATTGGACAGATAGATGTGCCTTGATGAGTAGAGTCAATCTACTATACTACTTTTCCAAAATCTGTGGAGAGAAACCCAATAAACAAGAAACTCAAGTTTTCGTCACTGCAAAATGTCTTCTTCTCAGGTTAGCTCTGATACCATGTTAAATTTTGAGCATTAATTCACAATACTCTAGGATCTTCGTTGAGAGAATAACATATACAGTATATCTATGCATGACAAGCATCACAAGAATCAAAATCATGAGAGACAAGAGACATAGAGTTTCCATGGGGAAAACCCTAAGGTGAAAAACCCCACAACTTCCTCAGAGATAGAGAGAGCAATGGCTCAACCAAAGTACAACCAAAATACACTGAGATAGTCTCCTAGTAGCAGATGATCCTCCTCCTCACTAGTGCGCCACTTTCTGAGTGAGAGAGATATAACTTTCTGAATGATCTAAATAGAGATCACGTGATCTCTATTTATACTAACCTATTTTCCCAATGAACTTATGGGGCCGACTTGTCTAGCTAGGTACATGCACATTATAATATATATATTTCAGGGTCGACCCCACACATGGTGGTCTAATAACCCATCGACAAGTACACACACTTGCGACACTTGTCAGTCCACATGACGACACTTCCTTATAGAGGAATAACACATCTCTAATGAGGGTACAGTAAATATATATGAAATACATTCCGAAGTTACATATACATCAACAACACATAATCTACTGTGCTTCATTTTAGTCCTTGCGCATTTGGATCTCTGCTAGATTAAGGTATTCCAAATCAATGAGCCATTGATACCCCAATAATTCAAATCTTTCCAAATCAGAATGCTACCAGTTGTTCATATTCAAGCTTACTTTTCACTCTCCAACTTGGATTCTTATTTATACTCGTCTTGCATAGACCATGTGTCCACAAGTTTGTCGTAGCATGCCTGCTTTCTTTCTTCATGGTTAAGTTGACTTACATATCCACCACTTGCCTTGATCTACGCAATTGAGGTATCATGCCTTGTGCATCTTGCGCACACTTGGTCCTTAGCATAGTGGGGTTTGCACACTTGCGAAACACTACTTGTGGGGTATCGCTCCCTTGAAGCACCATCGCTTAATGGGTATAGTGAAATTCCAAGATTTGCATACATCTTCCACTTGGTGGGTCTTGCTCACTTCTGAGACTTGCATACATCTTCCGCTTGGTGGGTCTTGAACACTTCTGAGACTTGCATTTATGTCCAACAACGTCTTACTCCTAATACCCTTGTGCATTCCCGATGCTTCTCCAACCATATCTTTGACAAACCTTTGATGTATCGCGATTAGATGGATTAGGTACTTTTTCATGTACCTTATGTAATCCTTCAAACTGGATCTCATATGCTTCTTCAAAATGGCACATGGATACTAAGTCCTCTTTGTCATTATTTGACATCAATGAAAACGAAGGTTCATCACTGTGCTCATCCGCTCGAGCTGTGTAATGATGTCCATGCCTATGTTGTCTTATTTTGTTGCAAGATCTGGTGATTGCGACGATGGTTTTCTTGTGGCAACCTGGTGTTATGGTGGTTGTTCTACTGTTTTTGGTTGGGCGACCTTGTTGTAGTGGTTATGGTGGTTGTTCTCACTTGTGTTACGAGTTGTATTGTTGGTTTGTGTGTGTGCTTGTGATGTTGTTGTGTCTCTTGTTGGTTTCAAACCTCCTCCTATGGGTGGCCGACGTTGGTGGCAATCAAGATAGGTGACGAATGGTAAGAACCTAGCCTTGCCTTTGCATCTTTATGTGGTTTCGTGTTTTCCTCTAGTTTTTTCTTGCATCTCATTGGGTTTATGGATCCTTGTGCAAATTGCAGGGTGGCAGCTCAAGTGGAGGTGCCTTGCACTCGGATGACCATCAATTCCACTCCCACCCCTATTAGGGATCTGTTCCTACTATTTTCACTTTATTTTGTTTGTTAACACACTCATTTGGATGTCTTGGAATGTTGTTTTAGGTTTTTGATGTGTTATTCTACAATTCTGGTTGAGGCATTCTGTTGCGTTTTTCTTGATGGGTTCTCTCCACATTTTATGGGTGTTGTAAGGGATTTGTAAGGTTTGGGGTCTCTGCATATTCAACTGTAATGATGCGTTGTAAGGATTTATGATGGGTTTTTTGCATATTGTAATTGAATGTTTCTGTCTTGAATTGAATTGGTTTTGGGTTTTAATTGAACGACCTTCTTGTGTGAATTTCATGGTTCAATGTATGAATTTCATGGCATATGTAGGATGTGAATTTTATGGTTTAATATGTTACTTTCATGGATAATAAATAAATTGAAATGATATGAGGGTATTGGATGACTTTCTTATGTATAGCTTAAGGTTTTGCATTTCGAATGTGGCTCTGTTTGGCACTTTTCTTTAGTGTGAATTTCATGGCTTAGGGTTTTTCATTGTGAAACTGAATGTATTTGACATATTCATGGCGTGAATTTCATGGCATATTTAGGTTGTGAATTTCATGGTTCACTATGTTAATTTCATGGCTAATAAAAAATTTGAAATGATATGCTCTAGGGTTTTGGATGAGTTTTTCTATATGGCTTAGTGTTTGTCATTATGAGTCTAAATTTGTTTGGAATTCAACGTTAAGGTCTAATTGTTATGTTAGGGTTGTATATAACCGTGGTATTCTAGATGTTGCTCTGTAATCTTTCTTATTGGCATCCTACGGGCTATGAAAATGTATCAATTTGTTTAGGACCATTGTAAGCATGGGACTTACTTTTCCACCCATGGAAATGACTTTATTTCCCACCATATCCCTTAAATAGTGAAAACATGGCACCTGTATTTTGTTAGGGGTTTTAGCAAGTATTTGTGACTTGCAACTATTTTTTTACAATTCCTTTAAAATGGTAATGGCTATGTCTTAGAGACAATCATCATGAAGGTTTCCTAGTTGTGTTTGGATATTGCTTTGTAGTGTTTTTTGGGGTTGGCATTAGAACTACTTATCCATTTTTACATTAATGATGATTATTTTATGGTAATAATTGTGAAGGTACCATTGTTCACGTTGAATGTACTAATGAGTTGTTGCTTTGATTAAATTGTATTATACACTAATAAACATGTTTTAATAACTAGAAGAGGTTTATTAGGATACCATTGCATAATAGGATAGGGTTATTTTTATGGTTTTGTTTGTACATATTTGAATTACTTCAAAGAGATTTATTGGGTTGTTGAGTGGATGAAGGATAAATTGGGTTTGTGATGAACAATTTTATCACAACTACATAGTGTTATTGACATTGGTGCTTTGTAGAATGGGTTGCTATGGCCTTTTGGTTAAATACCAATATTCACCAATCATAGGTATGTAGTGTTGGTCTTGAGGTCTTCAACCTCCATGTCTCTTTTGAAATAGAAGTGTGGGATGAACTCGGTAGGGATCATTTTAGTTTTGATATGTTAGTTTCTGTACATTTAATATGATAGCCCATACAGTTAATAATTGTGAAGGTGTAGTTATTCATGTTGAATGTAATGTGCCCTTGCTTTGATTAAAGTGTATTATACACTAACATACTAGTAGTTTTAATAACTAGAAAATGTTTATAATGTTACAAGGCCATAATAGGGTAAGGTTGTTTTCATGGTTTTCATTGTTGATATTTAACTTGTTTGAAAGAGATTTATTGGGTTGTTGAGAGGATGAAGGATACATTGGGTTTGTGATGAATAATTTTATGAATGCTCCATAGTGTTGTTGTCATTGGTGCTTTGTAGATTGTGTTTATATGGAATTTTTTTTAAAGACCAATATCCATAGGTGATAGGTATTTAGTGTTTTTCTTGAGGTCTTTGACCTCCATGTATCTTCTGAAATAGAAGTGTGGGTTGAACATTGTAGGGATCATTCTAGTTTTGATCTATCTATTACTATTCATTAGATTCTCTATCTTCAGTTTCACCAATCATCACTATTCAAAATAACATACAACATTGAGAGGGTTCCAAAACAGGCGTGGAAAAGGGCTTGAAAAAAGGCCAATAGTTGACCCTATAAAGCGTTGCACAGGGGAAGACTTGGTGTCTTTCATGAGGGTTTAGTCATATCAATCATAACAATTGGGTTTTAATGTAGCACTAATTTTGTTATGAATCTGTTAAGGTTGATGTATTTGAAGGAATCCAAACTTTCCTTTGCAATTAGGGGCTATAGATATTTTACATCTCTCAAAAAGTTTTTAGGGTACCACTATTTTTGTGCCCTAGATAAATTAACAAATAGATAGATGAAAAGATGAGTGAGAAAAGTTGTGACATAGGATGATGATCTAGGTGCTCATTTTAGTCCATTATAGAAATGATCTTGACATTGGTAGTGTTTATGTGGTGAACATAGAACTCTATAATGAAGAAAATAACTCTATAATGTATATCAAAGTATAAGCTTATCAAGATATTTCCAATGAGGCATCACATAACCATTAATATTATATGTCCATGCTCATTAAAAAGGAAAATAACAATATGAAAAAACATAAACTTATGCAATTTTATAATCATTTAAGACTAATACCCTTCATAGATTGAAGAAGATTTGTCTTGAGAGTTGTCAACTGTTCACTATACCTAGATCTTCGTAAATAATTATATGTTCACTATCTTTCTATATTATGAATCCTTGATGTTCCCTCTTCACTTTCCCTGGAATCCCTCTCCTCTTTCCATGTGAATCTAAATGCATGCTTTTCGACCCATAGATAAATAACAACCACTAGCATACATATCAAAAAATGAATGTGTTCCTCCATGAATCTGGAAGGATATTAAACCATAAATTATTCGAATGTTCGTCCATGGATATGTGTTCAAGCATATACTATTAGCTAAATATAAAGAAGTAGTAACCTTATCAAAAAATGAATGTGTTCCTCCATGAATATGGAAGGGTATTATGACATATACTATTCGATTGTGAGTTGCAATGAATGTGTGTACAAGCATATATTATTCTCTTATACACTATACAACTGAATACATATTCATCCAAAAAATTTCCTCCCTTATGATTAGGAAGAAACCTTTTCTTCCCTTATGCAAAAGTATGCTAAGTTTCTACATTGCCCAAGCTTGTTGACCATCCTACATTTTCCTAATGCCTATTGTTTCAGGTTCCTACATTTGCTTTGATCAGATTGGGTTGAGCTTCTTCTAGTTGTTGATGCCATGTTGCTACTTGTATTTAAGGAGGAATTGAAAACCCATAGCCATGCCTTGTGCCTAATACACCTAGAATGTTTGGAGGTGTTAGAAAATATCATATTGGATTGGCCCCTAAATTGGTTGTAACAAAGTGGTGATGTGGACAAGTTGGATGATCCTAAGGGGGAAGTGGACTAATTGAAGGAAACTGGGGTACCTGCATGTTTATAAGGTTTTGGAAGAGACATGTATTGTCTGCATTTGATTGAATGAGTCCATACTCCTCATCTTGATCTCCTCCACAATTGTGTCCATCTCCTCCCTACCCACACTCTCCTTTTTGTTGTCTTCACTCCTGGCCATTTTCTTATGGTATTCATTTTCCTACCTTTGCTTCTCTCTTTCCAGTATTTATTTCTTTCGTAGTTATGCTTGAACAATATTTAATTCCCTCCTATCATTTACAAGTTCCTTCTTCTTTAGTTCAACATTTCCTACATCTCCTTTTTCTTTAGTTCAGAGTCTGCCAAAAGTGTGATCTAGCCGCCTGATGTAATTAGTTATGAACTTTTTCTTATTCGAAGAAAATCTATTGTTCCTCCACTTTCCTTTCTTCTCACTTTTTCCACTAGAAGGCTCATGAATTATCCGAGCAGTGCAGATTAACTTGTCTGGTTTTTAGTATTAGCTGGTATTTCTGCTTTGTTTGCTCCATCTACACCCTATTCTTCATTTCATGTAGTGTCTTCTTCTACACCATCTGCATCCATGTAATAGTGGACAACCTAATTATTTGGGTATGGTAGAAATGAAGGAATGTTGAGGTTTTCTTCATCGGTTCTAGTAATAATCTGTCTATTCATATTGATCACTACATCTACTAACCACTCAGGCTACGGTATCTGGCTTGCCAATGTTAACTCCACTTCGATGCTTTGTTTTGCTTCACAACCTTCAACCATAATTGGTCTGGTAGAGTCAGTATGTAGTTTCTCTTCATTCTTTGTTTTTGTTTGGTTCATTCCAAATCCCATGAGTAATTCAACGGATTCATTAAGTGCATTGGTAGCATTGATGTGACCATTGCATTGATTTTCATTGACTTGTTCATCGTCATCACCCAATGGTTGGCTTTGCCATGCCCTTGCAAGAGAGATAAAATGTTTTCCAAAGTAGTTGCACCTTTTGCATCATCAACACCTTTGAATGCATGGCTACAAGTCATGTCATTAATGAGAGAATCAGAATCTAGTGGCCATATTCCAGTTCTCTTAAAGCTAGGCTTAGTATTTGAGGGTGTTAAGTCCCTTTTGAGAGCATTACTTGCAAGTTTAGACAATTCAAAACTTTTTACCTCTGTACAAGGGTTCTTGGTTATCCATGACGCTCTATTAGTCCGGAAGTAACAATTAAATGGACCAAACACACTCATGTTAAGTGGCTGCAACTTATGAGTGGTATGCGTTGGTAGAGTCAACAAGTCAATTCCCATCCTATTTTCCTTGTAAACAATATGTAGAACTATGTGGCTTTCATGGCCATCAAAAAATAGTAGGTGTCTATTTTCAATAGACACACCATCCCACATGGATGTATCAAAATGGACAATCTAATTCATGAACAATTATGTATTCATCCATGCATTGCGATGAGCAACCATGCATGCTCCTGGCCCACAATTCTTGATGTAGTTCTTCAGCTAGGTGTTTCCATTGAACAAGTACAAGATGGGGATCAATGATACATTTCATTTATGCAACATATAATAGAAGACTATCCACTCCATGCTCTTAAGAAATAATTTGGGAACATTCTTTCTACCTCTCCTGGCGACTACCTGCATGCCATAATTATTTCCTGCTTGTAATCATGTTTCACCACAGTTCCATATATAGGCTGGACTACACTAGTGATTGGCATATGCAATTGGCATAGTGTTTTAGAACTTGGGCACAACTGTAGGCCACAAATTCAGATCTTTTTCTATATCTAGGCCCTCTGCTATTCGCAAGAAAAAATCTGGGTTTCTATCCTTGAAACCTATCCACAATGATTACCCAGGAAACCCATCTCTGAATGGATTTGGCCTTGACTGGCATATTTCTTCCACATTCAATTTAAGTTGTATCCACTTCATCCCATTTTCCATGTCAGCCATCTCATTACACAAAACAACCACTTCCTCTTCCTCTTGTTCAATCAACAATGTAACAGGCCCTCTCCTCTTTATATGAGACAAACCATTGAACCAATAATGCAAAGACATAGGTCCAATCCTAACTTTCCTTGTAGCTACTCTCACTAAATACCCATTGAATTTTATGTCATTAATTGCTTTCAACATGTCCTCTTTTTTCCAACCCATGATATCAATGATCTTCTTGCTTGAACTAGCTCTTTGCATATTCGTTGGTGGTGGAAGGAGATCAACTACCTCTGCCTTGAGATGGTTTTCAACATCTGTATTGGCATTTCATTTCTCTATGTTTTATTCATGACCAATAACAAATGCATCTTCCTTGATGTGGTTTTCAACATTTTTGTTGGCATTGTGGTCTATTTCTTCATCTCATTCAATATGTCATAACTGTCTACACCTGGTCAATGGTCTTCCTTCCCTCCTTGCTCAGTTAGCATGGTTCCCTCTCTCAATGATTGTATAAACCTTTATTACAGTGACATATGTTATTGTTTGTCGATTGGATGCATGTACACTTGTATAAATATTAGTCTATCCTTCAACAATAGAGATAATGGGGTTGTGTATTACTTTTCCTTGGTATCCAATATGTACTTGATCTTATTTTTTGAATAAATTGAAAGCCATATAAATCTAATTGTTTATAATGTCACTTGTTCTGCTCTTCGCTAAAATACATGGCATCTATTTTCTTTATTTGAGGATCGACAAGTAGTGTTACTCTTAGATGTTATCTTTGTTGTTTATATGCTATGTTTTATCTTTGTTTCAAGAGTGTGCAGAGTAGTTTGTTGCTTTTGGAAGCCATGAGCATAAATAGTTTTACTATCTAATAGATAACTCTCCACTAAATCACTAGAGTGGATAAATGCCAGGGCTCACATCTCCTCAAGAATCGATGGAGAGACTTGGTTATAGATTCACTTGGTCTGTCTCTAGAGAGAAAAAAGGTTTTGTAAAGTTGAAGTGGAAAATATTAGCAATCTAAAACACCACGGGGTCCTAGGACATTAATTTTTGTTTCATTTCTACAAGGCATTGTCAACAAAGAGTGTCTAGAGGCTTGTACAGAGGAAATGGTTTTGGTGCTTCGTTTTCAAAGAAAAATACATACATTCAGACTCAATGGAATACTAGATTATAAAATTCATTAAAAGTTCTCATAACAAATCTATGTAAAGTTGGAGAAATTCCTACTTGTTTTTTTTTGATAGAGACTAGGGTTGCTTGGTTCACTTGCAACCATACATTTAGGAGGATCTATTTTAGTTTTACTACTAGGCATCCACTTTTGCATTACAATACCTATAGTATGGGGGACTTAGAATTGTTATCCAATCTAGCATATCTCATTCATGAGCTCATTTCTAGATTACTAAGAGCTTTCTACTGGCACTCTTCACCGAATATGTAGTTTCATTCTTATATATATTGGCATATTGAGCAAACATTAGCCTGGTCATGTACAACTACAACTGTGACATTGGATATCTTTAATTATAGAACTTGAGTGATTATTATATATTTATAATGAGACAAAGGGAAATCTTCTCAAGTAAGAACATGCAATATGCTTCATCCTAGACTGCCTTACACTTCATATAGTTCAGTTGCAATCAAACATGTGTTTATGCTTAATATTGTGTTTTTTCTTATTAGTAATGGACATAGTGCATTAATATGCTTGTAAATACATATGATGTATATAGTTTGGTTATCAACTGATTCCCATTTCAAGAAACCAATAGGCTAGTCAGGTATAAATCTAGCAGCGAAGGACTTTTTCTGAATTAATACAGTAAGGGCAATCTTCTCTAGTTGAAAGATTGAATATGCTTCCTCTTAGAATAGTTTTAGTGTGCACATTTTTAGATCCACTAATTCTGTATCATCATTATACTAAGTTGTTGATATCTACCATAAATGTTTACTTGGCATTTTGAAAATGTCACCAAGTGTGAAAAGAAACAATTGGTTCTCTTAACTGTTTCTTTGGCACACATTCATTGAGCAACATGTCTTTCATGAGCTCACTTATAGAGTACTAAGGGGTTTCTTCAAGATTGAGCACATCTTCACCATAGGTAATTAAGGCTGATTTTCATGACTTTTTATGCAACTTTGTTGCATTCATGAAATGAGGATGAAATAGGTTTAGGATAAATCTATTCTTATCATCAGGCTTGCACTTCTATTGTATAATTCTTTCGAAATATTGTAATATGTCCATATTGCATACTTATGACATAGTATATAGTTTCATTGTTAGATACACCTAACACATTCTATAGTTTCATAGTTAAATAAGTGGGCATATTCGTGGGATCCCTCATAGGCTCTATGGGGAGAATTATGAAATTATTTTTCCTCCAATCACGCCCATGGTGGAAGTAGAGTTCCCAACAATGCTAATGGTAATAACCCACATGATGAACAACCCGTTCTATGCAGGTAAAATTGAATACTTTCTAGGGTTGGAATGTGTAGTTGTATTATGGTTGTAATCTAAACATGCATATAGATATTTGTTTTGGCTTTAAAAGGGTCTTATGTCAAGGGTCTTTTGATTTGTAGGATTGGGACTGTTAATGCGCATGGAAAATTTTTAGTATTAGGAATATGGGAAGGGCTTCAGTGTGAAAAAAAAAATAGAATTTATGGTAGAGAAACACAAAAAATTAATTTCAGCTATAGCATAAATATAGTATACATGGGTGTTAATGTTCTTGGTATAGTAGAACTTTTTGATAATGTGCCTAGTGTTGTTTGACTTGTGTTGTGTAAGGCCTCTTCTCAGTGATACCTTCAAGGAGTGGTTGTCTGAGTAAAGTGAAGATGGTGGATATGTGTGATTCATTTATATAATTTTTAGTTGTTGTTTATTGTATTTGAATTGGCATGGATTGAAGCGTTGTGTTTCTAATTGTGTGGTTAGGATCAATTCGAGTATGATCCAATGGCTATGGATCTCATCATGATGATTGTTGTTCCTTCCAACAGAATGATGGTTGATATTCTATGTGCATTGTTGAATTGATTGTGTTGGTTCATAGTTACTGCATTGCATGCTAAATGCAAGATGTGTTGGTGATAAATGCGGTAGATGAAGCTGAACACCTCTTCTCCTTTGTTGTGCATGTGTTATTACATTTTGGTACCATGGTAGCCTTGATCTCGAAAAGTATGTCTCTTTTGGTCATTTGCTAGGTTGGATTAGATGGTGCTATTGTATTCTTTATATTGATTTTGGAAGAAGGTTTTAAGGTTTGATTGATCCTGTATGCCAGATCACTGTAGGATGTGGTAGTGATAGAATGGTGTGTAAGGTAGATTCGTCTAGGATGGGATTAGGAGAAGGTGTCTTGTAAGGAAAATTTGTTAGACCTACACAGTTTGTATTAGAAAGCTTGATAATAGTGATATGTGGGCAGAGTCATATTATGGCCACCTTTTGTAAATTTTTTGGACATTATGTATAATTTAAACGACTATTTTATGTTGTTTATTTGGATGCATTAAATTATGTTAAATTATGTTACTGGTGTATGATGTGACCACAACCCTCACCACATTTGGTCTCTGCGCAAGATATGGGTCCTCTCTCCTAAGTGTTGAAATTTTCAATATAAAAAACTCAAATAATAGCATTATCATTTTAGGAAAATGTGTACGTTGATAATTTCGATATAATCTCAAATTCATCTTAAAGCCAGGTTAGAGATACTAAAGCAAATTTTGCTTATTTTGAACAATGCTACATATAAATCATCAACAAACTAAAAATATCTTAATTCCAATTACTTTAAGGCGGTAATAAAAAGATCCAACCAAACCATTATTTATCTTAATTCCAATTACTTTAAGACCGTAAAAAAAATATCCAACCAAACCATTATTTATCCAATTGGAAAAACTATTAACAATGCCTTCGTTGATAACTGTGGAACTTAAAAAAAATCTTACTGATTTGGTGGTTTTGTCAATTTGATCAAACTTATAATACAGTTTAAAACGAACATTTTTATGGGCATTGAAAATTATGGCTGTATTTGATGGCCAAATAACTTTGTCATGTTCAATTTGATCATCATATAAGCAAATAGAACACAAATTTACAAGTGCTATTTATCACATCACCATATAAATTCATTACAATTACCGAGGGAGTTCTCTTTGGCAATAGCTAATTATTCAAATTATCAATGTTCATTTTAGCAATAGCTAACTGTTCAAATTATCGATCTGTCATAAGTTCTGAATTAAATGTTTGAATCTTGGCTGTTTTGAGTTCAATTAGAAGGGCTTCAATGTTGAGTGTTGATATCAGTGTAACTCAGCTTTGCTACGAACAGAAAATATAGCCTCGGATTAATAACTTACAAATTCCCATTGCCTTGAAAAACTATAACGTTGTCCATTACCCAATGACAGTCCTTATTATTCAAGTTTTAGTGATAGGCTGATACAAGAAGAACCCTCAGCATTCATGTATCACAGAATAGTAGTAGATCTTAATGGGGTGTGCATGTCGCTATTGGAGGGTAAAAATAACTTGGTATCTGTGAAAACCATTTCTTAAGCATCAGATCTGTGATATATAAGCAGTTATGGGAGCTTAAAAACATCTTTGCTTGTCTGCAAAACATATCTCAGTATAGGGTTGGTTAAATGTTCAGAAAAAGCTCGATCAAAATGAAATCTGACTGTATATATGCAAATCTGACTCATTCATTATGAATTCTCACAACCACTTGATTTATTGACTGGTTATTAGCTTATCATTAACCTATTATATATATATAATTGATTATTTTAAATTTAAAATAAGAATCATAAAATAGATTTTCATAGTATATTTGTTTCATTTTCTTGCAATCTAGAAAGAAGATTATTAATCATCCAACTCAAATTGTAAAACCTAAATCCATATAGGTTTAAAAATTATCAATAAAAAAAGCCAACACAAATTCAAAGAGTGAAAAAATGAGGAGAGCATATGTTCGAAATCGATATAATGCAGAAGTACTAAATACTGTTTCTTATGGCTGCTAAGTCACAAGTTCTGCCAAGAGTATGCAGATTACTTATGAACACTGTCTATGGCAGTGGCCGTCGCATTTTCTTTGCATAAAATATAATTACATGGAAGTTGGAACTGAGCACTCATTCCAATCTCTCCATAAGCCGATGGTAAAGATATGTGATTACCATAGTATTTTGAACACGCCAGAATGATTTGCACTGCCTGAATTCTTCCTTTCAGAGCTCTGATGTATTCAATAGCGACCCCCAAAATGTCTTCTCTACGAATCTTCATAGTCATTACAAAATAACAACACAAATTCGTAAGTGCAAAATAACAACACAAAATTCGTAAGTGCTGAAAACCATACACTGGATATTTAGATCTGATCATTCCTGATAACCTAGAGCATAATACACATTAATTAGCACAGGGATCGGCGCAGCAGTACTAATGTTTGTTCATGGAGTTTGCAGGAAATGCTCACCTTCGATCCGTGAGGTAAAAGGGATCGCAGAGTTTCCACACGCACATTTACCTCCTCTTCCTGCCAATACTTAACGACTCTCAGACACGTGTATTCCCTCACAATGCTGCTAGATTCTCATGTTTGCTTAACCATATTAAACACCCTATCAATTAAATGGAAATGACAATATACAACTGATGGCCCAAAAATTTATCATAACAATCATGAAAATACCATCATTTTCAATGTTAGTTCCAGTTTAGATCTAATCACACAGCCAAAACACATAGGCCCCAGATGACCTTCAAGAAAAAAACATAAACTAAAACTAAAACAAGACAAAAAATCTAGCATCCTTTACCTCAATATCCCCGAGGCTTTCGGCTAGTAGCTGCAGGTTCTGTTCTATATGACCTTCATTTTCTACAAGGTCACTCTGGCAATGTAAAAACAAAATAGATCAATGCTTTGAGGTGGTATATAAAAGGAAAACCATGATAATGCTAAAACAGAATGGCCCGTAAATCATAATACATACCTCTGGGCTGTGCACAGAAGAGCTCGCTGTGTCTTGAAGCGACAGATCAGCATTTTCATCCTTATTTAGTTTTCTCAATTTATTCTTTCTGGGATTCATATACTCTGAGGAACAAGAAGCAATACATTCTGACCACTCACCGTCATTGAAATGAGCATCACCTTTTCTTTTAGAAACTGAGGAATAGGTTCCAGCAGACTGGAAGTCCTGTTCAAACTCAGTGTCCTGTACAGACAGAGGCAGCTTCTGTGGACGAGACGAGGCAACCGAAGCAATGGAAGACTGCTCGTCGCTGCCTGCGATGCTCGATGCTTCATATTGGCAAGTTGTGTATCTTTCAGAAGGCTCTGTGTACTGTTGACGAATATCAAACTCGCTGGAAATTTTATCACTCCAGCCATCTAAAGACTGATCCAAATACAATGTCCACCCAGACTCGGAGATCTCATTTCCCATGTCCGCGCCTTTACTTTCAAAAAAGTGGCAGGGATTTGCAGAAACAGGCCTCGGCTCTGTAAATGTGGGACAGAATAATGGTCTCTCCAAAATGCGGTCCCTATATTTATCAACAGAGCTCATAATCCCCTACTTATAGCCTGGAATTCACAATAATCTTGAACTCTGAGATATTGTGCAGACTAATCATTTAACATTGAGAAAAATAACCGGTCTTGACCTTTATCCCGAGCTTAAGATTGAATGGGATTAAGTAAAAACTCCTACTTTATCCTAAACTTCTCGCTCTCTTCCACCGGAACAGCACTGGACACTATAATTACTTATTCTGTATAACTCAGAGTACCTCGAGAATTTCAGCCTCAGGTTCACCAGCTTCCAACACACACAGCACGGCACGTTGGTATACGATCACGTTCGTATGCCGTCCCAGGCCAGCTGTCAAATGTCTCTGGCCCCATTGATATTTAATGAATGGACCAATTTCGGAATGTATGCATGGCCTTTATTTTCCCGAATCATTAATTGCTTGTGCCATTGACAACTATGTATATCAGATTTCGAGTTCCAAAGTAATTTTCTCACATGATCGATGTGGCAATTTCAACAATTTCAATGTCACCCAGAATTGGGGTCGGTTTAACACTTCAAGAATAGTGTATAAATTTGCATAATTGGGGTGTTCTAAGGTAGACTACAAGTTAAGTGTGATGAATAATGTTTGTTGTTTTTTTGTTTTTAGTTAAACTCTACCATGAATACTATTATCCATACATAAGAAGGAACCGTTATCCAAGTCAACTAAGAATTATGCATAAGTTATAAATTATATTTTATATTTATTTTTATAATTATTTATTTTGAATTTGGAATCACTATTAATTTTTTTTATAATAATCTTAAAAAAATTTATATTTTTAAGAAATAATAATATGTTATTTTAATTATTATAATTATTGATTTATTGATAATAACTAATGATGACTATCTTCACTACTAGTTTAAAAAGTAAGTTTCAATAAATTCTACTATCTTCAAGAAAATATATATATTACATCTTCAAAAACTTTTTCTTTTTAATTGTTCATGTTAAAACCATATTACCCACTTTTTGGCATTTTTTAATAGGCAACGTTAATAGGTAAAAACCAAAAACACTGGAAAAAAAATTCTTTGTAACAGAAAACACAAAAACAGAGTCTGCAAATAAAGAGGAGGATTAGACGTTAAAAGGGAATGATTTTCAGTGTTCATGTGAACAACCAACCAGATTATTAATTTGGTAAGGGGTTCCATCTCTCAAATTTCTTTTGTCGTGGCAGAATTGTACTATCTCTGCATTGCATAGCTTGTGCCAACTCTTCATTCCATTTATGCTTGTCATAAGAGGTAGGGTCATTAGTGTTCACAAGCCTAGCTATAAGTACAATGTCATTCTTATTTTATTTAGAACGTGTAAAACCTTATCGCTCAATTTTACAAAACTTTGTATTAAGTTATATCATTTTCATCTCCTACATCTTCCATAAAAAAATTAGTTACTTACAAACGTTGATGTATAACAAAGTTTTCACAACCTTTCCAATAAGTCAATTGTCATTTGTCTCTAAACATTCCTACTAAATTTTATAGATACTCATAGGGATCCATTTTAAAAAATGATTGAAATGATTGTTTCATGTAATGCTCGTTATTTCCTTGATCATTTTCAAAATTTTTTGTTTTATGCATAATTTGAACATGAAGTAAAATTTGAGAAAGGCCCATTACCAGTAAGATACAACCAGCATAGATCCATTTTAAATTAGTATCTATGAAGTAATAAGAGGGATCCAATTTGTTGAGGTGTATTTCTTTTTTTAAATTTAAATTCAAGAAATTTGATCTTTCTTGATTGATAGATCCAAATTTAATTTTAAGTTTTTATTTTATACACGAACATCTATTTTTTAATTACTTTTCATAATATTTTATTTTATGAACCAACATGGATTTTTCTTTTTAAATATTTTTTATAATTTTTTATTTTATGAGCCGACATAAATTTTTTTAATTATTTTGTTATTAACGTTATAACGTTATATCACGTTAGAGGATCTCTCCCATACTGCGCTGTAGAGCACCTCATTTCACTCGATGCAACAACCTCTTTCACCAGTGACAATAAAATTTGAGAGAGGTCCACTAATAAGATATAGTAACCAATTTAATTTAATGAGTGACAATGAAGAAAGATAAGCATTAAGATGAAGTATTATATGTTTTTTTTTAAGTTTTCTAATGTTATTTTTATTGGGGAAAATTTTAAGCATCCATAATTTTGTTAAAGTGTAGAAAGCTTGGCAAATCACACTAATTCTTAAATTTCGAACCATAAAATGTTGGGCGATATTTTTGTAAAATGATTCCAATTTCTAAGTATTTTATATAGTTTCCAGGCAATTTTGGCAATTTTTAGAGTTAAAAAATGTTATCCACAGAATTTGGGCAAATCAATTTAGAAAAAAATGGAAATTGGCGAATCTTGTTTTGAAAAAAAAAGTCCAAAATTAACCCATTGCCTAAATTTCACCCCTAAAATTTTCTGTGATTTTTACATAGGAAGATTTCTAAGCAATACTAAGATATTAAAAAATCGAGCAGATATTATAGGCCCATCTAAGTGTCTTTGATATGAATGCTCTCATGCTTTATATGATTGATGAACTTTATTAAAGCAATGATTAAAAAATCAACAATGTATAATATCACATAAAAGTGTTTAATTAGTATATATTCATTTGATTTTTGGATCTACTAAGAATTAGAAGGCATCAGATTTGAGGTACATTTATTTTTGAAATTTTAGATTTAAAAGTGTTTGCACCTCATGTGATTTAATCTTTCTTAACATTTTATAGATATATATGGATAATATATATGATGGAATTTTAGATTTAAAAGTGTTTGCACCTCATGTGATTTAATCTTTCTTAACACTTTATAGATCTATATGGATAATATATATGATGGACAAACAATAGATATTTTTCATGATGATCCTTTTCGTGGTTAAGTTTCTCGGCTACAGAATGGGACATGTTTCCTTGCCATAGAGTTTGAGGAAGTGTCGACCGATCATCCCTCTATCTATTACATTGGGTGTCTACCGTATCTGAGGAGTATTGGTCTATCCTTCTTCTAGAAGAAATATTTAATAAGTAATGTATATGAGGAATGGTTGGTCAATTATTACTTTAGATTATGCTTGATGCGTCCATAATGGAGAAATATTTGGTTGATACTTCCTCTACATAATATTAGACCATTGATGGATACAATTGATGAAGGTTATGTTGGTCCCTCCTCTAGATAATTCCTTGTCACTATGTCACCATTTGAGAAGTTGTCCACCAATATTTCCTTAAAAGGAAACATTTCTTGGATACCGTATTTCAGAAAGGATTAGCTGATCTTTCTTCTAGTCCGTACAGATCCTCTCTATTTTTTTCACAGCAGGTATGTCATTCATTCGTCCAAATGATTTTTTTTTTTTTATTGTATATTAAAAAAGGGTTGGACTATGTTTCTTCCATATGGTGCTTGACACAAAGCTCTTCCTTTGGATGATGGTTGTTTTGAAGTGGAAATTTGGGGAGCAATATGATGATCGTACCTCTAAATGATGTATAACCTGAGATGGAAATTTGAGGATGGGTAGTTTGATCCTTCATCTAGATGATGCTTGAACACATGGTCACATTTCTGGGAGGGTCGACCGAGAATTCTTCTAGACTATTCCTATCCTAGGGGTAAAATTGAGATAGGTTTATCCAAGCATTCCTAAGATGATGTTTGATTTAATGTACACATTTATGGAAGGGTCGACTAACCCTTCTTCTAGATAACGCTCAACACATGGTCCACATTGGGAATTATTCATCTGATTCTTATTTAATGTAATGCTTGACTTGATATCCATGTTTAAAGGAAGGCATCCAAATCCTTCCTTTAGATAATTTATGACCCTACAACCACATTTGAAGAAAGGTTGGTCGATCATTCCTCTAGATTGTGCTTGACCAAAGGTTCCCTTTTGAGGAAGGATCGACTATTCCTTCCTCTAAATGGTACTTGACCCTACGTGAAAATTTAAGGACAGGTGCACATTTGAGATGATCCTTCCTCTAGGTCATATTTGAACCCTGGTTCACATTCGAGTAAAATTCATCCAATCCACCAATTTGATGATGCATGAACCGAGGTCAATATTTGAGAAAGGGTCAGTTGATCCTTCCTTAATACTATGGTTGACCCCATGTTGACATTTGAGAATGGGTTGGGTGATCCTTACTATATATGATGCATGCTATTTATATTTAAGGCAGCGACATGATGTAAAATTTAAGGAACGGTATTATGGTCCTTCCTCTAGCCAATGAATTTCCTAAAGTCTACATTTGAACAAGCATTGGATTGTCCTTCGTCTAGATGGTGTTGGACCCAAGATTCACATTTTACGAATTTTTGTCCAATCCTTCCTTGGGATGAATATGATTGAATGGAGGTTCAGATTTGAGGAAGGGTTAGATCAGCCTTCTTCTGGATGATGCTTAACCCTAGGTGCAAAATTAAGAAGGGGTCACTTGAGCCTTCCTCTAGATGATGCTTGAACCCGAGTGCCCATTTGTGGTTGTTGTGGAAAAAATTGCACAAGGGTTAATCCCTCCACTTGGTAAGGGGCTAAACCTTGTAGGATGCAACAAGGCATCAATCCTTGGATACCTTGTTGGGTTGTGGTTTTCCTCCAAATTTCTTACAAGAGATTTTTAGTGGACTTCACAAAAAAAGAAGGAAAATTAAACAAAATACAACAAAAGGAAATTGGGGGAGAATGCAAACTCCAACAACAACCAAATGTATGCAAAACCACTTTATATTGTCCAATGGTCAATATGTACAACACCTAGGAGGTGTGGGATTCAAGAGAAGCCAACAATATCTCTTAGGGAGGTCCTTTTTGTCCAAACTATATGTTAAGTGAGTGATAGGAAAATGGAGAGAAACACTTGCCCCTTGGAGGAAGGTGACAAGGGATCTTGGGAATGCTTACAAAAGTAGGAAGAGGTGGGCTACGAGGAAGCTCCAACAAAAATATAGAAGCATATATTGTCTCTTCTTTCTCTCTACAAAATGCATGTCAATGGATTTGTTTTATATGCCGAGAGGTGGCCAAGAAACAACTAGACCCAAATGTGAACCCATACACTCCATGAACTAGTTCCAAGGTACACGAAAGGGGATATTTAATGCTACCAAGTGTGTGATAAGCAAAATTGGGATTGTTGGAGGTGATGGGAATTTCAAGTGCCTTCATTTCACTGCAGGAAGTAGGTGGCCCCACCATTTTGATAGTAAAGAGGATATTGAAGGAAAAGTCATGCAAATATCGTGTGGGCACTGAACTGATATCACGCACTATAGCGCATGTTAACAATGATTCAACTGCATGACCTCTTCTTTTGATTGGTCTTATGCACTTTTAGACTCATGTTTCCTTTTGGAATTCCTAAGGATTCCTTTGGTTAACTGAATTCTTTATGTTGATGATGCATTACTACAAGAACTGCCGAAATGTCACATATTTGCAAGATTAGGCGTTAATAGATTCCCCCTGATGTATGACGTTCGAAAGGTACTATAGAGCCAATAATGCATCATCGTTTCTTGTGTTTCTCTCCTATTATGTAGGACAATCATATGCAGATGATAGGGTCCTACCATGGAGGAATATTGTTGGTCATGATCGTTGGAGTGGTAATAAAGAATGGTGTTTTATACAAATGAGGTAGGTATACCCATACTCATGAAAATTTGTCAAGTTGATTATAATGAGAAAGGACCAAGGGGTCAACTCAACTATACTGTTGGGACATGGATGAAGGTGGCTTCGATCCATGTGAGAGTAAATAAACCAAGAACTGCCGCAAAGTACTGAAGAAGTGGTACTCCTGATGATCATGATAAGCCCATTCTGGTGGGGGACTAGTTGTGGTGGTGAAGTTGCATAAGAGAAAACTTCACTACTCTAGATTGACTGTTACCATGGTTTTCAAATATGAACATTGATATCTTCAAAATTATGTTTCCTCTTGATGGGAAAGATGTGTTGACGTCGAGGTGATACCTTCTAGTGATTGAAAGGGATCCCAAGGCACAACTACAAGTACTGCAACTCGAAATAGAGTGATCTGATGTCGACGAGAGCTGAAGTACATGATAAGACGAGGGTCTTATCCTAAGAACCAAGATCATATTGTAAACAAATGTTGGATGGATAGAAATGACACATGAAAAAGATGATAAGAGAGGGGCTCCTAAATTCCTTTCATCAATGTAAACACTGGGATTTTGGATGGAAGCCTTCCTTTCATAAAGGTACAAAGTGAAACAGGGGGAGACAAACTATAAATGAAAGGGGTTTTGATGGAGACACAATACTAAGAGTAATGGTGACTGAAAAAACAAATACATTTGAAACTCAAATACGTTGATAAAAGACAACCATGGGTTGCTACCCAAGTGAATAGGGTGTTCCCCAACAAGAATAGGATTGGGGGAACGGTTTGCACATAAAGAGTAATGGAAAAATCCCCACAGTTTTGGTTGTGTCGAGAGGCTAATTTAATGATGGGAAAATTCCCCTTGGTTTTGACTGTGTTGGGGGAATCTTTCCTATATGAGGTGGGGTTATTTTGCAAATGCAAAGACGGGTTCCCCATGAATCAATGCCATGCAGATTGTTCATGCATGAAGAACTGAATAGAAATGATTACTTCTAAGGGAGGGGGCCCCATTGGTGTCCTCATAGGGGGGGTGATAGGAGGAAGAATGCTGAGGGTAGAGTGCTCATGGAGGTATGAGTGTTCTATGAATATTGATCGTAACATATGCCAAGGAATCAAATGGCATCAACTATGAGAAGTGGGCGAGAAAATGCACAACTCTAAAATGATGAACTAGGGGTGATCTTTCCAAGTTGTATGAGATTCCTCGGACTTGTGGGGGGCCGATATCATGGGTTTCAATTGATGAGAAGGTGGGAAATGGTGTGCACACCCATGGGGGAACATGCTATTCACAGTGATTACATTGATGACACATCAAGAATTGAAATGGGGGCCATATGGTTATCAACGAGAATATTGGTAAATGCATTGTAAACAGAGGAAAAACATTGCCTATATGCCAATTTTGAAATCATACCTATGGTAGGGATCCTGGCACTATTGCTGAGGGATGGAGTCTTGTTCTTATAATGCAAAAAAAAGAGTCTCATGCATGTCTTAGTCTCAATCCTGCACGTATGACACAAATACCCAATTGTAGTAAAGAAAATGACCAAGGTATTTACAATGAAGAAAATATCACCAAAAGATCGTGTACCTAAGGGGTCCCTATGAAAAATAGGGCCCTAGATAAACTATTCAAAATAAGGAATGGTTGGCTACATGTCAAAGATCTCAATGCGGTAATCATGGTGGTTTTCACGGTATATAAAACAGAGCTACGATTTATCTGTAGGGTTAGTTGGAAATTCGTGTCAAATGAATACATCAAATAGGGGGTGTGGCCCACATTTTGAAATCATTTGTACTATTAATCGACAACCTCCTAGATCGCTTTTGTTGTGATTATGGTAGGTCTTTGAATCTATTGGATGAGCCTTGAGTTACAGGTATGCCATCACACTATGTTGTTTCTTTGGATCTCGGTAGCTAGAGAAAAAGTGAGTCCCTAGGGTGTCATAGATGCATTTTAGCCCCTAAATGGATACCGCATTGGATTTTGGATGAATCCCATACTATAGCAGTGTAGGGTCCTTCCATCCTTAACCTGAAACTTAACAGTCTAATACAAAACAAATTAGAGAGCATAATCACTAGAGAAATAAATAAATTAACTGAATAACTTAGCAAATATAGAAAAAACCATAACCTGTAGACCATAGGTTGTTACCATTGTCGAAGGAGAAGTTGCCGTTAATCTGATCCATCTTCGGCATTGTCGTCCATGTTTTCTGTAGGATCCCTCCAGCAAAGCACGATTAACCATTAGAGAAACAATCGTTAGCTTCACCACCTAACCATAGGCTCATGCTTTCAGTCGCATGGCCACCCCCGAGCTTTGGGTCGTAGAGCTCACACATACCATTCAAGAAACTCCTCAATGGGTTCCCCCCCCACAAGAATGTCTAGCCAAACCCCAATAACAACAAGTCACTCACTTTTTCAAGATTACGATAACCATCCAAAAACTGGGTCCTTTACCCATCCCCAAAGCCTTCCTTAATTAGGAAATTCCCCTGCAACACATGTCACTTCATGCAAAATACCCAATTTCTTAATATTCAAAAAATAATTTATCTCACAAATCCATGTGTCAAGTTTCCTAGGAGAATGCACTTACTTTCCTAAATTTACTCAAGTTTGTCTTTAAGATGCTCACTCTAAATTCGATTTTGTGGGTGCATGTGGTGTTAGCTAATAACTCAAGCCTAGGATTCCATTTTGCTTGTAATATAATTATTTCTAATATTTTAAATACTAAAAAGTATTTACATGTGCAAATGCCTACAAATAATTATTTCTATTATTTTTAATACTAAAATTTATTTTCATGAGCAAGTGTTCTAAATGCAATTTTATATGGTTTTTATGCATAAAGTTTACCAATTCATCCCTTCTAGGACCTAGGTGCCACACCGTTGGGCCCATTTGTCCTTTATTTTCAACTTTCGACATGGTGCCACTCCATTAGGTCCATTTATCCATTGTATCCATTTCTCGGCAAGGTACCACATCGTCGAGTCCTTGCGACCATCCTTTCCGTTTATCGGCAAGGTACCACACTGTCGGTTCCTTGCGTCCATCCTTTCCGTTTCTTGGCAAGGTAACACACCGTCGAGTCCTTCTACCGATATCTTTTCATTTGACTTGTGGGAACTTCATGTAGGGATTTAGGATCTGTTACCTTCAATCCTTTGTCTACATGGTATTGATGACTAATGGCACTAAGGAGCAAGTCCATTCTTACTGCGCGCCCCCCAACTTGTACTTGACCAACTCTGTCATGGTCCACTATGCATGACTTCACGTGTCCTCGAGTAAGCGGATAAGGGATTCTGAACTTGGCTGTGGGATTCCGTAGGAAGTCGATACCGTCATCGTTCTTTTGTGTGTGATTTACCTGTACTCTATGACCCTCCAATTCCTTTATGTGTTTGTCGGTGAACCATTTCACCTGTCGCTACACACATGTCAGAAACATATATTAATAGTCTTATTTTCATTCGTCATATTTCATTCCATGAACCCGCTAATCGTTAAGCAATTTACAATTTACTCATAACATCATACGTTCCATTAATTAGTAAAGCATTTTATCAATATGTATTTCTTTTGTTCTCATCTCATAATTCATCATACAAATATTCGTTAAGCATCATATTCACATAACACATTTTTCACAATCAAGGCTAATCATTAAGCAAGATGTAATCAATCAATTATCCCACTCCACACATACAATTTAATTGATTAATCCATTTATCAATTATTGTCATCACTCACATATTCAGGTTTTCCCTCAATCATTTAAGACATATCAAGGCTCATGAGACCACCTTATCGAAGTTGCTCAGTCGGGTCACTCGACAGGTGCCCTTAAGGTCCACAGTCATTTCAGGGGCATTACAAGTAGGAGATGATGGAAAAATCGTGTGTAGTGGTAGGGAATGTTTTTGCAAAAATCGCACATTGTATTAGCATAGCACATAGCGTGGAAAAAATGTACTATTCTATGCTATGCGTAGAATGTGAGTGGATTGGTTGCGTGTTGTGGTAGTGCGACTGCTCATCAGGTAGTCGCGTGATGAGGTAACGTGATTTTTCATTAGATAGTTGTGCTACAAAGCACGACCAAAATGTTTACATCATGCACGCTGGAGTTGTGCAGTTAAGTGCAATATAGTCGTGCAGGGCGTAGCATGTATTTGATGATGTCATGCTACCTGCGGGATTCCTAAGGAGAGGGCACACATATGTTTGGTTTTTTGTATAGATATCTGATGGATGAAAATGTTCCCTGTGCAGGTTATCTTAAGTTCATTATGGCTCATGTTGGTGCCATAGAGTGACACGAGCGGAACTATGAAAATCTGATGCCATTGGTACTTGGGGACATGGTAGAAACCGAGGCACTATGTGATGATTAGGATCTTGAATTTTTTCAAGTACCCCTTTATGCAATTGTTGGAGTATCTTCTATGGAGACTACTTGACATGTGGGACCCTAATGGGATGTCTTCATAGTTGGTGGGGAGGACCTGAGCATTACGACTCAGGATATTTACTTTTTTACTGGGTTCCCTCACTGTGGGATGCAGGAGCCGCTCCCCCAATATATGGAGAGTCATAGGATCCATGGATTAGCGGATCGGTATTGCAATGGTGAAAATAGTGCCCTGAACTCTCGTTAGATTATGATGAACCATCTAATGGATATTCTATTGAGGGTTGTTGTGACAGACATCATTATGGTTTTGGGGGTTGCATCCCCCAACCAAATTACAGGTGGGTAGTTAATGCTCATGGAGTGGGTGATTTCCAGTCGGTCGGTGGCATTGGAACCATTACTGCTCCATACTATGATGGAGAAGATGAGTTCTTTGTGGTAGGGAGGTCCAAGGAGAAACTTTTGTTACGGGTGCATGCTATGCTCCTACTTCTTCGAGCAATACATGAACTGAGACCAGTAGTAGTGGTTCCTTCAAGGGAGCCTCAGAAGCCCTAGATGATGTATTGGGGGTGAGTGATGCCCCATGCTGGTGGTGGAGATGTGGAGGCCTATTACACCCCACAAATTTTGGATGCGTGGGAGTAGTGCATCCAGGAGATGGATATATAAAATTGGAGTGTGATGGATTACTGAGGGGATCTGGAGTGACCAGCTCCATTAGGGGATTTTGACGCCACATGTATGATTTATGGGTTTGCTGATAGTTTAGATATATTTTTGTACATGTTTTGTTTTTGCACAGGTTTATAAATATGTTTATCATGTACTAATAGAAGTTTCCCTTTTATGATGCAGATATTGGTTCGGTACGGCTAGTCCACAAGGACGAGGAGCACCGACGGAGAGACAGGAGGGAAAGATAAGTTGTAGAGGAGGGTCTAGATATTGGGGTGCAGATCCTGTTGGAAATGTAGTAGTGGGAGGTGCTCCTGCTGAGGGGGTAGTTGTATTTGTGCATATGGTTGTTTTCATATCTCACTTGCAGTGATGGCTGAGCACAATGTTAGTGAGGATTGACGACAGAGGTGTCTCCGACCTTGATGATGAGGAGTTGGCGCTGAATCTATAGGTACCAGAAGAGTGTGGGATGGACTAGCGTCCTATTATGTAGAGGTTGGTGGTGGTGTGCCACATAATGAGGGAGGTGTAGGAGGGAGCAGGCCTGCTATTGAGATAGAGGCCATGAGCATGGCCTTTATTTTTAATGAGCATGGCCATAGAGGCCATGAGCATGGGCATGAGATAGAGGCTAGCTGTCAAATGTCTCTAGTCCCATTGATATTTAATGAATCGATGCATTTCGGAATGTATGCATGGCCTTTAGTTTCTTGAATCATTAATTGCTTGTGCCATTGACAACTATGTATATAATATTTCAAGTTCCAAAGTAATTTTATCACATGATCGATGTGGCAATTTCAACAATTTCAATGTCATCTCAGAATTGGGGTTGGTTTAAACACTTTAAGTATAGTGTATAAATTTGCATAATTTGGGTATCCTAAGCTAGATCACAAGTTAAGTGCCATTAATAATGTTACTTGTTCTCTTCTTCTTTTTTGTTAAATTCTACCATGAATTGCTATTATCCATGCATCAAGAAGTGATTGTTACCCATGCGTCAACTAGGAATTATCCATGCATAAGCTATGAATTATTTTTTATATTTATTTTGAATTTGGAACGACCATTAAATTTTTTTATAATGATCTTAAAAATCTATTATATTTTTAAGGAATACTAAT
The DNA here is from genome assembly GCA_027924585.1 of Larix kaempferi. NCBI lineage: Eukaryota > Viridiplantae > Streptophyta > Pinopsida > Pinales > Pinaceae > Larix > Larix kaempferi. The sequence goes on along the minus strand of BSBM01000042.1, from coordinate 7,185,819 downwards.
AGATTATTTTAATTGTTATGATTACTGATCTATTGATAATAACTAATGATGACTATCTTCACTACGAGTTTAACAAGTATAATAAGTAAATTTCAATAAATTCTAGTATCTTCAAGAAAATATATATATTACATCTTCAAAAAAAAATTCTTTTTAATTGTTGATGTTAAACCATATTACACACTTTTGGCATTTTTTAATAGGCAACGTTAATAGGTAAAACCCAAAAACACTCGAAAACAAAATTCTTTGTAACGGAAAACACAAAAACAGACTCTGCAAATAAAGAGGAGGATTAGACGTTAAAAGGGAATGATTTTCACAGTGTTCATGTGAACAACCAGCCAAATTATTAGTTTGGTAAGGGGTTCCAACACTCAAATTTCTTTTGTCGTTGAAGAATTGTACTATCCCTGCATTGCATAGCTTGCCAACTCTTCATTCCATTTATGCTTGTCATAAGAGGTGGGGTCATTAGTGTTCACAAGCCTAGCTATAAGTACAATGTCATTCTTTTTTTTTTTAGAACGTGTAAAACCTTATCGCTCAATTTTACAAAACTTTGTATTAAGTTATATCATTTTCATCTTCTACATGTCCAAAAAAAAATTATTTAGTTCCAAAAGTTGATGTATAACAACTTATGTGAGGCAATAAGGTCAATATCATGGAATTCCAAAGCTTTTCCTTCGGTTGATCCTTATCATTATAAAATGTTGCGACAAAGTTTTCACAACCTTAGCGATAAGTCAATTGTCATTTGTCTCTAAACATTCCTATTAAATTTTATAGATACTCATAGGGATCCATTTTAAAAAATGATTGTTTCATGTAATGCTCGTTATTTCCCTAGTATTAGCTCTATCATTTTAAAAAGTCATTGTTTCTTGTATAATTTGAACGTGAACTAAAATTTGAGAAAGGCGAGTACCAATAAGATGATATAGTAACCTCTTTCATGAGTGACAATAAAATTTGAGAGAGGCCCACTAATAAGATATAGTAACCTCTTTCATGAGTGACAATGAAGAAAAATAAGCATTAAGATGTAGTACTATATGTTTTTCTTAAGTTTTCTAATGTTATTTTTATTAGGGAAAATTTTAAGCATCCATAATTTTCTTAAAGTGTAGAAAGCTTGGCGAATCACATTAATTCTTAAATTTCAAACCATAAAATGTTGGGCAACATTTTTGTAAAATGATTCAAATTTCTAAGGATTTTATATATTTCTGGACAATTTTGATGATTTTTAGAGTTAGAAAATGTTATCCATGGAATTTGGGCGAATCAATTTAAAAAAAAATGGAAATTGGTGAATCTTTTTTTAAAAAAAAGGTCCAAAATTAACCCATGCGCTAAATTTCGTCACTAAATTTTTTTGTGATTTTTACATACAAGGATTTCTAAGCAATAATAAGATATAAAAAATCGACCAGATATTATAGGCCCATCTAAGTATCTTTGATATGAACTCTCTCATGCTTTATATGATTGATGAACTTTATTAGAACAATGATTACAAAATCAACATTGTATAATATCACATAAAAGTGTTTAACTAGTATATATTCATTTGATTTTTGGATCTATGAAGAATTAGAAGGCATCAAATTCTGAGGTACATTTAGTTTTGAAATTTTAGATTTATTCATTTGATTTTTGGATCTACAAAGAATTAGAAGGCATCAAATTCTGAGGTACATTTATTTTTGAAATTTTAGATTTAAAAGTGTTTGCACCTCATATGATTTAATCTTTCTTAACACTTTATAGATCTATATGGATAATATATATGATGGAGAAACAATAGATATTTTTCATGATGATCCTTTTCGTGGTTAGGTTTCTTGGCTACAGAATGGGACATGTTTCCTTGCCATAGAATTTGAGGAAGTGTCGACCGATCATCCCTTTATCTCTTACATTGTGTGTCTACCATATATGAGGAGTATTGGTCTATCCTTCTTCTAGAAGAAATATTTAATAAGTAATGTATATGAGGAATGGTTGGTCAATTATTACTTTAGATTATGCTTGATGCATCCATAATTGAGAAAGATTTGGTTGATCCTTCCTCTACATAATATTATATCATTGATGAATACAGTTGATGAAGGTTATGTCGGTCCCTCCTCTAGATAATTCCTTGTCACTATGTCACCATTTGAGAAGAGTTGTCCAAGGATAATTTTAAGGACCCATACTCATTTAAAAGTGTACAAACCTTGGCGAATCTTACCAATTCTTAAAATGTCAACTATAAAATATTTGGAAATATTTTTCTAAAATTATTGCAATTTCTAAGGATTTTATATAGTTTATATAATAATTTAGCGATTTTTAGAGTGAAAAAAGTTTACCCCATAAAAATTGGGCAAAATGGGGCTTCAAAAAATGCAAATTGGCAAATATTTTTTTCCAAAAAAACATGGAAAAATAGCCCATGGGATAAATTTCGTGCCTAAAATTATCCTTGGAGCTGTCCACCAATATTTCCTTAAAAGAAAACATTTATTGGATATCCTATTCCAAAAAGGATTAGTTGATATTTCTTCTAGCTGGTACAAATCCTCTCTAGTTTTTTCACAACAGGTATGTCATTCATTCGATCTGATGAAATATTTTTTGTTTATTGTATATTAAAAAAGGGTAGGACTATGTTTCTTCCATATGGTGCTTGACACAAAGTTCTTCCTTTGGATGATGGTTTTCCGGAAGTGGAAATTTGGGGAGCAATCTGGTGATCGTACCTCTAAATGATGTATAACCTGAAATGGAAATTTGAGGAGGGGTAGTTCGACCCTTCATCTAGATGATGCTTGAACACATGATCACATTTCTGGAAGGGTCAACTGAGAATTCTTTTAGACTATGCCTATCTTAGGTGTAAAATTGAGATAGGGTTAGGAAAGCATTCCTAAGATGATGCTTGATTTCAAGTACACATTTATGGAAGGGTCGGCTAACCCTTCTTCTAGATAATGCTCAAGACATGATCCACATTGAGAATTATTTAGTTGATTCTTATTTAATGTAATCCTTGACTTGAGATCCATGTTTAAAGGAAGGTGTCCACATCCTTCCTTTAAATAATTTATGACCCCACAACAGCATTTGAAGAAAGTTGGTCTATCATTCCTCCATATTGTGCTTGAACAAAGGTTCCCTTTTGAGGAAGGATCGACTAATCCTTCCTCTAGATGATACTTGACCATACGTGAAAATTTAAGGACATGTGCACATTTGAGATGATCCTTCCTCTAGGTAATGTTTCAACCACGGTGCACATTCAAGTAAGATTCATTTGATCCACCCAATAGATGATGCATGAACCAAGGTTAATATTTGAGAAAGGGCCAGTTGATCCTTTCTCAATACTATGGTTGACCCCATGTTGACATTTGAGAAACGGTTGGGTTATCCTTAATATATATGATGCATGATATTTATATTTAAGGCAAGGACACGATGTATACATTTAAGGAACTGTAGTATGGTCCTTCCTCTAGACAATGACTTTCCTGAAGTCGAAATTTGAAGAAGCATTGGCTGGTCTTTCCTCTAGATGGTGCTTGACCCAGGATGCACATTTTATGAAGTTTCATCCAAGCCTTCCTTAGGATGAATATGATTGAATGAAGGTTCACATTTTAGGAAGGGTTAGATGACCCTTCTTCTGGATGATACTTAACCTCAGGTGCAAGATTGAGTAAGGGTCACTCTTTCCTTCCTCTAGATGATGGTTGAACCCAAGTCCCCATTTGTGGTTGTTGTGGAAAAAATTGCACAAGGTTGCATCCTTCCACTTGGTAAGGGGATAGGCCTTGTAGGAAGCAACAAGGCCTTAGTCCTTCGAGACCTTGTTGGGTTGTGTTTGTCCTCTAAATTACATGTAAGAGATTTTTAGTGGAATTCACATAAAAAGAAGGAAAATTCAACAAAATACAACAAAATGAAATGGGGTGAGAATGCAAACTCTAAAAACAACCAAATGTATGAAAAACCACTTTGTATTGCTGAATGGTCAATATGTACAACACCTAGGAGGTGTGGGATTCAAGGGAAGTGAACAAACTATATGCTAAGTGAGTGATAGGGCAATGGAGAGAATCTCTTTCCCCTTGGAGGAAGGTGTCAAGGGAGCTTGGGAATGCTTACAAAGGTAGGAAGAGGTGGGCTATGAGGAAGCTCCAACACAAATCTAGAAGAATAAATTTTCTCTTCATTCTCTCTACAAAATGCATGTGAATGGCTTCATTTTATATGCCGACAGGTTGCCAAGAAACAACTACACCCCAATGTGAACCCATACACTCCATGAAGTAGTTCCAAAGTACACCAAGGGGGCTATTTAATGTTACCAAGTGTGTGGGGAGCCAAATTGGGATTGTTGGAGGTGATGGAGCTTTCAAGGGCCTTCATTGCATCACATGAAGTAGGTGGTCTCACCATTTTGATAGTAGAGAAGGTATTGAAGGAAAAGTCATGCAAGTATCGTGTGGCCACTAAACTAATAACACACACTATAACGCAGGCTAAGAATGATTCAACTGCATGACCCCTTATTTTGATTGGTATTAGGAACTCTTGGACTCATGTTTCCTTTTGGAATTGTTGAGGATGCCTTTAGTGAACTACATTCTTTATGTTGATGATGCCTTACTACAAGAATCTCCAAAATGACACATATTTGCAGGATGGGGTGTTAATAGATTCCCCCTGATGTATGAGGTTTGAAAGGTACTATAGAGACAATAATGCCTCATTGTTTCTTGTGTTTCTCTCCTATTCTATAGGAAAAAGAATATGTGGCCAATAGGGTCCTACCATGGGGGAATATTGTTGGTGATGATCATTGGAGTTGTAAAAAAGAATGGTTCTTTATACAAACGATGCAGGTATACACATGGTCATGAAAAGTTGTCAAGTTGATTATAATGAGAGAAGACCAAGGGGTTAACTCAACTATACTATTGGGACATGGATGAAGGTGGCTTCGATCCATGTGAGAGCAAATAAAGTAAGAACATGGTACTCCTGATGATCATCATAATCCCATGATGGTGGGGGACTAGTTGTGGTGGTGAATTTTCCTAAGAGAAAACTTCACTGTTCCAGATGGACTGTTACCATGGTTTGCAAATGTGAACACTACTATTGTCAAAATTATGTTTCCTCTTGATGCGATAGATGTGTTGACATCGAGGTGATACCTTCCAGTGATTGAAAGGGATCCCAAGGTACCACTGCAACTACTGCAACTCGGAACAGAGTGATCTGATGTCGACGAGAGGTGAAGTGCATGATAAGACGGGGGTCTTATCCTAAGAACCAAGATCATATTGTAACCAACTATTGCATGGATAGACATGACACAAGATTGGATGATAAGCACAGGGCTCATAACTTCCTTTGATCAATGTAAACATTGGTATTTTGGATGGCAACCTTCCTTTCAGAAAGTTACAGATTGAAACAAGGGGAGACAAACTATAAATGAAGGGGTTTTGATGGAGACACAATTCTAAGAGTAATGGTGACTGACAAAAAAAATACTGTTGAAACTCAAATACATCGATAAAAGACGACCATCGGTTGCTACCAAAATGAATAGGGTGTTGCCCAACAGGAATAGGATAAGGGGAACTGTTTGTACATAAAGAATAATGGTGGAGTCCCCAAAGTTTTGTGTGTGTCAGGGGATGAACTTGATGATGGGAAAAGTCCCCTCGGTTTTGAATGTGTTGGGGGAATCCTTCCTAAATGAGGTGGGGTTATTTTGCAAATGCGAAGATGGGTGCCCCATGAATCAATGCCATGCATATTTTTCATGTGTGAAGAACTAAATATAATGGATTACTTCTAAGGGTGGAGTCCCCATTGGTGTCCTCACAGGGGTGGTGATACGAGGAAGATAGTTGAGGGTAGAGTGCTCATGAAGGCATGAGTGGTCTATGAATATTGATCGTAAAATATGCCAAGGAATCAGTTGGCATCTCCTACGTGAAGTGGGGGTGAAAATGCACAACTATAAAATGATGAACTAGGGATGATATTTCCAAGCTGTATCAGATTCCACGGACTTGTGGGGGGTCAACATGATGGGTGTCAATTTATGGACAAGTGGGAAATGGTGTGCACACCCTTGGGGGATCATGCTATTCACAATGATGGCATTGATGGAACATCAAGAATTGAAATGGGGGCCCTATGGTTATCAATGGGAATATTGGTAAATGCATTGTAAATGGAGGAAAAGCATTTCCTATATTTCAATTTTGAAATGATAACTATGGTAGGGAGCCTAACAACGCTGCCGAGGGATGGATTCTTGTTCTTATAATAAAAAAAATAGAGTCTCATGAATGTCTCAGTCGTAATCGTGCATGTACAACACAAATACCCAATTGTAGTAAAGAAAATGACCAAGGTATCTACAATGAAAAAAATATCACCAAAATATGGCGCACCTAAGGGGTCCCTATGAAAAATAGGGCCTGAGATAAACTATTCAAAATAACGAATGGTTGGCTACATGTCAAATATCTCAATGTCATAATCGCGGTGGTGTGCACAGTATATAAAATAGAGCTACGATTTATCTGTAGGGTCAGTTGGAAATTCGTGTCAAATGATTACATGAAATAGGGGGTGTGGTCCACATTTCGAAATAATTTGTAATATTCATCGACAACCTCCTAGAGCATTTTTGTTGTGATTCTGGGAGATCTGTGCATCCATTGGATGAGTCGTGAGTTACAGGTATGTCGTCACCCTATGTTCTCTATTTAGGTCTCGGTAGCTAGAGAAAAAGTGAGTCCCTGGGTGTTAGAGATGCATTTTAGCCCTGTAACATCCCCATCTTGACCCTATTACATTCAAATGTAAATAATGTAATATTGTTATAAAATCGTGGTGAGGAGCTCAAGGCCAAGGCCTCGCAATCGATATATTGATGGATATGGTTTACGTGCTAGCCATACAAATTGGAATTATAAATATGCATTTTAATAAAATACCCACAACTAGCTATGCAATGTAACAAGAGATGGGGGCATGATTTTACAAGTAATTGGGAGGGAAATATTCAAACCCTTGGAGCCAATCAATTCAAGCCAAGTGTCAATGAGAGAACCCATAAAACTCTCAACTACCCATGTTGACTTTTCTACCCAATCATTCATTTTCCCGAGAGTTGGGTGAAGTAGTTAATGCCTTGAGAATGGAGAAGTATGGTTGTCCAAATTTGAGTATGGGCAAGCCACCCTTCTTCGAAAAACATGTTTTTGCTTCTTGGGCAAGAAAAGAGCCATGAATTGCTCCCCTATCCATTACCCATCAAGCATTTTTTCCTCTCTCACATTTTTGGAGCTGCTTGGTCGTTTTTCCTCCATGTTTTCCTTGTTTTTCATTTGGGAAGAGGGCATTTTTGTGTTGCAGTGCTACAGGAAGAAGAGGGAGATCGATTGGGGTTTCAATGAGGCCATTTGGAGAATTTGAAATGCTCATAACCTGTGGCAGAAATCGGGTTTTCTCCCCATTTCTGAATCCCCCTTTTTACAGTCCCTTTGGTGTGCCCACGATTTGGGGAAAACCCATGGCCATCCTGTTTGTAAATCCAATTGCTGGAAATGTGTATCCATGCCCAGTTTTGAGTTTGCTGTGTGTAAGTGAGTGTTGGGATTGAGATGGGTATCTTTTGCTTTGGTTGTGGATGAGCTTGAATGTCCCCTTTTCCTTGTAAGAATCATTCCCAGCTCTGGGGCTCGCAGTTGTGTCGAGAGAATTGATGAATACAACTGGCCTATGGTTGGGTGGAACATTGCAGCGACATAGCTAGTTGTTTGGGACAACATTATATCAAGATGAGTATTTTCTTATGTGTAATTACTTCTGCAAATGTATTAATTTGTTGACTGTGTTAAATTTAATGGCATCATGTAATGTGTGTGCATGATGTTATTCCGCTGTGCATGTTTGCTTTAAATTGCATCTACACACATTTGATTTTTAATTGCTGTGAATTTAATGAATGGGCTGAGTTTATATAAAAGCCCCAGATTGACATCATGTTCCCTTTTTTGCATTAGGACCACAACAGGGTACTTTACAAGCCCCTAAATGGATACCGCACTGGATCTTGGAGGAATCCCATACTATAGCATGAGATAATGGAAAAATTGCGTGCAGTGGTAGCACGGGTTTTTCCCAAAATCGCACGTTGTAGTAGCATGGCACATAACATGGAAAAAATGTACTATTCAGAGTGCTATTCACAGAATGTAAGTCGTTTGGTCGCGCACTGAGGTAGCGTGACTATTCATTGGATAGTCATGCAATAAGGTAATGTGACTGTTCATTGGATATTCATGCTACAAATCATGGACAAAATGTTTACATCATGCATGCTGGAGTTGTGCAGTTAAGTGCAATATAGTTGCGCAGGGTGTAGCTTGTATTTGATGATGTCATGCTATGTGTAGGATTCCTAAGGAGAGGGCATGCATATGTGTGGCTTTTTGTATAGATATATGATGGATTAAAATGTTCCTTGTGAAGATGACCTTAAGTTCATTATGACTTTTGTTGGTGCCATAGAGTGGCATGAGAGGAACTATGACAATATGATGCCACTGGTACTCGGTGACATGGTAGCGACCGAGGTGCTACATGATGCCTGGGATCTTGAATGTTTTCAAGTGCCCCTTGATGCGATCGTTGGAGTACCTTCTATGGAGACTACTTTACATGTGGGACCCTAATAGGGGGGTCTTCAGAGTTGGTGGGGAGGACCTGATCATTACGGCTCAAGGTTTTTACTTTATTACTGGGTTGTCTCACTGTGGGATGTGGGATCCGCTCCCCTAATAGATGGAGAGTCATCCGATCCATGGATTAGTGGAGAGGTATTGCGATGGTGAAAATAATGCCTTGAACTCTGGTAAGTTTCTGATGAGACATCTAAGGGATCTTCTAGTGAGGGTTGTAGTGAAAGGCGTCATGAGGTTTTTGGGGATTGTGTCTCCCAACCAAATTATAGGTGGGTAGTTTAGGCTCGTAGTGTGTGTGATTTCCATTCGGTTGATGGCATTGGGACCATTGCTGCTCCAGATTATGATGGAGCAGAGGATTTCTCTGTGGCAAGGATGTCCGAGGAGGAAATTTTTTTATGGGAGTGTGCTATGCTCCTACTTATTTGAGAAATACATGACACTTAGCCCATTAGTAGTGGTTCCCTCAAAGGGGCCTCAAGAGCCTCATGTCAAAACCCGAAATTTCTGAAAAATTTAAAAAATTTTATTATAACAATAAATGTTAATTAATTGCATTCCTGGTCCTGTTTATTTTAAGTAACTAATCGAATTTTTGTTTAAAAAGGTTCTGTTATAATACTAATGTGAGTTTTGATTTTAGTTATTGATTGTTTTCGTTTTTAACTGCAAAGGGAGAACTAGCCATAGCTGACTGGCTTACTTAGCTTACTAGCTAATGCATAATTCGTCTTTTGTTCGCAGGTACACCGGTGAAGTATGAATCACTGTAATTTAATTTTTATAAACATCAAACTCCTCCCTGCACTGTAAAAACTCAAAGAAGATCTAATTAACATTACTTGATGTCGTGTAAGACAGTAAAGTTCTTTTCATGAAATTTATGCTTGATATATGATTGATAGTTTGCCTTGACATGATATCTCTTATTCTGGATAGTATCATTAGGCTTTGCGATGAATTACAATATCTCCGTCATTTTCATTGCGTTGTGACCATGACTCTATGTTAATGCTGTAAACTATCACCGGAACCAGTTGTTTGTATCATATTCATCGTATGCATAATGTGATGTTAGCATTATGTAATATACTGTCAACTATTAGCTGTGATTACGGCTGTGATCACTGGTTATTAGCATGAGTTGGAAATGTGACACCTCTAGTGATGTTCCATTAATTTCATCTATAATTTATGGTCCATTGTCTACTTAGTATTTTTGCTTAACTTATGTCAAAATCTCTGTTCCTTGTTTTTAATCTATGTTCAAAGTATGGACCTGTAGATGAGTTTATATCCATACATCACAATATTAAAGATTGTTATTCTCATTGTTGATTGTTAATAATAGTATTGGAAGAATTTTGGTAATAGGAACTTATATAGCAATATTGTATCCAATTATATTGCTAAGTAATATCTAAAAATGTTAAAGTTATGAGAAACTTCTAGTTGAAGTTGACTACATCTCTTTCAAATCATTGTAGGGGATATACATAATATGTACCTTAGGAATTATCGATGGTTCGGTTGCAAAGCATGCACTATATGATGATTGTGTATCAATCATAGTGATTTTTCCATACGATGAATAAGACTTATATCCATGCAATGATTTAAAATCGATGAACAACAATTTCGAGCTGCAGTTGAACTATAGGGAGTCGACCCATGGTAAGTTGATAAATTAAATGGCTACGTGGTTGGCTCTCCTCCTTGCGTTTGGTGATATATAAGCCTGTCTTGAAACCCTTACCTGGTTATTTCTCTGCCTTCGGGCTTGGGTTGTAAGAGAGAAACCCTTCATGTCTGAGTTCGTCAGTTGGGTACTGTAAAATGCAATTTCTTAAGGTTATGTCACGTAGTTTTATCCTCTGGTAGTTTAAAAGTCTGTGGACTCTGCCTTTGGCATCTGCTACAGTTCATTGGGCATCTTGGTATCGTTGCTGTCACTGTGTTTAAGCCACCTGCTACTTACAGTCTTACACTATTGCTGGTGTGAGTTAGAGGCAGGGTTTTTCTCTGTTGTTTTTATCCATGAGGTGGTCGTGTAATGGGTTTTAAAATGTGCTCCTCGTCTGATTCATTCACAGCTTAAGGGTTTGTTTAAAATGTTGCCTGTCACTGCCATCAATAGAGAGGATCTGGAAGTTTGCCTTGCTCATCCTCCTGACGAATGTGATGACGTTTTTCTACCTGGCTCAACTCGTGGCTACCAGGTTGTCCACGGGGTTGCTTTCTCCGATGGCTCAGGTAAGAAATGACAAAGGTTTCGTAGATTGCAGTATGAATAATATTGTTTATATTTAACATAAATGTTGACAAGGTTCGTTATTTTATAATGTGCAGGTTCTCAACCTTCCCTGAAGGTCTACGAGGCTTCCTCTTCAGCGCTGGCTCCTCCGGGTAAGCCTGGTTATACCATGGTTGTCTCCCCCTTTGTGGGTTTTTGTTTTGCTAGGTGTAAGTCTGGAAGGACCTCCTTTGTAACTGGGTTATTGTCATTTTTGTGAACCTGAAAACAGTCACATGTATTAATCCTTTTTGCTTACAGTAGATAGAGTTTGTTACCCTAGCATGTTTACGAGGAACAATCTACGGCTCAGTCTGTTATGAAAGCCTTGGGGTTGTTATTGCTATTATATTTCGAATATATATATATATATATAGGTTTTTACCCAACCCTGTAGAAGTTATATAAATTCTGTAATGTTTGGCCTGTCAAGTGGCCGTGTATCATCTTCGTGTTTATTAATGAACAACATGTTTAAATATGGGTTTGTTTTTAAGCTTTCTCGGATACTTGCAGAGGATGATAACTTGGATGTAGGTGATAACAATGTGTTTGTTTCTCTACGTTTTTCTTTGATTTTGAGTGTTAATGATTGAGTTGGGGTTCACTACCCTTACTGCGCTAGCCATTTGAAAATGTTGTTAACCTTGGTGAGTTGGGGTTCTTCCCCAGGTTAATATATATATGAAAGTGTTTAAGTTCTGTGGTGGCTGGAAGCGAGTTTGTGAAATTTTGGTTTTGTGCTTACATACCGTGGCGAATGTCTCCCTGTCAATAGTTAATAATTAATGGTGGGGTTTGTAAAAGCCAACAATGGCTGAGTTTGTTGATAGCTTCTCTGCGTGTTTAAGATGTTTGACTATTGATATGAAAACCCCACGACAGTGCTATGTAATACATGTAAAATGAGCTCGAAATGAGCAGTAACCTATGCTGGTGATAATGGATGGGTTTGGATGAAGGCAAAATGAATTTTTCTAAGTTGTAAGACTCGGCTTCGAGCCAGTCAATAAGTTTGGCTTTTGAATAACTCTGTCACTCTGTTGTAAGCATCCTGGATATAATAACTATAGTGATAGGTTTTAGATAAAACAATTTTTACCACGATTCTTTGTTTACAGATTTCAGGTTTATATTCACTAAGATTTTGTCGAATAGGATTGTATGGAAAAGTTTAAAAAAGAAAACTTATTGCAATCCACACCCTTTGGATAAATCGATAATAGTCAGTTATGTTCTGAGTATGGATAAATTTACTGATATAAGTTTTGTTTACCCTTAGCTCGGTACAGAGAATAACCTGTATACTAGTTTAACTAAAACATAAAACAGATATAAACTGGTATAATTGCTCTAATAGAATTTATACCTGTAATTTTCTTTATGTAAATATTTCACTGGGATTCTAAAATTTATCTATGTGTCTGTTCTTATGTTTTTTTTTTAATATGTGTAAATCACAAATGACTACTGTATAGTATTCTATATCTATTATTTAACTATTAATAATAAATCTATAATAAGTCACCATAATATTTTATTACTGCAATAATAACAAATATATTCTGCATAAAATAATTACTCGATTTATGTGATAATAGGAAAAATTCTAAGACATATAAATTCTGCGAATTCTATCAAAGACGATACAGAGAGGCTACTTTACTGAAAATAAATACTGTTCAACACAAATGAGGTAGTCCATTCTACATTTAAATTTTATTAAATAAACAGCAGGAAAAGTGGCAGAACCTGCATTAATGGTAGACAATAACAGCACTGGGAGGCTGTTCCTCCCTACCAATTCCTGGAGAGTGCCCAGACAGCACTTCTCAGGACCCCCGAGCTTGCTCTGGTCTAACTGGCTGGAACTAGGTACAGCCAACAATACCCTCAGCCCAAGCAGCTATACTGGAACCAAGTTACTGCAACTTCCTGACTCAAAACACTTCCTTACTGTTTTTCCCACTTCCTCAATGGGACTCCTGAATAGCATTCACCTGAATGTATTCTCCCTCTAGAACAATGCTGAACCCCTAGCTCAGTTCATTGAGTACTATTTAAAAGATTACCTAGGTCTTAGTTGGGTTAACTGTCATTAATGAGCCACCTGCTCAGATTCCACTTTCTTGGGGAATCATGACCCCAAAATATAGGGAGGTTGCCACCTGCAACTCAGGAAGTGTTTGAGGATGCTGCCACTTGTCTTTTGTCTTTCCACCTAGTTCCATCCACCAGTTAGACCAGTAACCTCTTTTAACAGCTCTCCCATGCTGTTGTCTCCATAATTTATTTATTAATAATAATTATTCAGAATTTACATTCCATTTCTGGTGACTCTGCTGAGTCATCCATTCCTACTTAGCATTAAATTTAACATAATGTCTCAGGAATATTAATAAAATAATTACATTATTTTGAAAAATTGGGGTATGTGACATACACACCCCCCTAAAATGTAACATCATCCTCGATGTTACTTATTCTTCTTCTTCAGCCACTTGCTGGAATAGATGTGGGTATGCTTCCCGCATCTTACTTTCCAGCTCCCAGGTAGCTTCTTCAGGACTAAGGTGCTTCCATTGCACCTTCACTTGTCCAATTATGTGGTTCCGTAGAGTAATTTCCCTCCTCCCGAGGATACAATCCGGTTCCACCAGAATTTCCCCTTCTGGTTCTACCTGTACAATGTTCCAATTAATAACATGAGTAGCATCATGAACATATTTTTTTAAAACAGAGATATGAAAAACATTGTGTACTTTTAAATTTGGTGGTAATGCTAACTGATAAGCAACTTGACCGATTCTAGATAAAATTTCAAATGGACCACAGTAACGTGGTGCTAATTTTGCACAACTTCCTAATCTTAGGGAGCTCTTCTTTGGTCTTACCTTGATGAACACATGCTCACCTACCTGGAACTCTTTAGGAGTTCTTTTCAAATCTGCTTGACTCTTTTGCCGATCCTGGGCAATATTCAAGTTTTCCTGCACTTGTTTCACAATTTGTTCCATTTCTTTCAATAAATTAGGTCCTAACACTAATCTATCTACTGGATTACTCCAAGAGATAGGAGTGTTACATTTTCGTCCATACAGAATCTCAAAAGGACTAAACTTAGCTGATGATTGATAGCTATTATTGTATGCAAATTCTGCTAAGTGTAAATAATCCTCCCACTTACCTGGTTGATCTTTAACGTACATCCTTAACAGATCTTCTAATACCTGATTAACTCTTTCAGTTTGTCCGTCCGTCTGAGGATGGAAAGAGGTGCTGAAATTCAGAGTGGTGTTTAATCCTTTGAATAAAGATCTCCAAAAATTCCCTGTGAATTTAGGATCCCTGTCTGATATAATAATTTTTGGAATACCGTGTAACCGAAAAATTTGTTTTAAAAAGATATCTGCTATGGTTGCAGCCTTGTATGTGGTTTTAACAGGAATAAAGTGTGCTGATTTACTTAATTTATCCACCACTACCATAATTGAATCATTCTGATGTTGATTTTTGGGTAAACCCGTAATGAAATCCAGGCTGATTATTTCCCACTTCCAGCTAGGAATAGGTAAAGGTTGTAGCAATCCAGCTGGATGTTGATGTTCTGTTTTTACTTGTTGGCAGTCCAAACATCTAGCTATATACTCAGCTATCTCTGATTTCATATTAGGCCAAAAATATTCTTTTCTCAACATGGTGACAGTCTTTTGGTAGCCTGGATGCCCGGAATAAGGGGTTTTATGAATTTCATCTAGAATTAATAGTTTAACTTTAGGTGCATTTGGAACATACAGCCTGTCTTTAAACAATAAAAATCCGTTTTCATTTAAACTATACCCTTTTATCAAACTTTCGGTGGGTTGTTCTTTGGCTGCAGTTTGTAAATGCTGATAATTTTCGTCTAATTTTATCCCTTCAGCCAGCTGTTCATTTAAATCAGAGGTGTATGTGCTGCTAGCTGCTATAAAATTTAGCTTTTCATTTCTGCTCAAGGCATCAGCCACCTTATTTTCCTTCCCTTTTATGTGTTGAATTTCAAAATCGTATTCACTTAAGAATGCCAACCACCTGGCTTGTCTTGCATTTAAATTAGGCTGATCTAGAAGGTATTTCAGACCTTTATTATCAGTCAGTAAAGTGAATTTTCTGCCTATTAAGTGGTGTCGCCACATCTTTAAAGCATGAATTACAGCAGCTAATTCTAGGTCATAGGTGGCATAATTCTTTTCATGGATTTTCAGCTTCCTAGATTCGTAAGCAATGACATGTCCTTCTTGAGTCAGCACTCCACCTAAACCATCATTACAAGCGTCGGTGCAAACTATGAAATCTTTATTTGGATCCGCTATTCTGAGAATAGGTGCAGTTGTCAATAAAATCTTAAGTTTCTTGAAGCTTTCTTCGCACTTCACATTCCAATCAAACTTCTTGCCTTTCTTTTGCAAAGAAGTGATTGGGTTGGCTATTTTTGAAAAGCCTTCAATAAATCTCCGGTAGTAACCGGTAATTCCCATGAAATATCTAACGTCCGTTACATCTTTTGGTACTGGCCATTCTTCAATCGCCCGAATCTTTTCAGGATCAACTGAAATCCCTTCCTTAGTGACTACATGTCCTAAGTACTGGATTTCATCTTTGAAGAAGTCACACTTACTGAATTTCGCAAAGAGCTGCTGGTCTCTTAGTTCTTGTAAGACTATACGTAAGTGTTCTTTATGCTCCTCCTCACTCTTAGAATAAACTAAAATGTCATCGATGAATATGACAACAAATTTATCTAAGTACTTATGCATTATGTTGTTCATTAAGCACATAAAGACAGCTGGGGCATTAGTAAGTGCAAATGGCATTATGACAAATTCGTAATATCCGTACCTTGTTCTAAAAGCTGTTTTGAAAATGTCTTCTTCTTTAATCCTCACCTGATGATAACCCGATCTCAGGTCTATCTTAGAGAAAACCGTAGCTCCACGTAGCTGATCAAACAGATCATCTATACGAGGCAACGGATACCTGTTTTTAATTGTCATCTTGTTCAGCTGACGGTAATCTACGCAAAGTCGCATAGTTCCGTCCTTCTTTTTAACAAAAATTACTGGTGCTCCCCAAGGGGATACACTGGGTCGAATGTAATTTTTGTCTATTAACTCCTTTAACTGAGTTTTCAATTCGTTAAGCTCCAAAATATTCATGCGATATGGGGCTTTTGAACTGGGGACAGCACCTGGTACCAGCTCAATTGTAAAGTCCAGCTCCCTTTTGGGAGGTAGTTCTGGGATTTCCTCCGGAAAAACATCTATAAATTCATTGACTACAGGGATGTTCTCTATTGTTTTCTTGCTGCTTTCAGACTTATCTGTCTCATCTGTAATAGTTACAGCATAGGTCTTGCACCCTTTTCTGACTGCCCTTTTAAGTTGCAAGGCAGAAATCTGCCTAACTACTGTTTTCCTAGGGATACCCCTAACAGTCACAGGCTGTCCACTACTGTTTACACATCTAAAAGTTTTGTCAAAACAGTTTAAAACGACCCTATGTTGTTCCAACCAGTCCATTCCGATAAGTATGTCATAAGAGCCAAGTGGCAAGACGTTTAGTCTAACTGTAGTTCTAAAATCATTCATGTTTAAGATACATTCTTTTACATAACAGTTTACTTTCCTTTTTGCCCCGGTAGCTAGTTGTACAGACCAAGAATTATCAAATCTTTCAACATTCAAATTACATTTTTCTACCAGCTGGGGTGAAATATAACTAAGGCTAGCACCTGGATCTATTAAAATAGTTACAGGAGTTTTGTTAATCATACCTCCTACTTCCACCATGGAAGTTTGATAGTCCGCTTGGCGGTTTTCCAACGCTGCATTGATTCGGGGCATAGTCCCTGCAAAATCTCCAACAGTCATTTCATCTTGAACAGTATGAATATTGCTGATTTGTTTCTTTCTGTTTGGGCAAACAGAAGCATAATGTGGGCCATTACACTCCCAGCACTTGATAGGTTCCTTTCGCTCAAAGTTTTTGGTGTAGTTTCCATGATTGTTGGGAGCCTCCTTGCTGCTTTTGAAATTATTGGAATGATTGGCAGCTCCATTTTTGGTTCCCTGGAAGCTTTTACCATTGAAATGGTTTCCATTCTTGTTATTCTTGAAATTTTTCTAAGGTACAAACTCCTTTTTCCTGTACTCATGCTGATGGCTATTCTTTTTAGCCTTCCAGTTAGCTATCCCTTCTTTCTTTTTATTCTGTTCAAAACAGAAATTTGCCTTGCGCATAGCCTCTTCCAGCGTCTTGGGGTTGTCATATTCAATTCTGTCCTTGATATGGTATGGCAGACAGCTAAGAAACCGCTGTATTTTTGGTTTCTCTTCGACAAAATACGGTACATACCGTAACAGACTTAAGAACTTACTGTTTAAGTCCTTCATCGTCATAGACCCTAGCTTCAGCTCATAAAATTCCTTGGCCCTCTCCTCATAGTACTGTTCAGACAGAAATTTCTTCTTGAAGTACCTTTTAAAAGTACTCCAATTAACTTCTTTCTCCTTAATCCCCTTGACTCTTTTCAGATCTTGCCACCATATGTCCGCCTTTCCAGAAAGGTTGTAAATGGCCATTCGTGCCTTCAGCTGATTTGAGTAATTATAGATCTGAAAATATTTTCTCATCCCGGATAACCAGGATTCCGCCTCTTCTCCAGTTTCAGATTCTCCATTGAAAGTTTGGGGCTTAATCTTCTTAAACTCCCCGGAAATCTCTTCATAAGGCCTGTACTTTTTCCTTCTGTTGTGCAGCTCAGCTTCACTGCTGTCACTACTAGTGTGATAACTGTGTTGCCCCTTTCTTTCTTCAGATGATGAACTGCTGTCAGATTTAGCTGGTTTCGTCCTTTTAGACCCTCTTTGATGACTAAATTCTTCTGAGTCAGCTCGTTTGCTCCTTCCTTCTGTCTGAAATTTTTCTATCAATAGCTGATTTAACTGCTCCTGAGTTTTTAGAATCCTTTCATTATCCTTCTTAACTGTTTCTATCTCTGTCTTTAATCCTCTTATGGTCTGCATTAGCTCAGTGGTGTGAGCAATTACCTCTTCTGTCTCAGGTTCTCTTGACATCTGTCTTGTCACAGTGTTTGGAGATTCTTGCTCATCGTATTCTCCTAGTTTTTCCATACCTGCCTGTAAAATTCAGAAAAGGAAATTTTCTGCTCTCTATCATGAAACAGAAATATAAGTTAGTACTTTATATGCATATTTAAATTTTCCTTTATGGTTACTGTTTTTGCAGAAGTTAGTGGAGTCACATCCAAGCCTAGTGTCTGAACCATGCTCTGATACCACATGTCAAAACCCGAAATTTCTGAAAAATTTAAAAAAATTTATTATAACAATAAATGTTAATTAATTGCATTCCTGGTCCTGTATATTTTAAGTAACTAATCGAATTTTTGTTTAAAAAGGTTCTGTTATAATACTAATGTGAGTTTTGATTTTAGTTATTGATTGTTTTTGTTTCTAACTGCAAAGGGAGAACTAGCCATAGCTGACTGGCTTACTTAGCTTACTAGCTAATGCATAATTCGTCTTTTGTTCGTAGGTACACCGGTGAAGTATGAATCACTGTAATTTAATTTTTATAAACATCAAACTCCTCCCTGCACTGTAAAAACTCAAAGAAGATCTAATTAACATTACTGGATGTCGTGTAAGACAGTAAAGTTCTTTTCATGAAATTTATGCTTGATATATGATTGATAGTTTGCCTTGACATGATATCTCTTATTCTGGATAGTATCATTAGGCCTTGCGATGAATTACAATATCTCCGTCATTTTCATTGCGTTGTGACCATGACTCTATGTTAATGCTGTAAACTATCACCGGAACCAGTTGTTTGTATCGAATTCATCGTATGCATAACGTGACGTTAGAATTATGTAATATACTGTCAACTATTAGCTGTGATTACGGCTGTGATCACTGGTTATTAGCATGAGTTGGAAATGTGACACCTCTTGTGATGTTCCATTAATTTCATCTATAATTTATGGTCCATTGTCTACTTAGTATTTTTGCTTAACTTATGTCAAAATCTCTGTTCCTTGTTTTTAATCTACGTTCAAAGTATGGACCTGTAGATGAGTTTATATCCATACATCACAATATTAAAGATTGTTATTCTCATTGTTGATTGTTAATAATAGTATTGGAAGAATTTTGGTAATAGGAACTTATATAGCAATATTGTATCCAATTATATTGCTAAGTACTATCTAAAAATGTTAAAGTTATGAGAAACTTCTAGTTGAAGTTGACTACATCTCTTTCAAATCATTGTAGGGGATATACATAATATGTACCTTAGGAATTATCGATGGTTCGGTTGCAAAGCATGCACTATATGATGATTGTGTATCAATCATAGTGATTTTTCCATACGATGAATAAGACTTATATCCATGCAATGATTTAAAATCGATGAACAACAATTTCGAGCTGCAGTTGAACTATAGGGAGTCGACCCATGGTAAGTTGATAAATTAAATGGCTACGTGGTTGGCTCTCCTCCTTGCGTTTGTTGATATATAAGCCTGTCTTGAAACCCTTACCTAGTTATTTCTCTGCCTTCGGGCTCGGGTTGTAAGAGAGAAACCCTTCATGTCTGAGTTCGTCAGTTGGGTACTGTAAAATGCAATTTCTTAAGGTTATGTCACGTAGTTTTATCCTCTGGTAGTTTAAAAGTCTATGGACTCTGCCTTTGGCGTCTGCTACAGTTCATTGGGCATCTTGGTATCGTTGCTATCACTGTGTTTAAGCCACCTGCTACTTACAGTCTTACACTATTGCTGGTGTGAGTTAGAGGCAGGGTTTTTCTTTGTTGTTTTTATCCATGAGGTGGTCGTGTAATGGGTTTTAAAATGTGCTCCCCGTCTGATTCATTCACAGCTTAAGGGTTTGTTTAAAATGTTGCCTGTCACTGCCATCAATAGAGAGGATCTGGAAGTTTGCCTTGCTCATCCTCCTGACGAATGTGATGACGTTTTTCTACCTGGATCAACTCGTGGCTACCAGGTTGTCCACGGGGTTGCTTTCTCCGATGGCTCATGTAAGAAATGACAAAGGTTTCGTAGATTGCAGTATGAATACTATTGTTTATATTTAACATAAATGTTGACAAGGTTCGTTATTTTATAATGTGCAGCTTCTCAACCTTCCCTGAAGGTGTACGAGGCTTCCTCTTCAGCGGTGGCTCCTCCGGGTAAGCCTGGTTATACCATGGCTGTCTCCCCCTTTGTGGGTTTTTGTTTTGCTAGGTTTAAGTCTGGAAGGACCTCCTTTGTAACTGGGTTATTGTCGTTTTTGTGAACCTGAAAACAGTCACATGTATTAATCCTTTTTGCTTACAGTAGATAGAGTTTGTTACCCTAGCATGTTTACGAGGAACAATCTACGGCTCAGTCTGTTATGAAAGCCTCGGGGTTGTTATTGCTATTATATTTCGAATATATATATATATATATATAGGGTTTTACCCAACCCTGTAGAAGTTATATAAATTCTGTAATGTTTGGCCTGTCAAGTGGCCGTGTATCATCTTCATGTTTATTAATGAACAACATGTTTAAATATGGGTTTGTTTTTAAGCTTTCTCGGATACTTGCAGAGGATGATAACTTGGATGTAGGTGATAACAATGTGTTTGTTTCTCTGCGTTTTTCTTTGATTTTGAGTGTTAGTGATTGAGTTGGGGTTCACTACCCTTACTGCGCTAGCCATTTGAAAATGTTGTTAACCTTGGTGAGTTGGGGTTCTTCCCCAGGTTAATATATATATGAAAGTGTTTAAGTTCTGTGGTGGCTGGAAGCGAGTTTGTGAAATTTTGGTTTTGTGTTTACATACCGTGGCGAATGTCTCCCTGTCAATAGCTAATAATTAATGGTGGGGTTTGTAAAAGCCAACAATGGCTGAGTTTGTTGATAGCTTCTCTGCGTGTTTAAGATGTTTGACTATTGATATGAAAACCCCACGACAGTGCTGTGTAATACATGTAAAATGAGCTCGAAATGAGCAGTAACCTATGCTGGTGATAATGGATGGGTTTGGATGAAGGCAAAATGAATTTTTCTAAGTTGTAAGACTCGGCTTCGAGCCAGTCAATAAGTTCGGCTTTTGAATAAATCTGTCACTCTGTTGTAAGCATCCTGGACATAATAACTATAGTGATAGGTTTTAGATAAAACAATTTTTACCACGATTCTTTGTTTACAGATTTCTGGTTTATATTCACTAAGATTTTGTCGAATAGGATTGTATGGAAAAGTTTAAAAAAGAAAACTTATTGCAATCCACACCCTTTGGATAAATCGATAATAGTCAGTTATGTTCTGAGTATGGATAAATTTACTGATATAAGTTTTGTTTACCCTTAGCTTGGTACAGAGAATAACCTGTATACTAGTTTAACTAAAACATAAAACAGATATAAACTGTTATAATTGCTCTAATAGAATTTATACCTGTAATTTTCTTTATGTAAATATTTCACTGGGATTCTAAAATTTATCTATGTGTCTGTTCTTATGATTGTTTTTTAATATGTGTAAATCACAAATGACTACTGTATAGTATTCTATATCTATTATTTAACTATTAATAATAAATCTATAATAAGTCACCATAATATTTTATTACTGCAATAATAACAAATATATTCTGCATAAAATAATTACTCGATTTATGTGATAATAGGAAAAATTCTAAGACATATAAATTCTGCGAATTCTATCAAAGACGATACAGAGAGGCTACTTTACTGAAAATAAATAATGTTCAACACAAATGAGGTAGTCCATTCTACATTTAAATTTTATTAAATAAACAGCAGGAAAAGTGGCAGAACCTGTATTAATGGTAGACAATAACAGCACTGGGAGGATGTTCCTCCCTACCAATTCCTGGAGAGTGCCCAGACAGCACTTCTCAGTACCCCCGAGCTTGCTCTGGTCTAACTGGCTGGAACTAGGTACAGCCAACAATTCCCTCAGCCCAAGCAGCTATACTGGAACCAAGTTACTGCAACTTCCTGACTCAAAACACTTCCTTACTGTTTTTCCCACTTCCTCAATGGAACTCCTGAATAGCATTCACCTGAATGTATTCTCCCTCTAGAACAATGCTGAACCCCCAGCTCAGTTCATTGAGTACTATTTAAAAGATTGCCTAGGTCTTAGTTGGGTTAACTGTCATTAATGAGCCACCTGCTCAGATTCCACTTTCTTGGGGAATCATGACCCCAAAATATAGGGAGGTTGCCACCTGCAACTCAGGAAGTGTTTGAGGATGCTGCCACTTGTCTTTTGTCTTTCCACCTAGTTCCATCCACCAGTTAGACCAGTAACCTCTTTTAACAGCTCTCCCATGCTGTTGTCTCCATAATTTATTTATTAATAATAATTATTCAGAATTTACATTCCATTTCTGGTGACTCTGCTGAGTCATCCATTCCTACTTAGCATTAAATTTAACATAATGTCTCAGGAGTATTAATAAAATAATTACATTATTTTGAAAAATTGGGGTATGTGACACCTCAGATGATGTATTTTGGGTGAGTGATTCCCTGTGTTGGTGGTGGATATGTGGAGGCCTATTACACCCCACACATTTTGGATGCGTGGGAGTATTGCATTGAGGAGATGGAGAGATACCCCTTGAGTGGGATGTATTAATGAGGGGATCTGGAGTTACCACCTCCTATAGGGGGTTTTGACGCCATGATTACACTTTATGGGTTTGTTGATAGTTTAGATATATTTTTGTACATGTTTTGCTTTTGCACATGTTTATAGATATGTTTATCATGTACTAATAGCAGTTTGACTTTTATGATCTAGATATTGGTTTGATACAACTAGTGCATCAGGCCGAGGAGCACTGATGGGGAGATAGGAGGGATAAACTGGTTGCATGGGAGGGCCTTCCTATTGGGGGTGCAGCTCCTGTTGGAGGCATAGCAGTGGGAGGTGCTCCTACTGAAGGGGTAGTTGCAGGGGTGCGGATGGCCTCTATCATATCTGACTTGCAGCGATGAATGAGCACAATGTTAGTGGGGCTTTACGATAGAGGTTCCGTTGACCTTGATGATGAGGATTTAGCACTGACTCTCCACCTACCAGAAGAGTGTGGGATGGAGTGGTGTCCTATTATGCATAGGTTAGCGGTGGCGTGCCACATAATGAGAGAGGCGTAGGAGGGAGCATGCCCGCTACTGATACAGAGGCCACGACCTGGACTAGGCTTGGTTCGAGGAGCAGAATTCGAGGTAGCTAGAGGTGAGGCCAGACGGTCATTGGCCATTATGGGGACACATGATCCACTAGCTGGTGAGGTAGCTTGATATTGTTGTATAAGGTTATGATCCCATTTTTGTATATGTTTTTGATGAGCCTATAGGAGGCGGTTTATATGATGTATCCCCCATAAGGATATTTTGTATATGCCCCTAAAGAGCCATTTTGTACACGACACCTATTTTTTATAAGATACACACACACACACACACACACACACATATATACACCATTTTTGTAGCATATGTGTTCTATTTCTCATGTTTATGTTATGTCTATGTATGTTGTAGATGTGTGGTTCATGATTTGTATAGGGTTGATGTGATGTAGATGTAGTGGTAGATACTAACATGTATGGTGAAAATGGTTATAAAATTTATGAGACATGATGATATACATGTATGTATAGTTGTATGTGTGACACATAGATATATATGTTCATTTGTTGGGTGTGCAAGACTAGGGAGTCATTTGATTTATCAAGTGCCAGTTCAAGACCTCATTAGAGACTGACCTAGCAAATGAACTGGTGTTTCTCAGTATGTGCATGAAAGTAATGGTTTATGTTAGGATATTTAGACACTTAGGAGTTAGTTAATATCAACTTGTGTAATATATCCGTTAGGGATAGTGTGTTTCTTTAGTATGCATTAGTATGCATCTGAAAATACTTAATCTGATGGTCACGATATGTTCCCGACATAGAGTGATCTGACGGCTCAACTTTTGTTAGATCAAACCTAACCTTGATCCGTGGCTTAACACCCAATTGGTCCATGATATCTATTTAAAGAGCATGGAGGGTCATTGTTTAGTTGATCGATTATGAGAAGCTCATTTGTAACTTTCTTTCTTTGCATAATAAATTGTCCTGTAGAAGCTATTTGGCCGGGGCCGTGGAGTGTTTCCCTTAAGAGGGTTTAAACCACGTCAAAATATCGGTGTGTTGATCTGTGATCTGTTTGTGTGAAGTGGTTTCTCTTAGTGTTCGGTCCTTTGGTAGTACCCTGTGTACCCGAACATGGTATCAGAGCTTTCATGAAGAGCCGCTTTCGGTTATGCTCTAGATCTTGAACTGTTGTTGTCGAAACTCGAAAGGGTTTCTAGTTCTAGCATTTCTATGCTGTGGGAGGTGTTCCATTTCATCGTTTCCATTGGGAAATAGTTTTCGTTTGATCGAAAATGGTTCCCGATTGCTCCAAAAATGTGTATTTCATCAGATCTGAAGATATAATGGTATAGTGACGCATTTTTTTTATTTTTTGTTTTTAAAAGAAAAAAAATCTCATATTTCATCTTTTTTTGCTGTTAGATTTTTTTTTGGGTTCGGATTGTTGTTTTCCCATCTGCATATGCTCTTTTCCGTGCATCTTGAGTGATCTCGGCAAATCAAAAACAGAAAGGGAAAGGGTTTTTCTTGGCTGCATATGCTCTTTGCCATGCACCTTGCGCGATCTCGGCAAACCAGAAACATAGAGAAAACATAGAATTTCCAGGCAAGCTAAAGAGATCTAACTCCACAAGTGTGGAAAACTTTTTTTGTTTCGATTTGTGGTGTGTTTTGCATGAAAAAGGGCAAGCATGTAAACCGAGCAAGAAGAGTTTAAAAAAAAAAAACCTCTTCCTCATTCCGATATTTTACATACCTTTTAATCTAGCTCACTTGGTTCAAAGTTTCTTTATTCCTTAATAGGTCTTGAGTTCAAGTCTTAGGAAATTACTTTTAAAAGAAAAAGTGCATGCAATTTCTATTTTCAAGTTACTTTATTGTAAAAGTGCATCTCTCTTAAATAAAAAAAAAAAAAATACAAGTGAGTCACTTAAGTTTTTTTTATTGTTGCACTATTTAAAAGTAATATCATTGTAAAAGTGAATCACTTATTTTACAAAAGTGGTTCACTTAAAGCAACTTTCTTGTAAAGCGATTGTCAAAAGGTTCATCTTGGTAAGAGGGGGGTTCTTTTTTTGCTGGACATTCTCTAGCTGCCACGTCACTATTGGGGACATCTTCAATAGTTTCTTTGTTGAAGCATAACTTCATCATACAGAGTCAGTTTTCGATGCCATTTTTTTTGGAACCGCCTATTTTTTAGAGCTCTTCACATTCAGACTACTGGCTTCTGCTTTTACAGCCATTAATTTACAAATATGGCCTCCCCTTGTGATATTCTACTTAACAGTTCCAACTATTTCTCATGGAAATCTCGTATGGGGGATGTTCTATGAAGTAGGGGACTTTTCAAAATTACCTCAGGGAAAGAAACCAAACCCACTGATGACGATAAGAAAATAAAATGGGCAAATAGATGTGATGAAGCTCGTGAATTGATTGGGATGTCAATCTCTACTGATTTGCGATTCCACATATCTGGAATTCATGAACCTGATGCTGCTTGGGACAAGTTAGAATCTGTGTTTGGTAAACACAATGAAATTCAAGGTCACCAACTCGAAAATGAGTTGATTTCTTTAAATCCAAGTGACTTTTCATGCATTCAAGATTATTTATCTAAGTACAAAACTCTTAAACTCTTATGTGCAGAATGTAATATTAAGAGGGAAGACAAACAATGCATTTATCATATTCTTTCCAAACTTGGACCTGCATATTCTGTTTTTGTATCTACATTTTACTCCATGAAAGAATCCTTGAATGCAACTAGCTATCAAGAGCCTAGTCTTGAATCTTTTGTGATTCCTTGATTAGAGAGCAAGATAAACTCATTCATCTTGGAATAATCAACAATGCAGATACATCTGGGAAAGCCTTATTGTTCCAACAGAAAGAAAAGTCCAAGCCTCCCAAGAAATAAAATTTTTGCAATAATAAGTCAAACAAGGGTCCAAAACCCTCTCAGTCAACTCCTTCTTTAAAAAATGACAAAGGATCCAAGCCAAAAGGCAAGAAGACTGAGTGTCATTTCAATTATTGCGGGAAAGATAATCATGATGAATCTAAGTGTTTCAAGATGATGGCAGCCTTGGAAGTAGCAATGAAGAAGCACCACATCAACCTAGATTCGCCTTCAGAATCTGCCTCTCATGGACATGGACTTTGTGCTTCTGGTTATTCTTATAATGCATCTTCTTCTTCTACTTCAAATGAATGGCTCATCGATTTTGGAGCATCTTGTCATATGGCTAAGGATCAAGCCATATTTTCTACTATGCATGAATGTAACACCAAACAAATATTCGTTGGTGATGATAGATCTCTAAGTGTTGTAGGAGCTGGAATAGTTCCAGTAGATAATGGTCATTTTAGTGATGTACTATGTGTTCCAATAATTTCCTGCAATTTGTTACCAGTCTATCAGATCATTCA
This sequence comes from Larix kaempferi, assembly GCA_027924585.1. Taxonomy (NCBI): domain Eukaryota; kingdom Viridiplantae; phylum Streptophyta; class Pinopsida; order Pinales; family Pinaceae; genus Larix; species Larix kaempferi. The sequence continues at coordinate 7,159,078 of BSBM01000042.1, read as the reverse complement.
TTCTGGTGAAGGTAAAACTGTGACCTTTACACCTCACCAAGTTGTAATCAAGGATTTTAAAGATCCTCAACAGGTCCTAGCTACCGGAATTGTTGATGATATTACCAGGTTGTACAAGTTTAACAACTTTGGGTCATCTCCTTTCCCTTCAGTTTTTCTTGCTCATAGTGATAACTTGAGCAAACTTTGGCATGAGCGATTTGGTCACTTAAATTATTGCTCATTGCAACAACTATGTAAAGACAATATGGTGATAGGTCTTCCGATGGTATCTTGCAGGGATGGTGTTTGTTCGGGTTGTCTACTCGAAAAACATCATCGGGACAATTTTGACAAACGTGCCTCTTGGCACGCCTTGGTTCCCTTGGAGCTTGTGCATAGTGACTTGTGTGGTCCTCTTCCATCTGCTTCCTTTTCTGGTTTCAAATATTTCTTAACTTTCATTGATGATTACACCAGACACACTTGGGTTTATTTTCTAAAACTTAAGAGCAAAGTATTTAACATGTTCTTGGCCTACAAGGCCCTTGTTGAAAAACAATCTAGTCATCAAGTTATTAAGTTAAGATCTGACAATGGAGGAGAATATGTTAACAAAAATTTTAGTACTTTCTGCACTGAATAAGGCATCCAACAAAAACACACTATTCCATATACACCATAACAAAATGGTGTAGTTGAGGGGAAGAACCGCACTTTAAAAGAAATGGCTAATTGTATGATCCAATCTAAGGGACTAAGTCTTCAATTTTGGGATGAAGCCATTAATTGTGCAAATTACATAGTTAATCATACTCCCACTAAAGCATTACAAGGTATAACACCGGAAGAATCATGGAGTAAAACTAAACCTGATGTAAGTCACTTCCGTGTGTTTGGTAGTGAAGCATGGGCTCACATTCCGGATGAAAAACAGAAAGCATTGCAGCCTAAAAGTGAAAAGTGCATATTTGTTTGATATTCTGAAGATGTAAAAGGTTATAGACTTCTTCAACCACATTCTCATGATATAATCATTAGAAGAGATGTTAAATTTGATGAAAATCTCTTGGCCTGCGAGCCTAACTCGGTGATTGTGCCATCTTTGGCCTGCGAGCCTGATTTGACGTTTGTGCCTTCTTCTTCTTCTTCCAACTTCCTTGATAGGTTTCCAACTCCAGTTTTTGATGATGACAATGAGGATGAAAATCCACCTCTGCCTGCTCATGTTCCTCCAGTTGCATGAGCACAAGTGCTTCCTTGATGGGTCCGTTCAACATGCGAAGTAGCTGGTGATCTTACTGGTGATCCTAGAGATCAACGTCAAACACGTTCTTAGTTTTAGCGAGCCTCTTCTCTTTTGGCTCAATTTTCCGAGAATCATGATCCATAAACTTTTGCAAAAGATTCAAAGAATCTAGATTGGGATGCAGCCATGGATGAAGAATATTGTTCCTTAATGGCAAACGATAATTGGGATCTTGTACCTCTTCCAAAAGGAAGAAAACTTGTTAGATGTAAATGGGTCTACAGAAGTAAGTATGCATCAGATGGAAGTGTTGAAAGACTTAAGGCAAGGTTAGTTGCGAGATGTTTTTCCCAAGTTGAAGGGATTGACTACAATGAAACCTTTGCTCCCGTCGCAAAAATGATCTCCATCCGCCTTGTTCTTTCCCTTGCAGCCTTACATAACTGGGAAGTCCATCAAATGGATGTCAGGTCTTCCTTCTTACATGGTGATTTACAGGAGGAAATTTACATGGAACAACCTCTTCGATATGTTCAAAATAACTCTAGCCTTGTCTGTCGCCTTAAGAAATCCTTATATGGCCTTAAGCAAGCTCCTAGAGCCTGGTATGCCAAAATGGATAACTTTCTCCTTGGCACTGGTTTTTCTAGATGCCATTCTGGCCCCAATGTCTATAGCAAGAAAGTAGGAAACCATCTCATCATACTTGTTCTATATGTTGATGACCTTATTTTTACTGGTCGTGACCCTAAGCTTATAACCCATGTGAAATCTAGTCTTAAATTTTTTTTTGAAATGTCAGAATTAGGACATTTGCATTATTTTCTTGGTCTCCAAGTCCTGCAAACCAAAGAAGGAATATTTATTTCTCAGTCTAAGTATGCTTACGACCTTCTTCATCACTTTCACATGGAAGATTGTACACCAGCCCCTTTTCCCTTCCAGTCTAGAGTCAAACTTTCTGCCACTTGTACTTCACCTGAAGTCAATGCCACCTTATATCGTTAGCTTGTTGGTAGTCTATTATACTTCACTCATTCCCATCCTGACCTTTCCTTTGCCATTGGTCGTGTTTCCTGTTATATGCATACACCTCATGAAAGTCACTGGAAAGCAACTAAAAGAATACTTCGATATATTCGAGGTACAGTTCTGTTTGGGATTCATTACAGTACAGGGGGGAAACCTTTGTTGGTTGGTTTCACTGATTCAGATTGGGCCGACAATCCTGATGATTGAAAGTCTACTGCAGGTTATGTTTTCAGTCTGGGATCTGGACCTATTACTTGGGCTTGTAAGAAACAACAAGCTCTTGCTCTTTCTTTAGCAGAGGCGGAATATCAAGCAACAGTTAATGCTAGTCAGGAATCTTTATGGCTTCGACAGATCCTTTCAGAGTTTGGATTCGAGCAACAACAACCTACTCCACTTTGGTGCGACAATCAAAGTGCAATCAAGCTTGCCAAAGATCCAGTTCTACATCAATGCAGCAAACACATTGAGCTACATATGCACTTCATCAGAAATCTTGTCCATGATCATGTTCTTTTTCCCTACAGATGATCAAGTTGCAGACATCTTCACCAAGTCTTTTACAAAAGCGAAGTTTTCTAAACTTCGATCTATGTTAGGAGTTCATGAACTTGTCATTAAGGGGGGATAGGTTCTAATGCCTCCTTCCTTCTCCTAATAGTGTCACTTTTGTAAATCCTTCAATCCTATCCCAAGTTGTTCTTAAGGGGGGATGTTAGGATATTTAGACACTTAGGAGTTGGTTAAGATCAACTTGTGTAATATATCCATTAGGGATAATGTATTTCTTTAGTATGTATTAGTATGCATTTGTAAATACTTAATCTGACAGTCACGATATGTTCCCGACACAGAGTGATCCAATGGCTCAACTTCTCTTAGATCAAACCTAACCTTGATTCGTAGCTTAACACCCGATTGGTCCATGATCTCTATTTAAAGAGCATGGAGGGTCATTGTTTAGTTGATCGATTATGATAAGATCATTTGTAACTTTCTTTCTTTGCATAATAAATTGTCCTATAGAAGCTATTTGGCCGGGGTCGTGGAGTGTTTCCCTCAAGAGGTTTTAAACCACGTCAAAAGATTGTTGTGTTGATCTATGATCTGTTTATGTGAAGTGGTTGCTCTTGGTGTTCGGTCCTTTGGTAGTACCCTTTGTACCCGAACAGTGTCAAACTATTGGGTGAGAATGAACTTGCGCAAGAACTTGTAGAAGAGGAATAGGTTGAGGACACAAAATACATTGTTCAAATGTGAGATAGCTAGTTGGAAGTCTAAGTGTACCCGCAAATGGTGTATGCCTAGGTGGGTGGCATCACTTAAGAGACCAATCATGGAATCATATTCTTCTGTGTTATTCGCGAGTTCCCCGAAGCACACTCTGTCAATGTGGCGGAGTACATTGGAGGGGGAATATATAACACATGAAACTAATGAGAGGTTTTTGGACCATCGACTTGCGCCATCCGCGTAGAGGATGTAGATGTCAGGTTGAGAGGTCATCTGCATAAAGAGAATATAGACTTATCCTTAATCCTAAACAATGGATCGAAAATAAAAAATGTGGCACAAATATGAAGGGTAACAAGAGATGTTGGGCGTATTTTGTGTGTTTTGGGGCTATTAAATGTGGGAATCGCTGGTGGTGAACCATGCAGGACCGTGCTGAGGGAAGAAAGATGATCTTGGAATCTCATTAGTTTGATATGAGCTTCTTCTTTGACTCATAGAATGGGGCATTAGAACGATAAGTGAGAGGTTGAGAGATATCGCCACAGGATTGGCAGGGTCGTTGTACTAGGGTGTAGAAGTCTTCTTGTACTTCCTAGGAGTTGAAATTATCTAAAATGGTGGTGATGGCCTTGGGGGGAAGCATATGCATGTAATTTCCATAGGGGTGTTGATGTGTATGTAACTTCAGAATGTATTTCACATATATGTATCTTGTATTCCTATAGAGATGTTATTATTCCTCTATACGGAAGTGGTTGTATTCCCATAGAGATGTTATTATTCCTCTATACTGAAATGTCGTCATTTATATTGTAAGTGTCATAACTTATACTTGATGGGTTATTAGACCACCTTGTTGGGGTCGGCCTTGTATAAGTCATGTGGGTCAAAGGGTTATTAGAACACCCTATTGGGGGTTTTCCATGTGGATCAAAGGGTTATTAGACCACCCTAGTGGGGGTCGGCCTAGTCAGCATTATGTTAAGTGGTTAAGTTGAGGCCGACCTAGTTGAGTAAAGGTCAAGTCAAGTTAGTGTATAAATAGAGAGTGTGTCTCTCTCATTTTACACATTCTATTCTCTCACTCACACTGTAGAGAGTGGTGCACTTGCAGAGGAGGAGGCTCTGCTGCTAGGAGAAGACTATCTCTTGTATTCTGGTTGTATCACTACTTTATCTATCTCTGAGGAAGTTATTGGGTTTTTTTACCTTTATGGTTTTCCCCAAGTAAACTCGATGTCTCTTCTGTGCTTGCATTATTGTGTCCATGAATGATATGCTGTAGATTTGCTGTACATGTTGTTCTCTCAGTTAAGATCCTAGATCAGATTGAAATAAATTCTAAAAATTTAACAAGGGGGATCATCCATTATGTGGTGCCATCATCGTAATATTGGTAGGTTGGGTATATTCTGACATTGTAGGCTCCACAACTACAATTTTCATCGAGGATGCTTATGTGGGAGGCACAACTGGTGTTGTCACTGATGTAGTGACCACATTGATAGAAGCGGATTCTTGGGTCAATGGAAAATAGGTATCATCTAAAGGTTGTGTGAGGCAAATAGTTTCCAAAGCATCCCAAAATCGAGGGAGATCAAGACAATGGTGTGTATAATGCTCGTACTGAGAAAAAATTGAACATGCATGATTCATAGGCAATGTATTGGACTTAGGTATGGGTGATGATGATGTCCCTCCCTCTATGGTCGGTGGAGAATGGGTTATACTTACCATAGTATTGAGCAAGTTTTAGAGCTCTTTCAAGGTGGGGTACAAGTTGGTCGCATGGCCCTGTTTCCTGCAAAGAGAACATGGTTCTATGAATCTCTTAGTGTGATTATTGGTCATTATTGGGGATTTTAACCATTGTTTGTTGATGCCCCCTATACAATATAGAGTTTCTGCCTCTGTACAATATAGGGTTTCTGCTTCTTCCAGATCTAAGTCAAATTCAGGTGACCTTGGGAAAAAGGTCATAACTTGGGCTAGGAAGATCCAAATAAAATTTTGTAAAAAGTGATAGGTAGTACACAGACTGTACTATCTCAAAAAAATATTTCAGAGGCCGAAGTTGAATTAGTGACACGTGGCACACCGTACAAGTTCTCTCTCCTGTATTATCCCATAAACAGGTCACGTTGCGACACTTGGCATAACTCTGTCTCAGAGAATCCAATTGAGATCTGACCTATCAGGATGGAAAGATAACAGGTCGGGTTATCTCAGAAAATTTTTTTGGACCCTGTGGATTGAAAAGTTAGGAGTTACACCAGAAACAATCGGGTACATATTTATGTCAAAACAGAATTATTTTTTAGTACCTTCATTCATGGCTTCCAGAATTTAGGGCTTCGAAGAAAGTTGGAATTTTTTTAATCGGAGACCATGGCTGAATGCTACTCATCAAAATAAAAATTTAGAGACCAAGATCAGAAGTTTTGGTTGGGCAGAAGGCTGGGCTTGATGAGACCCTAGTTTGGGACTTTGATCAGAAAAGTGGAAAATTAGGGCTTCTGTAAAAATGGGAATTTGAAATCTGTGACCACGACTGGAAGCTTCTCAAAAAAATAGAAGCTTAGAGCTTTGGATCAAACCTTTCGATTGGGTATAAGAGTGGGCTTCATCAAACTCCAGTTCAGGGTCACGTCTAGTGAATCCAGAAGTTTCAAAGGCAAAATTGAGGAGTTAAACTTTGCAGTTTTAAAATTCTGAATATACCAGCTTGATCAGCTCATCAAGGCACATATTTCTATCTTTTCGGAAGTTTGAAATTCAAAGTTTGAATTTTTGGGGTTTCTCTGATAAACCCATATCCAGCTCCAGGTCCAGTTCTTGAAAATCAAGTGGATTGGTTAATCCTAGAAGAAGATGGATTGGTCACCTGCATAAGTGAAGAAGTTCCTGTTTCAGAGGGAGATGAGGCTAAGGCCTTACATAAGAATATTACAAGCAATCTCTACAGGTATGACTCATCGAGGTATGTTTCGATATTTGTTCATGATTAAGTTTATGGTATGTTTGTCTTCATGTTATTACGGTTAGTACAATCTGATTTTAGATTTGTCGTATCACCTTAACAAAATTATGAATGCATGATAGAAGATATTCATTGGTTAGGGTGTTGACACTTATGATTGTACTAAAGCATTATGGTGTTGTATGAGGCTTATGTTGTCTTCTAACATAAAAGGTACACAAAGAAAGACAAATCATGTTCTACTTCAAGAACATATGATCATGGTGACATGAAGACAAGGATTCATCCATTGTCATGGATCACATAGAAGATCTACATTCGAGGTATGTATAACTTGGTTCTACAATGGTTAACTTATGAGACATGCAGGTTACTAGCACAAGTCATTGAAGAGAACTAGAAGACATTATGCAGGTATGTTAGACATAACTAGCTAGCATGCTAATCCAGGTATGTTTTTCCTATATCAAGCTAGAATCCTACCTTGTGTTAGGATCTTATACTATTGTGTTGTTGATAATGATTATTCATGAATTTATAGGTTTGAATAATCATGGTTGTATGCATATTATGTTTCTTACCATAATTGATGATATGACTAACCAGAAGAATCATGAAGGTATAGGTTTGAATAATCACAGGTTTTATGCATATTATATCTCTTATCTTGATTGATGATTCAACTAACCAGAAGAGTCCTATGATCAAATAAGAAAATGTATGAGTAAAACAAGACTTCCCTAAAACCTTGAATACTAATGTTTATTATCTGTGAATGATCATGAATATACATGTTTAAGATTATTGTGTTTTGATAGTATTAAGATTATACTAATAAATGTGTGATTATGTATGAGACCTCAAGGATAACACAATGATGATACTAATAAGCATGCATAGTGATTAAGGATGGATGTAAGTTCAAGGACAGGTAATCCAGGAAGCAAAGATCAAGAGGGAGCACACTCTAGTTGTTCCTGCAAGAAAGCAAAGGAGCACACTTCAGTAGTTTCTGCAAGGATGCAGATATTTAGAGGGAGTTGACCACTTCTCACAATCCACATAAGAATGGAGTTGCATAAAAGAAGCAAAGACTGAGAGGGAGTCAACCCAACAAACAAACAAAGATAAGTATTTGAATTGTCATTACTTGCATATTTGATTGTTTAAATAATACTGTTCAATAATGTAGATACTGATGTTCCTAGAATTAGGTTGTGTATTATGCATATTAGAATAGTTGCATTGATGAACAGTATACTACTAATATGCATGGGTAAGTAGCCTATGGCACTGTACAACATTCCATTGCTACTTATCTAGAATGAAACCTCTTTGATGACATGTTGGGAGTTGTGCACACTCTTAACAATGTTCTGGTAGAGATTGGAAGGCTTCTAGAAAGTTACGGGATATGGATAAATGTTGTATTGAAGCATTGGCTAAGATAATTGCATGACTGTATGACATATTTCTTTATGTGTAAGAATTTGTTCTGAAAACTATGAGATGTTTTCTAATCATGCAATTTAACTTGTTGTGTAAGAAAGATCGTATGCCATCACCTACAAAAGAAGAACTACAACATTTGTTCAGCAACAAAATTATCTATTGAAGATATTGAAGTTCCTAGGATATGGGAAGAATGCCATGATCCGTCGATCATGAAGAATGATGTTTGGGATGTAGTCCTAAGACCTGAAGGGAAGTTTGTTATGACTTCCATATGGATCTATCAAGATCAAGCATGCTGCAGACAGCAGCATAGAGAAATATAAAAGTGATGAAATAGAAGATACACCAAATGGATTTCAAGACAGCTTTCTTGAATGGTGTAGTTGAAGAAGAAGTGTATGTGGAGCAGCCACTTGGTTCTGAGACATATGACAGGAAATCATATATGTGCAGAACCTGGTATGGTAGGATATGCAGCTTTCTATCCAGTTTGGTCTTTACCAAGAGTAAAGCGGGTTCCAACCTTTACTACAAAGTTGAGGAAGGCAATCTAGTGATACTACTATGTGGATGACCTGTTTGTATCACGTGAGGATAGATTGATTTCCGACACACAGCGGAAGCTTGCTGCCGAGTTCGAGTTGAGGAACTTGGGGATGATGCACTATTTGTTTTTTGGCATGGAGGTGTGGCAGAGTGATGGAATCTTCCTTGGACAAGGGAAGTATACAGTAGAGATCCTGAAGAGGTTCGGGATGACGGACTGCAAGGCTATGGCCACACCTATGGCATCGAACCTAAAGCACCTGTGTGATACTTCATTTGAGCCAGTTGATATCACTATGTATTGTCAGATGATTGGGTCCTTGATGTACCTGATGAACACGAGACCAGATATTTGCTTTGCGGTGAACACATTGAGCTAGTTCCTGACGAATCCGAGGAGTGTTCACCTGGTTGCTGTAAAGCATGTTCTGAGGTACCTGAAGGGTACAGTGGATTATGGGCTCAAGTATGAAGCGAATCAAAAGTTTAACCTGCAAGGTTATGTTGATTCAGATTGGGCTGATAGTGCTGTAGATAGGAAGAGCACATCCAGGTCCTACTTCACTATGGGATCAGGTGTGATCTCTTGGTTTAGCAGGAAGCAGTCCTGCATAGCACTGAGTACAGTTGAGGCAGAGTATGTTGCAGCCTATTCAACTAGTTGTGAGGCAGTATGGCTACGGAAGCTATTGTTTGAGTTATTTGATCTCCCGTTGGATGTTACTGGTATCTTTTGTGATAACTAGAGTTATGTGAAGTTGTCCGAGAACCCAGTGTTTCATGACAGGTCAAAACACATAGAGATCAAATATCACTATATCAGGGATATGGTGCAGAGAGGAGCTGTGAAGCTCTTGTACATTGCGACGGACGAGCAGATTGCAGATGTGCTGACGAAGCCACTAGCCAGGGTGAAGTTTGAGTACTTCAAGGAGAGGCTTGGTGTTCTTCAGATTGATGACACTTCGAGGAAGAAATGATGGACACATTTGCTGAAGCCATTCCAAGCATGTTGGAAGGAGAATTCTTCACATGGCTGTGGATGTAAGCACTGGATGATGAGCATCATGATGATTTTCTAGTTTCTGCGTTGTATGATCAGTTGGATCATTTATATGTATGTGTGCATCATGTTGGATGTTGTATATGATCAATTGGATCATTTATATTTATATGTATGTGTGCATCATGTTGGATGCTGGATATGATCAGTTGGATTATTTATATGTATGTACACATCATGTTGGATGCTGGATATGATCAGTTGGATCATTTGTATGTATTGTGTATATGCATCATGTTGGATGCTTCGACCATGTATCTGTATATGTATCAGGAGGATACATTATATGATCAGGTAGATCATGTATATTGATATGTATCAGGTATGATCAGGTAGATCATGTATGTTGATGGATACATTGTGTGGATCATGTGTCTATGTATAAGGTGGATACACTATGTATGATGATATGTATTAGGTAGATACTTCGTGTGCATCAGATGGATGCATTGCATGATCAGGGTGATCGTGGATGACGAGCTTCTCCAGATGACATGCAGCAGGATGTTGCAGTGATGATGATCAGGATGATAATGTGTACATCAGGATGATGTATGATGAGTATCAGATGATACTTTGTGGCTGTGGATTAGGTTGTGCATATGAGCATGTCTGGGAGATCCTATAGGTCGGAGTTGCGTACCCATAACAGCCTGGGATGCTCTTTCGAGACATTGCTCTGGGATGACATGTAATTTGTGCCTTGGGAGATCTTCAAGTCAGAGTTGTGTACCCGTAACATCCTGAGATGCTCTTGTAAGGTTTGTTTCTATGGCATGTAATTTGGTCCTGGGAGATCTGGACAGGATGAAAAAGGCCTCAGATGCTTCAGCCAGGTTTTGCCATGACCACATGTAATTTGCTCCTGCGAGATCTGGACAGGATGAAAAAAGCCTCAGATGCTTCAGCCAAGTTTTGTGGTGGACCACATGTAATGTGCTCCTGGGAGATCCAATAGGTAGAGCCATGTGCTCGTAACAGCCTGGGATGCTTCAGCCAGGTTTTGTGGTGAGATCACATGTAATATGCTCCTGGGAGATCCGACAGGTAGAGTTGTGTGCTCGTAACAGCCTGGGATGCTTCAGCCAAGTTTTGTGCTGGGTCACATGTAATGTGCTCCTGGGAGATCCTATAGGTAGAGATGTGTGCTCGTAATAGCCTGGGATGCTGCAGCCAGGTTTTGTGATGCACGTAATAAGTCCTGAGAATTCCACAGTATGGCCAGTGATGATGAAGACCTGCAGGTGGTGGGCCTACATCCAATATGAAAAAGGACTCGCTCTGTAGAACTTCCTATGATGAGTAGATTCAGAGATTGATTGAGATAGCAGCAGCAGTGATGATGATGATGACTTGATGACGATTATCCAGTGACGATGATCCAGAGAAGATGACTTGTGCTAGAAGACCTGTGTCGAGAAATACCTTCCTAGTTAAGATGGAGTGTTGATGTATATGTAACTTCGGAATGTATTTCACATATATGTATATTGTATTCCTATAGAGATGTTATTATTCCTCTATACGGAAGTGTCGTCATTTATATTGTAAGTGTCGTAACTTATACTTGATGGGTTATTAGACCACCTTGTTGGGGTCGGCCTTGTATAAGTCATTTGGGTCAAAGGGTTATTAGACCACCCTATTGGGTGTCGGCCATGTGGGTCAAAGGGTTATTAGACCACCCTAGTGGGGGTCAGCCTAGTCAGAATTATGTTAAGTGGTTAAGTTGAGGCCGACCTAGTTGAGTAAAGGTCAAGTCAAGTTAGTGTATAAATAGAGAGTGTGTCTCTCTCATTTTACACATTCTATCCTCTCACTCACACTGTGGAGAGTGGCACACTTGTGGAGGAGGAGGCTTTGCTGCTAGGAGAAGACTATCTCTTGTATTCTGGTTGTATCATTGCTCTATCTATCTTTGAGGAAGTTATTGGGGTTTTTCACCTTTATGGTTTTCCCCAAGTAAACTTGGTGTCTCTTCTATGCTTGCGTTATTGTGTCCATGAATGATATGCTGTAGATTTGCTATACATGTTGTTCTCTCAGTTAAGATCCTAGATCAGATTGAAGTAAATTCTAAAAATTTAACAAGGGGGATCATCCATTATGTGGTGCCATCATCATAATATTGGTAGGTTGGGGATATTCCGACATTGTAGGCTCCACAACTACAATTTTCATCGAGGTTGCTTATGTGGGAGGCACAACTAGTGCTATCACTGATGTAGTGACCACATTGATAGAAGAGGATTCTTGGGTCAATGGGAGATAGGTATCATCTAAAGGTTGTGTGAGGCAAATAGTTTCCAAAGCATCCCAAAATCGAGGGAGATCAAGACAATGGTGTGTATAATGCTCATACTAAGAAAAAATCGAACATGCATGATTCATAGACAATGTCTTGGACTTAGGTGTGGGTGATGATGATCTCCCTCCCTCTATGGTCGGTGGAGAATGGGTTATACTTACCGTAGTACTGAGCAAGTTTCAGAGCTCTTTCAAGGTGAGGTACAAGTTGGTCGCATGGCCCTATTTCCCACAAATAGAACATGGTTCTGTGATCTCTTAGTGTGATTATTGGTCATTATTGGGGATCTTAACCATTGTTTGTTGATGCCCTGTACTTTAGGTTGCATGACAATCGATGAGTTGGTTGTGCGGTGTGGTAAGAGGGGGAATTTCAATTTCAGTTGTTTCGGGCCCCCATTGGTGGTCTTAGTGATGACTAGATGTGGTTTAGTTGCAGATGTCATAGGCTTGGCTATCGTAATGGAAGGTGTCACTAGAATTGTAGGCATAGCAGTCGAAACAGGGACAAAATCATTGTGAGCGATTATTTTGGAATCCATTACTAGGTAGGGTGGTGTAAGGTACGATACCAGAATACTCAAAGTGATCCCAAGTAGAGTTAACTAAGCCATAATTAGCGTCCCTCGTACACCTGTATGGGGGTACAAGAATATGATTTGGAATATAGGAGGCACCAATGGACTCAACATTTGTTCAATACCATGGCTTAACAACGGTGATGATGATGGTGTTGAGGTGGAATAGGGCGCATTTTTGGTAGTGAAAATTGTGCACATCAGGCCATCAGTTGATGTGGGGATATCGGGTGGTGGTTCCAAGTACACTCCTAACAAATTGGAGTCCTTATACATGCCAGGGGAAATTTCAACGTAAAGTTGATCGGTGCTGACAATAGTAGGTAGGATATTGTCAAGGTTACTAGTGGCATTGGGATCATAGTAGTTAAGTTGGTCGAGGGTGACAATATTCCGATTTAAGGGAAACATCATGATACAGAAGACCGAGGAGGAAACCACCTTCAAGGATTACATGTAACGACACCCCAAGAGGATGTTGTAATCGAGTTGAGCATAGAATACCTTGATATATATCATGACCTTCTTGCCACCCCATCTCTATGGGGACATTTTGGTGTAATCCATTCGATTGGGATGGTCTCCTATCATATGCACAAAGTAAAATAGAAGAGGGGACCAAATATGTTGACCCTAATAATTCCAAACATTAGCGGACATGACAGAATTGGATGTGCCTTCATCGATGATACAATAATGAATCATAATGTTTTTTACTATGACAAGGAATTGAAATGCGACTGACGAGGGTAGTCGCGAATCACCTTTATCAATATAAAATGTCATAAGGTGGGACTTGGAAGGATTAATTTCGTATTCATTTCATGATACTCTTCGTCACATCACATCCATTGAATTTGGTGAAACTCGAGCATGTGCCAACCAATATTTATGTACAATATATTTAACACCTTCTCTCATTCTATCTCTATAAGGGTGTCTACAAATAATTTCCCAACAAGCAACTTCATCATTTTCATCTATTTGCGATCTGAATTTGTTATGTTTGTATAATGTCTTTCTGAGGTTCCTATTGTTTTTTCCAGTTGTATTGTCAAATGTTTTTGTCTAGTACCAGTGGAAATAATGTCTATCTCAATTGATGTATGTGCAGCTTTGGTGTCTTTCTTCCTGAATTTTCTAAATTTTTGTATTGCATCACTTATATTTTCTATCACATTATGTTTCAATTTCAACTATTTTGTTTCCCTGTGAATACCCAATAATGATGTAGCACCTCTTAACTTCTTGGACACTAATAAACATCTCAAAATTTGTGCTTGTCCTACTATTGAATATTGTTTGAGAATATCATTATAACTTTGCATAGCATGATATCGTGCAATGTATGTGGCTATTTTTCCGCATATTTGTTGCAATCAATGTTTTCCAACATTTCATCATCAATGGTGAAATCACCTATACATTTTAGTTAAATTTAATTTAACATTATCCAAAATTACAATTCATTATAAAAAATGAATTTGGAAAATACATGATATATACATACTGGGTCCAATTTATTTTTCTTGAACTTGATCTTCAATATTGACTTCATTAACATTAGCATGTAAATTCCTGTTTACATCTTTAACAATAGTCTCTTCGGCTTCAATTTGTTCTTCTTGTACTCGATTTTCCATATCCATTTCATCAACATTATGATGTAAATCTCTATTTACATCTTCGATAATTTTATCTTCTATCTGTGCAACCCTTAATTTTTTGGCATGATATCTGGGTCTTTCTCTTTCCCTATGACCATCATCATCACGTTTACGATCACTATTGATTTGGCGGTTTTTTTTATTTCCCATGACTTTTTAATATGTAGAGGCTAAATTAAAGAATCATCACTTTATAGTAAACAAATAAAATTTAAGATTTACAAATCCACATTTTTTTTTGAGTATTTCAACCATTTGTAAGAACATGAAGAGAAATTTCCTTTCACATTTTTACTTAAAAAACGTTTTTAGAGAGAAATCACCTTAAAATTTTTTCGCAAGAGTCCTTTGAATAAAAACTCCTTGGAAATAAATCTCCTTTGAAAGAAAACTCCTTGGAAAGAAATCTCCTTTGAAAAAAAAATCATTGGAAAGAAGTCTCCTTTGAAAAAATCCCTTAAAAAATATTTTCTAAAGACCTCTACAAAGAAAAGAGATGCGGAATTATGACTCATTTAGCTTTATTTATACAATCTCAAATAATTTAATTTCTAAAAGTGGACCCCGCTTTTTCTAGTCGATGGAATATTTTTGTGTTTTATTTTTCGAACGAACAACTATTAATTTTATCGGTCTTTTAACGAACAAATGTTATTCGGTCAAATAATTATTCAACCGAATAATTATTCAGGCTTCCCCATTTTCAGAAGGGAAAAACCATCTGTTACACTGCAAATTGACTGTTGAACTTGATACCGTTAATTTAGTCATTGAATCTACTCTCTGTTGGTATATATTTTGCTATGTTTAGGTGAGATCTGATAATTTTAATTATTTTTTTTGTTAACATGTGTCCATTTTGGTTTCATCTCTTTCAAAATGCGGTGAAATGAACAATCAATAACTTTAAAAATACACAATAAAAAATTTGAAAAACATATGGTGTCATTAATTGGAGTGTCTACTTCAAAAGGGTATTTATAGAGTAAATTGAGATAAATGTCCCATCAAAATAAACATGTTGAAATTCGACAAGCTTTCTGCATTGAAATTATATTCATGCCTTAGTGCATTTTGTGTATATTGTCGTAGCATATTTTGTTTTTACAAAACACAAGTTTAACAATGATTTCATGCCCGTAAAAAAATGACTATTTATTAGTCTTTTTATTTTATAAGAACATACGGTCAAACATTTTCCAAATTGACATATCAAATTTGAATAAATAAATTTGAAAAAATAATGAATAGAAATCTAACATAATTCTTTAAAAGTTTTATTTTTACTCAAACGCGAAATTCTAAACAAAAATATCACTTTTGTTTGCCCAAAGTTGAAAAACATGAAAAAATCATATTTATTTTCTCATAAGACCCCCCAAAATAGACACCCATATTCATGGATTCACCCACAGGACATTGCTTCCAGCTTGATGGTTCCCTCTTCATGCACAAAGGGACCCATTATTAGTGAAAAATAAATCTATCAAAGAAATAGCTATAAACACAATAGACATTTTATAAAAGAGTATTAATACCCTACTTATTGCACGGGAATTAAACACATTCAAATAGATGAGTGAATCAATTTGTATCAAAACAAAATCAATATCATAGGGTCATTGTTAGGGTTAAGAAAATATCCTTCCCACATAGAATGTGGGGAAATAACCGAAGGTCGATCCGAGAATGGGAAAGGAAGGATGATTCTAGAGCAAAAGAAAAAGGAAGACTTGAAACCTATCTCTATCACCCATTTTGAAGTGAATAAATGGACTATAGTTCATTGTACAACCACCATCAAGGCATACTTAATCCGACACATTGTAGCCCCTATCGAAGAATTTAAGGAGGACTAAATGAGTACACTCAGTCAGGTGCACATATAAGTTGAATCATCATCTTCCAGTCTAGTGTACTAGCACACAGAAGTATAACACAACCTCACCGATACACATAGACATGGTCAAGTGGGAATAAATCCTAAATGTAATTACCCTTTCACATAATCCTGAAACCATAAACAACTATCCATCTCTATAGTGATAGCATTGAATCCATGGTTAATTTTAGGACCTGATGACTCATATGTTATACCAAACCCATAAAGTCGATTCTTTCGACAAGGGATGACCATATGCCAAACCATAAGATGTGTACCACATGAAATGCTAAGTAGAATCATCACATATCATCACATAATGGCATCACCTTTGATTTGGTTCTCGCATTGTCACAAAGGGAACTAGTTGGGAAATTTGAGTATATCAAACTTTCCTAAGCGGTGGTTTTGAGAAGGATTTGGTAGCATTGAAATCCTTTCATTGACAACATTCCGTGGGTGTTGATGCTAGTAAACGGGTGGATGGTTTTTCAGTTCCTTTCTAAGGTGGACATGAAAAACACTCAAGAGATATTTTGGGTTTTAGGGAATGGGTCCCTTGTGCTCTTATGTTGGAATTCCGACTTCGAAACCCGCACTGAAAATATCTCCCAAAGACAATTGTGGGATATAGTTCTAGGGCACCCACTTCAATGATGGAGCCTTCAAGGTTTTACGATAGTTTCTGATTCCATTGGTCATTTCATCTTGATAGAGGACAGACATCTGTTAGGGTTTGGGAGAAAGGAGCCTCATACTGTAGTTGAAATTGATTCGATTGGTGGTCTTCTGGGGGATATGGAGGTTATATGGGAAGAGGGCACCTTTATTAAATGCATGGATTATTGGAGGGTTCCATTTCGATGTCACTGATATAGGGATATTGGACAATCTCAAGCACATTAGTTAGCTAGGGCTTCAAAAGGATTTAAGGCTGGCGATGATCTCTCTCAATAGGTCTAGGATGTTTCAAATGATGGACACCTCTTTCCTATTCCTTTGGATAAGAGTTCGGATACCAATTTCATTGGTAAGTTTCTCGAGTCATTACCTATTTTGTTAAATTTCCTATTTGTAGAAGATATCATAAAATCTATTTCGGTTATGAGTGATTTTAATTTAGATAATGATTTTGAGTCGGATCCAAAGTCTAAATATAGGAATTCCCTAGCTATGTTTTCTTATTAGACACACTCTCCTTCTCCTGGTTCAAATTTTGGGTCTCCCACTAAGGGAGGTCAGGTGTGGACCTCCAAAGATCCTTGGGGAATTTCACCTATTTCAAATGTTCAGGAGGATTTTCCATAGAAGTTCACTAATGCTACATCATAGGGAATCCCCTATCCATTTGACCCTAGGTCTATTAATCCTTGTCGTTATTCGACAACCTGTCGACACCCGATCTATTTCGCTTTAAACCTGTCATCTATCGACATCATACTTGTTGAATTTCGACCTTTTCCTTTTGTTGATTGCACGTCAACAACTTCTCTGCTTGACTATTTGACTTCGACAACCAATCTTCTCTCGCACATGTGGTCATCGGCAATCCCCCTGGTCGGCTTCCTTTCTGCTAGACCACTTTGACCATCCAAAACCCAACTGCAAGTCTCTCGACCATCCAGTTGGTTTCCCCGTTCTTTCTCCCTTATCTCCATCCCTTCCGCATGTCGGTTACCTTTGACGGATTCTTTCTTGGTTCCACTACTTGTCCCTTAACGAAAGCAATCTCCGCACCTTGACTAGTTATACTCCCTCTAGTCGAGGGGGTTCTATTCGATTTTTCATCCTTCTTCTTGCGTCAAACCAAATCAGTGACTCAACCATCGATCCCTCTAATCCTGGTCGGTCTTCGTCATATTCATCCTTCGACCACTTAGATGTAGTCTGAATTTTTTACATCAACATCATTATCGACTCATCTAGTCCTATGACTAGCCTCAGCTCTATCAGAACTTGGCCCTTCCACTAAAGTTTGCTGTTGGTCATTCATTGACCATTTGGACCAACTGTCCCTCTCTTCAACCAAAAGGAATTCATCTTTCTAAGTGAGTCATACTGTCACTCTCATTGGCCTCCAACTTGATCAATTCTCATCGACTTTCTGATGTGAACTGTTCTCCCTTGGTATTCCAACCGTCTCCATTGGTCATTGTCAAATCTCGACTTCTCTATTCAACCCATCGCTATAACCTTGGACCATTCCATCACTTTCTCTGAGTATCGGTCATCAAACTCCATGATCGGAAACCCCACAACTCAGCTACCTTCTGTCGACTATCACCCTTCATCCTAGAGGTTGTCAACAGTCCTCTGGTGGTCTTATGTTGGTCATGTCCAGTTGTTTCCACTGGGCTTGGATTTCCCTACATTAGACTCTCAGGGTACAAAAAGAACTATGTCCTCAATTCTGATATTCCATTTTCATCAGCATCGATGCCAGACTTGGTACCAAATGCTACTTGGTCCATCCACTTCATCTTTCATCTCTTCCCCTTTCTTTAGAATCTTCTTCATGGCTTGGACCATGGAATCATTCATCCATAATTGGAGGCATCCAATCCTTTCACCGATATCGATGAAGTACTCAACACCACTCCAACAGTTGTTTTGGCCAACTGTCTTCTCCTCTAGGAACCCATGTCTAGTTCCAATCTCACGGATGGCCCTCAACTCGGCACTCATCCCGTGTCTTCCTTCCTTTGTCGTAATCATGCTCGACCATTCCAGAACTCGTCAGTCCCGACTGTTCTTTGTTTTCAAGATTTTCTAGGGCAACAATGCACTCCACAAACTCACTCCTAGAGTCGAATCAAACATAGTGGCTTGCATCTTCACTACAAGTTCTCCCTCTATCCACAACAGACTTACTACTTCCTTCGCGGAATCACCTTCCACATTAAGTTTGTCTGCGACTTGCTTCTCCTCCTATGAAAAAGGATATCGATTCATGTCCACGCCAATTGTTCCCTCCTTTTCTAGGTTCTTCATGGCACTCTTTCCAACCCTTTCCTCTATGCGTCTTGTTAGCAGCCACATTCCTACTGCTTTTTTCCTCAGTCTCATCAGTATTCACCTCGACAACTTCATCAATAGTTTCGATGTCCACTTCATATCCATTTACATTAAGGTCATCGTTCTCCTTCACCTTGTCGATCATTTCTTCGACCGAAATCATCACTTTATTGGTAGTCCTTTCATCTGGCTGGACTTCCATCTTGTCATCATTATGCTTATCTGATTGTTCATGGGAATCCTCATCTAAATATCCCATCTCCGCCCCTGGTTGTAATGAATCGACCTTTTATTTGGCATTTGTCTTATCTTCATGTTGGGTCCCCTCATGGACATCTTCCATTATCTCTCACTCCTCTTGGTAACATTCTGTGGTCTCGTTCTCTCCTGTCGGGTCCCAACTAAACTCCTCTATGTGTGCAGGGTCCTCTCTGCACCCGTCAGTTAGTGCCTTGTTTAGCACTTACATTCTTTGCTCGGCCTGCTATCGAACCTCATCTATCTCTTTGATTGAGAAGACTCTTTTCCCTAGCATCAGGGCATTTATCAACTTGTTTGGGTTAGAAGGTTCTTCAATGCCTTCTGTTGCCTCCCACACTTCCACTTTGAGTACCATTTCTCTCAAAACATCCCACATCCTTGTCAAGGTCGTCTACTCCTTTGACCTTGGGACTTATGCACTCTTACACTGTGCGACATTCTTCTGGACCCCTCGGCTAAGTCTATCTCTCTTCGACCCTTCTCCAATAGTTCTACCCAACTTGTCTACTCGAACCATTGTTTTCTCCGAGCTTGAACAGAACTTCACCTTGTTTTTCAACCTCCCATCTTTTACTTGGATTTCCCTTTTCTTGAGTAGGCATTTCACCAAGCATTCCATGGCTGGTGCTCTTCTACTCAATCGGGTCCTTGATCCTTTCATCGACAACTCTACCCACAACCACAACTATGGACCTATGACTTTTCTCACTCTTCCTAAGATTTCATCTGCTCTACAACTTGGTTTTTGGAATGTCTACTCCACCTCCTATGGAATTTATCCCTTCACCCACTCGTTGGCCTTCATCTCTACCCAATCGCAGTTGGAGCTATTCTCCTTCGCCCAATCACAACCGGACTTTCGTGACTCACGCATAACTATACCTAACCGCAACTGGAGTTGTCTACGCACTCGCAGTTTATCCTATCCACAGGATACTACTGCTCTAATACCAACTGGTTCCAGCCAGGTCGGTCAGACCCTCTTGCTTAATAATACACACAACAACACAAATTCTCACAAAGCTAGTTGTGAACTGAATCCCAGAAGTTGGCTTCTTCTATTAAATTTGAATCAATTACAATGTGCAAAATACAAATTAAACTATGAAAGTAGTTGGCCTTAGCCTGTTACAATATACAAAACTTTGAATATGTCCCTAAGTGTGTTTTAGACTGTGTGTGATCTTCCTCCCTCTGATGACCTCTACTGAATGAAAGCGCTTGCTAAGCTATGGATGAATGATCTGTTATCCTTTGATGAGATATCCCCTATTCTGTGCCTCCGTACTGGTCTTTTACCCTGTTGCTTCTTTTCCTAAGGTCTACTCCGTTCCCTGAGACAATATACCCCTCTGTCCACTAAATTCTCCAGATCCTGTAGACCTGCAGTTGTCACTACCCTACAGCTGTGTTGCAAAACCTATTCCTATGGTGACATCTGTCATGATCCCAACCACCTTCATAACTGCTCATTACTTCCTCAACAACCTCCAATGGAAGCTAAGTACTTCGATTTGACTTCTGCATCACTCTGACTCTATGACAGTTGGCGGTCCCATGTCTCAACCATACTTCACTTTGTCACCTTTAGACCTTGCTCGTCATATTTTCTTAGGATCTATGGCTGTTAGTCTTCCCCGTCCTCCATGTTTGGCTTCCGTTGCAACCTGTCAGTGTCACTGTTTGACAACCTGTCAACACCTGACCTCTTTCACTACAAACCTGTCATCTGTCTACATAATACTTGTCGACTTCCAACCTTTTTCTTCTGTTGACCTCACTTCTAAAGCTTCTTTGCTTGACTACTTGACTTTGAAATCCAATCTTCTCTCGCACCAGTGGTCATCGCGAATACCCCTGGTCGGCTTCTTTCCTGCTGGACCACATCGACCATTTGCACCCTCACCGCGGGTCTCTCGACCATCCCCTTGGTTTCCCTGTTATTTCTCCCTGGTATCCATCCCGTCCACATGTGGGTTACCTTCGACAGCATATTTCCCAGTTCCGCTACTTGTCCCTTCTCGGAAGCAATCTTCGCACCTCGACTATTTATCCTCCCTTTAGTCGACGGGGTTCTCTTCGACTGTTTGGCCTTCTTCTTGCATTGAACCAACTGAGCAACTCAACCATCGATCCCTATGATCCCGATTGGTCTTTGTTGTGTTCATCCTTCGACCACTCAGATGTAGTCATCATTTTTTACGTCGGTGTCATTATCGACTCATCTAGTCTTCCGACTATCCTTGGCTCTATTGCAACTTGGCCCTTCGACTGAAGTCTTCTCTTGGTCATTCATTGACAATTTGGACAAACTGTCCCTCTCTTAAACCAGAAGGAATTCATCACTGTAAGTGACTCATGTTGTCACTCTCCATGACCTCCAACTCAAGCAATTCCCATCGACTGTCTACTGTCAATTGTTCTCACTCAGTATTCCAACCGTATCTGTCGGTCGTCATCGACTCTCAACTTATCTCTTCGTTTGGTAGTTATCACCTTCGACCATTCCATCACTTTCTCTGAGTGTCGGTCATCGATCTCCATGATCGGAAACCCCACAACTCAGCTACCTTCTGTCGACTATCACCCTTCATCCTAGAGGTCGTCGAATATCCTTTCGGCGTCATCTGTCAGTCATGTCCAACTGTTTCCCTTGGGCTTGGATGCCCCTGCATCATATATGGTTTTTATCTAGTATATCCATAGGGCCAGTGACGATATGAGAATTTCAAACTATGGTTAGGAAGTGTAAGTAGGATATCTAATAAATAATAAAAATTAAATTTTGGTAGGATCGCTAATGAGTGTATGTAGTTCGTTAGTTAGCAACTTAGTTAGTTAGGAAATTTGAGTTTCGTTACCACAATCATATAGAAGCTGATATAAAAAAGTATAGATACTTTATTAATATGCAAACCTTCAAAGTAAGACAACACTTTACAATTTACCCTTTTATGGAAGGAATGGAATCATGTTCACTTGCCTCTTTGATGGGGCAATCGTTTATTAGTGAAGCACCAAACAAAATATACTTCACAACTAGTTAATAAGGAGGGTTCCATTCTTATTTATAGATAACAATGGAATTCTATCCATAACAACCTCCTAACTTCCTAGTGGACCTTCTTTAATGAGGCCCAATTACATTTATTCAAAAATAACTACTATAGCAGGCCTTATTGAATAATAATGAACTTAGTGGACCTACTCCACATCATATTAAATGGCCTCAACTATTATTATTTTAAATAGTCCCTTAAGAGCCCCCTTACCAAATTAGAGAGGATCATAACACTCCACCTCCCCTAGAAAAGTGTTTCCATCAATGTTTGTTTTAGGAGGTACAACAATACACTAGGTACAATGGAATATTATTGTTGACACTAATGCTACTTTAGGCCAAGGAATCATGGTCCCATGTACAAGTTTTATCCATGATAATAATGTAATCAAACACGCTCTACCTTAAGCTTGAATCCCAAATACGAGCTATGAATACCATGATTAAGTAACCAATGTCCCATGTGGAAGGACTAATTGCAATGTTGAAGTCATCTAATGGACTCGTTCATAAACTTAGGTACCATGTCTAGGTGCTCAAGATTACACCGAACATATGATATCTAAGGTCCTTAATCATTGAGTGTAAAGCTTAAAATTCCCACCTAGATCATGTGGATAAAATAAATTGTAATGATTCAAAGGAAACATATCCTCTATGTATCATTAAAAGAATGGTTGTAAAAAGAACTATACTATTGTAGAAGAAGCACATTAAAAACTTGTAAACTCGTGGCCACTACCTAGTGCCGTCATTCCTCCACAAGACTGTATTCATATGGTAGATAAGAGTTATCAAGCATAATATGGATGTACTTATATTCTCAAAAAATTACAACTTCCATATATGAGTCCTCATAAACATCCTCTAAATCATATAATATAGATATTTCACGTTTATACATTTCAATTATGAAATAATATGTACTATAAAAAATGTGTTTCTACACAAAATTACATCTTTGTTAATTAATTGTTTCAAAAGTTTCTCATACGCCATTTAAAGTTATCTTCAGCCACATTCGTTCCATCCGATGGCATGTTCCGCCCCCCTTCCACTCTTGAGTTTCGTGAGGGTTTGAGGAATTTTTTTACAATGGATTATATCATACTAGATACTAATTGGAAATATATCATATAAATTGTCATATAAAAGCCCAAAATTTTCTCTATCTAATGGAACTTTCCTAACGATAATTTGAGCACCCAATCAAAATTTATCCTATCTACAAGAACCGTGGCTATAATCATAATAATAGAAAGATAAGATTTCAAATTTTAAACCCTCTGTTTAGACTCTAATTTGAATGACTTGTTTTTGAAATCACATATTTTTATAAGGATAATATATCTCTATAATGTTTTCCAATAAATTCTTGGAAAAATTAATGAAAAATCGAGTAGTTTTTTTTTTTCCCTTTCAAAACGAAAAAAATAGAAAGAAAAAAATCATATCTTTGGGCATTGAAAGTTCTATAATACTACATGTTATGTACCTTAAAACTTAATATACAATCACATACAAGATATTAGAAATTTTCCACAATATTAAAACCTTTATTGTAAGGACACACCTTACAACCAATCCTCTCTTGTTTACTTCTTTCTTTAAAGTAGAAACCTCATATGAGCTAAACAATAAATACAATATAGTCTACACCTTATTCATAAGGATGGTTCTATCCTTATTTATAGATAACAATAAAACTTTAATTATAGCAAATTGTTAACTATCTAGTAGACCTTCTTTAACGAGGCCCCTATTATAATTATGCAATACTAACTATAGTGGACCTTATTTACTGAGGCCCCTATTGCAGTTATCAATAATAACTATTATGGTCGCTCTTATTTAATAATAATAAATGTAATATGCATAACTCACCTTACATTGAATGGCCTCCACCATTATTTCTCTAAATGGACCCTTCGATCAACATCTTGACATCTGTGGGTCATCCTTTGGAACTTCTACTTCATGAGGGGATTGTGAGGAAGGAGATATATATATTTTTATTGAGTTGCAGTATGAGGGGTTGGTTGGGAGAAGAATCATCTCATCCACTCATTTTCTCATTTTTTCTTGCTCATAAGATTGTATTGTCAGAGACCAACCATCCTTTATATATGGAAAGTTGTTAGTATTCTCCACACAATTTATTTTATGTCTCTTTATTTAATTGATTCATACAATTGTAAGAGTAAATTATTTTATGAGCTAGACTCTATCAACAATAAATGACTTTCTAGTCAGCTTAGTTGATACTATATCCTTTTGTATAATTTTATTTTAAATGGTGTTATGTGTTTGTTGGTATTTACAACCAGAAAAGAAGCAACTTGAGGAGAGAATGACAAATAGGGCATATAGAGTTCACAAAAAAGTATATTCGTTGTAGAAATAATCTTCTCACTAGAATGATAGAGGGTCGGGAATTGGGTGGGAAATGCCAGGTAAATGCTTATGTTTGAATGGTGGGAAAGAGTGGTGGAGGGTACAACATCGTCATTCAACCTTTCACACATTGCATTTAATCATTTTGAAGGCTATGTTTCGTGCATATAAACCCTTCAAAATCATTTAAATTACAAAGGTGCAACAATTAAGATGTTAAGGGAGAATTGTTGACTCAAACCTGGTCGATAGGGGTTCCCATCACTATCGACACCAACCCACCGCGATCTCCCTAAGAACCGGCCTAGGCAGGTTTTACCCTGCCCAACAACACCTGTAGAGCAGATGAGGACTCACCCGAGGAAATCAAGGGAGAGTGGAGGGAACCATGTTTCTGCCAAATGATGGAGGATGTGTGTGGCATCAGCTACTTAATCTTATTGCAACATTCAATGATAAATCTATGCATTCACTTCAACATTATTGTACTCATAACATCATTTAATGGAAACATTCATTGTTGCAACAGATTATAGCAATACAACGATTATTGCATTACCATCAAAAGACAGAAGACACACCAGGATTGCACAGAATAGTTTCATCACGTCATATTATTACTGCAAAAACCCAATACAATGCCTCTGTAGATCACAGACTTCAACAATATCTCTTGATCTCAGAACATATGCACAAAAACCCACATTTGATAGCTCTTCCTCATCTCCTTCTTTCTCTATCTATCTATCTATCTCTCTATATAGGCTTCCGCCTTTACAATGCTTGTCCACTTACTAATAGCTTCCTAACCGACTCTTGGACGATTGACCCAAAATCTAACTGACCCAGTCCAAATGACCCAAAAACCCACCTATTGCGGTACAATTAGCTCAAAATTACATCTCATATGGTCCACTGACCCAAAAACCCGCCTATTGCAATACAGATGACTAAAAAAATACATAAAATAATTGAGCCTTCTTCCTTCCGCGACTTTGTCTAACGTTTCGCGGCATCGGTAATGCTGCGATTCTTCCTTATCAAACCACCTGCCAACAAGAATGAGAATGATGTTTGGTTAATTCGTAAAAAATAGTGTAGTGAAAGGATGGATGGAGCAACTTAATGGCAAGGTTTTATTTCGATCCAACAATAATTTGATGGTTTTTATAGAAATGGAAAATGCATTTAATTTTTTTGGGAGGGTAGAAGAACATTTAAAATTGTATGATTTTTATTTTCTATCACTGGATTCTAGTCAAACAATTTTTTGATGGTTTTTATAGAAATGGAAAATGCATTTAATTTTTTTGGGAGGGTAGAAGAACATTTAAAATTGTATGATTTTTATTTTTATTTTTTATTTTCTATCACTGGATTCTAGTCAAACATTTTGTGTTGAAATTGCAATTTATTTATTCATGAAATTGTTATTTGGAATTTATAAATGGATCAATACGTTTAGATTGCTCGAAAGCAAAGAAATTATGAAATGTTAATATTTAATATATGTAATTTGATTCATCTAAAATGACTTGTATTAGATTTCCAATAAAAACTTCAATTTTCTCCTATATTATTTTGAAACTAAAAATTTATAATTTAGTAAAATGTTTAGATTAATATAGTTTTTTTTATAGCTTGATGGGCTAGCAATTTTATCTCCATATTTGATGGCCAAAATATCCAAGAATGATTTATTTGACAATAAAATACACCATCGTATGTGAGAGATGAAAGTATTAAAAAAAAAATTGACATTTTACTATCACATACCCCAAATTACAGATATTACAAAAAATAAGGATAAATAATTAAAATAAAAGCATGTATTCTTTGCTAAGACACAAATACTTTACTTGATTATATAATGGACTCCAAGCCTAGCGTTAGAACTATGTGAAGGTTATGTTCTTGATAAAGCATCAATAAGCATTATAAACAATGTAAGAACGCATCATTAAACATCATTAAGAATCATTAAGCACTATGAGAACCATTCAGCATCATAAGTATTATAACCATCATTAAGCATTACAAACATCATTGAGCATTATAGGAATTACAAGCATAAATAATAAGCATTGATAATCTCTAGATAATTAGAAACCAGGGGGTTTAAACCCTTACCCAAACCCCTTGGGGATTCCCAAAATTGTCTATGTAAATTTATGATTAAGTAACCCTAGATTTTGCAATTGCGGATGCAGGTTGCAGAACCCCAAAATTCAGCCTTTTTACCTTATGGTTCCGCAATCCACAATCCACATTGTGGATGCGGGTTGCAGAACCCAAAAATTGACCACTTTTCTTTATAGTTCCGCAATCCGCAATCTGCATTGCGAATGTGTGTTGCAGAACCCCCAATTCCAATGTATTTACCTTATGGTTCCACAATCGGCAATCCGCATTGCGGATGCGGGTTGCAGTACCCTGAATTCCAATTGTTCACAAAACCAATCCGCAATCTGATTTCCACAATTGCAAATGCGGGATTGCGGAACCCCCTTAACCTAACTATTTATCATGATAGGTCTGCAATCCGACATCCACATTGCAGAACCCTAAAATTTCTAGGTTAAAAAGATGATATTTCCAGTTGCGGACTTGGTGAAATCGACAACTCAGAGAAGCCAGATCTTAGGTAAATATTGAACATTTAATTAACAAGATATAGGGTTTCCAACCGTATAATTATCCTCCAACTAAACCTATGTAACATAAGTAAAATAAATTCTTATCTTCTAACAACAAAAAATCCTAACCTAGTCGCCCAAATTATGGACTCTTAAATATTTAAGCCATTCGACTCTATAATAGTTCTGAGAGTACAAACACTTATCTATTTGTCTCTGTATTAAAAGTATAATAGTTTATTATGTACTTATTCATATATGAACAACGTTATAGATTAAGATGCCTAATCCTTAAACCCATATGCAAATAATCCTGAAAAATATTTGGCTTATAAGGATGAGAGGATAAACAAACATTGATGCATGATTGATATAGCTTCTCAATATAAATTGGGAAAACTTCCACCTAGTGTTTGAATATTTTTGCATGCAAGTCCATAAATGAATAAGAACATCCACACTAATAACTAATGTATAGTAAATCATTATATCATAAGTAAGATATCAATTCTATTAATATGCATAAGCAAGATCACATGCATGAGTAAGATAAATCATAAATGCATAGTAAAAACATTATATGAATCATGCATAAGCGAATTAATCATTCCTGAGTAACATGCATAAGCCAACTAATCATTTATGGTGTAATGTCCCCAAAAAAACAAAAATTTAAAAATTTTCCCATACGTCTAACATCGTCTATTCAAGTAATTATTTAACAAATTAACTTTAGTACTGGGAAATGAATATCAAACTCATCTACACAATGCGAATACATGGTTTATAAATTTTCTTTATTATTCACTATTTGATTAAATTGAATGTAGTTGCCTTCTATTTTATGGTTCTACGGAAGCGATGTAATGGCATGGTATACAAATGAACCTAACGATTAATGATTTAGTCTGATCGATCAGTTTTAGTATTTCTATAAAGGTTAAAGATCTTTATGTCTGTATCTTGCTTATTGTTTACATGTGTGTATGCTTTGAATTCCTAAAGTGTTGAAATCCTTATGTTATTAGCTCAAGATTTATGGACTTCATAAAGAGAGTGGAAAATACTTTGAAGTTTTTAAGTTGGAAATAATGGAGTTACTGGAGGGGCTGCCGAGACGCAAGAGGAGAGTGATGATCTGCCTTGGGCTTATTTAGCAAAATTTGCTAAAGCATCAATCGAAACTTGTTTTGTAGGTGTAGTAAATACAGACCCTACACTAACTTCCTAAGCTCTGCTAGCTAGCGACAACCTAAACTTATGAAATCAAAATGGATAAAAGGAAACTTTAGGTTAAATGTTATGTATTAAAAGAATGGAATTTTGAACAATAGGGTAGAGGAGAATGGAATTAGTGTAAATAGGGTAAGCCGAGGTCTCTTCATGGCTTGCTCTCTCCATGTCGCAGCAAAGGAAGTTTATTTGAAAGTTCTACAGTTTATGGTTTTAACATTCTAATGAGGATGTGCCCTTCGGGCTTTTGGTTTATGGATGAAATTTTGGTCATGATCTATCTAGTTCGTGTAGATAGAGGCGACTATGTTTTATTTTAAGTTTGGAAGTACTCGACCTGAGGGTAGGCTAGACTCTTGGCCTCGTTGTAAATACTTAAAGGGATAAACCTTGAGCTTGGAAGGACTTGTGGTTTCGTTTATCCTGTAGCATGTGTTTTCTGCTGGGTTTGGGATGAAAATGGAACTGGGTACTTTTAAATCATAACAGGCTCTTATCCTCAACACTGGGGTTTAATGAGATATTTGGTATTTGTAATGTAATATATTCGTAACTCTGCCTAGCATGACTCTCCAATTAAAATGAAATGCTTCTTATGTTTTGAGATTGTGCTTCAATGGTTTAAATGCTTCTGTTAGTCTCTTTGGTTCTTTAGTTTTTATACACATGTTTTAGTTATCTACATTTGTGAAAACGTGACTCTGTAAAAATGATTCTTAAATTGGAAATAACATGTATTTTGTCTTTAATATATACTTCATTGTTTTTAAAATGGGAAATGAAGAGGGCTCTGTAATTTTAGGTATTTCTTTTGATTAAGAGAGTATTGGCTCTGCGTTTTAATCCAGCATATTGATAGTTCTTTTAATGCTTATGTAATAAAATGCTGAGAGCATTAGCTCTGTCATTGCATGCGTTTGTTTTTGGGGTGGCCCTGTCCAGTTTACAGAACCAAATACTTGCAATTGGTGAGGGCATAGAATGCCTCTGTAATTACTTTGATTATTAAAATGATGGAAATATTTAACAATATATCAATTATGAAAGCCCTACTTCTGTTCCTTTAATTCATTTTCTTGTTTTGATTAAAGATGTCGGGCTTTATTTCCACACTGTAGCATTTGTGGTCTGCCCATGCGTTGGCTAGGTTTGATAAGTGAAGTGTAATGGGATCCCAAGTATTTTATGCTGGTATTTAATTCGTTTTGAATTTAAATGTGCGGTAGAAAGTTTTTATGCTGCGTTGAAGGTTTTATTCAAGTCTGACATCATACGAAGTCTCTGGCACTGATTTGATTGATTAATACAATGGGTAGTTTCAATGTTGGTCTGCGTTTTAGTTCTTTCTAATTAATAAAATTAAATTTTGGTTTTAAATGCATTTTGGTAGGGTTTAGTGGATCCTTGGGAGATCTCTGTTTGCAGTTTTAAATACTAAATAATTAATTTGATAGTTTGCATTTTTTATAAAAACAATCCCTAAACTTCTAATGTTTAGGAATTATAATACAAAGATTATTTGGAACTGATGTGATCCTGTATAAAATAATCAACATAAGATAAGTTCTGTAAAATAAATCTAAGAAATATTTTAAAGGTAGACTCGGTTTACGTGGAGATCTAGCACAAGCTAGCACAACTAGATCTGGTAGATCTTTACACTCAAATTTAAATACAGGGTTAAATATTAAATAAATTATTTAAACAGAAACATAGAAATGGACTAACATAATTTAATGTTTCACCCTAGGATCCCATGCAATTCAGCCCTTGATCCATAAAAGAAAATCAGATTATAACTACAGCAACGAAAGTGATGTACAGTACTTTTAAATATAAATCCTAATTTATTCAGCTGTAAAATAAAATGTAGTTTCATACCTGATTCCTGTAGCCTGCCTTTCCTTTGAAGAACCTAAACGCTCAAACACTAGTTAATGGAACAAAATTCCTTTTGGCTAACCTGTAACTGTGGACCTAATAACTTTGGAACTACCACATTCCTCCCAACCATGACCCTAAGAACCGTTCCTGGTTCTAACTGGATCCCCCCAAGCTGGTTCCAACATGCAATAGGAAAATAAAGGACCTAGGGTAGACTGCTGATGATGATATGATCTTGTAAATAATAAGCTTCTTCAGTTATGTGGACAATTCTCTTCTTTTACCATAAGAGAATGATAGAGAGAAAATATTATCCCTCACTTTGGGAACTGCCCTTCTTTATATAGGCGATTTTTTGGAATATAGTTGTTGAGTTAATAATAATATTTCTAATACTAACTTTAGTTTTTATTTTAATTCTGAATTACGATATATGTAAAAGATATTTTAAATAATTACTCACTCCTAGTTTATGTCGGACTTTTAACTTGTTCCTTTATGACTTTTATTTTAAAGAAACTTTTATAATTCATTTACTTTGTTACAACTATGTGTTTCTATGAGTTAGATCACAATATTTTCTTTATCTTTAATAATAATATAAATAAATATCTTATGCATGTATTTTATGCATACTATTTATACATAAGTGAAACTTCTTTTACACATAATCAGTTTGATTATTTAATTAATTAAATAACATAATAACTCTTTGATAATTAATTAATACAAGGTCCAATTCTTTGGACAAGGTCTTTTGGTAGGTTTGGATAGTTGACTAGGTTAGGTAACTCTAGGTCCCTCTTGCATGTTGGATTCCCTCGTTTAACATGGTAGTTTCTGCATTCCTTCATGAGAGATAGAAATGATTCATTCAACCAATTAAATAATTGTGATGAATAGTAGTGCTATTTAGAGTCTTCTCGACTCAACACTTTTAAGATCAAGTAACTCCGAGTACTCTTCAGAGCTTTGTATCAACACTCTCGCATGGGCATTACGCTAGTGCAATTCCAGAGCATCCCACTCAATACTAGTACTAGAATGTGTTTGTGAAGTACATCTAGACATACAAATGGCCTCAGATCCGGTACTTATTATCAAGCTTGTACTACTCCAGGGCTTATGCTCAACACTCTATCTACATCGGGGCTTACACCCAATACATCATAAAAGTCCTCTATGTACATCAGCGCTTATGCCCAGTACATAGGTCATCCATGTGCTCCAAAGTCCACGCTCAACACATCATAAAATTCAATCATGTATACTATAACTCTGCACAGTATGTAACAAAATATCATCTCAGTATAATAGGGTCTTTTTCTCAATCTCATAATAGATCATAAATAAAATACGTTGGGGCTTTCTTCCCAGTATATAACAATAACCTGCATCTGTTAGGGTCCATGCCCAAATATGTATATCTATAACAATAGTATGTCATGTGCATCGGGATTACGCCGATCATATAATAAAAGTAAAATGTGTGCATTGGGGCTTACGCCCAGTATATAATAACTCATATGCATCAGGGCTTTACGCCCAATATATAACATCAATATAAACATCAAAATTCGGGACATTACATCCCTCCCTGCTTAGGACAACATCGTCCTGGTGTTCTAGGGACTAGAAATGAAGTCATGAAATAAGGCGGGGTAAGCCTCTTTCATGGTGATTTCATTTTCCCAAGTATCCTCTTCTAGTCCGAAGTGCCTCCATTTTACTTTCAACTGGACGATGGTTCGTATCCTAAGTTGCAGCTCTGTCTTGTCCAGAATGTAGAGGGGCTCTGGCATGAATTCCCCCTCGGGTTCTACCTGTAATAAGGACCAATCAATCATATGCTTAGTATCATAGTCATATTTCTTTAATAAAGATGCATGAAAAACATTATGAAATATTACATGAGCTGCTAAGGCTAACTCATATGCTACTGGCCCTTTCATGGCCAGTATCTCAAAGGGTCCAAAAAATCTGGGGGCTAACTTTCCACATCTTCCCAAACTCAAAGAGCTTCTCTTCGCATTCACTTTTAAGAAGACATGCTAGTCGACTTGGCAATCCTTGTCTTTTCTTTTCTTATCCGCATAACTCTTTTGGCGTTCTTGTGCCTCTTTCAAGTTTTGTTGCACTTTGGTAACTAGTTATTCCAAGTCCTTTAGTAAATATGGACCTAGCATAAGTTTGTCTACCGGACTATTCCAGGTCACCGGTGTCCTACATTTTCTACCATAGAGTACCTCGAAGGGACTCATCTTGGCATAGTTCTAGTATCCGTTGTTGTACGCAAACTCTGTGAGGTGCACATAATCCTCGCATTTTGTGGGGTTGTTCATAACATATATCCTAAGCATATCCTCAAGGATTTGGTCCACCCATTTCGTCTATCCATCGGTTTGTGGATGGTACGCGGTACTGAAATGTAGTTGTGTCTCCAAACTAGAGAACAATGACCTCCAGAAGTTACTAGTGAATTTTGTGTCTCAATCTGAAATGATTGCCTTGGATATCCCATGCAATCGGAAGATTTTTTTTAGGAAGATGTCCGCTATGTGAACAACTATGTAAGTAGACTTCACTGGTATAAAGTGTGATGCTTTTGATAACTTGTCTAGTACTACAAATATGGAGTCATTCTGTATTTTACTCTTTGGTAAACCTATGATGAAATCCATACTGATGACCTCCCACTTCCACTCTGGAATGGGTAATGGCTGTAGTAATACTGAAGGGTGATGGTGTTCTGTTTTAACCAGTTGGAACTCCTGGCATTTAGCGATGAAAAATTCTATGTCGGCTTTCAACTTAGGATAGAAAATGTGTTTCTTTACTGCTGATATCATCTTTTGATATCTCGGATGTCCTGAGTAGGTATTTTGATGGAACTTTGTGAGGATGTTAGGTCTAATGTCTCCGCGCTGTGGAACATAAGGTATCTCTTTCAACCATAGCAGTCCTGACTCGTCTATCTTATATTCTTTTTGCTGTTGGAATAACCTATCCTCTTGGATATTTTTAAGTATCTCAACATAGAATTGGTCATTCCTACATGCCATTCTAATCCTGTCGTGCAAGTCTGAGTTAGTTTGACTTACTGTCACCTCATATAACATATGAGCCCATCAACTTAATGCATCAACGATTTTGTTCTCCTTTCCTTTTATGTGCCTTGGCTCAAAGTGCCACTCAATAAGGAAGGCTAACGGCCTGGCTTGCCTATAAATTAGGTCAGCTTGGTCAAACAAGTACTTGAAAATCATGTTGTTCGTCTTCAATAGTAACTTCTTTCCCATAAGGTAATGCCTCCACATCTTCAAGGCGTGCATGATGGAGGCTAGTTCAAGTTCGTGAGTGGGACAGTTCTATTCGTGCTCTTTCAAATTTGTTGACTTGTAGCAAATGGCGAAGTCATTCTACATAAGGACTCTATCGAGTCCTTCTTTGATTGTATCTGTGCAAACAACGAAGTCCCCATCAGGGTCGACAATGCGTAGAATCACTGCGCTTGTCAAAAGTTGTTTTAGTTTCTGGAAGCTTTCTTCACACTTGGTTGTCCAAAGCAACTTGTTTTCCTTTTTCTACAAGGTAGTCATAGGACAAGCAATCCATGAGAAGTTCTTAATGAACTTTCGGCAGTATCCGGCTAAACCTAGGAAAGATATTATGTCGGTCACATAAGTGGGTGTAGGCCATTTCTCTATGGACTTAATCTTTTCTGGGTCGACTGCTATCCCCTTCTCAGAGATGATGTGACCTAGGTACTGTATCTTTGGTTTGTAGAAATCACACTTGCTAAACTTACCATAAAGTTGGTGTTCTCGTAATACTTATAACATTATTCAGAGGTGTTCTTCGTGTTCTTCTTCACTTTTGGTGTAGATCAAAATGTTGTCGATGAAGGCTAGTACGAACTTGTCTAGTTATTTACTAAATATGTTGTTCATCATGCCTATAAAGTTTGCGGGTGCATTCGTCAATCCGAAAGTGATTACCACAAACTCGTAATGACCGTATCGGGTTGGAAAGGAGGTCTTACTAGTGTCTTCGTCACGGATTCTTACTTTGTGCTATTGAGATCATAGGTCGATCTTCGAGAAGATATATTCTCCTCCAACTTGATAAAACAAGTCATTGATTCTAGGGAGTGGGTAACGGTTGTTGATGGTCAGCTTGTTGAGTTGGTGGTAATCGATGCACAGCCGGATCGTCCTATCCTTCTTCTTGACAAAGAGTATCGGTGCTCCCCAAGGAGACACACTCAGTCGAATCTATCCTTTTTCGATCAACTCTTGTGACTATAGCTTGAGCTCCACCAGCTATGGTGGGCTCATGCGATAAGGGGATTTAGAAACTGGTACTGACCCGGGTGTCAATTCTATAGAAAATTCTAAGTCTCTTTTGGGCGGTAAGCCTAGTATTTCCTCAAGAAATACATCCTTGAACTCTACAAGAACTAGGAAGTCCTCGATCTTTTTTTCTCTATCGGCTTCTACCATTTGAATGTTAACTGCAAAGAGTTTACAACCCTTTCTTATGCATTTCTTTGCTTGTAAGTCAGATATCTGTCTTACGGAAACCTTCTTAGGTATACCTTGAATATTTCTTTGATTCCCTTGGCTATCTGTGCATAAAATTGACTTGTTCAAATAGTTAAGCAGGGCATTATGTTCTTCCAACCATTCCATGCCTATTTGTACGTCATACGAACCTAGCGGTAGGATATTTAAATCTACCCTAGTTAGGAACCCGTTCAAATCTATCTTGCAAAGTTTAATTAGTTCGAAGACTTTCCATTTGGTACCAGTGGCTAGTTGTACTAGCCATGGTTTCTCGTGGCTTCCTCTCTTTAACTTACAAGAATCGACTATCTTAGGGGAGATATCGCTTCGGCATGCACCAGAATCTATCAAAACTGAAATAGTTGTGTTGGAGATCTTACCCTCAATCTTGACCATAGTGGCCTGGTGGTCTGCTTATCAGCCATCAAGTGTGGCATAAATCCTTGGTATTCTTTGCATTGCCCCTACCATTGGGTTTTCTTGTATTTTGTTCAAAACTACGTCAATCTTGTTCGGACAATCTCTGAAGTAGTACGGTCCTTGGAATTTCCAGCAAGTGATGGTTGGTTGGGAAAATTTTGCTCCTTTTTTAAAAGATGGTCTGTTGGCATGTGGTGCGGGCCCATTAGGTCATGTATGAGGTCAGTTGAAACCTTTGTTGGGAGGGAAACTATTGTTTTGTTTCCGGTAGGGTCGTGATCGAAAACCCGGTCTTCAGTTGTCTGAAAAGGTTCTGAATCTATCTTTGTTTCTATTTATGTTGTCATTTCTTGGATGTCCATGCTCATAACAAAGTCTTTCTTTGTGTAAAGTCACGTCTAAAGTTTTAGGCATGTCAAACTCAATCTTCTCTCAAAAATTGGGAGGTAGGCATCCTAAGAATTGTTGTATCTTGACTTTTTCATCCTTTATATAAGGAACATAATGTAGTAGATCTACGAATCAGTTGATGAAGGCTTCCATAGTTAAGGATCCCATCTTTAGTTCATGAAATGCTTTGATCTTCTTGTCAAAGAATCTTTCAGACATGTATTTGTCTTGAAGAAATTTGCTAAAAACACTCCATCTGATGTCTCTCACTTCGTGCGCTTTTGTATGTTTCAAGTCTCTCCACCACGTGTCTGCTTTACCATTTTAGTTGTAAATAGCCAGTCATGCTTGCATTTCGCCGTAATAATTGTGGACCTTAAAATACTTGTTCATTCCTAATAGCCACTCCTCAGCTTTCTCCCCAGTGTTTATCTCTCTGTCATAAGTTGGGACTTTAATCTTCAAGAACTCTCCTTGTAAGCTGTCATCATTTTTCCTCCTTTTCTTGTAAGGGGAAGGTGACCCATCATCATTGGAAGAGCTCTTACAGTCCTCTTCCATGAATTCAGGTATGTGTGCTTCATACTCATCCTCTTTAGGACTGATGGATATTTTTGTGTGATAGTTGTTTTGCTTGGATAAGTTAGCTGAGTGGGTGGACTGTCCATGGGATTTTGCCCCTATTAAGCTATGAAGTAGAGCTTCATTTATGGCTTGTTGTTCCCGTCTTTCTTCCATATTATCATCTCTGAAGCTATGGAATTCTGCTTGTAGGTTCTGCATTGATCTCATTAGATCTGAGTTCAATTCCACCACGATCTTTTTCTCTCATGGTGGAGAGTTCAAGTTTTCATGTATACTGCTGTCCTTTTCTGTATTCATCATTCAGGTTGTATTTGTACATGGAATGTTTCATCAATTTGTAAGAACAAAAATATGTTAGTTTATATAAAGAAATTTATAACTACATGTTTCAAAATATATGTATCTGCAGTGGATGTTTTCTGTAATGAGCCCAATAGGTCACTTAGTATTGTAGCTGGGCTCTGATACAACTTGTAATGTCCCTAAAACAACAAAAATTTAAAAATTTTCCCGTACGGATAACATCATCTATTCAAGTAATTATTT
The DNA here is from genome assembly GCA_027924585.1 of Larix kaempferi. Taxonomy (NCBI): domain Eukaryota; kingdom Viridiplantae; phylum Streptophyta; class Pinopsida; order Pinales; family Pinaceae; genus Larix; species Larix kaempferi. Next base: position 7,122,114 of record BSBM01000042.1, on the reverse strand, counting down.
AACAAATTAACTTTAGTACTCAAAAATGAATATAAAACTGATCAGAACAATGAGAATACATGGTTTATAAATTTTGTTTATCATTCACTATTTGATTAAATTGAATGTAGTTTCCTTCTATTTTATGGTTCTGTGGAAGCGATGTAATGGCATGGTGTACAAATGAACCTTAGCGATTAATGATTTAGTCTGATCGATCAGTTTTAGCATTTGTATAAAGCTTAAAGATCTTTCTGTCTCCATCTTGCTTATAGTTTACATGTGTGTATGCTTTGAATTCCTAAAGTGTTGAAATCCTTATGTTATTAGCTCGGGATTTATGGACTTCATAACGAGAGTGGAAAATACTTTAAAGTTTATAAGTTGGAAATAATGGAGTTACTGGAGGGACTGTCGAGATGTAAGAGGAGAGTGATGATCTACCCTGGGCTTACTTAGAAAAATTTGCTAAAGCATCAATCGAAACTTGTTTTGCAGGTGTAGTAAATAAAGACCCTACACTAACTTCATAAGCTCTGCTACCTAGCTACAACCCAAACTTATGAAATCGAAATGGATAAAAGGAAACTTTAGGTTAAATGCTATGTATTAAAATAATGGAATTTTGAACAATATCATGACCTTAACTAAAGTGATGGATAAAGTATTACGACACTAGTGGGGGTCGTTGTAGCATTGAATGCTACCCATGTGATATTCACAAGTTTGCTTGCCAGCTGGATGAGGGTTAAACCTTTGGCCCTAGGGACCAGTTTGATCATTTTGTGGTTTTGGAGTTTGGATGGCAAGCTCCAGCTGTGCTTTGGTTCCATGGAGCTTTATGCTTGACCTGAGCTGTGCTCATGGTCAGCGTATTCATTGGTACTATGCGTAGATGTGGGGAACACTTGGATCCAAGGATAAGGTAAGATGCTATTTTTGAAACAATGGCTTCGAGTATGTTTTCGTTGTAGGTGGTATTCGTCTTTGTATTTATCTTGTGGTTCTAGGACTCTTTCTGGCAGGGTTTGCAGGTAAGAATGGTCTCAGCATTTTGGGATGGAGTTAATAGGGCAGAGGAGAGTGGAATTAGCGTAAACCTGGTAAGCTAAGGACTCTTCATGGCCTCTTCTCTCCCTTTCGCAACAAAGGAAGTTTGTTTGAAAGTTCTACAGTTTAGGGTTTTAACTTTGAAATGAGGATGTGGCCTTCGGGCTTTTAGTTTTTGTATGAAGCTTTGGTCATGCTCTGTCTAGTTAGCGTAGATAGAGGCGACTGTGTTTTGTTTTAAGTTTGGAAGTACTCGGCCTAAGGGCAGGCCAGACTCTTGGCCTCATTGTAAATACTTAAAGGGATAAACTCTGAGCTTGGAAGGACTTGTGGTTTCGCTTATCCTGTAGCATGTGTTTTCCATTGGGTTTGGGATGAAAATGGAACTGGGTACTTTTAAATCCTAACGAGATCTTATCCTCAGCGTTGGGGTTTAATGAGATATTTGGTATTTGTAATGTAATATATTCACTACTCTCTATAGCATGACTCTCCAATTAAAATGAAAATTTTCTTATGTTTTGAGATCGTGCTTTGTTGGTTTAAATGCTTCTGTTAATCTCTTTGGTTCTCTAGTTTTTATAACATGTTTTAGTTCGCTACATTGTGAAGTCGTGACTCTGTAAAAAGGATTCTTAAATTGGAAATAACATGTATTTTTTGTTTAATATATACTTCGTTGTTTTTAAAATGGGAAACACAGACGGCTCTGTAATTTTAGGTATTTCTTTTGATTAAGATAGTAATGACTTTGCGTTTTAATCCAACGTATTGATATCTCTTTTAATGCTTATGTAATAATATGTCAAGAGCGTTAGCTCTATCATTCCATGCGTTTGTTTTTGGGGTGGCCCTGTCTAGTTTATAGAACAAAATCGTTGTAATCGGTGAGGGCATAGAATGCCTCTGTAATTACTTTGATTATTAAAAGGATGGAAATATTTAACGATATATTAATTATGCAATCCCTACTTCTGTTCCTTTAATTCATTTTCTTGTTTTGATTAAAGAGGTCGGGGTCTATTTCCATGCTATAGTGTTTGGGGTCTGCCCATCCGTTAGCTAGGTTTGATAAGTGAAGCGTAATGGGATCCCAAGTATTTTACGCTGGTATTTAATTCGTTTTGAATTTAAATGTGTGGTATAAAACTTTTATGTTGCATTGATCTTTTTATTCAATTCTGAGATCCTACGAAGTCTCTGGCAGTGATATGATCTATTAATACAATGGGTAGTTTCAATGTTGGTCTATGTTTTAGTTCTTTCTAATTAATAAAATTAAATGTTGGTTTTAAATGCGTTTTGGTAGGGTTTTGTGGATCCTTGGGAGATCTCTGTTTGCAGTTTTAAATACTAAATAACTAATTTGATAGTTTGCATTCTTTATAAAAACAAGCCCTAAACTTCTAATGTTTAAGGAATTATAATACGAAGATTATTTGGAACTGATGTGATCCTGTATAAAATAATGAGCATAAGATAAGTTCTGTAAAATAAATCTAGGAAACATTTTAAAGGTAGGGTCTTTTTCTCAATCTCAATTATGAAATAATATGTACTATAAAAAATGTGTTTCTACACAAAATTACATCTTTGTTAATTCATTGTTTCAAAAGTTTCTCATACGCCATTTAAAGTTATATTCAGCTACATTCGTTCCATCCGATGGCATGTTCCGCCCCCCTTCCACTCTTGAGTTTCGTGAGAGTTTGAGGAATTTTTTTACAATGGATTATATCATACTAGATACTAATTGGAAATATATCATATAAATTGTCATATAAAAGCCCAAAATTTTCTCTATCTAATGGAACTTTCCTAATGATAATTTGAGTACCCAATCAAAATTTATCCTATCTACAAGAATTGTGGCTATAATCATGATAATAGAAAGATAAGATTTCAAATTTTAAACCCTCTGTTTAGACTCTCATTTGAATGACTTGTTTTTGAAATCACATATTTTTATAAGGATAATATATCTCTATAATGTCTTCCAATAAATTCTTGGAAAAATTAATGAGAAATCGAGTAGTTTTTTTTCCCTTTCAAAACGAAAAAAAATAGAAAGAAAAAAATCATATCTTTGGGCATTGAAAGTTTTATAATACTACATGTTATTTACCTTAAAACTTAATATACAATCACATACAAGATATTAGAAATTTTCCACAATATTAAAACCCTTGTTGTAAGGACACACCTTACAACTAATCCTCTCTTGTTTACTTCTTTCTTTAAAGTAGAAACCTCATATGAGCTAAACAATAAATACAATATAGTCTACACCTTATTCATAAGGATGGTTCTATCCTTATTTATAGATAATGATAAAACTTTAACCATAGCAAATTGCTAACTATCTAGTAGACCTTCTTTAACAAGGCCCCTATTACAATTATGCAATACTAACTATAGTAGAACTTATTTACTGAGGCCCGTATTGCAGTTATCAATAATAACTATTATAGTCGCTCTTATAAAATAATAATAAATGTAATATGCATAACTCACCTTACATTGAATGGCATCCACCATTATTTCTCTAAATGGACCCTTTGATCAGCATCTTGACATTTGTGGATCATCCTTTGGAACTTATATTTCATGAGGGGATTGTGAGGAAGGATGATATAGATATTTTTATTGAGTTGTAGTATGAGGGGTCGGTTGGGAGAAGAATCATCTCATCCACTGATTTTCACATTTTTTCTTGCTCATATGATTGTATTGTCAGAGATCAACCATCCTTTATATATGGAAAGTTGATAGTATTCTCCTCACAATTTATTTTATGTCTCTTTATTTAATTGATTCATACAATTGTAAGAGTAAATTATTTTATGATCTAGACTCTATCAACAATTAATGACTTTCTAGTCAACTTAGTTGATATTATATCCTTTTGTATAATTTTATTTTAAATGGTGTTATGTGTTTGTTGGTATTTACAACCAGAAAAGAAGCAACTTGAGGAGAGAATGACAAATAGGGCATATAGAGTTCACAAAAAAGGATGTTCGTTGTAGAAATAATCTTCTCACTAGAATGATAGAGGGTCGGGAATTGGGTGGGAAATGCCAGGTAAATGCTTATGTTCGAATGTCGGGAAAGAGTGGTGGAGGGTACAACATTGTCATTCAATCCTTCACACATTGCATTTAATCATTTTGAAGGCTCTGTTTCGTGCATATCAACCCTTCAAAATCATTTAAACTACAAAGGTGCAACAATTAAGATGTTAAGGGAGAATTGTTGACTCAAACCTGGTGAACAGGGGTTCCCATCACTGCCGACACCAACCCACCGCGATCTACCTGAGCACCGGCCCAGGCAGGTTTTACCGTACCGACCAACACCTGTAGAGTAGATGAGGTCTCACCCGAGGCGATCGAGGGAGAGTGGAGGGAACCATGTTTCCGCCGAATGAAGGAGGATGTGTGTGGCATCAGCTACTTAATTTTATTGCAACATTCAATGATAAATCTATGCATTCACTTCAACATTATTGTACTCATAGCATCATTTAATGGAAACATTCATTTTTGCAGTAGATTATAGCAGTAAAGCAATTATTGCATTACCATCAAAAGACAGAAGACACACCAGGATTGCACAGAATAGTTTTATCACATCATATTATTACTACAAAAACCCAATACAATGCCTCTGTAGATCACAGACTTCAGCAATATCTCTTGACCTTAGAACATACGCACAAAAACCCATATTTGATAGCTCTTCGTCATCTCCTTCTTTCTCTATATATCTATCTATCTCTGTATATAGGCTTCCGCCTTTACAATGCTTGTCGACTTACTAACAGCTTCCTAACCGACTCTTCGACAATTGACCCAAAATCTAATTAACGTGGTCCAAATGACCCAAAAAACCACCTATTGCAGTACAATTAGCTCAAAATTACATCTCATATGGTCCACCGACCCAAAAACCCGCCTATTGTAGTATAGACAACTAAAAAAATACATAAAATAATTGAGCCTTCTTCCTTCCGCGACTTCGTCTAATGTGTCACAGCATCGGCAATGTTGCGATTCTTCTTTATCAAACCACCTGCCAGCAAGAATTAGGATGATGTTTGATTAATTCGTTAAAAATAGTGTAGTGAAAGGATGGATGGATCAACTTAATGGCAAGGTTTGATTTTGATCCAACAATAATTTGATGGTTTTTATAGAAATGGAAAATGCATTTAATTTTTTTGGGAGGGTAGAAGAACATTTAAAATTGTATGATTTTTATTTTTATTTTTTATTTTCTATCACTGGATTCTAATCAAACAATTTTTTGATGGTTTTTATAGAAATGGAAAATGCATTTAATTTTTTTGGGAGGGTAGAAGAACATTTAAAATTGTATGATTTTTATTTTTATTTTTTATTTTCTCTCACTGGATTCTAGTCAAACATTTTGTGTTGAAATTGCAATTTATTTATTCATGAAATTGTTATTTGTAATTTATAAATGGATTCAATACTTTTAGATTGCTCTAAAGCAAAGAAATTACGAAATGTTAATATTTAACATATGTAATTTGATTAATCTAAAATGACTTGTATTAGATTTCCAATAAAAACTTCAATTTTCTCCTATATTATTTTGAAACTAAAAAATTATAATTTAGTAAAATGTTTAGATTAATATAGTTTTTTTTATAGCTTGATGGGCTAGCAATTTTATCACCATATTTGATGGCCAAAATATCCCAGAACGATTGATTTGACAATAAAATACACCATCGTATGTGAGAGATGAAAGTATTAAAAAAAATATTGTCATTTTACTGTCACATACCCCAAATTACCGATATTAAAAAAAATAAGGATAAATAATTAAAATAAAAGCATGTATTCTTTCCTAAGACACAAATACTTTACTTGATTATATAATGGACTCCAAGCCCAGCGTTAGAACTATGTCAAGGTTATGTTCTTGATCAAGCATCAATAAGCATTATAAACAATGTAAGAACGCATCATTAAACATCATTAAGAATCATTAAGCACTATGAGAACCATTAAGCATCATAAGTATTATAACCATTGTCAAGCATTACAAACATCATTAAGCATTATAGGAATTACAATCATAATTAATAAGCATTAATAATCTCCACATAATTAGAAACCAGATGGTTTAAACCCTTACCCAAACCCCTTGCGGATTCCCAAAATTGTCTGTGTAAATTTATGATTAAGCAACCCTAGATTTTGCAATTGTAGATGCAGGTTGCAGAACCCGAAAATTCAGCCTTTTTACCTTGTGGTTCCACAATCCACAATCCGCATTGTGGATGCAGGTTGTAGAACCCAAAAATTGACCACTTTTCTTTATAGTTCCACAATCCACAATCTGCATTGCGAATGCATGTTGCAGAACCCCCAATTCCAATGTATTTACTTTATGGTTCCACAATCGGCAATCCGAATTGTAGATGCGGGTTGCAGTACCCTGAATTCCTGTTGTTCACAAAACTGATCCGCAATCCGATTTCCACAATTGCAAATGTGGGATTGCAAAACCCCCTTAACCCAAGTATTTATCATGACAGGTCTGCAATCCGACTTCCACATTGCAGAACCCTAAAATTTCTATGTTAAAAAGATGATATTTCCAGTTGCGGACTTGGTGAAATCAACAACTCACAGAAGCCAGATCTTAGGTAAATTTTGAACATTTAATTAACAAGATATAGGGTTTCCAACAATATAATTATCCTCTAATTAAACCTATGTAACATAAGTAAAATAAATTCTTATCTTCTAACAGCAAAAAATCCTAACCTAGTCGCCCAACTTATGGACTCTTATATATTTAAGCCATTCGGCTCTATAACAGTTCTGAGAGTACAAACACTTATCTAATTGTCTCTGTATCAAAAGTATAATAGTTTATTATGTACTTATTCATATATGAACAACGTTATATATTAAAATGCCTAATCCTTAAACCCATATGCAAATATTCTTCAAAAATATTTGGCTTATAAGTACAAGAGGATAAACAAACATTGATACATGATTGATATAGCTTCTCAATATAAATTGGGAAAACTTCATCCTTGTGTTTGAATATTTTTTGCATGCAAGTCCATAAATGAATAAGAACATCTACACTAATAAGTAATGTATAGTAAATCATTATATCATAAGTAAGATATCATTTCTGTTAATATGCATAAGCAAGATCACATGCATGAGTAAGATAAATCAGAAATGCATAGTAAAAACATTATATGAATCACGCATAAGCCAATTAATCATTCCTGAGTAACATGCATAAGCCAACTAATCATTTATGGTGTAATGTCCCTAAAACAACAAAAATTTAAAATTTTTCCCATACGGCTAACATTGTCTATTCATGTAATTATTTAACAAATTAACTTTAGAACTGGGAAATGAATATCAAACTCCTTGACACAATGCGAATACATGGTTTATAAATTTTGTTTATGATTCACTGCTTGATTAAATTGAATGTAGTTGCCTTCTATTTTATGGTTCTATGGAAGCGATGTAATGGCATGGTATACAAATGAACCTAACGATTAATGATTTAGTCTGATCGATCAGTTTTAGTATTTGTAGAAAGGTTAAAGATCTTTATGTCTGTATCTTTCTTATTGTTTACATGTATGTATGCTTTGAATTCCTAAAGTGTTGAAATCCTTATGTTATTAGCTCAGGATTTATGGACTTCATAAAGAGAGTGGAAAATACTTTGAAGTTTTTAAGTTGGAAATAATGGAGTTACTGGAGGGGCTGCCGAGATCCAAGAGGAGAGTGATGATCTACCCTGGGCGTACTTAGCAAAATTTGCTAAAGCATGAATCGAAACTTGTTATGTAGTTGTAGTAAATAAAGACCCTACACTAACTTCCTAAGCTCTGCTAGCTAGCTACAACCTAAACTTATGAAATCAAAATGGATAAAAGGAAACTTTAGGTTAAATGTTATGTATTAAAACAATGGAATTTTGAACAATATCGTGACCCTAACTAAAGAGATGGATAAAGTATTACAGCGCTGGTGGGGGTAATTGTAGCATAGAATTCTACCCATGTGATATTCACAAGTTTGCTTTCCAGCTGGATGAGGGTTAAACATTTGTCCCTATGGACCATTTTGATCATTTCGTGGTTTTGGGGTTTGGATGGAAGCCTCACGCTATTCTCTGGTTCCATAGAGCTCTATGCTTGACCTGAGCTACGCTCATGGTGCGCGTATTCATTGGTACTCTGCGTAGATGTGGGGAACACTTGGATCGAAGGATAAGGAAAGCTACTCTTTTTAAAACAATAGCTTTCCGTATGTTTTCGTTGTAGGTGATATTCGTCTTTGTATTTAACTCGTTGTTCTATGACTCTTACTGGCAGGGTTTGAAGGTAAGAATGGTTTCTACGTTTTTGGATGGAATTAATAGGGCAGAGGAGAATGGAATTAGCATAAATCGGGTAAGCCAAGGTCTCTTCATGGCTTGCTCTCTCCCTATCATAGCAAAGGAATTTTGTTTGAAAGTTCTACATTTTAGGGTTTTAACTTTGTAATGAGGATGTGCTTTTCGGGCTTTTAGTTTCTGGATGAAGTTTTGGTCATGATCTGTCTGGTTTACATAGATAGAGGTGACTGTGTTTTGTTTTAAGTTTGGATGTACTCAGCCTGAGGGCAGGATGGACTCTTGCCCTCATTGTAAATACCTAAAGGGATAAACCCTGAGCTTGGAAGGACTTGTGGTTTTGCTTATCCTGTAGCATGTGTTTTCTGCTGGGTTTGGGATGAAAATGGAATTAGGTACTTTTAAATCCTAATAGGCTCTTATCCTTAGCGTTGGGGTTTAATGAGATATTTGTTATTTGTAATGTAATATATTCATAACTCTGCCTAGCATGACTCTCCAATTAAAATGAAATGCTTCTTATGTTTTGAGATCAGGCTTCGTTGGTTTAAATGCTTCTGGTAGTCTCTTTGGTTCTCTGGTTTTTATACACATGTTTTAGTTAGCTACATTTGTGAAATCGTGACTCTGTAAAAATGGTTCTTAAATTGGAAATAACATGTATTTTGTTTTTATTCTATACTTCGTTGTTTTTAAAATGGGAAACGGAGCGGGCTCTATAATTTTAGGTATTTCTTTTGATTAAGAGAATATTGGCTCTGCATTTTAATCCAGCATATTGATAGCTCTTTTAATGCTTATGTAATAAGATGCTGAGAGCATTAGCTCTGTCATTTCATGCGTTTGTTTTTGTGGTGGCCTTGTCTAGTTTACAGAACCAAATACTTGCAATTGGTGAGGGCATAGAATGCCTCTGTAATTACTTTGATTATTGAAAGGATGGAAATATTTAACAATATATTAATTATGCAAGCCCTACTTCTGTTCCTTTAATTCATTTTCTTGTTTTGATTAAAGAGGTCGAGGTTTATTTCCACATTGTAGCGTTTGGGGTCTGCCCATGTGTTGGCTAGGTTTGATAAGTGAAGCGTAATGGGATCCCGAGTATTTTACGCTGGTATTTAATTCGTTTTGAATTTTAATGTGCGGTAGAAAGTTTTTATGCTGAGTTGATGGTTTTATTCAAGTCTGACATCATACGAAGTCTCTAGCAGCGATTTGATTGATTAATACAATGGGTAGTTTCAATGTTGGTCTTCGTTTTAGTTCTTTTTAATTAATAAAATTAAATGTTGGTTTTAAATGCGTTTTGGTAGGGTTTAGTGGATCCTTGGGAGATCTTTGTTTGTAGTTTTAAATACTAAATAATTAATTTGATAATTTGCATTCTTTATAAAAACAATCCCTAAACTTCTAATGTTTAGGAATTATAATACGAATATTATTTGGAACTGATGTGATCTTGTATAAAATAATCAGCATAAGATAAGTTCTTTAAATAAATCTAAGAAAGATTGTAAAGGTAGACTCGGTTTACGTGGAGATCTAGCACAAGCTAGCACAACTAGCTCTAGTAGCTCTTTACACTCAAATTTAAATATAGGTTTAAATATTAAATAAATTCTTTAAACAAAAACATAGAAATGGACTAAGATAATTTAATGTTTCACCCTAGGATCGCATGCCATTCATCCCTTGATCAATAAAAAGAAAACCAGATTATAACTACAGCAGCGATGCACAATACTTTTAAATTTAAATCCTAATTTATTCAGCTGTAAAATAAAATGTAGTTTCATACCTGATTCCTATAGCCTGCCTTTCGTTTGAAGAACCTGCACACTCAAACACTAGTTAATGGAACAAAATTCCTTTTGGCTAACCTGTAACTATGGACCAAATAACTTTGGAACTACGACGTTCCTCCCAACCATGACCCTAAGAACCATTCCTCGTTCTAACTGGATTCCCTCAAGCTGGTTCCAACATGCAATAGGAAAATAAAGGACCTAGGGCAGACTGCTGATGCTGATATGATCTTGGAAATAATAAGCATCTTCAGTTCTGTGGACAATTCTCTTCTCTTACCATAAGAGAATGATAGAGAGAAAAGATTCTCCCTCACATTGGGAATTGTCCTTCTTTATATAGGTGATTTTTTTGGAATATAGTTGTTGAGTTAATAATAATATTTCTAATACTAACTTTAGTTTTTATTTTAATTTTGAATTAAAATATATGTAAAAGATATTTTAAATAATTAATCACTCCTAGTTTATCTAGGACTTTTAACTTGTTCCTTCGTGACTTTTATTTTAAAGAAACTTTTATAATTCATTTACTTTGTTACAACTATGTGTTTCTATGAGTTAGCTCACAATATTTTCTTTATCTTTAATAATAATATAAATAAATATCTTATGCATGTATTTTATGCATACTATTTATACATAAGTGAAACTTCTTTTACACATTATCAGTCTGATTATTTAATTAATTAAATAACATAATGACTCTTTGATAATTAATTAATACAAGGTCCAATTCTTTGGACAAGGTCTTTTGGTAGGTTTGGATAGTTGAGTAGGTTAGGTAACTCTAGGTCCCTCTTGCATGTTGGATTCCCTCGTTTAACATGGTAGTTTCTACAGTCCTTGATGAGAGATAGAAATGATTTATTTAACCAATTAAATAATTGCGATGAATAGTAATGCTATTCAGAGTCTTCTCGACTCAACACTTTTAAGATCAAGTAACTCCGAGTGCTCTTCAGATCTTTGTCTCAACACTCTCGCATGGGTGTTATGTTAGTGCAATTCCAGAGCATCCTGCTCAACACTAGTACTAGAATGTGTTTGTGAAGCACATCTAGACATACAAATGGCCTCGGATCCGGTACTTATTATCAAGCTTGGACTGCTCCAGGGCTTATGTTCAACACTCTATGTACATCGAGGCTTACGCCCAATACATAATAAAAGTCCTCTATGTACATCGAGGCTTATGCCCAATACATAGGTCATCCATGTGCTCGAGAGTCCATGCTCAACACATCATAAAATTCAATCATGTATACTATAACTCTACATAGTATGTAACAAAATATCATCTCAGTATAATAGGGTCTTTTTCTCAATCTCATAATAAATCATAAATCAAATACGTTGGGGATTTCTTCCGAGTATATAACAATAACCTGCATCTATTAGGGTCCATGCCCAAATATATATATCTATAAACATAGTATGTCATGTGCATCGGGCTTATGCCGATCATATAATAAAAGTAAAATATGTGCATTGGGGCTTACGCCTAGTATATAATAACTCATATGCATCGGAGCTTTACGCCCAATATATAACATCAATATAAACATCAAAATTCAGGACATTACATCCCTCCCCGCTGAGGGCAACATCGTCCCGGTGTTTTAGGGATTAGAAGTGAAGTCATGAAATAAGGCGAGGTAAGCCTCTTTCATGGTGGTTTCATTTTCCCAAGTATCCTCTTCTAGTCTGAAGTTCCTCCATTGCACTTTCAACTGGATGATGGTTCGTCTCCTAAGTTGCACCTCTGTCTTGTCCAAAATGTGGAGGGGCTCTGGCATGAATTCCCCCTTGGTTTCCACCTATAATAAGGACCAATCAATCACGTGCTTAGTATCATATTCATATTTCTTTAATAAAGATGCATGGAAAACATCATGAAATTTTACATGAGCTGCTAAGGCGAACTCATATGCTACTAGCCCTTTCATGGATAGTATCTCAAAGGGTCAAAAAAATATGGGGGATAACTTTCCACATCATCCCAAACTCAAAGAGCTTCTCTTTGCCTTCACTTTTAAGAAGACATGCTCGTCGACTTGGTAATCCTTGTCTTTTCTTTTCTTATCTACATAACTCTTTTGGCGTTCTTGTGCCTCTTTCAAGTTTTGTTGCACTTTGGTAACTAGTTGTTCCAAGTCCTTTAGTAAATATGGACCTAGCATAAGTTTGTCTACCGGACTATTCCACGTCACCGATGTCCTACATTTTCTGCCATAGAGTACCTCGAAGGGACTCATCTTGGCATAGGCCTAGTATCCATTGTTGTACACAAACTCTGTGAGGTGCACATAATCCTTCCATTTCGTGGGGTTGTTCATAACATACATCGTAAGCATATCCTCAAGTATTTGGTTCACCCGTTCCGTCTATCCATCGGTTTGTGGATGGTACACAGTACTGAACTTTAGTTGTGTCTCCAAACTGGAGAACAACAACCTCCAGAAGTTACTAGTGAATTTCGTGTCTTGATCTGAAATGATTGCCTTGGATATCCCATGCAATCAGAAGATTTCTTTTAGGAAGATGTCCGCTATGTGAATAGCTTTGTAAGTAGACTTCACTTGCATAAAGTGTGATGTTTTGATAACTTGTCTACTACTATAGATATGGAGTCATTCTGTCTTTTACTCTTTGGTAAACTTGTGATGAAATCCATACTGATGAACTCCCACTTACACTCTGGAATGGGTAATGGCTATAGTAATCCTGAAGGGTGATGGTGTTCTGCTTTAACCAGTTGGAACTCCTAGCATTTAGCAATGAAAATTGCTATGTCCGCTTTCAACTTAGGACAAAAAATGTGTTTCTTTACTGCCGATATCATCTTTTGATATCCCGAATTTTCTAAGAAGGTATTTTGATGGAACTTTGTGAGGATGTTAGGTCTAATGTCTCCTCTCTCTGGAACATAAGGTCTCTCTTTCGACCATAGCAGTCCCGACTCGTCTATCTTATATTCTTTTTGCTGTTGGAATAACCTATCCTCTTGGATATTTCTAAGGATCTCAACATAGAATCGTTCATTCATACATCCCGTTCTAATCCTGTCATGCAAGTCTGAGTTAGTTTGACTTACTGTCACCTCATATAACATATGAGCCCATCGACTTAAAGCATCGGTGATTTTGTTCTCCTTTCCTTTTATGTGCCTTGGCCCAAAGTGGCACTCACTAACGAAGGCTAATGACCTGGCTTGCCTAGAATTTAGGTCGGGTTGGTCAAATAAGTACTTCAAACTCATGTTGTTCGTCTTCAATAGTAACTTCTTTCCCATAAGGTAATGCCTCCATATTTTCAAGGCGTGGATGATGGAAACTAGTTCAAGATTGTGAATGGGATAGTTCTGTTCGTGCTCTTTCAAATTTCTTGACTCGTAGCAGATGGCGAAGTCGTTCTGCATAAGGAATCCACCGATCCCTTCTTTGATTGCATCTGTGCAAACAATGAAGTCCACATCATGGTCAACAATCTGTAAAATCAGTGCGCTTGTCAAAAGTTGTTTTAGTTTCTGGAAGCTTTCTTCACACTTGGTTGTCCAAAGGAATTTGTTTTCCTTTTTCTACAAGGCATTCATAGGACAAGCAATCCACAAGAAGTTCTCAATGAACTTCCGATAGTATCCGGCTAAACCTAGGAAAGATATTATGTCGGTCACACAAGTGGGTGTAGGCCATTCCTCTATGGATTTAATCTTTCCAGGGTCGACTGCTATCCCCTTCTCAGAGATGATGTGACCTAGGTACTGTATCTTTGGTTTGTAGAAATCACACTTGCTAAACTTAGCGTAAAGTTGGTGTTCTCGTAATACTCGTAACACTATTCAAAGATGTTCTTCGTGTTCTTCTTCACTTTTGGAGTAGATCAAAATGTCGTCGATGAAGGCTAGTACAAACTTGTCTAGGTATTTACTAAATATGTTGTTCATCATGCCTATAAAGTTTGCAGGTGCATTCGTCAATCCGAAAGTCATTACCACAAACTCGTAATGACCGTATCGGGTTCGAAAGGAGGTCTTACTAATGTCTTTGTCACAGATTCTTACTTTTTGCTATCGAGATCGTAGGTCGATCTTCGAGAAGATATTTTCTCCTCCGACTTGATAAAACATGTCATCGATTCTAGGGGGTGGGTAATGGTTCTTGATGGTCAACTTGTTGAGTTGGTAGTAATCGATGCGCATCCACATTGTCATGTCCTTCTTCTTGACAAAGAGTATTGGTGCTCCCTAAGGAGACACACACAGTCGAATGTATCATTTTTTGATCAAATCTTGCGAGTATACCTTGAGCTCCACCAATTATGGCGGGCTCATGCAGTAAGGGGATTTAGAAACTGGTACTGACCTGGGTGTCAATTCTATAGAAAATTCTAAGTCTCGTTTGGGTGGTAATCCTAGTATTTCCTTAGGAAATACATCCTTGAACTCTAGATGAACTGGGAAGTCCTCGATCTTTTTTTCTCTATCGGCTTCTACCGTTTGAATGTTAACTACAAAGAGTTTACAACCCTTTCTTATGCACTTCTTTGCTTTTAAGTCAGATATCTATCTTACGGAAACCTTCTTAGGCATACCTTGAATATTTCTTTGATTCCCTTGGCTATCTATGCACAAAATTAACTTGTTCAAGCAGTTAAGCAGGGCATGATGTTCTTCCAACCATTCCATGCCTATTGGTACATCATACGAACCTACTGGTAGGATATTTAAATCTACCCTAGTTAGGAACCCGTTCAAATCTATCTTGCAAACTTTAATTAGTTCGAAGACTTTCCATTTGGTACTAGTGGCAAGTTGTACAAGCCATGGTTTCTTGTGGCTTTCTCACTTTAACTTACATGTATCGACTATCTTAGGGGAGATATAGCTTCGGCGTGCACCAGGATCTATCAAAACTGAAATAGTTGTGTTGGAGATCTTACCCTCAATCTCGACCATAGTGGCCTGGTGGTCTGATTATCGGCCATCAAGTGCGACATAAATCCTTTGTATTCTTTCCATTGCCCCTACCATTGGGTTTTCTTGTATCTTGTTCAAAACTCCATCCATCTTGTTCAGACAATCTCTGAAGTAGTGTGGTCCTTGGCATTTCCAGCAAGTGACGGTCAGTGGGCCAAATTTTGCTCCTTTGTTAAAAGATGGTATGTTCGCATGTGGTCTGGGCCCATTAGGCCATGTATGAGGTCGGTTGAAACCTCTGTTAGGTGGAAAACTATTGTTTTGTTTCCGGTAGGGTCGTGGTATAAAACCTGGTCTTCGGTTGTCTGAAAAGGTTTTGAATCTATCTTTGTTTCTGTTTATGTTGTCATTTCTTGGCTCTCCATGCTCATAATAGAGTCTTTCTTTGTGTAAAGTCATGTCTAAAGTTTTAGGCATGTCAAACTCAATATTCTCTCAAAAATTGGGAGGTAGGCATCCTAAGAATTGTTGTATCCTGACTTTTTCATCATTTATATAAGGAACATAATGTAATAGATCTATGAATCAGTTGATGAAGGCTTCCATAGTTAAGGATCCAATCTTTAGTTCATGAAATGCTTTGATCTTCTTGTCAAAGAATCTTTCAGACATGTATTTGTCTTGAATAAATTTGTTGAAAGCACTCCATCTAATGTCTCTCACTTCGTGCCCTTTTGTATGTTTCAAGTCTCTCCACCACCTGGCTACTTTACCATTTAAGTTGTAAATGGCTAGCCGTGCTTGCATTTCGCTGTAATAATTGTGGACCTTAAAATACATGTTCATTCCTAATAGCCACTCCTCAGCTTTCTCCCCAGTGTTTATCTCTTTGTCATAAGTTGGGACTTTAATCTTCAAGAACTCTCCTTGTAAACTGTCATCATTTTTCCTCCTTTTCTTGCAAGGGGAAGGTGACCCATCATCATTGGAAGAGCTCTTACAGTCCTCTTTGATGAATTTAGGTATGTGTGCTTCATACTCATCCTCTTTAGGACTGATGGATATTTTTGTGTGATAGTTGTTTTCCTTGGATAAGTTGGTTGAGTGGGTAGAGCTTCCTTTATGGCTTGCTATTCCCGTCTTTCCTCCATATTATCATCTCTGAAGCTATGGAATTCTGCTTGTAGGTTCTGCATTGATTTCATTAGATCTGAGTTCAATTCCACCACGATCTTTTTCTCTCATGGTGGAGAGTTCAAGTGTCCACATATACTGCTGTCCTTTTCTGTATTCATCATTCAGGTTGTATTTGTACCTAGAATGTTTCATCAATTTGTAAGAACAAAAATATGTTAGTTTATATAAAGAAATTTATAAGTACATGTTTCAAAATATATGTATCTGCAATGGATGTTTTCTGTAATGAGCCCAATAGGTCACTTAGTATTGCAACTAGGCTCTGATACGACTTGTAATGTCTATAAAACAACAAAAATTTAAAAATTTTCTTGTACGGCTAACATCATCTATTCAAGTAATTATTTAACAAATTAACTTTAGTACTCATAAATGAATATAAGACTCAGTGAAGACTCATCAGAACAATGACAATACATGGTTTATAATTTTTTTTATGATTCACTGTTTGATTAAATTGAATGTAGCTGCCTTCTATTTTATGGTTCTGTGGAAGCGATGTAATGGCATGGTATACAAATGAACCTCAATGATTAATGATTTAGTTTAATCGACTAGTTTTAGTATTTGTATAAAGCTTAAAGATCTTTATGTCTGCATATTTCTTATAGTTTACATGTGTGTATGCTTTGAATTCCTAAAGTGTTGAAATCCTTATGTTATTAGCTCGAGATTTATGGACTTCATAAAGAGAGTGGAAAATACTTTAAAGTTTTTAAGTTGGAAATAATGGAGTTACTGGAGGGGCTGCCGAGATGCAAGAGGAGAGTGATGATCTGCCCTAGGCTTACTTAGCAAAATTTGCTAAAGCATCAATCGAAACTTGTTTTGCAGGTGTAGTAAATAAAGACCCTACACTAACTTCCTAAGCTCTGCTACCTAGCTACAACCTAAACTTATGAAATCGAAATGGATAAAAGGAAACTTTAGGTTAAATGCTATGTATTAAAAGAATGGAATTTTGAACAATATCGTGACCCTAACTAAAGTGATGGATAAAGTATTATGACGCTGGTGGGGGTCATTGTAGCATTGAATGCTACCCATGTGATATTCACAAGTTTGCTTGCCAGCTGGATGAGGGTTAAACCTTTTTCCCTAGGGACCAGTTTGATCATTTCGTGGTTTTGGAGTTTGGATGGTAGCCCCATGCTGTGCTTTGGTTCCATGGAGCTCTATGCTTGACCTGAGCTATGCTCATGGTCAGCGTATTCATTGGTACTGTGCGTAGATGTGGGGAACACTTGGATCGAAGGATAAGGTAAGATGCTATTTTTGAAACAATGGCTTTGAGTATGTTTTCGTTGTAGGTGGTATTTGTCTTTGTATTTAACTCGTGGTTCAAGGACACTTTCTGGCAGGGTTTGCAGGTAAGAATGGTCTCAGGGTTTTGGGATGGAGTTAATGCGGTAGAGGAGAATGGACTTAGCGTAAACTTGGTAAGCCAAGGACTCTTCATGGCCTCTTCTCTCCCTGTCGCAGCAAAGGAAGTTTGTTTGAAAGTTCTATAGTTTAGGGTTTTAACTTTGAATTGAGGATGCGCCCTTCAGGCTTTTAGTTTTTGTATGAAGCTTTGGTCATGCTCTGTCTAGTTAGCGTAGATAGAGGCGACTGTGTTTTGTTTTAAGTTTGGAAATACTCGGCCTAAGGGCAGGCCAGATTCTTGGCCTCATTGTAAATACTTAAAGGGATAAACCTGTTAAATTTTTAGAATTTACTTCAATCTAATCTAGGATCTTAACTGAGAGAATAACATGTACAACATATCTACATCATATCAATCATGGAGACAATAATGCAAGCACACAAGAGACACAAATATTTACTTGGGGAAAACCATAAAGGTGAAAAACCCCAATAACTTCCTCAGAGATAGGTAGAGCAATGATACAACCCAAACAAGAGATAGACATATCCTAGTAGCCGATCCTCCTCCTCCATAAGTGCACCACTCCTCCTTGAGTGCATGGTAAGAAGTGAGTGATCAAATAGAGTGCCTCCACACTCTATTTATACTTGACTTGACATGCCTTTTACATAACTCATGTAGGCTCGAACTTAACCACATAACATAATGCTGACTGGGCCGACCCCCAATAGGGTGGTCTAATAACCTATCGACCCACATGACTTATACAGGGCTGACCCCAACAAGGTGGTCTAATAACCCATCAAGTATAAGTTACGACATTTACAATATAAATGACGACACTTCCATATAGAGGAATAATACCATCTCTATAGGAGTACATACAACATACACATATATGAAATACATTCCGAAGTTACATATACATCAACACTCCCTCTTAACTAGGAAGGTATTTCTCAGTAGAGGTCTTCTAGCACAAGTCTTCTTCTCTGGATCATTGTCACTGCTGCTGCTATCTCAATCAATCTCTGAATCTACTCGTCATAGGAAGTGCTACAGAGCTAGTCCTTTTTCATACTGGATGTAGGCCCACCACCTACAGGTCTTCGTCATCATTGGCCATATTGTGGAATGCTCAGGACTTATTACGTGCATCACAAATCCTGGCTGCAGCATCCCAGGCTATTACGAGCACACAGCTCTACCTGTAGGATCTCCCAGGAGCACATTACATGCGACCCATCACAAAACATGGCTGAAGCATCCTAGGCTGTTACGAGCACACGGCTCTACCTATCGGATCTCCTAGGAGCACATTACATGTGATCTCACCACAAAACCTGGCTGAAGCATCCCAGGCTGTTACAAGCACACATCTCTACCTGTCGGATCTCCAAGGAGCACATTACATGTGGTCCACCACAAAGCCTGGCTGAAGCATCTGAGGCCTTTTTCATCTTGTCCAGATCTCCCAAGAGCAAATTACATGTGGTCATGGAAAAACCTGGCTGAAGCATTTGAGGCCCTTTTCATCCTGTCCAGATCTCCCAGGAGCAAATTACATGCCATAGGACAAAACCTTGAAAGACAATCTGTCAGATATCGTAGGGCACCAAATTACATGCCATAGGCAAAACCTCGAAAGACTATCTGCAGATCTCCCAGGGCACAAACTATATGTCCTCCCAAAGCAAAACCTCGAAAGAGCATTTGCCAGATGTCCCAGGGCACCGAATTACATGCCATAGGAAAACCCTCGAAAGACCATCTGCAAATCTCCCAGGGCACAAATTACATGCTTACCTGCACAACCTGATCCATGGCCACAAAGTATCATCTGATACTCATCATACATCATCCTAACGTACACATGATCATCCTGATCATCATCACTGCAACATCCTGCTGCATGTCATCTGGAGAAGCTCGTCATCCACGATCATCCTGATCATACAATGCATCCATCTGATGTACACCACGTATCTACCTGATACATATCATCATACATAGTGTATCCACATGATATATATATATACATGATCCACACAATGTATCCATCAACATACATGATCTACCTGATCATACAATGTATCCACCTGATACATATACAAATACATGGTCCAAGCATCCAACATGATGCATATACAAAATACATACACATGATCCAACCGATCATATCCAGCATCAAACATGCTGCATACATACATATAAATGATCCAACTGATCATATCCGGCATCCAACATGATGCGTACATACATATAAATGATCCAACTGATCATATCCAGCAGAAACCAGAACATCATCCTGATGCTCATCATCGAGCGCTTACATCCACAACCATGTGAAGGATCCTCCTTCCAACATGCTTGGAATGGCTTTAGCAGATGTGTCCATCACTTCTTCCTCGAAGTGTCCTCGATCTGAAGAACGCCAAGCCTCTCTTTGAAGTACTCAAACTTCACCCTGGCTAGTGGCTTCGTCAGCACATCTACAATTTGCTCATCCATCTCAACATACAGGAGCTTCACAGCTCCTCTCTGCACCATATCCCTGATATAGTGATATTTGATCTCTATGTGTTTTGACCTGTCATGAAACACTAGGTTCTCAGGCAGCTTCACACAACTCTGGTTATCACAGAAGATACCAGTAGCATCCAACGGGAGATCAAATAACTTAGACAGTAGCTTCCATAGCCATACTGCCTCACAACTAGCTGAACAGGCTGCAACATACTCTGCCTCAGCTGTACTCAGTGCCACACAGGACTGCTTCCTGCTAAACCAAGATAAAGACAATCTATTACTAATAGTGTTTTCAATTGCAGAAGCAAAAGCTGGCATTAGCCGAGCAGCTTAACCTTCGCCCATGTCAAGTAGAAGTCTATGGTTCCATAACAGAAGAGCCAGGTTAGCCTCTTTTACCAATCAAGTCTGATGGATGGATTTGAAGTTTTAATATTGATTGATTTTTATGTGTATATGATACGACAAAGATGAAGCGGATAGAAGTGGACTGTTAATATCTGAAGAGATGCCATGAAACCCTTACAGAAGAGAACAGGTGACTGCAAAAAGATATTCAATAGCTGAGGGCTTTGAAAGTGGCGCATCCAAGCTTTTTACATGCACTTGCTTGCAACCACTCTCTTAATATGTGTATTTTTGAATGGTAGTCAACATTCAAAATTTGAATTTTCATTTGCATTTGCATTTCCCGCAAACCTTCAAAATTCAAATTTTCATTTCCCCCCAAACATTCAAAATTCGAATTCGAATTTTCAATTTCCTTGCTTCAAAACATTCAAAATTCGAGGTGAATGTTCTGAATCGTTATCACCAAGTAACTTCAACTCCATGAGGTTTCGAATTTTCAATTTCCCCGCTTTAGAACATTCAAAATTCGAGGTGAATGTTCTAAATCGTTATCACCAACTAACTTCAGCTCCATGAGGTTTTGGAGGTGAAAGATCCATTTCGGGACTTCGTAGCCACCTAGATGAAGAATTTCAAGGTGTTTCATGACACCAATGTCTTTCGGAAGACTGAGAAGGCTGTAGGGATCAATATATTTGAAGGATAGGTCTCGCATCTCTGTCATAGCCCCAAAAGTCCCATCCTCTAGGTGAACAACACCTTTCAACGACTGTAGACATATGAGTTTCGATATTCCAGCAGGCAGCGACTTCAAATTTTTGCAGCCCTTCACATTCAGATATACCATAGACTTATGTTCACCTATGCCCGAATTCAGCTCACATAGATGTTTGCACCCACTAACATCAAGAAACAGGAGGCTTCGTACATGAGCCAATGATTTAGGTAACTTCTCTATCTCTATCTGGGATAAATTCAAGAATCTCAAATGTTTCAAATTCCCTACACTTTCCAGCAATGAAACTCAATGTTCCTATTGTGAGAGGGTAACATGTAGAGACGAGTATCTAAGTGTGAAGGTACAACAACATTATTATTTGTTGAGCTATCTCAGTTCTTTCAGTGTCGTGGAGAAACTAAGTGGGAAAAGCAAATGCTGGTGTGACAACTGCTGCCATTTGCAAGATGCCAAGAAGAAGTTGAAGGTCAAATCTGCACCTCAAGTTCTCACTTGCCAGCAAAAAGGTTTCAAACACACAGTACATGAAGGTGAAATGGAGGGATTCAAGAATTTGTTCTATCATGTTGCATTCCCCATGGAGTACATACTGCTAATTAACAATTGTGGAGATGGAGAAGCAGATGATTTTTTGTATTCTTCATTTGATGTTGTGGTGCATGTGGGATGCACGGTTAATGATGGGAATTACATTTATATAGTGAAGAGAGGTGACCAATGGCTCATGTTTTATGATGAGAAGGTGGAAAACATCACGGCCACTACTTCAAAGCAGCTTGTAGAGGATCCATGTGGTCGAGAAAGAGTGAAGGTAGAAGCCAAACTTCCAGCCACACCCCCAGAAATATCCTATCATTTAGCACCTAAAACATAACGGTTTGCTCTAGTAAAATATTATATGGACATGTTGAAGTAGAGTGTTATGAGAATCTATATTTGAATTCAACGTGGACTCAAGCAATGGATGGTACTCTAGGCATTGCAAGGTATTTTCCTCATTACAATGTAAAAATGAATAATTATGGAAAACAAGGTTTAGTAATGACCACAACCGAAGCGACACAACTTTTCACTCCCTGCAAACTCTCGGTGGAGGATTTATCAAATCAACAACAACAATCAGTGCCTTTGGGATCAGTCTGGAATCGTGCAGGAACTTGGGACAAAATAAATTTAAGCACCTAGGCCAATAGTAGGATAAAGGAATTTCTCATTGATTTAGGTTCTTTAGAATTCGATATTTGTAAAGATAATATTTTGAAGGTCTCAAGCGGCGTAGGTGAAGTATTGATGGTGACAGTGCGCAACAAGAAGCGAATTTGTGACTCTTACTTGATGGACTTGAAGTTTCAATGGGATTGGTTAATTGAAGAAAAAATGAAGCAAATTTTGGGCACTTTAAATATTCCATAGGCTTCTTCTGGTGATTTGAAAGATATGTAGTTGAACGTGGATTTGAATATAGACCAACGAATCCCATACTCGAAAAGAAGTACACTTATTCAATATCTTATGTCCTTCTTGTCTCCCATTCACGATCTTGAATCTTTGGATTTTTTTCAATCTTCAAGCCAAGAGACAATTAGTATGGCTGATAAATATTTAGTGCAGTTAGGTGTAATGATTTGTGGCTAGGAAGTTCTGAAATTAACTGAATTATGTTTGAAACTTGTGAAGTTGGTTATCCAACCTTGATTAGGAACGATTACTTTGGACAATTTTTATCAGGGTTTATGTAAGGAGGGCCTTGTACTTGGAGCTTTGATGGAAATTGCAAGAAGGATATTTTTTAAGGTTGGTACAAAGGTAGAAAAATTAGAGTCTGATTGTTTAAAACTTTGTTTCTTCCATCTCGATGGAGACCTTTTTACTCTTCTCTCAGTTTACAAGAAGTGGGAGGATAAACGAAAATTCAAAAGGAAGAAATGGTGCTGGTAAAATAACATTAATGCCAAATCCATGGTAAGATGTAAAGATGATATCATAAAAACTTCAAGTTGTCTCTTGAAGAGGTTCCGTGGAAAGAATAATTACAATTTGCATTCCCTTGTTGCTACAATTCAACAAACTTGCAACATCTACCGGCTTGGTATAGAGGTAGACCATCATAAAAGAGAAATCCAATTTTTTTAGATACAGAGAAAATACACCAGGAATTTGAGAGGATGGAAGATGTATTGAACTATGAAATGCAGATGGGTGCTAAAATAATCACTGACACAAAGCACATTGAACTATACATTGTGTTTGGACATAATTCTCATGTAACAAGAGAAAAGATTGGCATTCTATGTAATGGGAAGTTTTATTATGAGGTGAATGTGGAAGAAGACGCTGAGTTTTTAAAGCTTGTCATTTATAAACACTTATTCTCTCATGTTGACATGTCCAAAAGTTATTCATCTAACAAGTTAAATGATGGTCTCTATGGGATAGGCTATTATGAATCTTTAGGAAATGTGAACTTAAAGAGATTCTTATTATTTTTCTATTGGAAAGCTAGCGACTGCTAGCTTTCCTTGTAGCATAAGCATGTGTGCAGTCGCTAGAAGAAAAATTCTTATGCTACAAGTAAAGCTAGCAGTCGCTAGCTTTCCTTGATCTTTTGTCATGTGTTTATTTCAAAATAGAGCACATGGCACAAGCTGAAGGTATAAGCTAGCAACCACCAATCACCATGGACAAGATTTTTCTATTGGAAAGCTAGTGACTACTAGCTTTCTTTCTAGCATAAGTATGTGTTATTATCCTAGAAGGAAATGCTTATGCTAGAAGGAAAGCTAGTAGTCACTAGCTTTCCTTGATCTTGTGCCATGTGCTTATTTTAAAATAGAGTACATGATACAAGTTCAAAGTATAAGCTAGCAACCACCAATCACCAAGCCCAGGGTTTTTCTATTGGAAAGCTAGCGACTACTAGCTTTCCTTCTAACATAAGCATGTGTGTGATGCTAAAACGAAATGCATTTGCTAGAAGGAAAGGTAGCATTCGTTAAAAATAGAGTACATGGCACAAGCTCAAGGTATAAGCTAACAACCACCAATCACCATGGACAGGGTTTTTGTATTGGAAAGCTAGCGACTGTTAACTTTCCTTCTTGCACAAGCATGTGTGTTTATGATAGAAGGAAATTCTTATGCTACAAGGAAAGCTAGCAGTCGCTAGCTTTCTTTGATTTGTTTCCATGTTCTTATTTAAAAATAGAGCACATGGCACAAGCTCAAAGTATAATCTAGCAACCACCAATCACCATGGACAGGATTTTTCTATTGGAAAGCTAGCGACTGCTAGCTTTCCTTCTAGCATAAGTATGTGTTATTATCCTAGAAGGAAATGCTTATGCTAGGAGGAAATCTAGCAGTCGCTAGCTTTCCTTGATCTTATGCCATGTGTTTATTTCAAAATAGAGCACATGGCGCAAGTTGAAGGTATAAGCTAGCAACCACCAATCACCATGGACAATGTTATCAATTGGAAAGCTAACGACTGCTAGCTTTCCTTCATGGCTAGAGTTTTTCTATTAGAAAGCTAGCAATTGTTATCTTTCCTTCTAGCATAAGCACATGTGTGCTTATGCTATAAGTAAATGCTTATGCTAGAAAGAAAGCTAGCAGTCGCTAGCTTTCCTTTATCTTGTGCCATGTGCTTCTTTCAAAATAGAGCACATGGCACAAGCTCAATGTATAAGCTAGCAACAACCAATCACCATGGCTACGGTTTTTCTATTGGAAAGCTAGCGACTGATAACTTTCTTTCTAGCATAAGAATGTGTGGTTATGCCAGAAGGAAATGCTTATGATAGCTTTTTTTGATCTTGTTCCATGTTCTTCTTCCAAAATAGAGCACATGGCACAAGATCAACGTATAACCTATCAACCACCAATCACCATGCCCAGGGTTTTTTTATTGGAAAGCTAGCGATTGCTAGCTTTCCAATAACATAAGCATGTGTGCTTATTCTATGTAATGGGAAGTTTTATTATGAGGTGAATGTGGAAGAAGACGCTGAGTTTTTAAAGCTTGTCATTTATAAACACTTATTCTCTCATGTTGACATGTCCAAAAGTTATTCATCTAACAAGTTAAATGATGGTCTCTATGCGATAGGCTATTATGAATCTTTAGGAAATGTGAACTTAAAGAGATTCTTATTATTTTTCTATTGGAAAGCTAGCGACTGCTAGCTTTCCTTGTAACATAAGCATGTGTGCAGTCGCTAGAAGAAAAATTCTTATGCTACAAGTAAAGCTAGCAGTCGCTGGCTTTCCTTAATCTTTTGTGATGTGTTTATTTCAAAATAGAGCACATGGCACAAGCTGAAGGTATAAGCTAGCAACCACCAATCACCATGGACAAGATTTTTCTATTGGAAAGCTAGTGACTACTAGCTTTCTTTCTAGCATAAGTATGTGTTATTATCCTAGAAGGAAATGCTTATGCTAGAAGGAAAGCTAGAAGTCGCTAGCTTTCCTTGATCTTGTGCCATGTGCTTATTTGAAAATAGAGTACATGATACAAGTTCAAAGTATAAGCTAGCAACCACCAATCACCAAGCCCAGGGTTTTTCTATTGGAAAGCTAGCGACTGCTAGCTTTCTTTCTAACATAAGCATGTGTGTCATGCTAAAAGGAAATGCATTTGCTAGAAGGAAAGGTAGCATTCGTTAAAAATAGAGTACATGGCACAAGCTCAAGGTATAAGTTAACAACCACCAATCACCATGGACAGGGTTTTTGTATTGGAAAGCTAGCGACTGTTAGCTTTCCTTCTTGCATAAGCATGTGTGTTTATGATAGAAGAAAATTCTTATGCTATAAGGAAAGCTAGTAGTCGCCAGCTTTCTTTGATATGTTGCCATGTTCTTATTTAAAAATAGAGCACATGACACAAGCTCAAAGTATAATCTAGCAACCACCAATCACCATGGACGGGATTTTTCTATTGGAAAGCTAGCGACTGCTAGCTTTCCTTCTAGCATAAGTATGTGTTATTATCCTAGAAGGAAATGCTTATGCTAGGAGGAAAGCTAGCAGTCACTAGCTTTCCTTGATCTTGTGCCATGTGTTTATTTCAAAATAGACCACATGGCGCAAGCTGAAGGTATAAGCTAGCAACCACCAATCACCATGGACAGTGTTATCAATTGGAAAGCTAACGACTGCTAGCTTTCCTTCATGGTTAGAGTTTTTCTATTAGAAAGCTAGCAATTGTTATCTTTCCTTCTAGCATATGCACATGTGTGCTTATGCTTATACTAGAAGGAAATGCTTATGCTAGAAAGAAAGCTAGCAGTCGCTAGCTTTCCTTTATCTTGTGCCATGTGCTTCTTTCAAAATAGAGCACATAGCACAAGCTCAAGGTATAAGCTAGCAACCACCAATCACCATGGCTAGGGTTTTTCTATTGGAAAGCTAGCGACTGATAATTTTCCTTATAGCATAAGAATGTGTGGTTATGCCAGAAGGAAATGCTTATGCTAGCTTTCCTTGATCTTGTTCCGTGTTCTTCTTTCAAAATAGAGCACATGGCACAAGATCAACGTATAACCTATCAACCACCAATCACCATGACCAGGGTTTTTTTATTGGAAAGCTAGTGATTTCTAGCTTTCCAATAACATAAGCATGTGTGCTTATGCTAGAAGGAAATGCTTATTCTAGAAGGAAAGATAGCAGTTGCTAGCTTTCCTTGATCCTGTGCCACGTGCTGATTTCAAAATAGAGTACATGACACAAGCTCTAGGTATAAGCTAGCAACCAACAATCACCATGCCCAAGGTTTTTCTATTGGAAAGCTAGCGACTACTAGCTTTCCTTCTAGCATAAGCATGTGTGCTTATGCTAGAAGGTAATGCTTATGTTAGAAGGAAAGCGAGCAGTCGCTAGCTTTCCTTGATCTTGTGCCATGTGCTTATTTCAAAATAGAGGACATGGCACAAGATTACGGTATAAGTTAGCAACCACCAATCACCATGGCTAGGGTTTTTCTATTGGAAAGCTAGCGATTGATAACTTTCCTTCTAGCATAAGCATGTGTGCTTATGCTAGAAGGAAATGCTTATGTTAGAAAGAACACTAGCAGTTGCTAGCTTTTTTTGATCTTGTGCCATGTGTTTCTTTCAAAATAGAGCACATGGCATAACCTCAAGGTATAAGCTAGCAACCACCAATCACCATGCCCAGGGTTTATCTATTGGAAAGCTAGCGACTACTAGCTTTCATTCTAGCATAAAAATGTGTGCTTATGCTATAAGGAAATGCTTAGGCCAGAACGAAAGCTAGGAGTCACTAGCTTTCCTTGATTTTGTGCCATGTGCTTATTTCAAAATAGAGTACATGGCACAAGACGAAGGTATAACCTAGCAACCACCAATCACCATGCCCAGGGTTTTTCTTCTGGAAAGCTAATGAGTGCTAGCTTTTCTTCTAGCATAAGCATGTGTGCTTATGCTAGAAGGAAATGCTTATGCTAGAAGGAAAGCTAGTAGTCGCTATGTATTAGTAGTCGCTAAGCTAGGAGTTGCTTATAATTAAAAAAACTTCTACTATGTATTAGTATACTAATAGTGGCATCAAGTAGCATTGCTTGGGATTTTGTATTACTCTAGTTCCATATAGATGTTATTCTTCACTAATCTACAATATAGGTTTAGATGACACCAAATAACTATTTTTGGGAGTACTTAAAATAGGGATGACTCCAATCAAGGATATTTCAATTTACTTTGAACAATTGATACAAAAAATAAATCTCAGTGAGCCATGATTATACAAACTTGCATGATCAATCATTGTTGGATTCCAACCTACTTAATAACTACCTTCAATACTATTACAAGTTCCATGATTATACAAACTTGCATGATTGATCATGGTTGGATTCCAACCTACTTAATAACTACCTTCAATACTATTACATGTTCTTAAGTATGGAAAATTTTTAGACATTTTTACAAGTTTTTCTAAGAATAGTTTTGTGTTTGTATTAAGATTATATACATTGATAACCAATCTTGTTTTGATTACGCTTTGTAGCTCCATCATAATTTATATGTAAAGTCCCTTTTGGTAGTGGGGACTAAATGGTGGGGAACAATGTTTAATTTGCACAACAAAATGATGCCATACCCTTTTTAGCTATTACAAGTACATTATTTTTTTGTAGATTGTGTTTTGCCTAAAATATAAGAGCACACTTTACATGGTTTAACCTTAACTACAAATTATAATTCAATTGTGTGTTACAGAATTTGTAGGAGTGACAATGGAAAGTATAATTTTCACAAAAGGGGACTATGTTGACCTCCTGGTTAATGGTCAATTTATTGGGCTAGGAAAGGTTGAATCTACAGAAGTTGGAACTTATTATGGTGGAGGAAGGGTTGTTGCAGGTTATGTTATGGTTTTAATAATTGATGTCACTCAACCACATTTGATTGTGGAATATGTTGATGAAGGGGACACACATCCATGGAGGATTACAGATTTGAGGCACACCATAGGTAAATCAAATACCAAAGCATGTGTTAAGAATTATTCATAGTTTATTGAATGTTTTTTTGAGAAAATACTAAGTTTGTTATGTTTGGTGTACAGGTGCAAATGTTTGTTCAACATTTTCTATTGGAGACAAAGTAGATCTTTTACAACATGGAGTTAAGGTGGGTGAGGGCTCCATATTCAATAAAGAGCTTGGGAATAAGGTTCATGGAAATATTGTAAAGAAAGGATGCATAGTGGTTAGAATTGAGAAGGTGTTAAAAAATGATGCTCCTTTACCACATCCAACTGGATTTGAGGAAACACTAGGGGGTGCAATAGAATCTTATGAGATTTGGCCAGAAATAGATTTGAAACCTCATTGTGAAGATCAACCCATAAATATTCCACAAGATAGAGCTGCATTCACATGTACAAGGGTTTCTCTTACACATGGATGCATAGGAACAATTATGTGCATCGCCAAAGGAATGATAGTTAATGTCCATGAGGATGACATGGTTGTGGGTGAAACACTAGGTGAAGATAAGTTTGGTGTTTTTGTGGAAGAGATACATGGGTATTGTGAAAGATGCAAGATTGGGGATAAGTCTATACATGGATTGGTTAGATGGCCAATACATAAATTGGTGGACAACATAGGTGAGATGTTAAGGGTCAAGACAAAGTACAAAGAGCCACCCATGGAAATGCTAATATGGGATGTTATAGAGGATACAAGTCCTTTATACCAATGGGATGGGGATCTTTATAATAAAAAAGATCAAGATGTCAATGTTCTTAATGCATCGAGGCCATATAAAAAGATTAAATGAGCTATGACAAGAGAAAAAGTTGCAAAACGTCAAACCAAGATAGATAAAGAGAAAGAAGTCCGACTTTTGGCTGTAGATGAATGCTGTAAACAAGATTGTCTTCAACATGTGGATAGGAATGCCATTGCAAATGCTAGAAGGGATATGGAATGCAAAGACAAAAATGGTATCAGGGAATTTGTATTGAATTCACTTGTTTCAAACACTATCATGTCAAAGAGCCATGGCCATGGCCTACCTCCTATTATTAGAAAAGTAAAGGACATGAGATTTGATGGTAATGTTATTTGTAAGAAAGCATGGTACAAGATACATAAGATTCCTCAAAGCACCTTCTATAGCTACCAACATAATTTTGAACAAGGACATATGGAATCCATTCATGGTACTACCAATACATGTAAAGCACGTGCACATACTGTGGCGGCCATAGAAATACTGCATAAAATTGTAATGGACAATTCAGATTTTTCGCCAAACCAAACACGTCAAGTCGAAGCAGATGGAACTTCTTCTCCTCTAAGATTGTTGCCTTCGACTTACACACAAAGCTCTTTGTTAAAAGAGATCAATGTGGGTTTGGAAAAGCTCAATTGTCCATTAATATCACAACCAACAATGAGCAAGATTTGGAACACTCATTTTCGAGACGTGGCATTCTCAAAGAACACGAACTTCAGTAAATGTAGTGAATGTATTGTGTTGAAAGCACAAATGAAGTCAGCAACTACAAAAGAGTTGGAAGAAACGGCACGCGCTAGATTGAACAAACATAACAAGATCGTTATGTGCGGAAGACATTGCTACTATGCCCATAGAATCATGTCAGAGAGGTTTCCAAAGGAGTATTTGAGTATTATCCATGATAAAATGGATAAAACAAAGACTTCAATTCCAAGGCTATGCGTCAAATCAAAATCTATTGTAGGAATAAACTTGGGTTTGTCATTGACAGGTATGCTAACACATGGGCATAAGACAGGAGGTTTTGGTCATTTCTCCCTACCATTTGTACATATGGGATCACAATTTACCATTACATCACTTGCTAAGTGCTTAAGGGACCTTGAAGACCCACATCTTGATATGTATGGTGATCTTATTTATGAGAGTGGAAGTTCAAGAAACCCACTTTCAAATGCATTACTTGACACCTCTATTTACTGAAAATGTAGAGTGTACAAGGATGAATTTTTATCTCATGGAAGATTAGAAAATCAAGATATCGATTTTAAACCTCTTCCTCCACATTTATTGTTACAATTGGATAATGCAGCAAGTGATAATAAAAATCGTTATCTTTTCATGTTTCTATCACTTCTCACCGCACTTGGTGTCTTCATCACTATTGACGTTGGGTTCTTACTCGTGGGACACACCCATGAAGACATAGACGGGACCTATGGGAGAATGTCTTGCAGCTTCAAAAGTAAAGATATATATTCTCTACCTGAGATGATGGATACATATCGCAAAATTGAAGAAAAAAGAGTGTTTCCACCTAAACTGATTGATAAGGTGTATGACTTCAAAAGCTTCCTTAATGGATACATCAAGGAAGGAAAAAATGCACTAGTTGGACATCTTAATGTTCAGTACTTCCAATTTCTTGTACTCAATGATGTTTCGGTATTAAGGTATAAAGAATCCATAAGAGATGTTGAGTGGTTAGAACCAGTTGAGTTATGGAATACAAATGATGAAGGTCGATCTAAACTGCCCATAGGGAAGCCATCTTTCTTACATCCCAAAGAGAATGAAATCCATTTAAAATAACTAAAAGAAGGAATAACATCATACATAAAAATGTGGAAAGACACAATGGGTGGTGAGGATTTTCCAATTGTTACACCAGAATGGAAAAATAAGGTATAGTATTGGGAAAGAGTTCTTGATACCTTATATGAAGATTACAATGATCATACAATAGTGGATGCAAGTGATTCATCTTCTGAGGATTTCTGGCCCAAGACAAGGAAAACTCCAAATGTTGGTCGTAATGCGCTTCATGCAATCTCAAATTGTGACATCCCCCAAAAATAATGATAGGACATTATGTTTTGTTTTAAAATATATATATATATTTATATATTTTTACCATTGTGAAATTCATTTCAATAAGAGGGCTAGATGAAAAATCTGCAGAAGAAGTCCTAGGAGGACTGTTGTAAGAAACAACTTTTATTGTAATTATTTGTTTAATTAATAAAAGGATGAGCAGGAACAACCAAGTTAAATGAGGAGATCATGCATGGAAAAGCGGGGGACAAGTTAGAGTCAACCTCTGGGAAACCAGAACAAGTGTCAGAAGTGTAATTAAGACACTAGACACACCCTGAAAATCAGGGATTTACTTAGCTGCGAAAATTCCATGAGGAATTTGCTGCTAATGGTAAGACCTAGGCAAAAACTATAAAGGGATGGCATATGTGAGAGGCAGGACGCTGCTGAGTATGCCGGAGAGAATTACATTTGCTGTGTGAGCACTCTGTGTTAGGCAAGGGATTCCAAAAAATGTGACTGAGTTTTGAGGTTAGCTGTCCACACTTTTCATGCATGCATCTGGCTCGGGGGTGATTACGGTCAGACCTGGTGTTTGTACCTGATCTACGGTTGGGTGGAACGTGGCTGTTCCGACTTCATTCGGGTTACCAGTTCTAGGTTTTTCTGATTATAGACTTTCAGCACTTTTCATTATTTTATTTCTGTAGTGCCCCTAGACTTGTGTAGACATTGAGGGCACCGGCTGAGTGGCCCGACTGATTGAAACATTAAGTAAATAACCTTTTGACCTTATTTTTTTTAGTATGTGTATCTAAACTGTTGAGGTAAATGAATAATTGCATATGTTAAACGATTAGCTATGACTATGGAAAATTATGTTGATGGATAATGCTTAACGACTAGCTGTATGGTGATTATGTATTTGGCGACGAAATGTATATTTGATAAGATGAATGAGCAGTTTGAATAAATCATAAATGTTTAACAAATGCTAGAGTTAGAAACTAGATGATGATTGTTGAGAACAGTGCTACTAATAAATTGTGGTGAGAAGTGTGTGTAGAAATAAGTGAGACGGTTCACTAACGGACACACAAAGGAACATGGAGGGTCGTAGAGTACGGGTAAATCACACACAGGGGAAGCGACGACGATGTCGACTTCCGACAAGAATACCACGCATGAGCAGATAAGCATTGATCCGCTTGCTCAAGAGGAATGCGTGAGGGCGTACGAGGTGGGCCACGACGGAGCTGGTCACGTACGAGTTGAGGGGCGCGCAGTGAGAACGGACTCACTCCTCAGCGCCATTAGTCCCTAGATAGCATGTAGATGGAGGATGGATGGTAACGATTCCTAAAATCCCTACAAGAGTTCCCGCAAGTCAAAACGGAAAGATGGTGGCAGAAGGGCCCGACGATGCGGTACCCTGTCAAGAAATGAAAGAATGGACGCAAGGACCCAACGATGCGGTACCATGCCAAGGAATGGAAACCATGGATGACTGGACCCGACGGAGTGGTGCCATGTCAGAGAATTAAAGTTAAGGAACCAGGAGCCCAACGGCGCGGCACCGTGATCCTAGTGAGTTTGATTGTTAAATTTAACTGCATAAAAACTTATGAGAATAACTCTAGATTATTACTTAGCAAATGCATAAAAATAATTTAGGCATTTGCACATGAATAGTTATTTTTGTTGAGCATTTAAAATAATAGAAATCATTATTTAGGAGCAAAATAGAATCCTAAGATTAGACACCTAGTCAACTAAAAGCTAGAAGTTAATTAAAATATCTGGGGGACAAACTAGAGCAAACTTAGGGATGTAGGTGCACTTCCCAGAGAAGCTGACACTTGGATGGGTGAGTGTTTTAATTAAATAATTAATTAAAAATATTTAATTATGCATGAAGCGACATGTGTCGCAGGAGATTTTCCTTTATAAGGAAGGCTTAGGGAATGGGTAAGGGGCCCATAATTTGGACGATTGTCGTAATTTTCAAATGCCTCAAAGACTTGCTGCTATCTAAGGGTTTGGCTTAGAAATCCTGGTGGGAAGGGAAGCCCAAGCTGAATTTCTGAACTACTTGTGTGAGCTCTACGACCCAAAGCTCGGGGGAGGCCATGCGACTGAAAGCATGAGCCTATGGTTGGGTGGCGAAGCTAACGATTGCTTCGCCTACGGTTAAACGAGCTTTGCTGGAGGGATCCTACGGAAGAAGAAGGCGACAATGGACCAGCCGGATCGGGTTGACAGGTTAAGGTTTTGCTTATTTTGTTAAGTTATTCATGCTTTTTATTTTATTTTTCCAATAAATATGATGGCTAATTTGTTTGTATGAAGTTGTTAAAGTTTCAGGTTCATTTCGAGGTGACCCTAAAGGAGGGGTCCTACATTTGGTATCAGAGCCGGTCGAGCCTTGAGGGCACCGGACTCATATTTTTACCGAGGGGTTGTCGGCATCTCGTCAAGTTGGATCTGGACAGTCGGGTCAGCCGCCGCAATCGACTTCCAGCTCGACTGCCGAATCAGGTTCAATGGTTTTCTTTTTGTTTAATATTGTTTTCAATATTCAAGAGTGATATTCTAGTTTCTTTAGGATTAGAACTAAACTTCCCATAGAATTATAAATTTGTTAAAACTTAAATTCTGAATATGGAGAGAAATCGAAACCCTTGAATTGGGAATCGACTCATTGTTGTGTATTTAGTTGACTCTGTTTTCTGAGAATACATATTCTGATTTCTGTATTGTGGAAAACTGAACTCTGTAATTAATTCTTTTTTTATTGAGAATTTTCTGTAACATATTGTTATATAAAAAAAAACCTCTGTTTCGGATTGCTTATTCAATAGATCGTTGTGGATCCATTCAACCTGATCTAAACCCTGTTTTAGATTGTTCCATAGATTTCCGTCTATTTCAATGGATACGAACGGGTCCATCTTTCCATTCAACTGTCATTTATTCAATTTCGAGTTTCAGCCATTACTGTGAAATCGACCTACGCGTGAAAGATAAGCCGTTTGGTTTGAGAGTTAAAATTTGATTATTGTGATGATTTTATTTATATTGCATTTTAATTAATTGAACCATCTCTGTATGATGACAGAGAACTACATCATTCTTCTACCTCTGCGTTTTCTTCTTCTCAGCGTTGACCGAGATCTACATTTCTGTTTTTGTTTCTATTATCTGCATTATTACAAGATTTCTACTGACTGAACTTAGCTATGTCGCGCCTTCTGGAGGATAGATCCATCCTGAATCTCTAAGTTGACCCCACAGTCGATTGACTGAGTTCCCGGTAATTGTGATTCGAAATTTATATTTGATCTTGGAAATCGTTGTGTTCTAATTTGAAAATTGGAGGGCGTCTTATAGAATTTATATTTATGAATGTAACGGATCAATCAAATCTCATCTTATGTAACTAAAAAGATTGAGATCAGTTCCTTCCAAATCCCCTGTGTATCCTCTCGAGTTTGTTGGCGTTTCTGGATTTCAGAATCCAATCGGGAATTGGCCTTTAAATTCTTCTGAGTATCTAATTCAATCACCGATTGGCGTTTCCCATTAATGTGAAGTGAATCATAATTCTGACCTTAAATTTTTCTCCGTATTTGTTATTGAATATTTATGGACATTTGAAGCAAATTATTTTCCTCTGTGTATTATTGAATACTTATGAGATAATTCCAGAATTATGAAGTAGAATTCCCTTGCGTGTGATCAAAAATTTTGTGTGGATCCATTTCGAAATTATTGGGCGAATCCAGATTCGTACTTGATTGTAATTCGAATTATAAAAATCCCTGTGCTCCATTTCAAACTTCGATCCCAGAATTTGTATCATGAATTTAATTTATGAGACTTTAAAATATCTGTGATCCATCCCAAACAACGATCCCAGGTTTTGAATATGATTTCAATTTCTGAAACTTTAAAAATCTCTGCGATCCATCCCAAACGGCGACTCCGATCTTGCAACATGATTTTCAATTTCTGAAACTTTAAAAGCCTCTGTGACCCATATCAAATGGCGATTCCTCAAGTAATATTATGATTTCATTCGAACCTTAACGATCTCTGCATGTTTAACCTTGAGATCGAACAACGTGATGGTGGTACGAGTGTAATTCGATCTCTAACTCACTTTTTCTCTGAGTTTTTAATCGAATTGGCATTCCCAGAATTTAATACAACTTGTAACCCATTTTGAAGGGTCAATTGATTGCTGCCAAGTCACAATGCTATGTTAAATAAGTATTATACTGAAATTCTTGAATTCCGCCATTGCCCAGATCGCGGCAGTTCACTTGGACTCCAGTAAAGGGTAACCTTTAATCACCAATAATAATGTTATTTAATCTGTGTCTATATTTCTTAATCAAATCTATGGATTGGTCTTCTGCCCATATTAATTGCATTCCACCAGTCAGCGCGCCTTATAACAGTCGTATTATACACTTAAACATTCGAAAAGTTATGATTGTTGTTGACTCGTTTATGCCAGAATTAAGGAGTCGGTGGGAGTTTTGTTCTTGCCACATGTTGAGCTACCTTAGTAACCAACCTTTTACTTACCATAATATATATATCTCGTATCCTTTAGCAGAAAAGATTCCTTAGATACAAATTGGAATTCGAATAATTTTTTTTTTTTTTGATATTTAATTTGTAGAAAACCTTTTATTATAGACATCTTATGGGAATACGTATGCATAGTTCAATAGAGAAAAAGGGGGGTCTTCCCTAAATACATCACTGGAAAATATATGTATATATATTATACTTCATGAGTAAAAAGAAAGATGTGTCATTGGAATGTATTCTACATTGAATTTAAAATGTAGAGAAGTTGTATTTTATATATATATATATCATGCTCAATAAGAAAAGGATTCTTTTATGAATGTATGACTGGAATATATATATATATATATATATATATCTCGCGTTAAATGAATAGATTCGGAAAATGATCAATTATCATTAAGATAAGTGTCTGTCTTAGCGTCTAGAATTTATACTTGAACGGATAGAAATCAAAGAAATATTGTGTCATTAAATGAATGGACTATATCTAGCATGTGTCTATATGTAGTTATGCATTGAACGAATAAAATTGAAAATGGATATTGGAAATTATAAAGAGATTGCCTTTTTATTAGGAAGTAAATGGATGTATATTTAAGAAACATTATTCGGAAATGAATTCTCTTATGGCTAGTATGTGAATTCGTTAGACCTCACATCGGTCACGGTATAGAGTAGCATGGAAGTCTGAAAGCATATGGTTGCTTATAAAGGAGTTAAGTTATAAATAATGCATGGGATGAAAGGAGAATAACAATGTGTCGTCTATAATTAAGGAAGCAATGAAATTTTATATATTTAATTGATATCTTGAATATAGATAGAATGTGAATTAGGGTGTACATGTAAGGTATAGCATTATAAGTTGGTAAGTTGGTAATTAAAACTTTTAAGTGAGTTGTGAGCATAGAGGAAGAATCATGCAATAGTAATTAAATGTAAATGTTATTGTCCTTTCAATTATATATATAGAAAATATAATTGGATATTCGAAACAAAATAAATTAAATTTAGAAATAATTTAATGATGGAAATTTATTTTTGAAAAGTAAATTAAGTTAATATATATATATATATATATATATATATATATTTAATAAAAGGTTTTACATACTTGTTGGAATTAAAAATTGTATATTATAGTTTAAATATATGCATTTGAAAAAGTGAGTTGATATTGGAATACTAGCATAAAAAGGTGTTGGATATAATTTAGAGATGGGACTTAATTATTTGGTTGTGAATAAGTAATTTGATAGAATGTTGTACATAGTTGTTAACATTAAAATTGTATATTATAGTTTTCATTTGAAAAGGGGAATTAAATTTACATCATTTAGATGAAATGTTTTATATATATTTTAGAAATGAAATTGTAATACATAGTTTAAAAAAAAAAAGAGTAAATTGGGCTTAGAACATTTAGCAGAAATGTCTTACATATATATTAGAATTGGAATTGTAGAATATACTTTAACTATTTGTATTTGAATAAATGAATTTGAACTTAGAACATTTACTAGAGGCATTGGCCTCTCAAGTTGCATTTGAGATGTTTACAAATAGTAACTTAATGAAAAGTGAAAGAGTTATATATATATATAATCATATACCATATATATATAGTTACATTTCATATAGGTCAAGGATATTTTAAACTTTTCCCACATGACCATGATGAGAAATCGAGTGAACAGATAGATTTGGTTAGTGAGAGAAAATCG
Source organism: Larix kaempferi (assembly GCA_027924585.1). Classification (NCBI taxonomy): domain Eukaryota; kingdom Viridiplantae; phylum Streptophyta; class Pinopsida; order Pinales; family Pinaceae; genus Larix; species Larix kaempferi. The sequence continues at coordinate 7,084,110 of BSBM01000042.1, read as the reverse complement.
ATAAATTATAACTCACAAAACATCGAAATGCTCTTATTGACGAGACTTTGACAGATTGTCGAGTGGGTGAAACCAACATAGAAATTAGAAAGCAAGATATCAATGTTACTAAAATGAGGAGCTGAGCCCAACGAAACCAATTTTCTAGCATGACAATGTTGTACAAAGGGACGAAAAATAAATAATATATATATACAAACTTGACGTGACCATGAAAATGGTAAATGGAGAATTATTAATTAGGAAAATCCACCGAAAGATCCAAACGAAGATGATTTTTAGTAAAACAATGTATGGAAATGATCAAAATAATGAACTAAACATAATACAGCTAACATGAGCACATAGTCAACCCTTGATGAAAATACGACTGGACAAGATGAGACTCTATGGGGTTGATAAAACACACACGGTACGACTTGATGTGTCTGTCGAAGTAGTCCTATGACAACGGAATTGATGAAAGAAGGTAAGGATGTGATAAGCTCATTGACTTGGACATGAACTTACCGATGAAAAGACTAATGGCTAAAGTTTAATATGTTCGACTAAGTCGCTAAGCATTGATGCTTGGAATCCTGTCAAATTGAGAACCAACACTATTAAAAACAAGTAGGGTTTTGGAAGTAGTCTTATGGAATTTAGTTTTTCGACTATTTGAGGGCCTCTCCTGATTTATTAAAACCGTAACTTGTCTTGAAGGAAGGATAGCCAAACGAACTTGAATTCTTGCTTGGATTTTGTTATACAAAAAGAAGACTGGGTAACTATTGTATGAACTACGAATGCAATATGGCCTATAGTTAAAATTGATATTATGGATCTTCATGAATGAATAGGAGATAAAAGAAATCTAGTTGGGACTGACAACCCGTGAATGTACCATCGGATTGATATTATGAGAAATTGCGATTAAATTCCTAAGGAGGTATTGGAACCATGTTGGACGAACAATTAATTAGAACCACTAGTGGCTATGGCTATGATTGTTGAGAAATATAGAAGAGAATGACAGGAAGATGAAAATGGGAAACTAAAAGAAAGCGTAACATCGAAATTACAAGAACAAAACTTAACTTCGAGACGAAGTTTTAATAAGAGGGGATGTATGTAATGCCCCTCAAACTTGCTACGACTATCGATGTTGATAACACTTATGGGTAACTGACCAGTTAATGAAACCGGGATAAATAACTGTGTACATGATGATTAAGAATAAAATTGGCGACTGACTAGCGATGTATGTGATAAACTTATATGTTTCTAATGATGGATTTAATGATGATTTTGGATAATTGTGATTTGGCTAATTGATTAACACATGGGAAATCTTATGATGAATATCATATTTTAGGCTGAATTATGGAAATGAAATTATGAGGGTGATTATGATGTTTGCTTAACGATTAGAGAATGTGTAATGCCCTAGAATGACTGTGGACCTTAAGGGAACCTGTCAAGGAACCCGACTGAACAACTTCGATATAGTGGTCTCTTGAGCCTTGTTTTATATGTGTGGAGTGGTATAATTGATTGATTACATCGTGCTTAATGATTAGCCCTGATTGATCAAGTCAAAGTGCAGTAGGACAGTTACAGTCCTAGCTCTGCGACTTGGGAGGACGCAACTGAGATGCGTCGTAGTTTTCCATTTTTATTCTGAACTTCGGGACGAAGTTCTAAATAAGTAGGGGTGTATGTAGTGCCCCTAGACTTGTGTAGACATTGAGGGCACCGGCTGAGTGGCCCGGCTGATTGAAACATTAAGTAAATAACCTTTTGACCTTATTTTTTTTAGTATGTGTATCTAAACTGTTGAGGTAAATGAATAATTGCATATGTTAAACGATTAGCTATGACTATGGAAAATTATGTTGATGGATAATGCTTAACGACTAGCTGTATGGTGATTATGTATTTGGCGACGAAATGTATATTTGATAAGATGAATGAGCAGTTTGAATAAATCATAAATGTTTAACAAATGCTAGAGTTAGAAACTAGATGATGATTGTTGAGAACAGTGCTACTAATAAATTGTGGTGAGAAGTGTGTGTAGAAATAAGTGAGACGGTTCACTAACGGACACACAAAGGAACATGGAGGGTCGTAGAGTACGGGTAAATCAGACACAGGGGAAGCGACGACGATGTCGACTTCCGACAAGAATACCACGCATGAGCAGATAAGCATTGATCCGCTTGCTCAAGAGGAATGCGTGAGGGCGTACGAGGTGGGCCACGACGGAGCTGGTCACGTACGAGTTGAGGGGCGCGCAGTGAGAACGGACTCACTCCTCAGCGCCATTAGTCCCTAGATAGCATGTAGACGGAGGATGGATGGTAACGATTCCTAAAATCCCTACAAGAGTTCCCGCAAGTCAAAACGGAAAGATGGTGGCAGAAGGGCCCGACGATGCAGTACCCTGTCAAGAAATGAAAGAATGGACGCAAGGACCCAACGATGCGGTACCATGCCAAGGAATGGAAACCATGGATGACTGGACCCGACGGAGTGGTGCCATGTCAGAGAATTAAAGTTAAGGAACCAGGAGCCCAACGGCGCGGCACCGTGATCCTAGTGAGTTTGATTGTTAAATTTAACTGCATAAAAACTTATGAGAATAACTCTAGATTATTACTTAGCAAATGCATAAAAATAATTTAGGCATTTGCACATGAATAGTTATTTTTGTTGAGCATTTAAAATAATAGAAATCATTATTTAGGAGCAAAATAGAATCCTAAGATTAGACACCTAGTCAACTAAAAGCTAGGAGTTAATTAAAATATCTGGGGGACAAACTAGAGCAAACTTAGGGATGTAGGTGCACTTCCCAGAGAAGCTGACACTTGGATGGGTGAGTGTTTTAATTAAATAATTAATTAAAAATATTTAATTATGCATGAAGCGACATGTGTCGCAGGAGATTTTCCTTTATAAGGAAGGCTTAGGGAATGGGTAAGGGGCCCATAATTTGGACGATTGTCGTAATTTTCAAATGCCTCAAAGACTTGCTGCTATCTAAGGGTTTGGCTTAGAAATCCTGGTGGGAAGGGAAGCCCAAGCTGAATTTCTGAACTACTTGTGTGAGCTCTACGACCCAAAGCTCGGGGGAGGCCATGCGACTGAAAGCATGAGCCTATGGTTGGGTGGCGAAGCTAACGATTGCTTCGCCTACGGTTAAACGAGCTTTGCTGGAGGGATCCTACGGAAGAAGAAGGCGACAATGGACCAGCCGGATCGGGTTGACAGGTTAAGGGTTTGCTTATTTTGTTAAGTTATTCATGCTTTTTATTTTATTTTTCCAATAAATATGATGGCTAATTTGTTTGTATGAAGTTGTTAAAGTTTCAGGTTCATTTCGAGGTGACCCTAAAGGAGGGGTCCTACAATTTCGGCTAGATTATATGAAATTAAGATGTTATGCATAAGGGAAAATGATAGTTATATTACTGTCAAAATGTTAGATCTGATGAAGGATAGAAATGGATATTACTTCTGTGGGGATTTCTTTTTCATTTAACCTAAGTTATTCATTGTCATAGATTAAGATAGCTTGAGACTGGTAATTTCAATCGGCGTTGTACTCAGACATTAGTGATAAAATGTGAGGAATGTTATTCAGAAAATTGCCCCACAAAGATTGAATTATAGAAATATTGATTTGTATTAATTGGAAGTTAATCTATTGATTTGTATTATTAGAAGTCGATTTATTATTTATATTATTTTTCTACAATAGCAATCGTTGAGAGCTGGGTTAGTGTTCAATGTTGAAGGGTAGAGAAACCCTAAAATCGACTTCCCTTACTTAAATAATAGTTGCTGTAGTAACCTTTTATTACCTCTACAAAGATAAATGAGGACCTCTGTATGGTCTAATAGGATCCAAATAACTTTTCAGGTCGGGAATATCCAGTTAGTATAACTTCTGCATTCTCGTTGTTGATCGCCATATGGTTAGTTACAGCCAAGTGCAATAAGTGGACCATGTGGAGATCGATACTATTTTTCCTCTGTAATTAAAAATAAAATTCTATTTCTAATTTGGAGCATAGTCGCATTTCCTAGGGTTTGGCCGTGAAGCTTCTCCAAAAGAAAATGCTTGTACAGGCGATTAATACCTAAATAGGCAAAGTTCAAAGAGACTTGGGAATGACGAATCTTGGCAGTTAGTGTTATCATTGATAACATTGTTTTAAGATCTCGACTGCTATATCTTATTACACCTTTGATCATGCGTCTCAACCACTACTGTATTGCAGTACACCACAAACATTGGTAAGATTCGACCCTGAGCACTCACGTGGACTTGGCTTGGGATTATCGAAATTGTAAATTATAAATGTTAAATTAGTTGTTATCATAGAGGTGATAGAACATTTTTTAAACGGTATATATATATATTCAAATTCCCTGTAAGGCTTAAATAGAGACAGATAATGAAAAACCCGAGATTGAAAGGGAAGAAATCGGTAAACATATCCCAAACAGTTTTTAAATGTAATCATACCAAAATAGAACAGGCATTAAGCTTGGCAGAACAACATTTGATCAATGTTGCTATATACAACAAGGTTATCCTCACAGCATATAAATACATAACAAATATTAAGAGGCATATAAGGAAATACAACATAGAATCTGTCAGGCTTTGGCAATTGCAAACCCTCTCTAAACCCTACGCTGTCCTTCGAAAATCCTCTTAGCAGGTATATTTTAAACAAAGCAACAACATACAATAATTTGTCATGAAGGTGTACACCCTTTACCATCCAGTGACAGCAAAAATTATCATTCGAATAAAGGTAGAAAATTGATTATCTACAGGGTTAAAAATATAAATCTGAAGAAAGTGTATGTAGGAATCTAGCATACAGCTATAGAAAAACTATATTAAACTCATAGATTTATCTTTCAACCATTTGAAGAAAATAACGAGTTCTAGTTACAGGGGTCATTCGAAAGCCTTTTTCAAACAATAAACGTGTCATACAGAGGTTATTACATTAAATCCCTGGCCTGGAAGCCCACACCATAGATGAATTGATAAGTTCTTTAAGAGGAAACTATCTACTGATAAATCCTGAACCTACCATCACCGAGGGGGTCATCACTCAGTATCTCTTCCTTACAATGGCGGAGGTTTTGGAGCGATGCTGCTTACCATTTGGAACAGACCCAAATCGCCCTGCACATGGATGACTCGACAACAACCTACCACTAGCACAAGAAAAGATGTTAGTATCTAGTGTAGTTGACATCTATGTAAAATTTAGAAGAAAGATCTGCATCTTGAGTTAGGACTCTTACCCATGCGACAGAGAGGTTGCCATAGCTCCTTCAATCTATCATTGAGAGCCACCATCCAACAGCGTCGTCGGCCACGGGGTTTCATCCCTTCTAAACACCATCATGGAAAAGAACCAGAGCATGACCTCCCTTATATATTCGGTCTAGTTTCCAACATAGTTACTTAGTCTCACAGCAATAGAGCCTCGGCCCAATACTGGAGAGGCAAACAGCCATACCCAAATGGAAACAGGGGTTTTTATTTTAAATGGAGTTTAGTTCATTCTGGAAACCAATGCTAGTATGGGCGTTTTTCACCTGCTCATTTAAGATGCCTTTAATGTGGTCACATGGCTCAGTACCACGCTGAGCTTGCTGGTACGCATCGAAGAGTACAAATAGAACTGTGAACCCTCGATTTCATGGTTGAGTTAAATAATATAGTACCACTGCTTGGTACGTCAAATCCCAGCATAAGTCTTGGCTCATAAGACAGGTCGATATGATTATGGTTTTCCAGGAGATTACCTTAGTTTTTGAGCTAGAAGATTTAAACCTGATTTTTACAGTAGGTACTTTAACATGTATCACATTTTAATAGTTATAGCATGAGATTAACATGTGGATAACCACACGATGCGATCTTTGAAATATTCGTAGGAATAGTTTCAAGGGGTATACATTCGAAGGGGTTAATTCTATATATGCTATTCATTATATGGCCAAAATTATAATAAGTTGTCCATAAGTGTCAAGCACTCTAATAAGTGTGATGCTGAACAGTCGTAACATAAAGACCAACGTTGACCTGCATTAGAGATTACACCAAGCTACTCTTTTTATAATAGAGTATAGTCCCTCGTGATACATGATATTGAGTGGTATTGCCTTGCACCGGGTAATAAGTATTCTATAAATAAGGACCTGAAGTATAGTCAGCTAAACTTTGTCAGAAAACCTGTATGTTGAGTTACACTTAATTTAGTAATCCTTTTTTGCGTCATTCCGATATCATACGTGTGCCTGCATATCAACATACGGAGTGATGTTAGCCGTAGCCAAGTAAGCAGCATGTCAGCCATAATACTCTTCTAACCAGTAGGAAGAATACCAGGGTAAGAAATTAAGCATGATCAGCTTACGGATGTTTTTAATTATTAGTACAAATGTTTAATTAACATCGAATCCAACTACTGTTCATCACAGTAAAAAGAAAGGAAAAAGTATATACAAATTTTTTTTTTTTTTTTATGGAGATGTTACACAAATATTATGGATGGGGATTTTGATACTATGACAGGTGAACCCGTGTATGTTGGACCCAAGTGCAATAAGCCATAGACAACATTCAACCCTATTAATGATGTTGAGAAAGGAAAGATGTTGCTAGTTAGATCAGGAAACGAGGATGAAGGGGAGATGATTTGGATGGCAAAAGCCACCTCAAATATATTTCAAGATGATGAAAGTGATACTCTTCATGTTAAAGTTGATTGGTGGAAGCCCGGTTCAGGGAAATACAATGGAAAAGTATTAGAAGAATATTGGGTACCAAATCCTGATGACATAGAACTTGGATCTATTCCAATTGATACCATAGTTTGGGCATGGATGGCTAAGAAAGAACATTGCAAGAAGGCCAAGATAAATAAACATGGTGTACAAGCTGTCCTTGACCTACTTGAACGAATAACATGAGATTAGGTGGAGATGATTCATGGATGTAATTTTGTTCTTTGGAGGACCAATTAATACATGAAGAAACATTTTTCAATTTTTCTTATATATTGAATATTCTCTTCAAATTTATTTGAGGAGTTTTATATTATTTGGTACAAATATGAACATTTTGTTTAAATTGCAATGTATTAATGTGACGATACTTCATGCAAATTACATGACACCATGAAATATTAAACTTTCAATGATTTTTTTATATTAACATAACTTCTCCCATAACTTGGATAATCAAGTCCAATAATGCACTTAAAATCAATATCTTCTAGTTTTGGCCTATTAAAACTATATTGGAGTTAATTTGGCATATTAAAACTATATTGGAGTTAATTAGCATTGTTTTCAATGTAATACGTTCAAACACCAAACAATATCTAACATGGAAATTACAAATTCCAATGCTTTGTCTAGATCGACATAACTTCTCACTCCATCAAACTTGGATAATCAAGTTCAATAATACATTTAAAAGCATCATCTTCTAGATACGATCTATTAAAATGATAATGTTGGGCTAGCTAATTCGTATTCTTTTCAATATAATACATTCAAACACTTCATGAATATATATTATAATAAAATAAATTAAACTGTACTACTTTGTTTCTATTCCAATTCATAACAAAATTATTTATTTTGATCATTAAAAAACATGCCTAGACTTATAAAATATTTTCTTTTGACATCTGTAAAATGTTTCCAATAAAAATTACCAATAAAAGTTCATAATAATTTGATTTTGATTGTTAAATGACACACAAATACTTATAAAATATTTTGATTGTTAAATGCACTACCAATAAAAATTCATAATAATTTGATTTTGATTGTTAAATGACACACAGATACTTATAAAAAAAATTGATTGTTAAATGCACTTTTAATAAGTTTAGTGGGTTTTCACTTTTGTATTTGTAAGAAACAAAAATGTACTTCAATGTTTCTATTCTAATTCATTGATTTCAAATGTACCACACTTCTCGATCCATCAAACTTGGTTAATGGAGTCCAGTAAAGCACTTACAAGCAACATATTATAGACTGTCTATAAAAACTTTATTATGGGAATAGCTAATTAATGTTTTTTAATGTAATATGTTCAAACATTTCAAAAATAAATACTAGACATACAACATATTATAGACTTTGTCTATAAAAACTTTACTATGGGAGTAGCTAGTTAATGTTTTTTCAATGTAATATGTTCAAACATTTCAAAAATAAATACTGGACACTTGCAATAACTAGAATGGGTTTTCGCTCTTTCTTCATGTATTTGAAAAAAACCAATTGTACTATAAAATTTATATTCTAATTAATAATTTTTTTTTACCTTAATTGGTATACTTAGACTTTATCCAATACAATATTTTCTCTTGTTGGCTCTAAAATAGTGCCAACCACATATCATAATATATAGTATTGAATAATGAATATTTCTTTAAATGTTAGATGATTATATTTATATTATAAAAAGGAATCTAGGCTTAACCAATCAACATAATCCAAAGTAATAATTGATAGTTAACAATGTCCAAAACATGTAGAAACTTGTGGGCTCATAATAATCCCATAAAATGAAGGGAAAAAGTGAAGTGCCTAAGTACCTATTGTGCTATATACTTGACAAAAATGTCCTAAGGCATACAATAGACAATACATATAAAGGGAAGAAAATAAAATAGAGTATGACCTAATTTTCCATGTTGTTGCTCGTAGATATGTTATTGATTATTTTTCTAGTCAATATTCTAAGGATTATTAGGGGTAGTGTCATCATCCACAAGTACAATATTACAATGACTATAGAAGCTAATACGTCTTCATGGTATTAGAGGTTTCACCTAATTCCTAGACATTTCCAGTTCTCGTTGTCTCTTGAAGTTGAGCAAACCCCCCCATGTTCTAGCCACCCATTATCAAGATTGAGAATTACTAAGTTATTATGCCAATACATAAATTTGTTATAGTAACAAACACATTGACTGTTATGTCATTAAATAGCTTTCTAGGTCACTTTAAAATGGCGATAATCTCTTACTAATATGGTAATTCAACACATGCACAATATATGCTTTATCAAATTATAAATAAAATGGTTAATACTTTCAACATACAAATAATGCCATTAGATAAACTAATATGTAAGAAATATTAATACAAATTACAAATTATAATAATAAAATAATGTAAAGAATCTAAGTTTAAGCATAGGAAGATATGCTTCAACTTAATATAAATTTGATTTTATATAGCTTATAATGATAATATTGTAAAAAAAATGGTGAATATATAGATTGAAATGAGTGAATTAAGTAATTTTTAGGTTTTTCATTTTTTGAAAACTCAATCTTGTTGAAGTTCTAAATTCTAGATCCGTACTCGACAATACATATAAAGGGAAGAAAAACCTAATGCCAATATTCTAAATATGATTAGGGGTAGTGTCCTCATCCACAGGTTCAATATTACAGTGACTATATGAGCTAATAATTTTTCATGGTATTAGAGGTTTCAGCCAATTCCTAGGCATTTCCAGTTCTTGTTGTTTCTTGAAGTTGAGAAAAAATCCCCATGTTCTAGCCACCCATTATCAAGATTGGGAATTAATAAGTTACTATGCCAATACATAAATTTGTTACAGTAACAAACACATTGACTGCTATATCATTAAATAACTTTGTAGGTCACTCTAAAATGGAGACAATCTCTTACTAATATGGTAATTCAACACATGCACAATATATGCTTTATCAAATTATAAATAAAATGGTTAATAATTTCAACATACAAATAATGCCATTAGATAACTTAATAGGTAAGAAATTTCTTGCAACATCTATTGTTCATGAGATGAGGTAAACCTTGATCAACTCAAATATTAATACAAATTAAAAAATTATAATAATAAAATAATGTAAGGAATCTAAGTTTAATATTAGGAAGATATGCTTCAACTTTATATAAATTTGATTTTATATAGCTTATATTGATAATATTATAAAAAAATGGTGAATATAAAGATTGAAATGAGTGAATTAAGTAATTTTTTGGTTTTTCATTTTTTGAAAACTCAATCTTGTTGAAGTTCTAAATTCTAGATCCCTTGTATAATTCCAAATTTAATGAAATATGTGTTACACTTGATCCCATAATGAAGCAGCACCTAGACATGCTCTTCCTATCTACAGCACTGCTAGCACAATATTAATCAACATAACCCTGTAGGTTGAACTTTTGATTCGCTTCATACTTGAGCCCATAATCCATTGTACCCTTCAAGTACCTCAGAACATGCTTTACAGCAATCAGGTGAACACTCCTTGGATCTGTCAGGAACTGACTCAATGTGTTCACAGCAAAGCAAATGTCTGGTCTCGTGTTCATTAGGTAAATCAAGGACCCAATCATCTGACGATGCATAAAGACATCAACCGGCTCAGATGAAGCATCACAAAGAAGCTTCAGATTCGATGCCATAGGTGTGGCCATGGCCTTGCAATCCATCATCCCAAACCTCTTCAGGATCTCTACTGCATACTTTCCTTGTCCAAGGAAGATTCCATATGCACTCTGCCACACCTCCATGCCAAAAACAAATAGTGCACAATCCCCAAGTTCTTCATCTCGAACTCGACAGCAAGCTTCCACTGCGTGTCGGCAATCAATCTATCTTCACCTATAACAAACAGGTTATCTGCATACAAAAGTAGTATCACTGGATTGCCTTCCTCAACCTTGTAGAAAAGGTTGGAACCCGCTTTACTCTTGGTAAAGACCAAACTGGATAGAAAGCTGCCTATCCTACCATACCAAGTTCTGCACATATATGATTTCCTGTCATGTGTCTCAGAACCAAGTGGTTTCTCCACATACACTTCTTCTTCAACTACACCATTCAAGAAAACTATCTTGAAATCCATCTGGTGTATCTTCTATTTCATCACTTTTATATTTCTCTATGCTACCGTCTGCAGCATGCTTGATCTTGATAGATCCATATGGAAGTCACAACAGACTTCCCTTCAGCTCTTGAGACTGCATCCCAAACACCGTTCTTCATGATCGACGGATCATGGCATTCTTCCTGTATCATGGGAACTTCAATATCTTCAATACATAATTTTCTTGCTAAACAAATGTTGTAGTTCTTCTTTTGTAGGTGATGGCATACAATCTTTCCTACACAATAAGTTAAATTGCATGATTAGAAAACATCTCATATTTTTCAAAACAAATTCTTACACATAAAGAAATATGTCATACAATCATGCAATTGTCTTAGCCAATGCTTCAATACAACATTTATCCATATCCCGTAACTTTCTAGATGCCTTCCAATCTCTACCAGAACATTGTTAAGAGTGTGCACAACTCCCAACATGTCAACAAAGAGGTTTCATTCTAGATAAGTAGCAATGGAATGTTGTACAGTGCCATAGGCCACTTACCCATGCATATTAGTAGTATACTGTTCATCAATGCAATTATTCAAATATGCATAATACACAACCTAATTCTAGGAACATCAGTATATACATTATTGAACAGTATTATTTAAGAAATGACAATTCAAATACTTATCTTTGTTTGTTCATTGGGTGGACTCCCTCTGAGTCTTCGCTTCCTTGCAAGAGCTACTGGAGTCCTAATCTGAAGTAGGTTCTTCTACACCTTTTTGATGTGGAATGTAGAGAGATGATCAACTCCCTTTGAATATCTGCATCCTTGCAGAAACCACTGGAGTGTACTCCCTCTTGATATTTGCTTCCTGGATTACTTGTCCTTGAACTTATATTCATTCTCGATCCCTATGCATGCTTGTTAGTATCATCATTGTGTTATCCTTGTGATCTCATATAAAATAATACATTCATTAGTATACTAAAAAAAAACACAATAATCTCAAGCATGTATAGTCATGATCATTTCAAACAGAAATAATAAGCATTAGCATTCAAGGTTTATGTAGGATTCTTATGGTTAGTCAAATCATAAGAAACATAACATGTCTAAACCTATGACTCTTCGGGTTAGTCATATCATTAATTAAGGTAAGACACATAATATGCATATACCCATCATTATTCAAACTTATGACTTCATGAATAATCATTATCAACAACACAACAGTATAAGATCCTAACCCAAGGTAGAATTCTAGCTTGATATAGGAAAAACATACCTGGATTAGCATGCTACCTAGTTATGTCTAACATACCTGTATAATGTCTTTTGGTTCTATTCAGTGACTTGTGCTAGTAACCTGCATGTCTCATAAGGTAACCATTGTAGAAACAAGTTATACATACCTCGAAAGTAGATCTTCTATGTGATCCATGACAATGGATGAATCCTTATCTTCATGTCACCATGATCATATGATTTGTCTTTCTTGGTGAATCTTTTATGTTAGTAGACAACATAAACCTCATACAACACCATAATGCATTAGTAAAATCATAAGTGTCAACACCCTAATCAATGAATATTTTCTATCGTGCATTCATAATTTTATTAAGGTGATACGACAAGTCTAAAATCAAGATTGTACTAACCGTAATAACATGAAGACAAACATACCATAAAATTAATCATGAACAAATCTAAAAACATACCTCGATGAGTCATACTTGTCAAGATTGCTTGTAATCTTTTTATGGAAGGCCTTAGCCTCATCTCCCTCTGAAACAGGAACTTCTTCACTTATGCAGGTGACCAATCCATCTTCTTCTAGGATTAACCCAATCCACTTGATTTGCAAGAACTGGACCTGGAGCTGGATATGGGTTTGTTAGAGAAACCCCAAAAATTCAAACTTTGAATTTCAAACTTCTGAAAGAATAGAAATATGCGCCTTGATGAGCTGATCAAATTGGTATATTCAGAATTTGAAAACTGCAAAGTTTCACTCCTCAATTTTTCCTTTGAAACTTCTGGATTCACTGGATGTGACCCTAAACTAGGGTTTGATGAAGCCCACTCTTCTTCCCAATCAAAAGGTTTGATCCAAAGCTCTAAGCTTCTATTTTTCTGAGGAGCTTCCAGCCTTGGTCACAGATCTAAAAAATTCCCATTTTTATAGAAGCCCTAATTTTCCACTTTTCTGATCAAAGTCTCGAACTAGGGTCTGATCAAGCCCGGCCTTCTACCCAACCAAAATTTCTGATCTTGGTCTCTAAATTTTTATTTTGATGAGTAGGATTCAGCCGTGGTCTTCGATTACAAAAATTCCAACTTTCTCCAAAGCCCTAAATTCTGGAAGCCATGAATGAAGGTACTCAAAAATAATTCTGTTTTGACAGAAATATGTACCTGATTGTTTCTACTGTAACTTTGAACTTTTCGATCCACAGTGTCTAAAAACGTTTCCTAAGATATCCTGACCTGTTATCTTTCCATCCTGATAGGTCTGACCTCAATTGGATTCTCTGAGAGAGAGTTATGCCAAATGTCGCAACGTGACCTGTTTTGGGATAATACAGGAGACCGAACTTGTACGGTATGGCACGTGTCAGTGTTTAAACTTCGGCCTCTGAAAATGTTTCCTGAGATAGTACAGTCTATGTACTACCTATCACTTTTTACGAAATTTCATTTGGAGCTTCCTAGCCCAGGTTATGACCTTTTTCCCAAGGTCACCCGATTTTGACTCAAATCTGGAAGAGACAGAAACCCTATACTATAAAGATCATAAATCACAAAGTAGAACGAATTAGAGGTTTTCCTTTGGACACAAGGTACATGGGGATGTAAAATTCGACCTGTAAAGATTTCAAATCCGAAAACTTCGCCAAAACAGATTTATAGAGAAAGTGCTACGATGACTGGTTTTTGCTATATCAAGCCCTAGCATCGTAAGTGCAACAAGTGTCATACATGCCATATCATGCCTTCTTTCAGGCTAGCTCTGATACCATGTTAAATTTTTAGAATTTACTTCAATATGATCTAGGATCTTAACTAAGAGAACAACATGTATAGCATATCTACATCATATCAATCATGGAGACAATAATGCAAGCACACAAGAGACACAAAGATTTACTTGGGGAAAACCGTAAAGGTGAAAAACCCCAATAACTTCCTCAAAAATAGATAGAGCAATGATACAACCCAAACAAGAGATAGAAATATCCTAGCAGCAGATCCTCCTCCTCGATAAGTGCGCCACTCCTCCTTGAGTGCATGAGTGAGAAGTGAGTGATCAAATAGAGTGCCTCCCGCACTCTATTTATACTTGACTTGACTTGCCTTTTACATAACTCATGTAGGCTCAAACTCAACCACATAACATAATGGTGATTGGGCCAACCCCCAATAGGGTGGTCTAATAACCCTTCGACCCACATGACTTATACAGGGCCAACCCCAACAAGGTGGTCTAATAACCCATCAAGTATAAGTTACGCCATTTACAATATAAACGACGACACTTCCGTATAGAGGAATAATACCATCTCTATAGGAGTACATACAACATACACATATATGAAATACATTCCAAAGATACATATACATCAACAAAACCCTGAGCTTGGAAGGACTTGTGCTTTCGCTTATCCTGTAGCATGTGTTTTCTATTGGGTTTAGGATGAAAATGGAACTAGGTACTTTTAAAGCCTAACCGGATCTTATCCTCAGCGTTGGGGTTTAGTGAGATATTTGGTATTTGTAATGTAATATATTCACCACTCTCTATAGCATGACTCTCCAATTAAAATGAAATGTTTCTTATGTTTTGAGATCATGCTTCGTTGGTTTAAGCTTCTATTAATCTCTTTGGTTCTCTAGTTTTTATACACATGTTTTAGTTAGCTATGTTGGGAAATCGTGACTCTGTAAACAGGATTCTTAAATTGGAAATAGCATGTATTTTTTCTTTAATATATACTTCGTTGTTTTTAAAATGGGAAACACAGAGGGCTCTGTAATTTTGGGTATTTCTTTTGATTAAGATAGTAATGACTCTACATTTTAATCCAGCGTATTGATATCTCTTTTAATGCTTATGTAACAATATGTCAAGAGCGTTATCTCTATCATTCCATGAGTTTGTTTTTGGGGTGGCCCTATCCAGTTTACAGAACAAAATCCTTGTAATTGGTGAGGGCATAGAATGCCTCTGTAATTACTTTGATTATTAAAAGGATGGAAAGATTTAAAGATATATTAATTATGCAAGCGCTACTTATGTTCCTTTAATTCATTTTCTTGTTTTGATTAAAGAGGTCAGGGTTTATTTCAACACGGTAGCATTTGGGGTCTGCCCATCCATTGGCTAGGTTTAATAAGTGAAGCATAATGGGATCCCGAGTATTTTACGTTGGTATTTAATTCGTTTTTAATTTAAATGTGTGGTATAAAAATTTTATGTTGCATTGATCTTTTTATTCAAGTCTGAGATCCTACAAAGTCTCTGGCAACGATTTGATTGATTAATACAATGGGTAGTTTCAATGTTGGTTTGTGTTTTAGTTCTTTCTAATTAATAAAATTAAATGTTGGTTTTAAATGCGTTTTGGTAGGGTTTTGTGGATCCTTGGGAGATCTCTGTTTGTAGTTTTAAATAATAAATAATTAATTTTATAGTTTGCATTCTTTATAAAAACAAGCCCTAAAGTTCTAATGTTTAAGGAATTATAATACAAAGATTATTTGGAACTGATGTGATCCTGTATAAAATAATCAGCATAAGATAAGTTCTGTAAAAATAAATCTTGGAAACATTTTAAAGGGAGACTCGGTTTACGTAGAGATCCAACAGAGGCTAGCACAGCTAGCTCCGCTAGATCTTTACACTCAAATTTAAATACAGGGTTGATATTAAATAAAGTCTTTAAATAGAAACATATAAATGGACTAAGA
Source organism: Larix kaempferi (assembly GCA_027924585.1). NCBI lineage: Eukaryota > Viridiplantae > Streptophyta > Pinopsida > Pinales > Pinaceae > Larix > Larix kaempferi. The sequence continues at coordinate 7,068,210 of BSBM01000042.1, read as the reverse complement.
TAATTTAATGATTCACCCTGGGAGCCCATGCCATTCATCCCTTTCTCCATAAAAGGAAATCATATTATAACTACAGCAATGAAAGTGATGTACAATACTTTTAAATTTAAGTCCTAATTTATCCAGCTGTAAAATAAAATGTAGTTTCATACCTGATTCTTGTATCTTAGCTTTCCTTTGAAGAACCTGCACACTCAAACACTAGTTAATGGAACAAAATTCCTTTTGGTTGACCTATAACCATGGACTAAATAAATTTGGAACTACCATGTTCCTCCCAATGATGACCCTTAGAACCATTCGTGTTCTAACTTGACCTCCCCGAGCTGGTTCCAACATGCAATAGGAAAATAGAGGACATAGGGCAGACTATTGATGATGATCAGATCTTGGAAATAATAAGCTTCTTTGGTTCTGTGGACAATTCTTTTCTTTTACCATAAGATAATGATAGAGAGAAAAGATGATCTCTCACTTTGGGAATTGTCTTCTTTATATAGGTGAATTTTTTGGAATATAGCTGTTGAGTTAATAATAATATTTCTAATACTAACTTCAGTTTTTATTTTAATTTTGAATTATAATATATATAAAAGATATTTTAACTAATTACTCACTCCTAGTTTATCTAGGACTTTTAACTTGTTCCTTTATGAATTTTATTTTAAAGAAACTTTTATAATTCATTTCCTTTGTTACAACTATGTGTTTCTATGAGTTAGATCACAAAATTTTCTTTATATTTAATAATAATATAAATAAATATCTTATGCATGTATTTTATGCATATTATTTATACATAAGTGAGACTTCTTTTATAAATAATGAGTCTGATTATTTAATTAATTAAATAACATAATAACTCTTTGGTAATTAATTAATACAAGGACCAATTCTTTGGAAAAGGTCTTTTGGTAGGTTTGGATCGTCGACTAGATTAGGTAACTCTAGGTCCCTATTGCATGTTGGATTCCCTCATTTAACATGGTAGTTTTCACATTCCTTCATTGGAGATAGAAATGATTTATTTAACCAATTAAATAATTGTGATGAATAGTAGTGCTATTCAAAGTCTTCTTGACTAAACACTTTCAAGATCAAGTAACCCCGAGTTCTCTTCAGATATTTGGCTCAACATTCTCACATGGGCGTTATGCTAGTGCAATTCCAGAGCATCCCGCTCAACACTAGTACTAGAATGTGTTTGTGAAGCACATCTAAAAATACGAATGGCCTTGGATCCGGTACTTACTATCAAGCTTGTACTACTCCAGGGCTTATGTCCAACACTCTATGTACATCGAGGCTTATGTCCAGTACATAATAAAAGTCCTCTATGTACATCGGGGCTTATTCCCAGTACATAGGTAATCCATGTGCTCTAGATTCCATGCTGAACACATCATAAAATTCAATCATGTATACTATAGCTCTGCACAATATGTAACAAAATATCATCTCAGTATAATACGGTCTTGTGCTCAATCTCATAATAAATCATAAATCAAATACATTGGGGCTTTCTACCCAGTATATAACAATAACCTGCATCTGTTAGGGTCCATGCCCAAATATGTATATCTATAACAACAGTACGTCATGTGCATCAAACTTATGCCCATTATATAATAAAAGTAAAATATGTGCATTGCGGCTTATGCCCAGTATATCAAAATAACTCATATGCATCGGGGCTTTCCGCCCAATATATAACATCAATATAAACATCAAAATTCGGGATATTGCATCTGGTAACATGCATGTACAGTAAATCATTAGATATTAATGGCGAGAAATAGATAGTTCACAAATGAATAAACATAATCTGATCTAATCAATGAAATCATTAGATAATTTCAGAATTTAAGTGTATAGAACCAGAACTAAGCTACGCTATCCACATCCAGTTTAGAAATTCAATCAATAGAACCAATTATGAGGGATGCAATCATTAGGTATTACCTCCAGAAAAATGTTTCAGAATAACAATCAGATCCTGAGCTATACAATGCAATCATTAGGTATTAGCAACAAATATTCCAGAAAATGAATAAATGAAACCAGATATAAGCCGGGCAATCATTTGATATTAGCTCCAATGAGCACACATGTCAGAAGAGAAATAAACAGACTCTGAATTAAACAATACAATCATTAGCTATCATCTACATAAATCAAACCTTTCAGAAATAAATAGCAGAACATAGATCTAAGCAAGAGAAAATCAAAGCTAAAGGTCATTGTTCCTCCCAACCAACTCCTAGAGAAGCCAAACTACTTGCTTTGAAACCCACAAGCTTGTTTGTTGAATCATAAGGACAAAGACTTGTTCTCAAAGTCCCTCTTGTAGGCTAGCTCACAACCTCACTTCACCATAAGCCTCCTTCTTAGTGTGTGAATCCAATACTCATCGTATTGTCTCATTCATCATGAACCTCATGTTTAGTGGATGACAATGTTGATTTATAGAATTTTCCTAGGACTAGGACTTAGGTCGTTCATGAGCCTCATGCACATAATGCTCCAACAGGGGTCATGACCTGCATGTTTGGGGGGAGATGCCTCCTGCATAATGTGCACCTTTAATAGGATGGCTTGCGTTATTGGGTTTCTCCTGACACTTGTCTTTTCCTCCTTGTGGGTCAGCAAACACTCTTCAATGACTCCTCTCATCTTTGATCCCCCTTATTTAATTATTTAAAAATAATAATAATTATTTCACAATTGTTTTGACATCGCTTGGTCAATTAATGCCAAATGAAAATAATAAGATAAGGTTTTATAAAAACAATAATAATTAGGGTTCCTAGGGGTGTTACATACACCCCCCCTTAAAGTTTAACACTGTCATCGATGTTACTTTTCAAACTTCATTTGCATCCTTATGAAACATAAATGGATATGCCTCCTGCATATTACTTTCCAATTCCCAAGTAGCCTCTTCTGGGATAAGGTGCTTCCATTGCACCTTGACTTGTCCAATGGTGTGGTTCCAGAGAAAAAGTTCTCTCCTCTCGAGAATACATTCTGGTCCCACCTAGAACTCTCCTTTAGGTTCCACCTCAAACTCTCTCTGAGTTCTTTATAAATCAACATAGCTCTTTTGTCTATCTTGATCTATCTTCAAGTTGTGTTGTACCTGTTTCACTATTAGTTCTAGATCTTTCAAAATTTTAGGATCTAACATTGGTCTATCAACAGGGCCTATCCCATGAAATTTGAGTGTTACACTTCTGTCCATAAGGCATCCCAAATGGACTCATTTTTTTAGAGGCATGAAAATGATTATTATATGCAAACTCAACAAGATGTAAATATTCTTCCCATTTACTAGTTTTTTCCATTACATACATTCTAAGCATCCCTTCTAAAACTTGGTTTACTCTTTCGATTTAACCATCAGTATGAGGATGACATGGAGTACTAAAATTTAATTGAGTATCCAAACCTTTAAATAAATCTTTCCAATAATTTCCCATAAACTTTGCATCCCTATCAGAAATTACAACTTTAGGTACACCATGCAATCTGAAAATTTCTTTCATAAAAATATCGACAATATTAATAGCTTTGTAAGTAGATTTAACTAGAATAAAATTTGCTTCTTTACTAAGGTTATATACCAAAACAATAGTTGAATCATTTTGTTTATCATTCTTAGGAAAACCTGTAATAGAATCCAAGCTAATAACGTCCAACTTCAATTACAAAATGGGTAAAGGCTATAGCAATCCGACTGGGTGCTGATGTTCATCCTTAACTTGTTGACATTCAATGCATCTAACAATATATTTTGCTACTTAATTTTACATCTTAGGCCAAAAGAATTATTTTCTTAATATAGTAATCATTTTCTGATATCCAAGATATCCCGAATATGGTATTTTATGCATTTCATTCATGATTAATGACTTGACCTCTTTTGAATTAGGTACATACAATATATTCATAAACACTAACATTTCTTTCTTGTTAAGACTAAATCCTGATTTTACTTCTTTTGTCTCATTTTCTGTTGTTCTTTCTTTTAGTTGTTGATATTATTTATCAAATTTTATTGTTGTTATGATTTCATCCTCCAGATTTGTTTCATAGTTGCTACTTGCAGTTACACAAAGCATATTTGCATGGAGACTTAATGCATCAACCACTTTATTTTAGTTTCCTTTTATATGTTTAATTTCAAAATCATATTCACTTAGGAAAGACAACCATCTAGCTTGTGTAGCATTTAAATTTGGTTGGCCAAATAAATATTTTAAACTAACATTATCAGTCATTAGTAAGGATCTTCTTCCAATAAGATAATGTCTCCACATTTTAAGTGCATGAATAATGGCAGCTAACTCTAAATCATGAGTAACATAGTTATTTTTGCGTTCTTTAAGTTTTCTTGATTCATAGGCTACCACATAGTTGTCTTGCATTAGAACTCCACCTAGACCCTATTTGCATGCATCAATGCATATAACAAAATATTTATAGGGGTCTGTTATATTTAGGGTAGGAGTTGCTGATAATAAATGTTTTAGTTTATTAAAGATGTCTTCACATTTCTCATTCCATTCAAATTTATTACCTTTCTTTTGTAATGGAGTTATAGGATATGCAATTTTTGAAAACCCTTCAATAAATTTATGATAAAACCCAGTGATTTCCATAAAATATCTAATGTTAGATACATCCTTAGGCACAAGCCATTCCATGATGGCTTTAACTTTATAGAGATCCACTGATATACCATCTTTAGAAACCACATGTCCCAAGTATTGAATTTTATCTTTAAAGAAATCACATTTATTAAATTTAACATCTAGTTTTTGTTCTCTTAATACTTGTAGGACTATTCTTAAATGTTCTTCATTCTCTTGTTGAGTTTTAGAATAGATTAATATGTCATCAATGAAGACGACCACAAATTTATACAAATGTTTACTTAATATACTCTTCATTAGACACATGAAGGGTGCTGGAACATTTGTCAACCCAAAAGGCATTAGGACAAATTCATAATGACCATACCTGGTGCTAAAAGTTGTCTTCTGTATATCTTCATCCTTAAATCTGACTTGATGATATCCGGATCTCAAGTCTATCTTTGAAAATATTGTTGGTCCTCGAAAGTGATCAAATAAGTCAACAATCCAAGGTAAAGGATATCTGTTTTTAATTGTCATTTTATTAAGTTGTCTATTGTCTATGCATAACCTTATTGTACCATCCTTCTTCTTCACAAACAACACTGGTGCTCCGTAAGGAGAAACACTTGGTCGAATGTACCTTTTATCAATTAACTCTTGAATTTTTGCTTTTAATTCATTAAGTTCCAAGATGTTCATATGATAGGGATCTTTTGAAGCTGTGACTACTCCCGGTATTAAATCAATAGTAAAATCAATATCTATTTTTAGAGGAAAACTGGGAATTTCTTCTGGAAACATATCTTTAAAATATTTTAAAACAGGAAAACCATCATTTTTAATTTCATTATTTTTATCTCTATCATCAATTATATGAACATCATACACTTTACAGCCTTTGCAGAAAGATCTCTTCATTTGTAAAGTAGAAATTTATCTAATTGTAGTTTTCCTTGGAATTCCTTTAACTATCATTGGTCTACTTTCTTCATCTATGCATGAGAAATTTTTATCATAGCAGTTCAGAATTACTCCATGCTTTATTAACCAATCCATTCTTATCAATAAATCATAATATCCTAAAGGTGAAATATTTAAATCAGCATATGTTGTGAAACTATTCATACTAAATTCACATCCTTTTACAAAACTAGTCACTTTCTTTTCGTTCGTCTAGCAAGTTGAACTAACCAAGACTTTCCAAATTTACTTTGTTGTAAATTACACAGTTCTACAACTCTAGGTGAAGCATATCTTAAATTTGCACCTGTATGAATCAACATAGAGACTGGTTTATATTTTAACATACCTTCAATTTCTAACATTGATGTTTGATGTTCTGCTTGCATGTTTTCCAATGCTGCACAAATTCTGGGCATGCTCCTTGCTACATATCCAACCATAGTATTTTATTGAACATTGTGAATGTTGTTAAATATTTTTCTTCTGTCTAGACAATTTTTAAAGTAATGTGGTTTGCCACATTCCCAACATTTTAAAAGTTCCTTTTGGACCATGTTTTTATTATAACCAATAGGTGCTTCTCTTTCTTTCATTACTCTAGGATTTTGTGTCTTAAACCCTCTTAAGTTATTTCTTTGATAGTTTTGATGATTATTCCCGAAAGTATTATTAAATCTCATAATGTTTCTTTTATGTTCAAATCTTTCATGTTTTATGTTTTTCCAACTTGGTAGGTTGTCTCTCTTATTCTTATTTTGATCATAACAGAAAATTTCCTTCCTCATGGCTTCAGCCAATGTTTTAGGATTGTCATATTCAATTCTTTCTTCGTAATTGTTGGTAAAAAGATGAGAAAACGTTGTACTTTAGGTTTTTCATCGACAATATAATGCACATAACGTAACAAACTTGGAAATTTACTACACAGTTCCTTCATTGTAAGAATTCCTAGTTTCAAATCATAAAACTCTTTATCTTTTTCTTCATAATATTGTTCTGGCAAGTATTTTATTTTAAATTATTTCTTAAAAAATTTCCAAGTTAAGTGGAGTTCCTTAATGCATATCACCTTCTTGATACCTTGCCACCAAATGTCGGCTTTTCCCGTCAGATTATAAATTTCCATCTTTGCTTTTAATTCATTAGAGTAATTGTAAATCTGAAAGTACTTCATTCCTAATAGTCAAGCTTCTGCTTCTTCTTTGGTTTCAATCTCACCATTAAATATAGGAGTTTTTATCTTCTTAAATTCATCGGAAATATATTCATACAGTTTAATTTTCCTACAATACTTATTACCATCACTACTTTCACTAGATTCTTTGTAAGTCTTTTTACTCTATTTAGGTGAAATTCTACTTGAAGACTCAATTTCACTATCAAAAAAATTTAACTTCCTTGCCTTGTGTTTATAAAATGAAATCATTCATGTCTCTTTATCAGACCCTTTCTTCTTTTATGCTTCTTGATTATGTAATTTTGTTAACAAGACATGGTTTAAGTCCTCTTGTGATTTACGAATTCATTCATTATCTTTCTTAACCCTTTGTATTTTTACTATTTTTAACAATTCAGATGGGTTATCATTCCTATTCTCGTTTAGATGAACCCATAGATTATCATCATTTATGTTTTCTTCTTCATTATTTACTTGTTCTGTAGGATGGAATTCTTCTTCAATTGACATTTCAATATCTTCCATAGCTCCTGCAAAATCAAGGTTTTACTTCTCTTCTTAATCATAAGAGAGTCGACCATAACACCTAAGTTAGTTTTCTGTTTGTACTTGTGTTCAATGTTGAGTCCTTTAGGCCAAGTGTTGTATCCATGATCTGATACCATTATGTCACATACTCCAAATTATATAGTGGACTTTAAGGCTAGGGTTAAAAGTATGTCAAGGTTCTGTTCTTGATCAATCATCAATAATCATTATAAGCATTGTAAGCATGCATCACTAAACATCATTAAGCATCATTAAGAACTATGAGAACTATTAAGCATCATAAGTATTATAAGCATCATTAAGCATTACAAACATCATTAAACATTATAGGAATTAGAAGAATCATTAATAAGTGTTAATAATATCCACATAATTAGCAACCAAAGGGTTTAAACTATTACCAAAACCCCTTGTGGATTCCCAAAACTAACTATGTACATTTACGATTCCGCAACCCCAGCTTCTGCAATTGCAGATGCGGGTTGTAGAACCCCAAACTTCGGCCTTTTTACCTTACTCTTCCACAATATGCAATCCGCATTGCGGATGCGGGTTGTGGAACCCAAAAATTGACCTCTTTTATTTATGGTTCCACAATCTGCAATCCATATTGTGGATGCGGGCTGCAGAACCCCCAACTACGACTACTTTACTTTATGGTTCCATAATCCGCAATCCGCATTGCAAATGAGGGTTGTGGAACACCCAATTCTGTTCATTCACAACACGTATCCGTAATCTGATTTCAATAATTGCAGATACGGGATTGAAGAACCCCCTCAACCCGATGGTTTCTCATGATGGGTCCGCAATTCGACTTATGCATTGCGGAATCAAGATTACAGAACCCTAAAATTTCTAGGTTAAAAAGATGATATTTCTAGTTGTGGACTTGGTGAAATCGAAGGCTCGGAGAATCCAGATCTTAGGTAAAGTTTGAACATTTAATTAACAAGATTTAGGGTTTCCAGAAGTATAATTATCCTCTAATTAAATCTATGTAACAGAAGTAAAATAAATGCCCATATTTTAACAACAAAGATGCCTAACCCAATCTCCCAAATTATGGACTCCTAAAACTTTAATCCATTCGGCTCTATAACAGCTCCGACAGTACAAACACTTATCTATTTGTCGCTGTATGAAAAGTATAACAATTTATTGTATATTTATCCATATATGAATAACGTTATAGATTAAAATGCCGAATCCTTAAACCCATATGCAAAGAATCCTAAACAATATTTGGCTTATAATGATGAGATGATAAATAGACATTGATGCATGATTGATATAACTTCTGAATATAAACTGAGACAACTTCATCCTAGTGTTTGAATATTTTTGCATGCAAGTCCATAAATGAATAAGAAAATCTACAGTAATAAGTAATGTATAGTAAATAATTATATCATAAGAAAGATATCGTTTATGTTAATATGCATAAGCAAGATCACATGCATGAGTAAGATAAATCAGAAATGCACAGTAAAAACATTTTATGAATCATGCATAAGCCAATTAATCATTCCTGAGTAACATGCATATGCCAACTAATCATTTATGGTAACATGCATGTACAGTAAATCATTAGATATTAATGTTGAAATATTGTAACTTAGAAGAATATTCTATTTGTACTTTATTATTATTCGGAGATGTTTTATTCCTCCGTCGGGATGTATTTATTATATTTAATAATGTAGAGTCATTGAGGTAAAACCTCCCATGTAAGTCAGAGCATTAGTTCCCCTGGACTCAGTTGTAATGGGGTGTTTAAGTCCACTAGAGAAGACGACCTCATTCGTAATTGGTCATTTAGTTATGAGGATGACCTAGCTGGGTAAAATGTCAAATGAGAGATAAAGTATAAATAGAGGAGGTGTTCTCCTCATTTGATACACACTCACTTGTTGATTATGCACTATGTAATACCCCATTTTGACCCTTAGGATATATTAGCTTTTAATGTAAATATTGTATACATGTTATGTATGTTTTCCTAGCATGGAGCTCAAGGCCAAGGCCCCACTAGTGGAAGCTCGAATTTTATTTAAAGGCAAGTATTATACATTATGTTACCCATGTGCTATTTAGCCATGGAACATTGTAAAAATGATGTAAATAAACATCATGCAATAAAATACTAAAACAGGTTATGGAGGCAACGAATGAGAAGGTGCCATGTGTATCCACTAGGGAGTGGTGAGGGGGCTGTGGGATTGAACCATAGGCTTCCATATGTCACCTTGAGAATGCATTTGACTTTCCTTGCTGACATTTAATTATGTTGTAAGGAACTGGTTGAGGATTTCAGTCCATGGCTTCAAAGGAGCATGGGCAGCCCAGAAATTCGTATGGCAGCATATGGGCTCTGTTTTCTTGTGCCATAAGTCACTCTACCTCATGGGAGTTGCTTCTTCCTCATTCTCATTCCAGTGTGGAAGGACCCAGTATCATTTTCCATCCAAAAACGAATTCCAGTAGTGATCAAAACCAGAAATCGCAACTTTGCAAGAACCCACGTTTTGAAGAGCCAAAAACACCTAGATTTAGTATTTGACAGTGAAATCCAATGGGGGATCCATAGATATGAATCTTGGGGCGAATTTGGGAGCATTACCTACCCCGAAATCCATTGGAAAACCCAGTTTTTATATCCCAGAAACCAGTGACGGGATTGAGTTATTCGTTGATAGAATGGTGAGAAATCCAAGTGTGGTTGTTCGAACAGAGGATTGGATTACTTGAATTTAGATTGAGATGTCTGTAGCTCTATGGTTGAGCTCACTGGCTTAGCATTGCCCTCCTTTATCTTTCATTTGCTAGATAAACCCAACTGTGAGTTGGCTTAGCATAGCTGTTGAGTGAAACCATGCCTGAGAGTGAGCCCGGCTAGTTACTCCTTAGTGGATACATAACCCAGCTCGGGGGTGATCTCTCAGCTGAAAGAATATAGGATAGATAGAGATCTATAGTTGGGTGGAACGTTGCTCTCACATATCTAGTTGTTTGGATAGCTTCATCTTCCAGATAAGTGTTTTCTGTGATTTAAATTATATGGATTCTGTTTCTTGCAATGTGTTAATTTAGAATGATAATTGTTCATGTTAATGGAATTGATATGAAGTCTGTGCATAGCATGAGAATAGGATGGATTCTCTGCTTGTTGATTTATCATTTGCTTGAGATAAATATGCTGATGCATTTCAGTTTGTGTGTGCAATTGTGTTTATTTCCACTGTGTATATATTGATTATGTATTTGCACACAAAAGTTTTTAATTGTTATGAATTTCTTAGTAATGAACGGGGCTAAGATTGCCAATAAGCCTGGTAGGTTGGTCATGTTTCCTTTGTAGGATCATATGTGTTGGAAGGGGATGTGACACAGTAGGAGAGAGAGAGAGATATTTGGGAAGGAGAAGGAGCTCTTGTTTCGGGATTTCATCTTTCTACTTGTTGATCATCTATATTGAGGAATTTTTGCTCGGTTTTCTACCCCATGAGGGTTTCCGAGGATAAATCTGTGTCTCTTGTGTTTATGTTGTGCTTGTTAATCTTTCAGTGATCCTGTATATGCTATTGTTGTGAAATTGAATTGAAAACTGATGCTATCTATATTATCATATTGAATCTTAACATGGTATCGGAGCTATCCTAAAAGAATGCAATGTATGGAATTTATGACACTTGTTTCACTTGCAACAATTTGAAAGCTAGGGATTTGTATAGAAAAAACTAGTCATCATGGAACTTTCGCTATAAATCACTTTTTGCAAAGGTTCAGGATCTGAAATGTGGATAGGACAAATATGACATGTTCCTATACCTTTTTTCTGAGTTTCAGCCTCATATTCGTTGTACTTTCTGAGATATGATTTGTACAAGCTAGGGTTTCTTCCTCTTCCAGAATGAATCCCTAAACAGGTGACCTAGGTAAAAAGGCCAAATATTGGGATAGGGAGCTCCAAATGGAATTCTGTAAAAATTGATAGTTAGGGAATGGACTGTATTTTCACAGATCCTAGTTTCAGAGTTTGAAGTGGAAATAGTGACACATGGAACATCGTACAAGTTCTCTATGTTGTTTCATCTTATAAACCAGTCATGTTGGGAAACTTAGGCATATCTCTCTCATGGAGAATCCAATAAAGATCAAACCTATGGATTTGGATATATGAAAGGGGCTATGACAGGACAAGGTTTCAGATTCTTGATCCAAAATTTCAGAGATACATGAGAAACAATACGACATATCTGAAATGGCTCAACAGAGGAAATTAAAGAAGAGGAGGAAGAATCTCTCACTTAGGGTTTTCAGTTTTTAGGTATGGAAGCACCTGATACAATGTTGGAGACACCTAATGCAACATTGGAAACTTTGAAAATGGATTTGGAATCCATTCATCATAGATATTAATCTTCCATCAAAATGTTGTGGGAGGAAGGAGATTAAAAATTAGGGTTTCCAAGTAAGAAGAAACCCTAGCAAGGTTGGGATACTCATAGGGAAGCAATGAAGGATGTTTAAATGGCATTGATATTCTATCATATTAGCACCATGAACCTATATAATATGTTTACAAGTGATCTAACATGGATGATTAGTGTTTTACCCTTATAGAAAAGACTACAAGCAATCTCGATAGGCATGACTTGAGGAGATGCAGGTATGTTTTGAAATCTGTTTCATTTATTTAATGATTAAGTTCATGATGTGTTTGTATTCATATTATTGACGTTAGTAAAATCATTATTAATTTTAGATCACCTTAGTAAAAGTATGAATGCATGTGAATGATAGAAGACATTCATTGATTAGGGTTATGACACTTATGATTGTACTAATGCACTTGTGGTGTTGTATGAGGATGATGTTGTCTGCTAACATGAAAAGTACATCAAGAAATAAAAATCAAGTTATAGATCAAGAATATATGACCATGGTGACATGAAGAAAAAGACTCATCCATAGTCACTTATGAGGTATGTATAATTTGGTTCTACAATGGCTAACTTATGAGATATGCAGGTTACTAGCACAAGGTATCTAAATCATTGAAGAGAACAAAGAAGACATTCTTTGGGTATGTTAAACATAAATAGCAAGCATGATAATCGAGGTATGTTTTCCTATATCGAGTTAGAATCCTACCTTGTGTTAGGATCTTATATAAGTATACTTTTGTATGATTGATAATGATTATTCATGAAGTTATAAGTTTGAGTAATGAAGGGTTTAGGCATATTATCCTTCTTAGTTTGATTAATGATAACACAAACTAGAAGAGTTACCTATGTATGAAATGATCATGACCATATATGTTTAATATTATTTAGAATCATAATGTTTTGATAGTATTGACATTATACTAATGAATGTATGATTATGTATGAGATCTTGAGGAAGACACAATGATGAAACTACTACACACTTAAGCATGCATAGGTACAGAATGGATAGAAGTTCAAAGACATATAATCATGATGCTATCATAAAGGGAAAATAGAGATCAAGAAGGAGGCCACCACACAAACATAAAAGATAAGTATTTGAGTTGTTATTTGAATTAATTATTGAATCTCTGAATAGTTAATGATATTGATCGTAATAGTTGTATGCATATTTGTATTCCTACAATCAGCAAATATATCATGCATAGTGTAAGCATTCATATAGCATTGAACAATATACTACTAATATGCAAACGATGGGTAAGTTGGACAAACATTCCATTGTTGCTTGTCTAGAATGAAACCTCTTTGCTAACATACTAGGAGCTATGCATAGTATGTTCTAGTAGAGATGGAAGGCATATAGATAGCCATTGTATTCATACAAGATATGGAAAAGTGTTTTGCCAAAGTATTGGTCAAGATAGTTGCATAACTATGTGAATCATATCAGTATGCGTAATGGGTTATCATTGAAATGTCAACATGATTTGATGATTATGAAGTGTTACTAATCATGTAATTAAATTTTATTTGTGGGAAAGATCATGTGCTATGATCTACAAAAGAAGGATGATGAACAATTGTTCCAAAGAACAAGTGATGAATGTTCAGCAAGAAGATTTACAAATCAAACATACTATAGAAGTACAAAGGAAGGCTTGTGGCTAGAGGATTCTCTTAAAAGGAGGGAGAGGATCATGATGAGATGTTTGCTCCAGTGGCTAGACACACTTCCATAGATATATTACACCCATGGATGAAAAGATCGTTCTCTTGAATGGTGTAATTGAAGAAGAAGTGCATATCTAGAAAACTCCAAGGATTTGATAGAGAATCACATGATTGAAGAAGGCTTTGTATGGGTTCAGTAAGTACCCAAGATCGATAGTCATTTGATGAGCTTGATGATCACCACGGGTCATGCAGATTTTAACCTTTGCTACAAGGTTGAAGATGGTTTCTATATACAAATGGATGCAAGAAGGAACTGACCATAGAGTTTGAGTGATCTTGAGGCTCATATCAGTAGACCCATCTGACAGGAGATGGCACGGATAGATATGCAAAAGATCACTCAATGCAGAGTGTGTCAAAGAGGGAGGACAATACTCAGATGTAGAAGACTCCACTTAAGAGGGAGTACATATCAGAGTTAAAGAATATTGGCATGATTCTTGGGATTATATATGTGGCTGAGATCATATGAGAATTTTCCTTAGCCAAGGAAAATGTGAAGTAGAGATTTGGGATAATGGATAGTGGTTTCTACAGTTTACAGACAAATGAATGGTTCACTGATATATTTGACGAATACCAGGACATATATATGCCTTGCTGTGAACACCCTAAGTCAGTATCTAGTTGATCCTAGATGTGTTCACCTGGGAGTTGCAATGCATGTGATGAGGTACCTGAAAGGTATGATAGACTTTGGTCTATACTATGTTGGAGATCATGACTATAGATTGTATGGTATATATATGCAGATTGGGCCGAAAGTGTCTCAGACAGGAACAACACATCAAGTGGATGTTATTGTCTGGAATTTGCCATGATCTCATGGTTTAGCAGGAAGCAGTCCAGTGTGGCTCTTAGCACAGCTGAAGGGAATATATAGCAGCTTGCTCTGCTAGTTGTAAAGCCATATGGCTTCAGAAGTTGTTTTCAAGACTATTTTACTTAGAGATGGACTCCACTGTGATCATGTGTGACAAACATAGTTGCATCAAGATGATGGAGAATCGAGTGTTCCATGATAAGTCAAATCACATAGAGATACGATATTTCTATATATGGGATATGGTGCAGAAGGGATCTATAAAGCTCGAGTATGTGAGCACTAATGAGCAAGTTGCTGATGTATTGACCAAACCTCTGTCTCTACTAAATTTTGAGTATTTACGAGACAAGCTTGGTGTAGTTCAAATGGACCCTCCTTGAAAGGGGGAGTGATGAGGTCGATGATGAGGATGTTTGTACCAACGATGAGGCCGATGATGAGGATGCTTGTACTGATGATGAGGTCAATGATGAGGATTCTTGTACTAATGATGAGGTCGAATATGAGGATGCTTGTACCGACGATGAGGTCGATGATGAAGATGCTTGTATTGACGATGAGCTTGATGGCAAGGATGCTTGTACCGATGATGAGGTCGATGATGAGAATGCCTATACTGAAGAGGACATCGGTGATGAGGATACCTGTACCAACTATGAGGTGGATGAGTGGTCCTTAGACTTGGTCTAAGTTGACGAGTAGATTGCATCATCCCTGGACTTTAGTCGTAAATGAATCCAGACACTTGTGTCTTCGTGAGTGGTCCTTAGACTTTGTCTAAGTTGACGAGTGGATTGCATCATCCATGTACTTTACTCCTAAATGAATTTGGAGACTTTTGTCTTCGTGAGTGGTCCTTAGGCTTTGTCTAAGTTGACGAGGGGATTGCATCATCCTTAGACATGGTGTGATGTCTTAAAGTGACAGGGATTGATCATCCCGTGAGTAGATCAGGATTGCATCGTCCTTATACATGGTGTGATGTATTAAAGTGAAAGGGATTGATCATCCTATAAGTAGATCAGGATTGCATCGTCCTTAGACATGGTGTGATGTCTTAAAGTGATAGGTATTGATCATCCCATAAGTGGATTAGGATTGTATCATCCTTGGACTTATGTCCTAAAGTGAGAGGGATTGATCATCCCGTAATTGGATCAGGTGTGTTGCATATTATGATGCTGTTGATCGAGAGATCCAGATATTGATGATGTTGTTGATCGAGAGATCTAGATGATGTTGTTGATCGAGATATCCAAATAATGATGATGTTGTTGATCAAGAGATCCAGATGATGTTGTTGATTGAGAGATCTAGATGATGATGTTGCTGTAGATGATTGAGTGGTCGAGTGTTGCAAAAGATGAAGACTCAGTACTGTAGATTTTGATGTTCCAGTACTAAAGATGTTGAAGATGTTCCAACAGCCGTCCCAATTGCTGATGATGATTGAAGAAAACTTCCACTGATTTATAGATGTATCACTATGATGTTTTTGATGACCTCTCCTTTCTCCTACAGATGTTGTTAGAATACCCTTATCGTTAAGGGGGACTATTGAAATATTGTAACTTTGAAGAATATTCTATTTGTACTTTATTATTATTCACAGATGTTTTATTCCTCCATCAGGATGTATTTATTATATTTAATAATGTAAATTCATTGAGGTAAAACCTCCCATGTAAGTCAGGCATTAGTTCCCTTAGAGTCAGTTGTAATGGGGTGTTTAAGTCCCCTAGAGAAGTCAACCTGGTTAGTAATTGGTCATTTATTTATGAGGCTAATGTAGCTGGGTAAAATGTCAAGTGAGAGATAAAGTATAAATAGAGGAGGTCTGCTCCTCATTTGATACACACTCACTTGTTTATTGCGCATTAGGAGAGAGAGAGATATCTGTGAAGGAGAAGGAGCTATGGTTTGGGTATTTCATCTTTGTACTTGTTGATCATCTATATTGAGGAAATTTTGCTGGGTTTTTTACCCCATGTGGGTTTCCCAGGATAAATCTGTGTCTCTTCTGTTTATGCCGTGCTTGTTATTCTTTCGGTGATCTTGTCTATGCTATTGTTGTGAAATTGAATTGAGTACTGATGTTATCTATCTTAGCATATTATTGAATATTAACAATTAATGGTAGGAAATAGATAGTTCAGAAATGAATAACCATACTTGAACTAAGCCATGAATTTATTAGATCCCATTTACAGTAAATAAATGGTTCAAAAATGAATAAAAAGAATCCAATATAATCAACGAAATCATTAGATAATTTCATAATCTAAGTGTATAGATCCATAACTAAGCTACGCTATCCACAGTCAGTTAAGAAATTAAATCAATAGAACCAAATCTGAGTGATGCAATCATTAGGTATTACTTACAGAAAAAAATTTCAGAATAGAAATGAGATCCTGAGCTATACAATGCAATAATTAGTTACTAGCAACAGATATGCCATAAAATGAATAAATGAAACCAGATATAATCGAGAAAATCATTATATATTAGCTCTAGTGAGCAGGCATGTCAGAAAATAAATAAATAGACTCTAAACTAAACAATACAATCATTAGCTATCATCTATAAAAATCAAACCTTTCAGAAATAAATAGCAGAACCTGAATCTAAGAAAGGGAAAATCAAAGCTGAAGGTTGTCGTTCCTCCCAACAAAATCCCAGATAAGCCAAACTACTTGCTTTGAAACCCCCGAGCTTGTTTGTTGAACCACAAGTACAAAGACTTGGTCACAGAGTCCCTCTTGCAATATAGGTCACAACCTCACTTCACCATACACCTCTTGCTCAGTGGCTGAATCCAATACTCAACATATTGTCCACTTCATCATGAACCTCTGGTTTAGTGGATGAAAATGTTTCTTTATAGCATTTTCCTAGGACCAAGACTTATGTCGTCCATGACCTTCATGCACATAATGCTACAACAGGGGTCATGACCTGCACGTTTGGGGGAAGATTCATCCTGCATCATGTGCGCCTTTACTAGGTCAGTTTGCAGTACTAGGTTTCTCTTGACACTTGTATTTTACTCCTTGTGGGTCGGCAAACACTCTTCAATGGATGCCTTCATCTTTAATCTCTTGTATTTAATTATTTAAAAATAATAATAATTCTTTCACAATTGTTTTGACCCCTCTTGGTCAATTAATGTCAAATAAAAATAATAACATATGTTTTTTATAAAAACAATAATAATTAGGGTTCCTAGGGTGTTACATACAACCCCCCTTAAAGTTTAACACCATCATCGGTGTTACTTTTCAAACTTCATTTGCATCATTTTGAAACAGAATTGGATATGCCTCCTGCAGATTACTTTCCAATTCCCAAGTAGCCTCTTCTGGGATTAGGTGTGTTGTGTAGGAAAAATAGCTTATAGTGGGGAAACGACACTACCAACTTGGGAGGGGTGACAAGTAAATACATTCATTGTCTTGCATTAGTTACAACAAATGGAAAGAGATCGATATATCAAAAGTTGTACCTTTTTAACAATGGTTGGTCCTAGATTTCGCTTGATCCTCCGCTATGATGAACCTGCAACACAAAGTTAACCTTCCTCAGCATATCTTGACTGTAATAAATATGATGAAATCAGAAACAACTTAACATCAAATACAATCAGATAAACCAAATGAACATTCAATCCAGTAGACATTCAATTTGGGACGGGAAGGGTATTTCCACCTTTTATTGTCAAACAAATGTAGATAAGTACACATATACTCGATCTGTCCAGACACTTCTGCAACCAAGTCCTAGGCTCCTACTCTTCACAATGACTTAAGAATTCCTCCAACATAACAACAGTTAAAGCATTCCTTCTAGGTCCCTCTCTCATGGCTCCTCCTTGTATTTATGGGAGAAGGTAGGCAGTTGACTTCAAGAGATGGTTGAATTGGGAGGTTGGGGAAGTTGCAGAACCAACTTCAACTAATCCCAATTAGTAATGTTAATATATTTTTTCATTTCATCTTAAGATGTGCACGGGTATGACACTAGCAAACCCACGCATGGTGTGCAACTAGTGCTCTTAATAACTAGCACATACAACGTTCAGGATATGTACGCAAGTTGTCTAGAGTGAAACCTGTGCACATTTAGGATATGTGCGTGGGTTTCCATTTATAAGAGTAGCCCACATCCACTGAAATATGCAGAAAAAAATATATTTTTCAGCTGAAGCTGTGTGATCTTAGCAGTAACTCATCCAAGGTCAACCTAGCTCTTCCATCCATAGTGTACTTTTGTGTGATCGACAGAGCAATGTGATCACGGACAAAGAAGTGCATATTTGACCTATAAAAAGGTGCTTCCATTGCACCTTGACTTTCCTGATGGTGCGGTTCCGGAGAAAAAGTTCTCTCCTCTCGAGAATACATTCCGGTCCCACCCGAAACTCTCTTTGAGTTATTTTTAAATCAACATATCTCTTTTGTCTATCTTGAGCTATCTTCAAGTTGTGTTGTATGTGTTTCATTGTTAGCTCCACATATTTGAAAATTTCACAACCTAACATTAGTCTATCAACATGCCTACTCAAAGAAATTACAGTGTCATCTCAGCAGTAACTCATCCAAGGTCAACCTAGCTCTTCCATCCATAGTG
The DNA here is from genome assembly GCA_027924585.1 of Larix kaempferi. Lineage (NCBI taxonomy): Eukaryota > Viridiplantae > Streptophyta > Pinopsida > Pinales > Pinaceae > Larix > Larix kaempferi. The sequence continues at coordinate 7,049,232 of BSBM01000042.1, read as the reverse complement.
TCCTTTTGTGTGATCAACAGAGCAATGTGATCACGGACGGAGAAGTGTATATTTGACCTATAACAAATGCCCCCTAATGTGTGAGATCAGAGAGAAATGTTTCCAAAATACATTATAATTCCAAGTCAGAGGAGAAGCAAGAAACCACAGAACCAAGCCACAAAAGTGTTAAATTTTGAGCATTAATTCACAATACTCTAGGATCTTCACTAAGAGAATAACATATACAGTATATCAATGCATGACAATCACAATAAGCATTAAAAGCATCACAAGAATCAAAAGTATGAGAAACAAGAGACATAGAGTTTCTGTGGAGAAAACCCTAAGGTGAAAAACCCCACAACTTCCTCAGAGATAGAGAGAGCAATGGCTCATCCAAAGTACAACCAAAATACACTGAGATAGTCTCCTAGTAGCAGATGATCCTCCTCCTCACTAGTGCACCACTTTCTAAGCGAGAGAGATATGACTTTCCGAATGATCTAAATAGAGATCACCTGATCTCTATTTATACTAACCTGTTTTCCCAGTGACCTTATGGGGCCGACTTGTCTAACTAGGTACATCCACATTATAATATATATATTTCAGGGCTGAGCCCACACATGGTGGTCTAATAACCCATTGGAAAGTACACACACTTGCGACACTTGTCAATCCACATGATGACACTTCCTTATAGAGGAATAACACATCTCTAATAAGGGTACAATAAATATATATGAAATACATAGATGAAATACATGTTCGGATATCCACATCATCTTTTTCAGGATCTTGCATGCAATTAGGGTTTGCATGCAAAATCTAGGGTTTGCATGCACCTGCATGCACTTGCATGCATCCCAGTCACCAGTTTCATGCCTCCAGCACCTTATCCACCTTATTCTAGCACTCGAGAGCCACTTACTACAGAGTTTTATCCCTCATAGGCTGAAAGGCACCCACTTCTCACCTACTGCTAGAGAAGGGCGCACTTGTTCACCTACCACTGCAGTTCCACTTCAGTTACATTCAGTTAGCTCCGATTCTCCCTGATTTGAGGCTAGTTTCACTCCCGACTGACTGTTTCACTTCCGTTGGACCTCCAGTTTGACTAGATGACTTGTTCTGACTTCAGTTAGTCTCCCATGCGCCCCCCACTGAGCCTCCTTCCCTTAATCAGTGCTACACACTTCAGTTAAACATGACACACTCAGTTAGACTCAGATTGACACCTGGATGACTGGTTCTTGTGCATTGATGACCACCACCGATTGATGATGAGGACTCCTAGTTGGAGTCAAGCTACTCCATTCAGTGATTCAAATGGCCTACTTAGCCAATTCGAATCGCTCATTGAAAGTATTGTATTCTATTGTAATTCATTAACCCTTATTGGGATATTGAGCACTGCTGCATGTTTTGCACAGTTTTGCACCATATTTTCTATGTTCATCTGTTGTGATTGATTTACTTGTTCATTAGATCTGTTGTGACTAATTTTACATGGTATGAGAGCCATTGCAGGGACAAGATCTCTTTTCTACAGGTGTTTGTACAAGAAGATTTGACTGAATTGCTCAAATTGCAAAAATTTTTGGCATGAGATATCTCAAGGGCATTCGCTCATGTGCATGCAAAGCTTGAAAACTATTCCAATACCACTCCATAAGCTTGAGTTTCCACATAATTCCTGGATCTGATACATTGGACCCATTCAACATTGTTTGATCTCCAATCCCAGGTGTGATGCAACTCTAAAAGGGTGGATTGTTCGACCTTATTGTGTTTGTTTTATTGTGATTTGCAGGTTTATTGTCTCCATCAATTGCACTCGCTACATTGTGCATGCAAGCTTCCCTACAGCAATTGCATTCGCTATATTGTGCATGCAAGCCTCTCCTACATCAGTTTGACTCGCTCCTAGCAATGGAATACTCTTCTTCAAAGCCTATCCTCACCCCATTCAATTATTTTGATTGGAAAGATGATATGGAGATCATATTACGTTCAAAAGGTTACTACCGAGTCACTGTTGGTCTTGAATTGGAGCCAAGCAATCTATCAGATAGAACCAAACACTACAACAAGCTTGATGAAGCTTATGGTCTTCTTTGTCTCTCCATCTCCAAAGATCTTCACTTCCATCTCAGTGGATTGAAGACTCCAAAAGCTATATGGGAGCAACTTGAAACACTATTTGGCAAGCAGGATGAGCTTAGGGCTTTTCAATTAGAGAATGAATTGATTGCCCTTAGTCCTGAGAATTTCGAGACCATCAATGAATTCTTCACAAAATTCAAGAACTTGAACTTGCAATTGAAGAACAGTGGAGTTATCAAAGAGGATAAACAATTGATCCTCTCCATTCTAAGCAAGCTTGGGAAAGATTATTCGGTATTTGTCTCTACTTTCAATTCCGGTCGGCTAACTACCCCGAATTGGAAGATGCCTGCCTTGAATGCCTTCATTGAGTCCATCACAAAAGAGCATGACAAGTTGATTCAAATGGGGTCCATAAGCTCCAAAGATTTAGCCCTATATGTTCAAGGACCCAAGATCTCGAATGGTAAAGGAAAGCAAAAGAAGGAGAAGCCCAAATTCGATCCTCACAAGCAAAAAGACAAAGGCAAGCAAATGGATGCACCATCCAGTTCAAAATCCAAGCAAAAGGGCAAAGAAGGTAACCAAAAATCTAAATGTACTTATTGTAACCGTGGCTTTCATCCTGAAAGTTCATGTATGAAGAAGACTATAGATCAAATGGCCCTCCTTTTGGAAAAGAACAACATAACCCTTCCTGATGGTGCAAGGAAGAAGGATAGGAATGATGATCATGAAAGAGGACAAGCACTCATGGCAACGGTTTCGAAGCCCACTACTCTCTTGATAGATTTGGGTGCATCAAATCATATGGCTGCAAATATTGATTCTTTTTCCTCATTCGATCCAAACAGCTCCATCCCCATCCATTTGGGAGATGACTCAAAAATTTCTTCAAAGGGAAAAGGTACGATTCATGTAGAACATGGAAGCTTTTAGAATGTTCTCTATGTGCCTTCCTTGGCTTCAAATATCCTTTCTGTGTATCAAATGACACACACTAGTGAACCAAAGCAAGTTACATTCAGCCCTAATACAGTTGAAATTTCTGATATCAAAAGTGGAAGACTAGTTGCAGTCGGAAAGGCAAATCACACTGCAAAATGCTATGAGTTTTCACACTTTATTCCGCTTGCAAAGCCCACTGCTCTTCGCACACATGGTAATGAGGTTAGTAGGCTTTGGCATGAAAGATTTGGACATCTTAATTATAAGTATTTGCTGCTGTTATCAAACAAATCCATGGTATATGGGCTTCCACAACTCCGTTCCTCGAAGGGAATATGCACTGGTTGCATCATTGGGAAGCACCCCGAGCACAGATTCGACCGCGGCAAAGCTAGCAGAGCTTCTACTATTTTGGGATTGATCCATTCTGATATCAGTGGTTCGCTGCCCCATATGTCATTAAATGGTTCAAGGTATGTTTTGACATTTATTGATGATTTTTCCCGCTTTACATGGGTATTCTTTCTCAAAAACAAGTCAGAAGTGCTTGGAAAATTCAAGGATTTTAAGGCTTCTGTTGAGACCACCACTGAGAGCAAGATCAAAGCTCTTAGAACTGATAATGGTGGGGAATATATCAAGTCCTAGTTGCTGCAACTTTGTGCCCAAAGTGGAATTAAGATCCAACATACAGTTCCCTACACACCCCAGCAGAACGGTGTAGTGGAAAGGAAAAATCGGTCACTGAAAGAGATGGCTACATGCATGATTGAATCGAAAGGTTTGGCCGCAAATATTTGGGATGAAGCAATCAATGTTGCTGCATACATACAGAACCATGTTCCACATTCATCCATGAAAGGTATGACTCCTTTCGAAGCATTCTTTGGTCACAAACCGGATGTGTCAAATTTGAGAGTTTTTGGCTCTACTGCATGGGCTAGAATTCCTTCTGAGAAGAGACGAGCTTTGGATCCACAAAGTATCGAGTGCATATTGATAGGATATGGGGAAGAATCAAAAGCATATAAACTCATGGATATCATATCTAAAAAGATATTCATCGAGCGTAGTGTGCAATTTGAAGAACTGCTTCAAGAATTTCAACTAGTCGAGGAGAAGACTCCCGATTCACCGCCTTCACCAGAAGAAGATCCGAGCAGCGATAATGAAGGTATGAGTTCTTCTATTTCTGATATTGTAGCAGCATATGATGATCATGACATATCAGGTTCGGAATCCAACCATTATGATCCTCCTCAGTTACCAAAGTGGGCCCAAAACACTTTACATTCTGCTGGTTCAAATCTTGGAAATCCTGCTGATCCGAGACGAACAAGAGGAGACTTTCAAAGAGCAGGTATGGCTCTTTCTATTAATGATCCATTTCTTCCTAAGATTTTTTATTTGATGGCTGTTTCAGATCCTACATCATACTATTCAGCTCATCGAGATCCGAGATGGAAAAGTGCCATGGACGAAGAGTACAGTTCTCTTCAAAAGAACAACACATGGGAGCTAGTTTCTCTTCCACCTGGAAGAAAATTAGTGAAGTGTAAATGGGTCTACCATACTAAAGTTGCTGCTGATGGCACTATCAGCAAATATAAAGCAAGTTTGGTGGCAAAAGGTTTCTCCCAAGTCCAAGGATTGGACTACACTGAGACCTTTGCACCGGTTGCAAAGATGGATTCCATCCGCCTTGTTTTAGCTATTGCCGCATCCAAGCACTGGGAAGTGCACCACATGGATGTGAAGAGTGCATTTTTACATGGAGACCTTGCTGAAGAGGTCTATATGCAGCAGCCAGAGGGTTATACATCAGATCCATCATTGGTTTGTAGATTGAAGAAATCTTTGTACGGGTTAAAACAGGCCCCAAGAGCTTGGTACGCAAAGATGGACTCCTTCCTTCTTTCTCAGAATTTCCAAAGATGAAAATCTGATCCGAATGTGTATCTTCAGTGAGTTAAAGGTAATTTTTTGGTTATTGTACTTTATGTTGATGATCTACTCATTACTGGTAGCACACTTACTTCAATAAACAAGCTAAAATCTGCCTTAAATCTAGCTTTTGACATGAGCGATTTGGGCTTGCTCAGTCATTTTTTGGGCTTGGAGATAGCTCAAAATTTTGATGGGATCACTATATCTCAGCAAAAAAATGCTTCCGGCCTATTATTGAAGTTTAATATGGCTGAATGTAAGGCAGCCCCATTCCCATTCCTCTCAGGAATCAGTCTTGAGGAGGAAGCTTCCACGCCGCTTGCAGATTGCAGTATGTATCGACAATTGATTGGTTCACTACTTTATTTGACACACTCACGGCCTGATATCTCATATGCCGTGAGTGCCGTGTCAAGATATATGCAGTAGCCACATGAGCTTCATTGGTGAGCAGCCAAGCGGATCTTGCAGTATGTGCAAGGTACGAGACAGTTTGGCATACATTATGCTGCAGATTCTGAGCTAGATTTCATTGGTTTTACTGATTCAGATTGGGCAGGTGATAGCATTGATCGGAAGTCCACTTCCGGTTATGTTTTCATGATTGGTCATGGTTCTATTTGCTGGTCCAACAAAAAGCAAGCAGCCATTGCACTTTCTTCAGTAGAGGCAGAGTATCGAGGGGCAGTCAATGCCTGCATTCAGGCAGTTTGGTTGCAGGGTATTCTTTCCGAGTTTTGTTTTGGTGGCACTACTTCGACTGTCCTATTTTGTGACAATCAAAGTGCTATCAATATCTCCATAGATCCAGTTCAGCGGCAGAGGACCAAACACATTGAGATTCATATGCATTACATTCGACAGTTGGTGCATGACAGCACCATCATTCTGCAATATTGCCCTACTGATGAGCAAATTGCAGACATCTTCACCAAGAGCGTCACTGAGAAGAAGTTCTCTTACCTCCGTTCACTGTTGGGGGTGAGTTCCATCATGGTGGAGACAGATTGATTCATTATTATGCTTTAGCTTGAGGGGGGGCTTTCTTCCCATTGGGTTTTCCCTCTTTCCTCACTTAGTTTATTTTTCAGCATTTTTTGGATTATTGTATCGGGGTGACCTTTGGTCTTAGTTACCAGGGCCCCACATTATTTTTTGCACATCATAGTCTAGCTTGAGGGGGGGTGTTCGGATATCCACATCATCTTTTTCAGGATCTTGCATGCAATTAGGGTTTGCATGCAAAATCTAGGGTTTGCATGCACCTGCATGCACTTGCATGCATCCCAGTCACCAGTTTCATGCCTCCAGCACCTTATCCACCTTATTCTAGCACTCGGGAACCACTTACTACAGAGTTTTAGCCCTCCTAGGCTGAAAGGCGCCCACTTCTCACCTACTGCCAGAGAAGGGCGCACTTGTTCACCTACCACTGCAGTTCCACTTCAGTTACATTCAGTTAGCTCTGATTCTCACTGATTTGAGGCTAGTTTCACTCCCGACTGACTGTTTCACTTCCGTTGGACCTCCAGTTTGACTAGATGACTTGTTCTGACTTCAGTTAGTCTCCCATGCGCCCCCCACTAAGCCTCCTTCCCTTAATCAGTGCTACACACTTCAGTTACACATGACACACTCAGTTAGACTCAGATTGACACCTGGATGACTGGTTCTTGTGCATTGATGACCACCACTGATTGATGATGAGGACTCCTAGTTGGAGTCAAGCTACTCCATTCAGTGATTCGAATGGCCTACTTAGCCAATACGAATTTCTCATTGACAGTATTGTATTCTATTGTAATTCATTCACCCTTATTGGGATATTGAGCACTGCTGCATGTTTTGCACAGTTTTGCACCATATTTTCTATGTTCATCTGTTGTGATTGATTTACTTGTTCATTAGATCTGCTGTGACTAATTTTACAATACATTCCGAAGTTACATATACATCAACACTCCCTCTTAACCATGAAGGTATTTCTCGACACAAATCTGCTAGACAAGTCTTCTTCTCGAGATGATTGTCATCGACGCATCATCATCGTCATCGTCATTGCTGCTGCTATCTCAACCAATCTCTGACTCTACTCGGTATAAGAAGTTCTACAGAGCCAGTCCTTTTTCATATTGGATGTAGGCCCACCACCTGCAGGTCTTCGTCATCACTAGCCATACTGTGGAATCCTTAGGACTTATTACGTGCGTCACAAAACCTCGAAAGAGCATCCCAGGCTGTTATGAGCACACGGCTCTAACTATAGGATCTCCCAGGGCCATATTATATGTGACCTCACCACAAAACCTCGCAAGAGCATCCAAGGCTATTACGAGCACACAACTCTACCTATAGGATCTCCAAGGGACAGATTATATGTGGTCACCACAAAACCTCGCAAGAGCATCCCAGGTTGTTACGAGCACATAGCTCTACCTATAGGATCTCCGAGGGACAGATTATATGTGGTCATGGCAAAACCTTGCAAGAAAATCCCAGGACTTATTACGGGCACACAGCCCAACCTATCGGATCTCCCAGAGACATATTATATGCCATAGGACAAAACCTCGAAAGAGCATCTGCTAGATATCCAAAGGCCAGATTATATGCCATAGGAAAAACCTCGAAAGACTATCTGCAGATCTCCCAGGGCCAAATTATATGTCCTCCCAGAGCAAAACCTCGAAAGAGCATTTACCAGATATCCCAAGGCCAAATTATATGCCATAGGCAAAACCTCTAAAGACTATCTGCAAATCTCCTAGGGCCAAATTATATGCTCATCTGCACAACCTGATCCACGGCCATAGAGTATCAACCTGATACTCACCATACATCATCCTGATGTACACATGATCATCTTGGTCATCATCACTGCAACATCTTGCTGCATGTCATATGGAGCAACATCCTGAAGCTCGTCATCCATGATCATCCTGATCATACAATGCATCTACCTGATGCATACCAAGTATATACCTGATACATAACATCATACATGATCCACCTGATCATACAATGTATCCACCTGATACAAATACATGATACATATCACCATACACGATCCACCTGATCATACACTGTATCCACTTGATACATATACAGATACATGGTCCAAGCATCCAACATGATGCATATATAAAAATACATACACATGATCCCACCGATCATATCCAACATCCAACATGATGCGCACATACATATAAATGATCTAGCTGATCATATCCAGCATCCAACATGATGCATACATACATATATAAATGATCCAACTGATCATATCCAACATCCAACATGATGCATACATACATATATAAATGATCCAACTGATCATATCCAACAGAAACCAGAACATCATCCTGATGCTCATCATCCAGCGCTTACATCCACAGCCATGTGAAGGATCCGCCTTCCAACATGCTTGGAATGGCTTCAGCAAATGTGTCCATCACTTCTTCCTCAAAGTGTCATCAATCTAAAGAACACCAAGCCTCTCTCTGAAGTACTTGAACTTCACCCTGGCTAGTGGCTTCATTAGCACATCTACAATCTGTTCGTCCGTCGCAACATACAGGAGCTTCACAGCTCCTCTCTGCACCATATCCCTGATATAGTGATATTTGACCTCTATGTGTTTTGACCTATCATGAAACACTGGGTTCTCACACAGCTTCACACAACTCTGGTTATCATAGAAGATACCAGTAGCATCCAATGGGAGATCAAATAACTCAGACAGTAGCTTCCGTATCCATACTACCTCACAACTAGCAGAACAGGCTGCAACATACTCTGCCTCAGCTGTACTCAGTGCTAAGTAGGACTGCTTCCTGCTAAACCAAGACATCACACCTGATCCCATACTGGAGCAGCATCCAGATGTGCTCTTCTTATCTACAGCACTGCCAACCCAATCTCAATCAACATAACCCTACAGGTTAAACTTTTGATTTGCCTCATACTTGAGCCCATAATCCACTGTACCCTTTAGGTACCTCAGAACATGCTTTAGAGCAACCAGATGAACACTCCTCGGATCTGTGAGGAACTGACTCAATGTGTTCACCGCAAAGTAAATATCTAGTCTCATGTTCGTCAGGTACATCAAGGACCCAATCATTTGACGATGCATAGAGACATCAACCGGCTCAGATGAAGCATCACATAGAAGCTTCAGATTCTATGCCATAGGTGTGGCCATGGCCTTGCAATGCATCATCCTGAATCTTTTCAGGATATCTACAGTGTACCTCCCTTGACCAAGGAAGATCCCACCTGTACTCTGCCACACCTCCATACCTAGGAAATAATGCATCATTCCCAAATCTTTCATATCGAACTCATCAGCAAGATTCCTCTTCGTATCTGCAATCAATCTGTCATCTCCTGTTACAAATAAGTCATCCACATACAGGAGTAGAATCACAGGATTCCCTTCCTCAACCTTGTATTAAAGGTTGGAATTTGCTTTACTCTTGGTAAAGCCCAAACTAGATAGGAAACTATCCATCCTACCATACCAAGTTCTGGGAGCTTGCTTCAAGCCATACAAGGCTTTCTTCAATCTGAACACATACAACTCCCTGTCACGTATTTCGAAACCAAGTGGCTGCTCCACATATACTTCCTCTTCTACTACACCATTCAAGAAAGCAGTCTTGACATCCATCTGGTGTATTTTCCATTTCATTGCTGCAGCCAGGGCAAGTACTATTCTGATGGAAGTATACCTAGCTACAGGTGCAAAATTTTCTTCATAATATGTTCCCTCTTTCTGAGAGAAGCCATGAGCTATGAATCTTGCCTTGTATTTCTCTACATTGCCATCTGCAGCATGCTTGATTTTGTAAATCCATTTGGAAGTCACAACGGACTTCTCTTTAGGTCTTGGGACAACATCCGAAACATCATTCTTCATTATTGATTGGTATTCCTCAACCATGGCATCCTTCAATTCTTTCTTTTCCGCTGCTTCTTCATAACTGGAAGGCTCTTTGTTCATAATGCCACAGAGTAAAGCAACATAGCTGGTATGTGATCTGGTTCTCTTCTTTGCTCTGTGTTCTTCTTCTGGAATGCCAAATATTTATGCATCTTGAATGAGCTCTCTAGCCCATGCAGGTTTCCTCTTGTGAGAGTTATCCTCACGGGGTGGATCTACAGGTTCTTGTGGATCTTCAAACTCACGAACAACTTCTGGAACTGCTTCAGTCATGGTAGTGTCTTGAAATCTAGTTTCCTTAGGTTCTTCATAAAATTCGATAGGTGCCTTCCTTGATTTGATGAATGCTGAGTTTTCATGAAATGTTACATCCCTGCTGACATCAATCTTCTTGAACCCTGGAAAGTATATTCTGTAAGCCTTCGAGCTTTCACTGTAACCCACAAAGATACCCTTCTTTCCTGAAGGATCTAGTTTAGTCCTCTTTTCCTTTGGGACATGAGTGTATACTGGACAACCAAATATTTTGAGATGGTTGACTTCAGGTTTCTTACCAGAAAAGACCTCTTCTGGTGTCTTCTTGTCCAATATCTTGTGGGATGTTCTGTTCTGCACATATACAGTTGTTCTATTTGCTTCTTCCCATAGATGCATAGGTAGATCTTGGTCATGCAGCATTGCCCTTGCTACTTCCATGATAGTTCTATTCTTCCTTTCTGCAACTCCATTCTGTTGAGGATTATAAGGAGCAGTCAACACCCTCTTAATCCCTGAATCACTACAAAGCTTCTTGAAGTCACCTGAGCTGAATTCTCCACCATTGTCAGATCTGAATGTTTTGATCTTCTTGTGAGTTTGATTCTCCATCAAAGTTTTTAACTCCTTGAACTTATCAAACACCTCATCTTTGTTCTTCAAGAAGTATACCCAAGTCTTCCTGGAGAACTCATCAATAAATGAGACATAGTAAACATACCCACTAATAGAACTGGATGACACAGGACCACATACATCTGAGTGGATGATTTCTAGGATATCTTTGGCCTTGCTTTCACTACTTGGGAAAGCTTTCTTAATGTTCTTACCTTTTGCACATCCTTTGCAAACACCTTCATGTTTGGTCTTGATTTCAGGAAGACCTTCTACAGCCTTGCTTGCAATTGGAAGTGCCCTATAGTGCATATGAGCAAGTCTTCTATGCCAAAGTTCACTTGGCTCCATGGATTCATGTACCATGGCATGTTCAGGTTGTCCCTTCAATTTATACAAACCTCCCTCTTGCTCTCCAATCACTACGGCATCATCTATGGTCTTTCCCTTTGGCCACATTAGGAATTGTCCATCCACAAATGCAACCCTTATACCTTTTTCATCCAATGCAGAGATGGAGAGTAAGTTCTTCTTGAGCCCAGGTACATAAAGGACTTCTTTCATCTTCAAATATTTTCTAGAATCAAGGTTGTAGGAGGCTTCACCAGTTCCTTTGATTGGGTGTTGATAATCATCCCCAAGTTTCACCTTATGGGGTGATTCATGTTCAGATAGATTCACAAAAGATTCATTAAACCCAGTCATGTGTTTGGAAGCCCCACTATCAATCAACCAATCATTACAACCATGGGAGATAGTAACTATGAGAGCAGAGATTAGAACATACTCTTCTTCACTTGATGAGTCATCATCACTTTTTGCCCTAGCCTTCTTCTTTGGAGGTTCATCATCCTCAGCAGCATGAGCATGGAACTTTCTTTTGCTACCCTTCTTCTTCTTGATGAAGTTGTTGTTATTATCCCTTTTGTTCTTGGGACAGTCTGAAGCAAAGTGACCCTTCTCATTGCATGTGAAGCATCTTAGATCCTTCTTATTCTTTTGATAGGATCTTTTGTAGCGAGAGTGCTCCTTCTGGGGCTTGCTTATTTTCGTGTGAGTTGCGAGAGCTTGATCTTCACCTCCCATCTTTTCCTCACGAGCTACAAGCCTAGCTTCTTCTTGAGAGCATTCCTCCCATAGTTTACTGAAAGAGATCAATTTCTTTCTTGCACAGATTCCTTGAATAAAGGAGTCCCATGACCTAGGTAGGCCATTCAGAGTGGTCATAACAACTTCACCATTGTCCACTACTTCATCCACAGCTTCAAGTTACTCCTTGATTTGAGAGATCTTGGAGAAGTAAGATTGAATGGTTTCTCTATTCAACATCTTGACCCCTTTCAATTGATTCCGTAGAATCATCTTTCGATTTATGTTCTTTCCTTCAAATAGCTTGGTCAAAGAGTCAAACATCTCCTTGGGTGTCTTTAGAGAAGACACATGGGGTATGAGATGGTCTTTGATAGAATCAGGAATAATTCTCTTTTCCTTGACCAAGTTCTTCTTATGCAATACCTTAGCCTCTTCATCCTCTGGGATAGGGATGTCTTCTTTTACATATGAGTCCAACTCATTCTCTTCCAGGATTAACCCAATCCTATACTTCCAAGCTCGGAAGTAATTATCCCCTTCAAGCTTATCCTCAAGCTTGGTGTGGTGAGACATCTTAAAGAGTACTTCAAATGGAATTAGAAAAGATTTAGGTCTTACCACTTGAAATGCTGAAACTGGATGTGGTCCCTGATTAGGGTTTGTCAGAAAAACCCTAAAAATTCAAAATGTGAATTTCAATTTTCTGAAAGGATAGAAAGATGCGCTTTGTTGAGCTGATCATCCTGGTGCACTCAGAATTTGAGATCAGCAAATTTTTACCCTTCAGATTTGCCTTTTTGTCCTCCCGGGTTCACTAGGGAGAGCCTTGAATTAGGGTTTGAGTTTCTAGGAGATCTACCCAGCCAAAAATATATATCCAAAGCTCTAAACTTCGATTTTGGCAAGGAGCTTCCAGCTATGTCTTCAGATTTCAGAAATTCCTATTTTTGTGGAAACCCTAATTTTTAGGGCCAAATATGAAAATGCTCAGAATTGAATTCTGATTTGACAGATAGATGCGCCTTGATGAGTAGAGTCAATCTACTATACTACTTTTCCAAAATCTATGGAGAGAAACCCAATAAACAAGAAACTCAATTTTCCATCACTGCAAAATGTCTTCTTCTCAGGTTAGCTCTGATACCATGTTAAATTTTGAGCATTAATTCACAGTACTCTAGGATCTTCACTGAGAGAATAACATATACAGTACATCAATGCATAACAATCACAATAAGCATGACAAGCATCACAAGAATCAAAAGCATGAGAGACAAGAGACACAAAGTTTCCGTGGGGAAAACCCTAAGGTGAAAAACCCCACAACTTCCTCAGAGATAGAGAGAGCAATGGCTCAACCAAAGTACAACCAAAATACACTGAGATAGTCTCCTAGTAGTAGATGATCCTCCTCCTCACTAGTGCGCCACTTTCTGAGTGAGAGAGATATGACTTTCCGAATGATCTAAATAGAGATCACCTGATCTCTATTTATACTAACCTGTTTGCCAAGTGACCTTATGGGGCCGACTTGTCTAACTAGGTACATGCACATTATAATATATATATTTCAGGGCTGAGCCCACACATGGTGGTCTAATAACCCATCGACAAGTACACACACTTGCGACACTTGTCAATCCACATGACAACACTTCCTTATAGAGGAATAACACATCTCTAATAAGGGTACAATAAATATATATAAAATACATAGATGAAATACATTCCGAAGTTACCTATACATCAACAAAAAGTACCTGAAAACAATGATCAAGGTCAGCGAGCAATTACAATCTTGACATCATATAGATGTTCGGTATGATACAACATGATATCCAATACATAACTGGGAGATGTATATATAGCATGGCCACTGAAATACAAGTTTGGATCCATGTTAGAATAAGAGATCATAGCCATAACAACAAACTGGATTTATGTCTCATGAAGAGCCAAAAATGAGTAAGGCTCAGTCTTGCGCAACTTGGGTGATAACATAAATATGGTGATGCTATCAGAGTTCCAAGGTCTTCATCCAAACAACCCAAGGTACAAACCCTAACCATGTGAATAAATGAGCTAGATTCAAACATGAGGGTATCGTTTGATTAGCAGTCATTAATGTATACCGTTAACAAACACGAGGGCTTCCATCGATAATGATAATGGGGCCCAAGGTACCTAGTACATTCCCACAAGTGTGAATAAATGGACTTGAAGTCAAACACCTGAGAAACCTCTTGAATAAGAGACATTGATGTATTCCCATTATTCAACAGCGAGGGAAACTACCACTGATGATTGTAATCCCCAAGGTACTAACCGAAACTCTAAAATTCATTCCCAAAGCATAATGAGTTGAATTCGATGGGAAGAAGTTCGCTCGAAGGGAGGCTTAAGGCATCCTCCATCATCCAACATAAGGAACACTCAAATGTATGAGTAGATTTGGAGTAGGACAAGTAACAAGATGAAACAATTGACACTAGGATGGCCAATACATGAAGTCAAGGTAAATTGCAGAATGGCCGATACAGGATGTATCCTTGAACAGTGAGCACGACACAAAGTGACTTAGGCAGCTTTTAACTTGAAGGGGAAGTTATATAAGCCTGCAATGTAGTAGACAATAACCGACCCTCCATATGATTGGAAGAATAACCAATTTGGGGAGTGAAAACTCAGAGATCAGGTTCACCGTGAGGTAAAAATCTCAAACCCAACTGAATGATGGACTCAAATAGGTGTTGTGTTCAAGGACATGACTGACTTAACTGCCTTTGAAACTGAAAAGATGTGATATACCCTTCTCTTCCCTTATTCTTTTTGGTAAAAGAATGTCCTTCTTGTTGTTTTAATGAGTCCAAGAAAGCAAACTCAATAAGCCCAACCATGTAAATGTTTAATGAGCCCATGGGAGGAAGACTCGGGCCCTTTTTCATTGTTTACAGAGTTTGAAGAAGAGATAGAAGAATACTCTATAATACTGATCTTTGGATTTTAATATCGAGCTGAGATCTGTTCTTGCTTTCAAGTGTTTTCAATTTTAGGGAGTATGAAAAACTTAAACAATAACTCCATACACTTCCTCATGGATTTCAGTATCGAGCCCGAGTTAGTATGTGCTCCCCGGTGTTTTCATGTTTATAGAGTCTGAAAAACTTAAACAATCCTCTATATACCTTCTCATGGATTTCACATCGAGCCCGAGTAGGTGAATGCTCGTTGGTATTTTCATGTTTCGAGAGTCTGAAAACCCTAAAGAAGACTCCAAAAGGTAATTTTTCGTACAGCTAGTCTCCTCACCCGAAAAAGTATAAAACAATGAGAAAATAACTCTTCTAGCCACATATGACTAGAGTATTCCTTTTTCGTAAGTGATCCGCCAAGGTTTGGAAAAGGGGTAAACTTATAGCAAGGTGGATGTCGCTTCAAATCCTTTAACGAGTCTGAAAGGACAACTATACTCGGAAATCTTGTCATATTTAAAGAGTCTAACAAGAGCGTGAAAGAACTCTATAAAAATCTTTTTCATAAAGTTTTAACGAGCCTGAAAAAATAAACTTGTTATCTCCTTACTGTTTTTAACGAGCTCAAAGGAGATACAGAAGAATGCTCATAACTTACTTACTGTTTTTAACGAGCTCGAAGTGAAGGTGGAAGAATGCTCATTGCATCCTTATTGTTTTTAATGAGCACGAAGAAAAGGTGGAAGAGTGCTCATTGGTGGATCAATGTCCAAATGAATGGCAGACTGTATTATAGACTCTAGGAAAACTTCATCATATGCAAGTATATCATCCAACATAGAACGCATGTCTAAACATTCAGATGGAGTTATCGCCTGATCAATTGCCGGGACCTAGTCCCAAGAAGGTAAGCATGAATTCAGAGGCTTCTTCTCAGTAGCAATTGGACTCAAGGAACAATATGCCACATAATTTGATTGTGACATGGTAGTGCCTACTGATGGGGGAAATACTTGGTCTATAGTTGGGTAATAAGAGGGATCAACAAATGTAAGTTGATCGATAGTGACAATGCTTTCGTTGTGAGGAAAATGCATGACACGAAAGAGTGTAGACACCATAGCCTACATAACATATACGTAATCACACCCGAGGATCATATCAAAATCCATAGGGTCCTTTAAAACCATAAAATCAACTAAGACTATTTTTCCACCCAAAGTGACAGGTACTTGAGGGAGGAATCCCACCGGTTCACTAGGTCTTCTATCGAAGGTCAACGGCCAATTAACAGTTGGAACAAGGTTAGGATAACCTAAATATCTCCAAGCATAAGGGGATAAGATAATAACAGAGGCTCTTTCATCTACAATACATCGGTGAACTGCATGGTTTCCGATATCAACCTTTATCTGGAAAGGTGAAGAAGAAGGAAGGCGAGGCCTAGTTAGACTATTCCATTCAAAGGAAATGATCCCAAAGCTTGGTAGGGGTTCACTCGGCACAGATGTAGTGCCCCCATTTTCAGAAACATTTGAACTAGTAATGCAGAAGACTTCAGGGACAGGTGCATTAGCCTCTGAAGGACTGATGGGATCGGCCGAGGATTGCATTGATTCGATCACTTCACTCTTCAAAGGAAGAGTGGGTGTTAACACCCAAAATGACCCCCTAGGTTGTGGGAGAGGGTAAACTGGGGTAACCACTAACCAATATTTAGACTTAAGCTACTGACCCAACTTAGTCTAAGAGGGCTCTCTCTGCAGATATATGAAAGACTGGAATAATCAATGGTGTCAACAATGAAAACACACACCAACATTCATCATTCAATTACAACAATATAGAATATCATATTTCTGTTGGAACAAAAATGGTTTAAACGTTGCTTGGCTGAAACATATGAATCTCTATTTGGGAAATGGAGTCACATTTAAACAAACTCTGAAAATTCATTTACAAATGCTTCACAAGTGCATTAACACAGGGGCGATGTAGTAAATAGCTCATAGTCAAAGTGATTTTAATTGGTGAAAGAAAAGAGAAAGAAACAATCCGTTGATATAAGGCATACAATCATGAATCCTACATCAATTTTAGCAAAGAAGAAATGGTGGAATACTTGGAAAAAAGATAAGCAGAGCATAATTTCTATGAGTTCCACTTAGCTATCACACTGCACCAAGTATGAAAGAATGTTACAGACTGGAATTAACAATGAGAGATACACAATTCACATAGAAAAAAGAAAGAACAGACTACAAGACCGGTTACACAATAATCCCTGAAAACATTGGCTCAACTCTACAAATCTTTATTCAAAATATAGCTCAAAAATGTATTACAAAACAATACACAAAAATTCCCATAAACGTTTTCAACAATTTATCATTCCATTACATCACATATATAGATGCCAAGAGCCATCTTGCTCGACTCATTTAACCAAAAATAGTTATATCGGAGTGACACGTGATTCAGGTTTATTTGCCACTATTACTACAAAACAAAAACAGGTAGACCTGGCCTAATTGTTTTCTTACAACCCATCAATATTATTACTAACTAACATTTACTTCAAGTAAAAAAGTAAAGATAGTAAAGTAATAGTTCTAGCTGGCTATTTATATAGCCACCTCAAAAAATATTACAAATTTCTCAATAATAGGAAATTTTTTTAGAAGTCTCTGATTCCAAACAAACATCAACAACTATAAAAAGTCAAATATCACTGTGAAAGATGGAGATAGTATAGCGATTTGCTATATTTTTCTACATTAGCCCATTGGTCTGCAAGTGGGAGGTCATAGTCCACCATCTCCTTTACCATCACTTGTATCTCGATATGGTCTATGTAGGAAAATGGGGAAAGCCTTTCGCCCAATGGCGATCAACCTATTCAAGATTTCAAACTTTTCTTTGACCATCTCCATCAAAGTCCTGCCTATAAGCAGCTGGTTCAGATGTTTGAACTTTGTATGATCCATTCTTATCGCCCACAGTAGGTTTTTATAAGCATTATGGGATATTAGTTCCTGGTCATCATTCCAGAGCGAAGGTATCCCCATTTCAACAAGCTTATCAAACAACCCTTTTAACTCCGCCACTTGTCTATTCATTTCTTCAACTTTAGCTTCCACACTCTCAATCTGTGCATGTTTCCCTAGGACCCTATGTGCTGATGCAAGTGTTGTGATCTAGTTCCCAATATTCAGCTTAATCCTTTCTTCTTCAGATAGATCATTCAGGAAAGTGATAGCACTTAGTGCCGTTTCTTTAGGTCTTCGAGTTAGGGTCCCCTTTGCAACTCCACAACCTTCGAGAGCGTCACTTATAGTCTTCTCTTTTATTCTTATGAACTCTAAGTAGGGTCTAAAGTTCTCATCTTCTTTAATGATCCGGTCCCACACCAAATGTCTGCAACCTTGTAAAGTTCCCTGCCTGGTAACCTGATGAGTGAACTTTTTATTGATGTCAATTAATTCTTTGTGCTTCTTTTGAAGGACCTTTGCCTCTTCTTCCTTTTTATTACTCTCTTCTTCCAACCTTTGAGCTTTTTCTTTCATCTCCTTGATTTCCACATCCTTTAGGCTAATGTGAAACATATCCTGCACAAGACTATCAGTACTATTGCTATCCCCATTTTGGTTCATATTGGTAGGCTGCATGTCCAATTTGGACAAGTTACTTTTCAAGTCATCAAGCTAGTTTTCTAAGTTTATTCTCCCTTTTTTCCAACTATCTTCCTTCTCTGTAAACTTCAGCAACTCTACTTTACATTCACTTATTTCTTTAGACAAGGCTTCTTTTTGTATTTCAAAGTCTGTCTCTTCGGGAGCTTCAATTAGCCGAATATTTGGAACCTTTTCCTTCTTCTGTAGTTTAAGAATCAACTTATCTTTCTTAGCCGACACCTTGCTCATGCTCTTACCTCCACCGTCACTTGTAACTAGGTCAGATTGTACCTTTTTGACCTGTTGTTCAAAAGCTCGGTTTTCACTTTTCTCTTGCTTTAATGGGTTTTCTAACTTTTTCACGGTAACTAGCAAGTTGTCGCTTTTCAATGCTGCTTTCACAAAGTCATCATTTACAATATCACTAACCTACTTGTGAAACTGGATTTTATCTAGTACTGGTATCTTTTGCAAATTGATCTTTGTCTCGGTCACTCCATCTTCCATCAATACTGCTAAGTTTAAGGTGTTCTCATTCATACCTCTGCAGGTCATCAAGGAAGTTTTGGTATTAGAAAAACCTCTAGCTATCGGCATCGAATCAAACAACCTCTGGGCCGAGACCTATTTGTTTTGATCGTATTGTTTATAGAGGTCAGCCTTGGACTGAAATTTTTTACTAGTATCACCCTCCTTAACATCTTGAAACCTATATTCTATAATTTGGATTTCATAATCCGAAGACTCCTCATTATCTGCCTCTCCACTATCCATTGGAGTAGTCAATTCTTCTTGAGCTACTGCAACAACCAGCTCCTCCTTAGTGAGGGAAGCAATTGACTCGGCTTGAGTAGCCGCAAAAATTAACTCATCTTGTACTTCCACTTTAGGCTGCTTGTCTACATTACCTTCTTCAGTATCCATATCTCTGACTTCTTCTAAGTCCCTTTTTCGGCCCACCTCCATAGTGTCTGACACTTGATCTAAATCCATTATTAAATCGGATAACATGATATCTCCTTCCCGTGTCTCCATGGCTTCCCCGTCTCAGGTTCTCAATGCAACAAATTTTGCCCCTTTAGCACCCCCTTTGGCTCTATATGTTCAAAAGCACTGAGATTACAATCTCTTCTTCTCTTGGAAATATTGTGCAAGGGGTCGTATTTGATGGCCACATCTTGTTTGAACCCTAGCGACCTCAATAATTCTTCCAGCTCTAACAAAGCTTCTTTATTCTTCACGATGAAAGGGCCTACCTTCCAAGCATATTTCACATCTGTGCTCTTCTTATGTTTTAGGGATTGCACTTCTTCCGGGGACAATTTTTGTCTAATAAATTCAAGAGTAAAGATCCGCAGTGTTAGAAAAGTGGGTAAAACATAGGACTCCTGTACAAAACCATATAACCTAATGACTGTAGCTTCTGTCAACAAAAACCAGTCACCAACAGCCAATTCGTCCTTCAACTGCATCATTGTTTCCATTTCAGGCAACACTCTAGGCAATTCTTCCCGAAAGATGATTTATAAACAGGGGGAAAAACATAGTTCAAATAATTGAAAACATTGTCTACCAGAACATCTGTCTCAAGTAGTGAGGAAAAATGTGGGCTTTCGGCACTGTTGTACATAATCATTTTCATCAATTGTGTCTGATATCTAAAAAACCTAGTACTCGGGAAATTACTCAATTGTACATGTATCTTTTCCGCCAAAAATTCATCAAACCTCAGGGATGGGATGAGCCCGCTTTCGGACCTGGCCAAACTGATGCTAATCCTAAAGAGTAAACTTAATTGGACTTCAGTCACCCACAGATCAGTATCCAACCCTAAAAACTAAGCTAACAAGGAAAGAACCAACTGGGAATTATCATAAAAAAGGATGACATTTAGGGCGTAGGGTTTTTCGGAGATTTCAAAGTCGAGTTTCAGGCATGTGGCTAAGAAAGCTTGACGGCTTTTGGGGTTGATTTGGTGATACAAGGAAACCACATACTATTTAGAAAAACCTTCCAACTCTTGGTACTGAGACAAACGAATGAAAAAGGTATTCCTAACAACTGACGCATCTATATTACAGACAACTCTGGACTTACGGGCATCCATAATTGCTCTTTGGGGTTCCAAGTAATTTGAAGAACACCATGTTACAAACTCAGGAAAAGAGAACACTTGGTCAAGGCAAAAGAAAATGAACAACGACCTAAAGATTCCATGTATATCCAGTCCCTGTTCATGCAAGGCTTCTAATCTCTTCTTAATTTCTGGCACTGGAAGCTGAATGCATGTGTCGAATACATCTGCATCCCTATCTTCCAGTGTAAGCTTAACCCTAGAACTAATAGAAGCTTCCTCTTCCCCCATATTATGACTGTAAAAGACTTAGATTTTTTAGATAATGGTGGTTACAGATCCTACCTGTCACTTTGGAAACCCTACACGCACCCTATCGAAGGTTCTGTTGCCTTCATCGTCTGCCACACGTCGAGAGACTTCCTGACTTCAACAGGCTTTCAAAATAAATGTCAACCTTCATGGGAATTCTTATATATATAACTCGGTTTCCATAACCCCCAGTTTCTTTGGGTAGCTATCCTTTGATCTTAACCGTTCAAGCTCTCATGTGCCCACTTTCCGTCATCGGATCTGACTTTCTCTTTACCCACTGATTTGACAACTCATCTATTTCCATCATAGGATCATCTTGCTAGTTCTCATATGGGCCGTTCATCTCAACTGGATGCATCTACGGGGTAGTATTGCATGCACCCAAAGAGATTTTTTTATATCGCCTCTCTTCCATGCGACAAGCTTTGGATTTGACACCTGTCGGGCAGGAAAGGTCCATCACTTCTACCTCGCCGCTATCTAGCATGCTACTCCTTGATGTGACTATCAACGAGAACTATCCATTTCTTTTCAAACGTGTATCTATGGTGAGTTCTCATGCTCTATTTAACTCTTAGACCATCTGTCTGCTTAAGGGGTCTTCCCTATTGTAACATACCCGTCCATTTATATGTTAGTAATTGTAAAGAATGAGAAAAAAAAAAAAAATGTATCTCGACAACGACATTCCAGGTATTAATCGTATTACTTATAAGAACATAAATGTGCTTAAGTCATAGACAATTATGCATATAAACAAGTATTCAATTGCCACCTTTTGCTCGATGTGTCATTTCTTCTACCATCAATAATTTGATAAATGCTTTCTTATGTAGGGACATTAGTTAATACATATGACATTAATACAACATCCTTCATTCAAGTAGATTTACACAGCTTCTTTTTCCTGAATATAGTAACTCTGCACTAAAATGGTAAATTATTACAACAAGCTCTTCTAACACATTAGTTTGACATTGAACATTCATATCTTTCCTGAGTACTGGATATTTTGCCTCATCTGTGGTATACCTGAATGTGCCTGAATGGAACATTATTACAACTCAATGGAAATACATGAAGCATGTGAATAAGAATGAATTACCCCAGAAGAAACTGACGAAGCATACACTTATACATTTACATAAGAACAACGCCATTATAACCACACATAAGATAGAGACAACATATAGGTGGTTCACCCATAACCTTGGGCTACGTCCACAAAGACTTGTTGCAATATTTTATTCATCAAGATAAACATTACATCTTGCAACTCAACGGTTGCATTACTTTCCTTTCTTTCCTCGAAGTTCCTCTTATGGAGAGCATCCTCCAAAGAATTCAGAAGTATGTAGACTTATACTAATCATCAATGAGTTAATAAGGATAGCTCATACAACATAATAATCTAGGAGTTGATTGTATAACCTCTCTACGCAATCTATATACTTTGTTTATCTCTGCATACATTCAGAAATCGATCTTTTAAAACATGGACCTAAATACATAAACTTGGCCTATGTTTCCTGCCGAGAGACTGTCCCGAGTGGGGAAGGAATCCACTAGGTAGAATAACATTAGGAATAGGGTCTCTATTGTTCTATGAAAGTAAGACACATTGTTTAACACACCCAAAGCATGTAATTCTTACACAGAAGAAGGTTAGGGGCAGCAAGGTATAATGAAAGTGGAACCCACAATTGCTCTCACGCAGAGAACCACACAAAAGGCTGGGCATTACAAGCTCTTACAGGGATCAAAGTATATTGATGTGAAGAAAAAAGACTAAAAGACTGTCCAACAAAGAATAAAAGAAAAGGAGAAACCTGATCCCTTTCACACAGAGATCTAAAACTTAAATAGCATGCCGTCGAGCCAGCATAACACGACTTCATATAAATATGAACAGAGACCTACGAATCTCCTATTCACCATACCAATCAAACTATCCAATTAAGCTAATATATTTTTAGTGTAGCCACACAAATATGAAAAACATATCTACCATTCAATTTAACCAACAACAAAAGAGCTTGACTGCATTTCGAAACACAACCTAGATCTGTGACTTCCAAGAAGGCAGATCAGGCGTAGCAAGAATTGAAACATTCGTTTCAACCCATAGATCTACTATTCACAAAGGAATACATAACATAGTAAGAATCAAACCTGATTTCAACATCACAATAATACTTATGACTGCGTCTCCATATACAGATCAGTAGATCTATTATTTTCAAAATCGGAACAACATAGCAAGGAGGTAAACCCAAATTCCTTTAGAGTAGCGGCCATCACAGGAAGGGCTCTACTAAATGCAAAGTGTAGATATCGGCCTGCATACTGTTAAGGTGGATAAACACAACCTCTCCTACGCGATGGTACAGGTACTCGAGAGAATATTACAACTCTATCAAAATAAGTGCGGATCGCAATCGCAATCGGTGATTCCGGTATTGGTAAATGCATTTCATAAAATTGTCAATGCATTCTAACTGGATCGTACTCTACATGCATTTATAAACTATGTCAATTTAAAGGGTAGAGATTGTATGTAATACAGAGGTTTTAAAATCCGACTCAGTCAAACGAGTTATGCGTACTGCAATAAAGGAATGTACCAGGGATGTAAGAGACTCTATCTATCCACGGTTGTAAAGTTCGCCCTATGCAGAAAAATCTGGGCATGCATTGCTCATAAACAAAACATAAAACCCATCATATGATAGAGGCAGAGCATAGCATTTTGTATTTACAAAGTCATAAATATATGAATAACAGA
This sequence comes from Larix kaempferi, assembly GCA_027924585.1. Lineage (NCBI taxonomy): Eukaryota > Viridiplantae > Streptophyta > Pinopsida > Pinales > Pinaceae > Larix > Larix kaempferi. The sequence continues at coordinate 7,025,525 of BSBM01000042.1, read as the reverse complement.
GAGGTTTGTGCAGAGATCACTTACCCTCCCCAAACAATATGTTACCAACCTCCTTCCGTTCGAGCAGTGGTACTGAGGAAAATCTTTAACCTCCCAATGCTATGGGGAGTTCGCTTCCCACTCGCCACACTTGCTGAGGTCGCTCCTCTATCACGAGAGACGTAGTCTAGTTTTCCTCCTCCCGATCGTGCCTCTTGATCCTCTTAAGTATGACCCGAGCCCCAACTGCGCAAGTTTTTCTTCTTTCAATTCCCCTCTCATGTTAACAAAGTCGTGTTTTTCTCTCATTCGCAAGTCCACCTTGGAGCGAGAGATTCCCCTACCAAGTGGAGTGCCATGCCATAATCTATGTTAAGTTCACTAAGTGGCGACAAGGAAAGAGTTTCTCTAAGATTTCCCTACCTACCCAGGTAGGTAGTTTAGAACTCGATAACACTCACTTAATCATTCAAGACTCAACTTCTATAGGCCATAGTCTATACCTTTCAAATTCACACTTAACAAGTATATATAAGTACTACATATTTTGTATATATATATACTTCTTTAGATATGATTATATAATTCATTCCCTTACACTGGCCGTGGAGAGTCTAAGTAACTTAAGGTGTAGTTCTTAACACGTAAAAGGAATCATAACTTGATTCCCCCTTTATAATAAGAATGTTTCTATACTTTATTCTTATTAGTTTAAAAAGGGTTTTAACCCTTTTTTTTTAGAAAGGACTTTATGTTCTTTTCTTCTTATAATTAGATAAGGATTGGCATCCTTGTCATACCTCTATATATATATATGGATAAGGAACCATGACTACCTTTTAGTAGATTATTTAGCATTTTTCCTTATGATAGGTTAGATGCTTACACATAGTATGTAACTTAGTAATTAAATATTTGTCCAAGCAAATATTATCTAGATGGGATATATCACTTGATCTTCTTTTCCCTCCTTATTTCAATTGTGATAATAACATAGTTGTTACTTTCATTCTCTTTTGGTGTTCTTAGGGCGAGTCTTCGGCACCCCCTACCACTTATTATGGTTATAATACTAGTTGAGTCTACTATTAGTGTTTCGTCTAACTTAGGTTATCCAGAGGACAACTTTAGTTTACTCTTCACGCAATGCGCGAGGCACTATGATGACACCTGCCATCGATACATGGCATAATACCCATTTTCTCTCCAATAGTAGATTAAGTTTTCTTTGATTCGATGTGTTGTCGTCGTTAGCCTTCTAAGGTTATGATTTTCGAACTTAGGAGTTGAATCACATGAGTTACCAGGTTTTACTAGTGGGGCATTGGCCTTGAGCTCCTCACTAGAAACCAGTACAACAATCAATTATATTGATAGAAAAAATAGGGCTTAAAGGAGGGATATTACACCTATTATATCATGTGCATTTTTTACTTCCACCAGCCATTGATGCGGCTCTTCTTTCCATCCTAACCATTGATCTACCGGAGACTTAGGCCTTTAGTGGGGTGAATGAACCAGGACACTTAGATCTTGAAGGGATAACCTCCGTCATAGTTCCTTGCACTGGTCCCCACCATCGCATGTGCCCGATATGGTATTGTTCACTACTCCTTTCTCGTTGCGATGCCCTCTTAAGCTGACACCTATCCGATGGGACCATGCCCATCGCATCCGGCTTTTCCCTTTCTTCCTCCCAACTTGGCCATTTGACTGTCCATTGAGAGCCATAGATCTTGCTTCCGCTCTAGATCAACAGTGCCGACCTATGTGACACTTAGTCTTTCATGACTTGCATGCGAACTATAGGCTTTAGGGTATTCTTCGCTTGCATTTAGCCACTTAATTTTCCTATTAATACCTGGCCTTTGAAATTAATCCATTTTTATTGCGTTGGACCCTTCCTAGCCCATTCTTTCTCATGTCCTATCACCTGGCCATTGAGGATGGGGATTACTTCAAGCCTCTATCAGGTAGTTGTCTAACACTCCACCTTTCATATACAAGTTTTTATATTGTAAAAGAGAAAAAATATATAGGTGCTAATAGTGGGGTTGACCAAAGATTGCATTGGTTCAACCACTTCATCAACCAAAGGTTGATCAGGCTGTTGGGAATATATAGACAATTCAGGAGCAGAGGATCCTTCAGACATGGACCACACTCTTCGCACCTTTGGAATAGTAGGGCAGAGGTGACTAAGGTGATCTCCCATACAAAGTTTAAAAGGGAACTTTGACTTGCGTCCTATAAGCTTAGACTCCTTTACAACATCAGTACTCTCAGCATGAGTAGCATTGGATGATAGCGTGCCCCCAGCATGACTTGCAGTGGTTGGTTGCTTAGAAGCAAAATACTTTTGAACTAAGGACCACACTCTTTGCACTTCTGGAAGTATAGGGCATAAATAGGTTAGGTGGTCTCCCTCACAAAACTTACAAGGGAACGTAAGCTTCTGTTTATTAGGTTTGTCGACAATGTCAACTTTCTCAACATGACTTGCAATGGCTGATTCAGTGTCTCCAGTATGACTCACAGTAACTGGTGACTTGTCATTAATATGACCAACAGTGATCAATGACGTGTCCTCAACATGACTAAAAGTGGTTGAAGACATCCTTTCAGTATGATTCACAGTGACTGAAATTTTGCTCCCAGCATGACCTCCAGAGTCTGGGTAGGTGCCCCAAGCATGACTTCTAGAGGCTGGGTAGGTGCCCCCAGCATGACTTCTAGAGGCTAGGTGGCTAGGTTCAGTATGATTTACAATGACTGAGTGAGTTCTCCCAACATGACCACCAGAGGTTGGGTAGGTGCCCCTAGCATGACGCATGACTCGTAGAAGTTGGGTGGCTTCCCACTTGCTTTGGCATCTTCTCTCTATTCTTCCTCTGTCTATTCCTTTTAGACTGTTGGTTACTACTATTACTACTTTCACCACATGAGGTAGAAGGAGGAGGAGAATATGTTACTAGCAAGGCGGGCATAGGGTTTTTATGCTCTTGATGTGAAGTGCTTACTTGAAAAGCATTAGGAGCATGTAAGGCGTTCGGAGTGGAAAACAACCAAACTAGTATCCCTACAGTGAATCCCGGAAGATTCAAGGTAGCCATTAAGGGAGTACCAATGTTCCCAATGAATGGAAAAGCACAAGGAGCCCCTTCAACAGGGGTCCCTTGATTGGCGCCCACCGAGATGCTTTCCATAGTTTCTGACTCAATGAGCTAGAAATATCTAAGGCCAACTAAAAAACAAGAGGCACAAAGAGCACACCACTAAAAATGTCCTACAGTGATCAAAACCAACCAAACAAGGCTAATACTCTCAGAAGAAATTCTGGGATGATGAGGGCATAGAGAAAACTAATAGAGTATCGAAAGTCAGTTACACAATGTCCAATGTAGGTCCTCTGGGTGCAAGCGTTTGAATCACCAAACCTCCCTCTCGAGATTACTACCAAAGGGTTACCTTCCGTGTTTGTCCGGGGTGAAGTGGAAACATCCTTCCACTCTACCTATGTAGATCCCTCGGGTTATGATACTAAGGATACCACCAATACGAAAAAACCTGGGGGAACAGTCGTTAGCCTAGACAAGACGCATGGACAAGGTAGCAAAACTCAAAGTCCAAAAGAAGTTGAAAGTACTAGTGAACCCCCATATGCAAATCAGCTCTGGTTTATGTTTGAGAGGAAAGTGAGGGTGTATCCTCAACAGTTCCAATCGCCCACGGCATCGTGCTTAACTCTTTTTTGAGTAGAGCGTTCCCAGGATATTTTGATAGAGGTGGATTTACGTAATAGATAATCTTACTACGATTGTTGAGTAATGAAGTCGATTTCAGGTAGTTTAAGGCGATTTAAACCCAAAACCCTAGCCTAAGCTCGTTGATGGTGTGTATACCTAAAAAGAAAAAGTTGGTAGTAAATTTTATTAAGATTTCTTTTTAAGGGCTACTTTTTACTTAATAAGGGTAGTGAAGTGTGTGGTATGGTTCATGACATAAAGTAAAGTGGGGAAAAAATAATGCATCAAACTTCACAAAAACTCTTTTTTTCATTTATGCTTTTAAAAACTGAAACTAGGCAATCCTAAAAAAAAAAATCTTTTAAATTTTCAAATCAAGACAAACTATGCTACTTTGAAAACAATGATAAATCTCACTACTGAGCTACCAATTTCAATTTTTGTCATTTCTAATATTTGCAAGAGAAAAAGAACTTGGAAAGGAGCAAGCAAGACCTAACGCAAAGTGTGGGTAAAGAAAAACTACATAATGGCTAAAAACAATCAAATAAAAAATACTTGAGAAAGACTCCACGTACCGAGTTGTTTCGATGAACAAACTCAAGGTTTGGAACTAAGTGTAAAAGAAAAAGGGAAAAGAGATGCTTTCAATGGAAAGATAGACTTAAAAGGTTGCTCCTAAGCACCAAAACCTAATAAAACACTCGCCAAACAAAGGAGTAGGTAAGCAAACCACAAGTAACCCTACCAACACACAGACTTAAAAGAAAAGAAACTAGAAAGCTTGACACTCATTCAGACTTATCTGAATAGATGTTTAGAAGGTATCAGGATCAAACAACCCTTCAAAGCCACCCTAAAAACTCAAATTGGAATCAAACCCTAACCAAAAGGACAAGACTCAGTAAAAGTGCATTACTGTTACCACAGACAACAAGTGTTGAGAATGCAGGTTTGTATGACTGCAACAAGCGTCTAGGGAAAAAAATGCATAGGTTTGTCTTGTAGATAGTAGCACACAGCTGTAAAAGGGTTAAACAAGAAGAAAAGACACCTTAAACAAGTGCTAATGTAAGCAAAAGCAATCTACAGGACTTCAGAGAGGAAAACAAGACTCAAAAACGACATCCAAGTCTCAATAGTTAGTCAAAGAAGCAAAGAAAAAGGCTACTAGTAGACCCAAACATCTAGAAATCAAACCCTAACATAGGACTTGAACCTACAGGAAAAGTGCGCTACTATGTAGTAGAGAAACTAGTGCCTATCACGGGAAGTGCTCTACTGTGTTTAAGACAAAGCAACATTCATGACAAAAAATGCGCTACTGTAAGTATAGAAAACCAGTGCACATGGACTTGAAGAAAACAAAAAGTCTTTGTAGAAGCAGACTGATATGAATCAAGATAAAAAGAATAGGTAAAAATGACCTATAAAACCTCCCAGAGAACAAAAGACTGAGATAAACTGGAAGAAAACCTAACACAGTCTCCTAGAGCAGAAAAACAACCGGTTACTCCCCAATGGAGTCGCTAGTCTATTGTGCAGGAAAAATACCTTATAGTGGGGAGACGACACTACCAAGTTGGGTGGGGTGACAGGTAAACACATTCATTGTCTTGCATTAGTTACTACAAATGGAAAGAGATCGAGATATAAAAAGTTGTACTTTTTTAATGATGGTTGGTCCTAGATTTCGCTTGATCCTCCGCTATGATGAACCTGCAACACAAAGTTAACCTTCCTCAGCATATCTTGACTGTAATAAATATGATGAAATTAGAAACAACTTAACATCAAATACAATCATATATTTAACCAAATGAACATTCAATCCAATAGACATTCAATTTGGGATGAGAAGGGTATTTCCACCTTTTATTGTCAAAGAAATGTAGATAAGTACAGATATACCTGATCTGTCCAGACACTTCTGCAATTGAATCCTGTGCTCTTGTTCTTAACAATGACTTGGGAATTCCTCCAGTGTAACAACATTTAAAGCATTCCTTCTAGGTCCCTCTCTCATGGCTCCTCCTTGTATTTAGGGACAACGTAGGCAATTGAATTCGAGAGGTGGTTGAATTGGGAGGTTCGAGAAGTTGCAGAAGTAACTTCAACTAATCCCAATTCATAATCTTAATATATTTTTTCATTTCATCTTAAGATGTGCACAGGTATGACACTATAAAACCCGTGCATGGTGCACAACTAGTGCTCTTAATGACTAGGGCATACAGCTTTCAGGATATGTACGATGGTTGTCTATAGTGAAACCTGCACATATTTAGGATATGTGTGTGCATTTCCATTTATAAAAGTAGCGCACATCCATTGAAATATACAGAAAAAATATATTCTTCAGCTGAATATGTGTGATCTCAGTAGTAACTCATCCAAGTTCAAGCTAGCTCTTCCATCCATAGTGTCCTTTTGTGTGATCGACAGAGCAATCTGATCACGAATGGAGAAGTGCAGTTTTGACCTATAACAAGGTTCTTCCATTGCACCTTGACTTTCCCGATGGTGCGGTTCCAGAGAAAAAGTTCTCTCCTCTCGAGAATACATTCCGGTCCCACCTAGAAATCTCATTCGGGTTCCACCTGGAACTCCCTTTGAGTTATTTTTAAATCAACATAGCTCTTTTGTCTATCTTGAGCTATCTTCAAGTTGTGTTGTACGTGTTTCATTGTTAGTTCTAGATATTTGAAAATTTGAGGACCTAACATTAGTCTATCAACAGGGCTACTCAAAGACCATCATTCTGGGGATGATATGTAGTACTAAAATTTAATTGAGTATCCAAACCTTTAAATAAAGCTTTCCAAAAATTTCCCATAAACTTTGCATCCCTATCAGACATTACAACTTTAGGTACACCATGCAATTTGAAGATTTATTTCATAAAAATATCAGCAATATTAATATCTTTGTAAATAGGTTTAAATGGAATAAAATGTGCTTCTTTATTAATCTTATCTAGGAAAACCATACTTGAATCATTATGTTTATCATTCTTAGGAAGACATGTAATAAAATCCAAGCTAATCATGTAATTTCCCAAGAAAAGTCTATTTTATTTTATTATTAATTGTTGTTACAACCTTAATTGTGGTTGATAGGTGTTGAGTTAAAAATAACTCTTGAAACACCTATGTGGTTATTTTTGAGTGTTGAGAGAGTTAGCTCTGAATAGCACCAAACTATTAAATAGTGTGAGATGAGATGCTCTGGAACACTTGAACTCCTATTGATTACCTGATGTTGAGCTGAGAGCTCTAGAGCATCAGTAATATGTTTTGATTATTTACTTTAATATTCAAAGACTATTATTATTTTATTCTTTCTAACTGACTAGGACTGCCACACAAATACAGGATGACCATGCAAGAGTCTAGACTGGTCATTAGTTGATAACTAAAGATCTAACTAGTTGTTAGGTGAGTAAAAGTCCAATTTTATTAAATAAAGACTAAAATAAAATTGTGAAGATTAAAATAAATTAATTTCTTAATTAAAGATAAATACCAAACTGCTAGAATGTCAGTTATTTAATTGAGTGTGCAAAAGACCTAATTTCCTAGCAGCCTTGTTCTTAAAAATTATAAATAGTAGAGAGAGGAACTTTGCACGGGAAAGTGTTTTCCCAAGTACACTGGAGGGTCTAGTCATGAATCTGAGTGCTCAAACATCAGATTGATGAATATCGGGTGTGTCTTAGTAAAGAGGACTGTCCTAGTGAGAGGACTATGAAGGTTGTTAGGGGGAAAATTATTCAAAAGATTCACAACATACAAGATGGTAAAGAGAACCTTGTGGCTACTATGCTATAGTAGATAAGATAGAAAACCATACACCTAGGCCATCTAGATTCTTGTCATGCTCATCTCGGCTCAAGGATGACCGGTGGAACAATCCAGGAACGGGTTGCAGTCTATGCTTGGGAGGAACGTGGCAGTTCCTAAGTTAGTTGGTCTGCAATAAAATACTAATAAGTATTTGCTTACGTTACAGTTATTTATATTTTGTATACTTATTATTTACAGTAAATGTTAATGTTATCTTATTTCAGTAAAGAGATCTGCCATGGATTTTCCTATTATTCTTCTTTAGTAGATTTCAGGTTATGATCAGTATTAATGGCTATACTATATGATTTAGAAGATCTAGGTCATACATAGCTTTATATGTTATGTTATTCCTTTATCGGCCCTGTATTAAGCATTTCGATTAAGGCTTACATATCATCTGAAATTTCTTAATGCTTCTAAAGTATGTTGTTATAGTTTTAAGTTATATTTGAATGATCAATTAATATAGGAATGTATAAAATTTTCTTGTAATCAAGTCATTGGAAGAACTACTTGGCCGTGACTTGTTGGGTTTAAATATATATATATATGGATAAATATCCTATAGTCCTCATGTAGAGAGAGAAATTCCTAGGCTTAGGATTTCTGGGCAAAAGCCATACACTCTACCTGGACAAACTAAATTAATAATTAATGTTTGCATACTTAGAATATTTACTTATAAATGATCAATATTACCTAAAATACACTTAGTTTCAATAATCGTAGACATCCTAAACCTTTACCATAATGAGATTTTCATGTGCATAAAGGACCAAAATTTTATACATAAACTAAACTCTGGAAATTAATAACAAAATTCACCATTTAAAACATTCATAAAATAGAGAAAGAGGCCTATACATCTTAGGATTGATCCACAAATAAATATGTACAGAAGCCACGTTTTATGAAAGTTCATCCAAATTCAAATGTAGGGCTTATCCCCTCTGTCCCATATTTAAAGAAATTAAGCAAACTACTCTTTTCTACATTATAAACAGAGGCTAAAATCAATTTAAATAAACCTAAGACAATAATCAAATTTGTAGGAATCAAACCATAATATTCTTATCCCTTAGCATAGAATCATTGATATTTTACACAAAGCCAAAATAATTAAAATATGATAACATTAAAATCTCAGAAATTAAACAGTAGTGAAATTAAAGGTTCTCCCCATACTTTTTCCAGAATCCATATCACTCACAAAACACATCGTTTTCACCCAAAATTCATCAGCAATAATAGCATACCAAGAAGCTAAAAATGATTTGAACTCTGGCCCAACCACTTTATAATCTATGTAAGGACCTACTTTACAACAGGATTCTACCTTGAGCAAACAGAGCAACAATTTCCACTCAGTTGTCAGATTTCCAAGCGACTTTAACCTAACCATTTCAATTCCAGCTTTAACCCAGTATTCACCATTAAACAAAAATGCGGAACAGTAAATAAAGGAAATACCAGTGCCACCTAGCAAGTGTAGGGATTAAACAAATAACCATTTAAAATCAACTAACATCAACACACAGAGATTTTAATAAAAGACAAAACTCATATATTGAAATGAACTAGTTGAAATAGAATGCGATTTTACAGTATTAAAACTAAAGTTTAAATTATCAAATAGCAGAGCCCGAGATCCATCAAATTACATAGGGTTCTTCTCTCTCGGTCTGAAAATTGCCTGCACATGATTTCAACAAAAGAAAAATGCCCAACATTACAACATATATGCAGAGGCCTAAAAAATGGCACATACTCTCCAAACCATCAACACTCGCAAAGTGAACAACCAGTAACCATGAATACAAACAAGGGGATGGCCAATGAAAACCCTTGTATCTCCCAGTGCCCAAATCCTTAACTCCTCTACCTAGCATTTTGTAAACAAAGACTCCAAGCAAAACGGGGTTCTTGACAGGGGCATCGAAAGGCCTAGGCATTACCCGTTTGACGACCATGAAAGTCACCAATGCTCAGATCAGAGTCATACAAAAAGCTACGAAGTCACCAACACTTAGATTCAAGGTCGCCCAACACCTACAAGGATCCTGACACTCAAGAGAAAGACGTTGAGTTAGAAATCGTAACTGTAAACCAAAAAGAAAATGTAGAATTTTAAAAGACTGAGTATGGGGCGAAAGTTTACCTAGTTAGCTTCGTTTTCTCACATCGTAATGCCTACATAGGGTATGCACTTACCAAAGACCTATGCTCTGGTCAGAGTGCATACCCTCTCCATTCTTTAACTTGAAAAATTGCAATGAGCTTTCGCTCATCTCCCACACAAACAACAAACCACGAAATGAAAAAATGAAACATAGTTAGGGTATTTCACAGCCCTTTCTCCCTTTTTCTAGCCTGGATTCTACCACAAGGTTGTCAAATGGGCACCATTAAAATCCTATCTAACCCCCACCAATATTTCGAGTTATACACACTTCTCTATAGTGGAGTGTCTGTACAATATTTTAAAACCAACGCTTACCCTCGGATGAGCTTAGGGTTTAGGGTTTATTCCAACCCATTTACCTTTGATACTTTACCCACAAACTCTTTAGTAGGGTGCTCCCCCAAGCTTTAGTGCTATTAATCTAGCTCACACTTAAGGTTAGGGTCTATCCCTATTCAACTTTGACATGTAGTTTCTCGCAGTGCTTAAGTAATAAGTTAAGTGTCCCATTTTTAAGTACCTCCACAAAGATAATATAAGACATTAGCTCATGAAGGAGCTAAGTAAGACCTGGGGTCTTGAATATTCTCTTAACAGTTATGTGGCGGGCTTAAAAGTTAAAATAAGACTTCAAATTAACAAATGCATTCGAGAAGTAAGGAACCTGATGTAAGCACTTAATAAACATAGATTCCGCATAAAGTAAACAATTTATGTAAAATGAACAATAACTATCATTCAATACATAGATGAGCCATTCCATGTTAAAACTGACATTTTATAAACAATAGATAGGATGTTCACATTAATTTACAAAATCCATGTTATGCTACCAATAAATGCAATGTTGTAAGTATTGTTACTCAAGTCCTAAATCTTGTTAACTAGTTGACCCATATAAAAATTTAAAAAAAAAATTGGGATTTGAGGGACATTACAAATAACTTCCCACTTCAATTCTAGAATTGGTAAAGGCTATAGCAATCCTTCTAGGTGTTGATGTTTAGCCTTAACGTGCTGACATTCAATGCATCTAGCAATATATTCTGCTACTTCTTTTTTCATATTAGGCCAAAAGAATTCTTTTCTTAACATATTAATAATTTTCTGATATCTAGGATATCCTGAATATGGTCTTTTATGCGTTTCATTCATGATGAATGACTTTACCTCTTCTGAATTAGGTACATACAATCTATTCTTAAACGCCAACATTTCTTTCTTGTTAATTATGAATCCTGATTTTACTTATTTTTTCCTATTTTCTGTTGTTCTTTCTTTTAGTTGTTGATATTCTTTATCAAATTTTGATGTTGTTATGATTTTATCCTCCATATCTATTTCATAGCTGCTACTTGTAGTTACACAAAGCATATTTGCATGGCAACTTAATGCATCAACCACTTTATTTTCCTTTCCTTTAATATGTTTAATTTCAAAATCATATTCACTTAGGAAAGACAACCATCTTGCTTGTATAGCATTTAAATTTGGATGGTCAAATAAATATTTTAAACTGACATTATTAGTCATTAGTAACAATATTCTTCTAATAAGATAATGTCACCACATTTTAAGTGCATGAATAATGAAAGCTAACTCCTAATCATGAGTAGCATAGTTCTTTTGATGTTCTTTAAGTTTTCTTGATTCATTGGCTACCACATAGTTGTCTTGCATTAGAACTCCACCTAGACCCTCTTTGCATGCATCCATGCATAAAACAAAATCTTTATAGGGGTTTGTTATCTTTAGGATAGGATTTTTTTTTAATAAATGTTTTAGTTTATTAAAGATGACTTCACATTTCTCATTCTATTCAAATTTCTTACCTTTATTTTGTAATGAAGTTATAGGATATGCAATTTTTGAAAACACTTCAATAAATTTACGATAATAACTAGTGATTCCCATAAAAGATCTAACATGAGATACATCCTTAGGCACAGGCCATTCCATGATGGCTTTAACTTTATCAGGATCCATTGATATACCATCTTTAGAAACCATGTGTCCCAAGTATTGAAATTTATCTTTAAATAAATCACATTTATTGAGTTTAGCATATAGTTTTTGTTCTCTTAATACATGTAGGACTATTCTTAAATGTTCTTCATGCTCTTGCTGATTTTTTGAATACATTAATATGTCATCAATGAAGACGACTACAAATTTATACAAATATTTACTTAATATACTATTCATTAGACACATGAAGGATGTTGGAGCATTTGTCAACCCAAAAGGAATTAGGACAAATTCATAATGACCATACCTGGTCCTAAAAGATGTGTTATGTATATCGTCATCTTTAACTCTTAGTTAATGATATCCAGATATCAAGTCTATCTTTGAAAATAATGTTGCTCCTCGAAATTGATCAAATAATTCATGGATCCGAGGTAAAGGATATTTGTTTTTAATTGTCATTTTATTAAGTTGTCTATATTCTATGCATAACCTTAATGTACCATCCTTCTTCTTCACAAACAACACCGGTGATCCCCAAGGAGAAACACTTGGTCGAATGTACATTTTATCAATTAACTCTTGAATTTCTTCTTTTAATTCATTAAGTTCCAATATTTTCATACAATAGGGAGATTTTGAAGCTGAGACCGGTATTAAATCAATTGTAAAATCAATCTCTCTTTTCGGAGGTAAACCGGGAAATTCTTTCGGAAACATATCTTTAAAATATTTTAAAAATAGAGAATCATCTTTTTTAATTTCATTATTTTTATCTCTATCATCAATTATACGAACATCATAAACTTTATAGCCTTTGTAGAAATATCTATTCATTTGTAAAGAAATTTTTTATCTAATTATATTTTTCCTTGGAATTCCTTTAACTATCATTGCTCTACTTTCTTCATCTATGCATGAGAAATTTTTATCATAGTAGTTCATAATTACTCTATGCTTTTCTAACCAATCCATTCCTATCAATAAATCATAAGATCCTAAAGGTAGAATATTTAAATCAACATATGTTTTGAAGCTATTCATAGTAAATTCACATCCTTTTATAAAACTAGTGACTTTTCTTTTCATGCCTATAGCAAGATGAGCTAACCAAGTGTCACATACTGAAATCTGAACATTTTATGTTATGAGAAAAAAATTATGTTATATCTAATTGTAAAGTATTAATGATTATTGACCAAGTGGGGTCAACGATAACTATAATTAATTACTCTACTATTTTATTATTAATAAATAAAAGAGGAGACAAATATCCAAAGGAGACTGTTGAAAAGAGTGTTCACTGACTCACTAGGAGGAATGGACTGGGGTGAGAGAAAACTTACACTTGGCAGCATGATCAATTCACATCTAGTTGTTTCAGGGGGAAACTTCCCTATATTTATGGTCATGTTCCTCATGAAAGTGGAACAGAGCAGGTGGCTCAATAATGCTAAAATTGACCAAAGACCTAGGCATGCTATTTACATCAATCGAATTGAGCAGGAGGCTCACTAATTGTTCCTTGTCATAATTTCTGAAAAGAGGAAACAAAGAATGCACAGGATATTCGATGAGGCGAAGGACAGGAAGTGACTGATAGAATTAATTCTGCATATCTGAACTAGTACTGGTTAATGTAGAGTTCAATACTGCTAAAGGCTGAAGTGATACTGTTAAGTAAAATAAGTATTATTGTTGAGTTCCAAAGGAATTTATTCCATTCTCCACACAACATCTTTGTCCTGGTGGTTCAGTGAATAGGCTCTGGGGTCCTAAGGCAAGTGACTTGGCTGTCTTCAGGAGAAGGTTGAGTGGAACGGGATCCTTTGGGTGTTTTTCCCTTGTTCAATTATCAGGTTCTACATTGTTCTATTGTTTACTTCTAGTCTGCTATTTTAGTTCTGAAAAATGTCTTTTATTTAACTTCTAGATTGGAACTACAATATCAAATAGTTATGTATGATTGAATGAGTAATTGATTGAATTAGAATTTATTTCTGTATTTTTCCACTCACTTTACGTGACGTACTCTAGTACAAGAAGAATAGTTTAAGTAGAAAACGAACGATCTCTTAGATTTAATGATTATGATTATAAGGTTGTTTTTCTATTCTAAAAGATAGACATAGTTAATAATGGTATTCATAATTACTTAGCTACAGCTTAGGTCTATTACAGTCATAATAACAATAGTAAACGAGCTTAAAACAGTGTTCTGTAAAAATAATCAAATATATAAATGTATTTCCGACCTACTGGTTACATAGTGCATGGACAGAACCTAGTATCATAAACACCTCTTAAAAATACTTATCTTTTTGAAATGTAAATATTATCTAAATAGAACATATAGAGTGTTGATCCCTTAAAACAAAAGTATTATTTTACTATCAAAGTGCATAGGAGCAGCTAGGAAGATAGCTCATTTACACAATATACTTCGTAACAATAAGAACATTTATTTAATTAAAACAAGGTAATATACTAACAAGTATATTCTTACTAAATGAAAACAAAAGTACTCTAACCGTAGTTTATGAAGTAAAATTTAAACTAATCGAACTTCCTTCCAAGGATCATTATACTTTATATAAATTCTGGATTCGTTTCTTTTCAAAGAACTGAGTCGAAAAAGGGTCGACTACCTTAAACTCGAAGCACCAAAACTACTTACTTAAACCAGTCATCAAAATATTATAAACAATAAGAGTTCGAAACTCATCAATAAGCTTGTCAGTCAAGTTGTGAAACTTAGACAGAGTAGGGTTAAAACTTATAGCCAAGAACTTAAGTGTTTTTAACCATGCAAGGGTTTAAATTAAGAGTCGAGTCTCTGGAAAACTCACTCAGAACATTATATTCAATACGCAAATCAACTACGATTGGAATACTATCTAAACCCTCATCTTAACAAATCTTAAGCAAGAACAAACAACACCTCAATTTTAGGCGTATGCCCAATTACAGAAGTCGAACTCATGAATAACCAAAACTTTTGACACAGAGTTCATGAAGTTCACTTAAGACTGTGCATAATCCCATCGTAAATTCTTTAAAACAAAATCTTTATACACATATGGTTTTAAACCCATAAAGTTTTGCACATTTCATAAGTAATTCGCACAGTAAAGTATACATTGTAAAAATATAAAATTCATGGCTTAAACCTTGTACATCGAAACATTACCAAATCAAAACTAAAAAAAAGATGCAAATTAGTCGAGAGAACAAGATGTTTGCATGGGTCAGCAGTATGCCGAGAACCCAAGTTTTCACGCATTAGTTGCAAAGTTCAACCTTGAATGCCTCAAGCTCCATTTTTTACAAGAAATTATAAAATATTGATAGGGTAAGGGTTTAAACCTTGTAGAATAATAAAAAATAAAATACAATCCTGTATTAAACATTTTAATAAACTATTCAGAGGGCTTGGCCCCAAACCTTCCATACTTATATTTTAGCCATTGTAACAACCCTGTTACAATAAACAACATTTTAACGCGGAAAAATATTATACTAAAATATAGATACTCTTCACATTGACGAATAGAAAACAAGGGCTTCAAGCCATAACATTATTCTTTATCAAAGTATTTTTTCTTCCAAAAAAGGGTTCATAAGAGCCATGGCTTGAGGTTATATTACCCTATATATTCATTTACAGAAATTCCAAATGGAACTGCAATTTGCACAAACAAAAACAGTAAAATCAGGTTGGAAACGCATCTCGGCGAATGTTACACAAACCGGCATCAATGCCCCAATATCACCATTTCAAACATGAGTCATGAACTAGGGTGTCCAAGAGAACAACCGAGGCTTACCAGGGCCTATTAACACATTTTTCCCATCAACAAGTGACCGTCCACTTACCCTCTAAGGAAAGCTCTACAAAGGATCACACCTGTCACTCAAACATAAAAACCCAGCAAAGAAAAATTGCAGTTAGTCATTGAAGGAAGTATCCATTAATAAAAGAATAAGATAACACTGTAATTTTCAGTGGTTACCTCGATTATTGTGATAGTAGACCTAACCACGAAACCGCCGTCAAAAAACCTGGATGAGCACGAAGCATTCAACCCTAACATTCGAAAGGCTACCAGCCTCCATCACCAGCATTATCAAAATGAAAAAAATGAATTGAGCTAGGCGTATTCGAAGTCTTTCCATGCACAGTTAGGGTTTAACCCAAAACCCAAAGTCTTCACGTGAACCATGCCACGGGGGATCGCCATTGTGCAATCCACCATGGTCACAGTTATTTAGCATTTAAAGTTCAAACCTGTCAAACTACATTACACCTGCCAACAAGGAGATCCACTAAGTTTAAATTTTGTTTTTGCATTGTATAGTTTCTAAAGTCAGGTCGCATTACATCGAAATATCCAAGCACATTCTTGTTACAAAATTATAATTGTGGTCTTCGGATCATGACCTTGCCACACTTAATATTTCGTACATAAGAACTATATAATATTTTGGGATTGATTATTTAGGTGATAAACCATGATTACATTAATAACGATAATATGTAGTTTTGTCAACCCATAATAAGTTACAAATAGTATACACTTATGATAAGCATAAGATAAAGTGTAAGTCCTGTACAATCGAATATATATATATATATATATATACTTTTATTATAAGTATTTTCAACAAACTAAATAAACTCATTTAAATGTTAAATATAGCTAGCGTATGCCTTACCATAAGTGTTAAGCAATCTGTATAAGTATGCCTTTAACATCGAAGACTAGAGTAAGTATAACAAAGCTATAATGACGTTCATCAATTTAAATCTTCAACCCTCTCACCTGTGATCTGTACAAGAGTGGTAAGAGCATTAGCTATGCAATAGATAAGTAAGCCTCAGGGTATCCATAGGACCCCTTCATTCAAGAAAATAAAAGGGTTAGTAAGCATAAATTATATATATATCAAGGTGCAAAATGACAAATAAATGACGATCCATAGTTACGACAAAAAGAACGATGATGTATGTCATTTAAACAAAGACAAGAGGCATTCATATATAAGTTAAAACCACCTCAGAAGTCAATAGATAATTTCCGACAATAGTTACATAGACGTTTATGTCACTACAGTACTTAGAACAAATTACAACGATGCTTAATAAAGTACAAGATGACATCATAAATATGACTGAATAGCTTTTAATGAGATAGCTGTCATTAAATGTATTTTCCGCATAATAAATAAATAGCATTTATACTGTTCAATTTTTTTTTTAAATTTTGTGAAATTTGGGGATGTTACATGTGGTAGGAGAGCGCAAGTTCAAATACTAGGCCTGAAGTGGATCAACTCGCGGAATAGAAATTTAAAAACAGAATTGCAATTACTAATTTTTATTTTAAATTGTTTTATGTTCAACACATTTTACATTTAGTTGTAGGTATGAAAGGACTAGAAGAGTCAGCTGAGGTGTGATATCCCTCTCCTATCTTCTATTACTATTTTAAATGTATTTGATTATTGTATCGGTTTACTGGTGAGGAGCTCAAGGCCAAGGCCCCACCAGTAAACCATAAAATCTTGTCTTTATTTCTACTAAGTTATAATAATTGATATAGACCTAGGAGACTTAAAAGCATTAACGTGACTAATTGATGGGACATGTAAATTCACAATGGGAAGGAAGAGGTGGTCATCTAAAAACCCAACCGACTACCAAATAAGGTTTCCCTCTAAACCAAATCATATTCCTTTATCTAAAGTATGGGGTAGTGGACAATAAGTAAAAAGGAAATATGTTATGGTTTGTCCTAATGAAGGAGCTATAGACTATATCCTTTATAGGATACTACACTTAAGTACATTTATGGAATAAATTACTTACAAACTCTATAACGATTAGATTGGTAAACTCTTTGATATATTATATATGCAAATATAAATATGCATATAAATATTTCTTATAAGATAAGAAGAATAATTAAATAAACCGTGGGTTATTGGTTTGAAAGTATAATTGAAGGTTAGTGAGAACGAGGGGAAAAACTCTGCCGATTGATATAGAGATTTCGATGCCCCATATTTCTATGGTAGATAATGCGTCCTTTTGCTTGCAGGTTGCGGTGTGCCCCATTAATATTATGCAATGCTGTATTAAATTGGATACCAAGATTTGGATGCCCCATTCCCATTTTTTTTATATTATTGATCGCTCTGTCGAATCGCTTACAAAGATTTGGGTGCATCCAATCGGTTATTGTTTTATTGCTCTGTCGTTGTATACAAAGATCCCGGCGCCACGTGTTACTATATGATCCTACCCATCTAAAGGATTTGACTTCCCAGTGGAGGGAATCCATCTCTTTTTCTGACGGACTCCCCCACGGTGGAAAATCAATGAGTGCATTAATGCATAGTTCCTTCTCTTTAGGGAATGACTTGAAGGAGGAGATTTCGAATATGATCTCTCGAGTCTCCACTTGGTGGACGGGTAAGGGGTTTTACTGGGTTATTTATTCACGCCTCGATGCAGTATGAAGGGGGTTCCTCCTTGGCATGAAGAGACGGCGAGAGTACATCCAGAAGAAAAATCTTTATAATAGGGTTAGCTACGATTTTTGCTTGAGAAAGAAGATATCGATGGGATTTCTGAAGAATTCTTCGGGGAATCGAGCCGAATAGCTATTGTTGCTAGTACTGATAGAGCCATGCGATCTGCATTGGAAATGTCGATGGCGGTAGGAGGATGGATTCGTGGAGTTCAAATGAGCACTCAGTTCTGTAATCGAATTATTTTGAAAACTGAACCCGGTCAAATCGATTTTGGCGAAGCCTTGCGATCTGCATTGACAGATCTATAGAATCTGATCCCAGCTTAAACTTTGAGTCTTGTTAACTCAGATAGAGCCATGCGATCTGCAATGTAAGTTAACTCTTAATCTTAGTTTATATCTCTCAACCAATCGAATAGAAGAGAGAACTAGATCTCTGCGTATTTTCATTTATTGATATTTATAAGTTTAAAATTGTCTGCATTGGTTGTTTTATTATGAACTTGTTAAAGGGTAGTGCATAATCGTTTTAGACCTACAGTGGGTGATCTCTATGTAGAGGGATCATTTTCATACGATACCCATACCTTGCGTTGAATAATTATACCCTATATAGTCACTGGGTGATATCAGATTTGGATCCTTGAATATAGATTATAATTATAGTTTCGATTCAGGATTTATCGCTATTGTATACTCTGGATTGTAGCTGGGAATCTCAGCTTTGATCGCTACATATATGCATACCACATGGTTAAAAGAGAAATGTTAATAGCTTCTTGTCAATTTTCCATCTAGTAAATTATGATTATGGTAGAACCCTGCCAAATTATTTGGATAGGACGGTGCGTGAGTTGATGTCTTAAATATAGGTTTGTATAGAAACTATATTTAAATAGATGCTGGTTTTGTTTTCCATAAAATACTGTGACGTAGGGTATTTTGTGAACTCTACACTTATCGAGACACTATAACCTTTATTTATAAAACCCTAGAGAGAGAATGAAAAGCCAGAGACGTTTATCGTAGAAGCTGAACCATAATAGCTGTATCTTTTTATTCCTGATCTGCATCTCATTTTGGTAGATCTCGGTTTATTGCTGAAGCATAACTTTTTCACAACCTCGCTGTATTTTTTTTCTGTCTTGTCTTATGGCTTGGCTGGACGGCCTTATCGGCGTCGATTTTGGAATTCCAATCTATCTTTGAATTAGCACACAAATCTACAAACTCATGTGTGGCTTGAATTTGCGGCCACTAGTTGGATGAGGAATCGGCGTTGACAGAAAAACCTCCATGAGTAAATATAGGGTCATAGTATAAGTCTGTAAGTTTATATATATAATTTTATTGAGAGTTACAAATATTATTTTATTATATTATGGATATCAAGATTTTTGGAACAACTACCTTTGTTGATTTCCATCTGAGTTCCCATATAGTCATGCTTAAGTTTAGTATGGCCTTGGAGGATAATGGTGTCTTTTCATTTTAGTTGATCTTTATATCGGTTGAGTAAGTGATTGGTGTAATTAATAAAGACTATAAGGTATTGGTGGCTTGAAGAGCCGACATAAGGGTCTTACAGTTTTGTTCTCGTTATGTTGTTTACAATAATATATGGATGTGCAAGGAGTAATAATTCCCTCTTGATAGATAAACGCCTTTAAGTAATTGTAAGAATAATAGTTTGTGATTTATATTATAGATGAATGATCATTATATGTAGTGCCCCTAGACTTGTGTAGACATTGAGGGCACCGGCTGAGTGGCCCGGCTGATTGAAACATTAAGTAAATAACCTTTTGACCTTATTTTTTTAGTATGTGTATCTAAACTGTTGAGGTAAATGAATAATTGCATATGTTAAACGATTAGCTATGACTATGGAAAATTATGTTGATGGATAATGCTTAACGACTAGCTGTATGGTGATTATGTATTTGGAGACGAAATGTATATTTGATAAGATGAATGAGCAGTTTGAATAAATCATAAATGTTTAACAAATGTTAGAGTTAGAAACTAGATGATGATTGTTGAGAACATTGCTACTAATAAATTGTGGTGAGAAGTGTGTGTAGAAACAAGTGAGACGGTTCACTAACGGACACACAAAGGAACATGGAGGGTCGTAGAGTACGGGTAAATCACACACAGGGGAAGCGACGACGATGTCGACTTCCGACATGAATACCACGCATGAGCAGATAAGCATTGATCCGCTTGCTCAAGAGGAATGCGTGAGGGCGTACGAGGTGGGCCACGACGGAGCTGGTCACGTACGAGTTGAGGGGCGCGCAGTGAGAACGGACTCACTCCTCAGCGCCATTAGTCCCTAGATAGCATGTAGACGGAGGATGGATGGTAACGATTCCTAAAATCCCTACAAGAGTTCCCGCAAGTCAAAACGGAAAGATGGTGGCAGAAGGGCCCGACGATGCGGTACCCTGTCAAGAAATGAAAGAATGGACGCAAGGACCCAACGATGCGGTACCATGCCAAGGAATGGAAACCATGGATGACTGGACCCGACGGAGTGGTGCCATGTCAGAGAATTAAAGTTAAGGAACCAGGAGCCCAACGGCGCGGCACCGTGATCCTAGTGAGTTTGATTGTTAAATTTAACTGCATAAAAACTTATGAGAATAACTCTAGATTATTACTTAGCAAATGCATAAAAATAATTTAGGCATTTGCACATGAATAGTTATTTTTGTTGAGCATTTAAAATAATAGAAATCATTATTTAGGAGCAAAATAGAATCCTAAGATTAGACACCTAGTCAACTAAAAGCTAGGAGTTAATTAAAATATCTGGGGGACAAACTAGAGCAAACTTAGGGATGTAGGTGCACTTCCCAGAGAAGCTGACACTTGGATGGGTGAGTGTTTTAATTAAATAATTAATTAAAAATATTTAATTATGCATGAAGCGACATGTGTCGCAGGAGATTTTCCTTTATAAGGAAGGCTTAGGGAATGGGTAAGGGGCCCATAATTTGGACGATTGTCGTAATTTTCAAATGCCTCAAAGACTTGCTGCTATCTAAGGGTTTGGCTTAGAAATCCTGGTGGGAAGGGAAGCCCAAGCTGAATTTCTGAACTACTTGTGTGAGCTCTACGACCCAAAGCTCGGGGGAGGCCATGCGACTGAAAGCATGAGCCTATGGTTGGGTGGCGAAGCTAACGGTTGCTTCGCCTACGGTTAAACGAGCTTTGCTGGAGGGATCCTACGGAAGAAGAAGGCGACAATGGACCAGCCGGATCGGGTTGACAGGTTAAGGTTTTGCTTATTTTGTTAAGTTATTCATGCTTTTTATTTTATTTTTCCAATAAATATGATGGCTAATTTGTTTGTATGAAGTTGTTAAAGTTTCAGGTTCATTTCGAGGTGACCCTAAAGGAGGGGGTCCTACATTTGGTATCAGAGCCGGTCGAGCCTTGAGGGCACCGGACTCATATTTTTACCGAGGGGTTGTCGGCATCTCGTCAAGTTGGATCTGGATAGTCGGGTCAGCCGCCGCAATCGACTTCCAGCTCGACTGCCGAATCAGGTTCAATGGTTTTCTTTTTGTTTAATATTGTTTTCAATATTCAAGAGTGATATTCTAGTTTCTTTAGGATTAGAACTAAACTTCCCATAGAATTATAAATTTGTTAAAACTTAAATTCTGAATATGGAGAGAAATCGAAACCCTTGAATTGGGAATCGACTCATTGTTGTGTATTTAGTTGACTCTGTTTTCTGAGAATACATATTCTGATTTCTGTATTGTGGAAAACTGAACTCTGTAATTAATTTTTTTTTTTTTTTTATTGAGAATTTTCTGTAACATATTGTTATATAAAAAAAAAAACCTCTGTTTCGGATTGCCTATTCAATAGATCGTTGTGGATCCATTCAACCTGATCTAAACCCTGTTTTAGATTGTTCCATAGATTTCCGTCTATTTCAATGGATACGAACGGGTCCATCTTTCCATTCAACTGTCATTTATTCAATTTCGAGTTTCAGCCATTACTGTGAAATCGACCTACGCGTGAAAGATAAGCCGTCTGGTTTGAGAGTTAAAATTTGATGATTGTGATGATTTTATTTATATTACATTTTAATTAATTGAACCATCTCTGTATGATGACAGAGAACTACATCATTCTTCTACCTCTGCGTTTTCTTCTTCTCAGCGTTGACCGAGATCTACATTTCTGTTTTTGTTTCTATTATCTGCATTATTACAAGATTTCTACTGACTGAACTTAGCTATGTCGCGCCTTCTGGAGGATAGATCCATCCTGAATCTCTAAGTTGACCCCACAGTCGATTGACTGAGTTCCCGGTAATTGTGATTCGAAATTTATATTTGATCTTGGAAATCGTTGTGTTCTAATTTGAAAATTGGAGGGCGTCTTATAGAATTTATATTTATGAATGTAACGGATCAATCAAATCTCATCTTATGTAACTAAAAAGATTGAGATCAGTTCCTTCCAAATCCTCTGTGTATCCTCTCGAGTTTGTTGGCGTTTCTGGATTTCAGAATCCAATCGGGAATTGGCCTTTAAATTCTTCTGAGTATCTAATTCAATCACCGATTGGCGTTTCCCATTAATGTGAAGTGAATCATAATTCTGACCTTAAATTTTTCTCCGTATTTGTTATTGAATATTTATGGACATTTGAAGCAAATTATTTTCCTCTGTGTATTATTGAATACTTATGAGATAATTCCAGAATTATGAAGTAGAATTCCCTTGCGTGTGATCAAAACTTTTGTGTGGATCCATTTCGAAATTATTGGGCGAATCCAGATTCGTACTTGATTGTAATTCGAATTATAAAAATCCCTGTGCTCCATTTCAAACTTCGATCCCAGAATTTGTATCATGAATTTAATTTATGAGACTTTAAAATATCTGTGATCCATCCCAAACAACGATCCCAGGTTTTGAATATGATTTCAATTTCTGAAACTTTAAAAATCTCTGCGATCCATCCCAAACGGCGACTCCGATCTTGCAACATGATTTTCAATTTCTGAAACTTTAAAAGCCTCTGTGACCCATATCAAATGGCGATTCCTCAAGTAATATTATGATTTCATTCGAACCTTAACGATCTCTGCATGTTTAACCTTGAGATCGAACAACGTGATGGTGGTACGAGTGTAATTCGATCTCTAACTCACTTTTTCTCTGAGTTTTTAATCGAATTGGCATTCCCAGAATTTAATACAACTTGTAACCCATTTTGAAGGGTCAATTGATTGCTGCCAAGTCACAATGCTATGTTAAATAAGTATTATACTGAAATTCTTGAATTCCGCCATTGCCCAGATCGCGGCAGTTCACTTGAACTCCAGTAAAGGGTAACCTTTAATCACCAATAATAATGTTATTTAATCTGTGTCTATATTTCTTAATCAAATCTATGGATTGGTCTTCTGCCCATATTAATTGCATTCCACCAGTCAGCGCGCCTTATAACAGTCGTATTATACACTTAAACATTCGAAAAGTTATGATTGTTGTTGACTCGTTTATGCCAGAATTAAGGAGTCGGTGGGAGTTTTGTTCTTGCCACATGTTGAGCTACCTTAGTAACCAACCTTTTACTTACCATAATATATATATCTCGTATCCTTTAGCAGAAAAGATTCCTTAGATACAAATTGGAATTCGAATAATTTTTTTTTTTTGATATTTAATTTGTAGAAAACCTTTTATTATAGACATCTTATGGGAATACGTATGCATAGCTCAATAGAGAAAAAGGGGGGTCTTCCCTAAATACATCACTGGAAAATATATGTATATATATTATACTTCATGAGTAAAAAGAAAGATGTGTCATTGGAATGTATTCTACATTGAATTTAAAATGTAGAGAAGTTGTATTTTATATATATATATATATCATGCTCAATAAGAAAAGGATTCTTTTATGAATGTATGACTGGAATATATATATATATATATATCTCGCGTTAAATGAATAGATTCGGAAAATGATCAATTATCATTAAGATAAGTGTCTGTCTTAGTGTCTAGAATTTATACTTGAACGGATAGAAATCAAAGAAATATTGTGTCATTAAATGAATGGACTATATCTAGCATGTGTCTATATGTAGTTATGCATTGAACGAATAAAATTGAAAATGGATATTGGAAATTATAAAGAGATTGCCTTTTTATTAGGAAGTAAATGGATGTATATTTAAGAAACATTATTCGGAAATGAATTCTCTTATGGCTAGTATGTGAATTCGTTAGACCTCACATCGGTCACGGTATAGAGTAGCATGGAAGTCTGAAAGCATATGGTTGCTTATAAAGGAGTTAAGTTATAAATAATGCATGGGATGAAAGGAGAATAACAATGTGTCGTCTATAATTAAGGAAGCAATGAAATTTTATATATTTAATTGATATCTTGAATATAGATAGAATGTGAATTAGGGTGTACATGTAAGGTATAGCATTATAAGTTGGTAAGTTGGTAATTAAAACTTTTAAGTGAGTTGTGAGCGTAGAGGAAGAATCATGCAATAGTAATTAAATGTAAATGTTATTGTCCTTTCAATTATATATATAGAAAACATAATTGGATATTCGAAACAAAATAAATTAAATTTAGAAATAATTTAATGATGGAAATTTATTTTTGAAAAGTAACTTAAGTTAATATATATATATATATATATATATATATATATATATATATATATATAGATATTTAATAAAAGGTTTTACATACTTGTTGGAATTAAAAATTGTATATTATAGTTTAAATATATGCATTTGAAAAAGTGAGTTGATATTGGAATACTAGCATAAAAAGGTGTTGGATATAATTTAGAGATGGGACTTAATTATTTGGTTGTGAATAAGTAATTTGATAGAATGTTGTACATAGTTGTTAACATTAAAATTGTATATTATAGTTTTCATTTGAAAAGGGGAATTAAATTTACATCATTTAGATGAAATGTTTTATATATATTTTAGAAATGAAATTGTAATACATAGTTTAAAAAAAAAAAAAAAGAGTAAATTGGGCTTAGAACATTTAGCAGAAATGTCTTACATATATATTAGAATTGGAATTGTAGAATATACTTTAACTAATTGTATTTGAATAAATGAATTTGAACTTAGAACATTTACTAGAGGCATTGGCCTCTCAAGTTGCATTTGAGATGTTTACAAATAGTAACTTAATGAAAAGTGAAAGAGTTATATATATATATATAATCAGATACCATATATATATAGTTACATTTCATATAGGTCAAGGATATTTTAAACTTTTCCCACATGACCATGATGAGAAATCGAGTGAACAGATAGATTTGGTTAGTGAGAGAAAATCGATAAATTATAACTCACAAAACATCGAAATGCTCTTATTGACGAGACTTTGACAGATTGTCGAGTGGGTGAAACCAACATAGAAATTAGAAAGCAAGATATCAATGTTACTAAAATGAGGAGCTGAGCCCAACGAAACCAATTTTCTAGCATGACAATGTTGTACAAAGGGACGAAAAATAAATAATATATATATACAAACTTGACGTGACCATGAAAATGGTAAATGGAGAATTATTAATTAGGAAAATCCACCGAAAGATCCAAACGAAGATGATTTTTAGTAAAACAATGTATGGAGATGATCAAAATAATGAACTAAACATAATACAGCTAACATGAGCACATAGTCAACCCTTGATGAAAATACGACTGGACAAGATGAGACTCTATGGGGTTGATAAAACACACACGGTACGACTTGATGTGTCTGTCGAAGTAGTCCTATGACAACGGAATTGATGAAAGAAGGTAAGGATGTGATAAGCTCATTGACTTGGACATGAACTTACCGATGAAAAGACTAATGGCTAAAGTTTAATATGTTCGACTAAGTCGCTAAGCATTGATGCTTGGAATCCTGTCAAATTGAGAACCAACACTATTAAAAACAAGTAGGGTTTTGGAAGTAGTCTTATGGAATTTAGTTTTTCGACTATTTGAGGGCCTCTCCTGATTTATTAAAACCGTAACTTGTCTTGAAGGAAGGATAGCCAAACAAACTTGAATTCTTGCTTGGATTTTGTTATACAAAAAGAAGACTGGGTAACTATTGTATGAACTACGAATGCAATATGGCCTGTAGTTAAAATTGATATTATGGATCTTCATGAATGAATAGGAGATAAAAGAAATCTAGTTGGGACTGACAACCCGTGAATGTACCATCGGATTGATATTATGAGAAATTGCGATTAAATTCCTAAGGAGGTATTGGAACCATGTTGGACGAACAATTAATTAGAACCACTAGTGGCTATGGCTATGATTGTTGAGAAATATAGAAGAGAATGACAGGAAGATGAAAATGGGAAACTAAAAGAAAGCGTAACATCGAAATTACAAGAACAAAACTTAACTTCGAGACGAAGTTTTAATAAGAGGGGATGTATGTAATGCCCCTCAAACTTGCTACGACTATCGATGTTGATAACACTTATGGGTAACTGACCAGTTAATGAAACCGGGATAAATGACTGTGTACATGATGATTAAGAATAAAATTGGCGACTGACTAGCGATGTATGTGATAAACTTATATGTTTCTAATGATGGATTTAATGATGATTTTGGATAATTGTTATTTGGCTAATTGATTAACACATGGGAAATCTTATGATGAATATCATATTTTAGGCTGAATTATGGAAATGAAATTATGAGGGTGATTATGATGTTTGCTTAACGATTAGAGAATGTGTAATGCCCTATAATGACTGTGGACCTTAAGGGAACCTGTCAAGGAACCCGACTGAACAACTTCGATATAGTGGTCTCTTGAGCCTTGTTTTATATGTGTGGAGTGGTATAATTGATTGATTACATCATGCTTAATGATTAGCCCTGATTGATCAAGTCAAAGTGTAGTAGGACAGTTACAGTCCTAGCTCTGCGACTTGGGAGGACGCAACTGAGATGCGTCGTAGTTTTCCATTTTTATTCTGAACTTCGGGACGAAGTTCTAAATAAGTAGGGGTGTATGTAGTGCCCCTAGACTTGTGTAGACATTGAGGGCACCGGCTGAGTGGCCCGGCTGATTGAAACATTAAGTAAATAACCTTTTGACCTTATTTTTTTAGTATGTGTATCTAAACTGTTGAGGTAAATGAATAATTGCATATGTTAAACGATTAGCTATGACTATGGAAAATTATGTTGATGGATAATGCTTAACGACTAGCTGTATGGTGATTATGTATTTGGCGACGAAATGTATATTTGATAAGATGAATGAGCAGTTTGAATAAATCATAAATGTTTAACAAATGTTAGAGTTAGAAACTAGATGATGATTGTTGAGAACATTGCTACTAATAAATTGTGGTGAGAAGTGTGTGTAGAAACAAGTGAGACGGTTCACTAACGGACACACAAAGGAACATGGAGGGTCGTAGAGTACGGGTAAATCACACACAGGGGAAGCGACGACGATGTCGACTTCCGACATGAATACCACGCATGAGCAGATAAGCATTGATCCGCTTGCTCAAGAGGAATGCGTGAGGGCGTACGAGGTGGGCCACGACGGAGCTGGTCACGTACGAGTTGAGGGGCGCGCAGTGAGAACGAACTCACTCCTCAGCGCCATTAGTCCCTAGATAGCATGTAGACGGAGGATGGATGGTAACGATTCCTAAAATCCCTACAAGAGTTCCCGCAAGTCAAAACGGAAAGATGGTGGCAGAAGGGCCCGACGATGCGGTACCCTGTCAAGAAATGAAAGAATGGACGCAAGGACCCAACGATGCGGTACCATGCCAAGGAATGGAAACCATGGATGACTGGACCCGACGGAGTGGTGCCATGTCAGAGAATTAAAGTTAAGGAACCAGGAGCCCAACGGCGCGGCACCGTGATCCTAGTGAGTTTGATTGTTAAATTTAACTGCATAAAAACTTATGAGAATAACTCTAGATTATTACTTAGCAAATGCATAAAAATAATTTAGGCATTTGCACATGAATAGTTATTTTTGTTGAGCATTTAAAATAATAGAAATCATTATTTAGGAGCAAAATAGAATCCTAAGATTAGACACCTAGTCAACTAAAAGCTAGGAGTTAATTAAAATATCTGGGGGACAAACTAGAGCAAACTTAGGGATGTAGGTGCACTTCCCAGAGAAGCTGACACTTGGATGGGTGAGTGTTTTAATTAAATAATTAATTAAAAATATTTAATTATGCATGAAGCGACATGTGTCGCAGGAGATTTTCCTTTATAAGGAAGGCTTAGGGAATGGGTAAGGGGCCCATAATTTGGACGATTGTCGTAATTTTCAAATGCCTCAAAGACTTGCTGCTATCTAAGGGTTTGGCTTAGAAATCCTGGTGGGAAGGGAAGCCCAAGCTGAATTTCTGAACTACTTGTGTGAGCTCTACGACCCAAAGCTCGGGGGAGGCCATGCGACTGAAAGCATGAGCCTATGGTTGGGTGGCGAAGCTAACGGTTGCTTCGCCTACGGTTAAACGAGCTTTGCTGGAGGGATCCTACGGAAGAAGAAGGCGACAATGGACCAGCCGGATCGGGTTGACAGGTTAAGGTTTTGCTTATTTTGTTAAGTTATTCATGCTTTTTATTTTATTTTTCCAATAAATATGATGGCTAATTTGTTTGTATGAAGTTGTTAAAGTTTCAGGTTCATTTCGAGGTGACCCTAAAGGAGGGGGTCCTACAATGGGGTTGGAATGAATGTACTATGCTTATCTTATGATTACATGAATGTTTCTAATTCATTCATGGAGATGTTACATAAGAGGCTTGATAGAAGAAGAAGGAATCTTGTTACAGCAACTAGGTTGCTTGTTGTAATCTTATTACCCTTTTGGCCCAATAATAAAAGATGCACACACCTTTTGTGGACTAGCCCGTGTACGGGTGAACCACATTATATTTTGTCTCTTGTGTTCCCTATGGTGTTTTCTCAATGTGTCTTATGTATGGGTACTTGTTTCTGCCCTTAAAAATGTTATGATTACTTGATGTATACGATTCATATACCAGGTGGGTTGTTGATAAAATGTTTCGCTTATGATTATGATGGTGTTATTACCATTGTTTTATTGAAAGAAGTATTTGTTTCTAAAGATGCATATTAAGACATAATGAATTTTTTGTGTTTTCCGCAAGATTTAAGATTTGGTTGACTTATCAAGTTTAGAATTTATTTAGTTGAAATTAAAACGTATATCTTTTCTTTGATTAGTATAACGACATTTGTAAACAGTAATAAGTGTCGCAAAGGTTTAATTTATTTTGTAAAGCAGTATTTAAAGAAAGCAAACCCACACTTTATGGTTCCGCATATATTTAAGTGGCACTTTTTGGCACTTAGAAAAGTTTTAAATTCTATGAATTTTCGGGTTCGTGACATATGGTATCAGAGCTGAGGTTTCAGCACTCGGGCCTATAGGGACTCAAAATAAGGTAAATAAATATGAGGGTTTCGAAAACTAACAAACAGATTGTGTTTTGGGTGCATGGGACGAATGAACGAGGGAATACTATCGATATTAATCGTCGAGTTCTCCAAGAAGAAACTAAGGGGGATATGGAAATATCGTGACGAAGCAAGTTATTGTGGAATTCCAACCAAAACTCGTCTGATTAAACTGTAAGTATATGAGTTCCACTTTCATCTCTAGTCTAGTATGTTGTACTTTATTTACATACTGAAATTTGAAAGTTATTGGATTGAATGGTATTGACCATCCACTATCATGTATAAGGATCATCCGCATTATGAAAGACAAAATGTATCATTAAAGGTTAAAGGGATTAACTTTAATGGTTTACTTAGAACTCCTAACGATGGATGTGCTCGATGCCTAGAAAATGCCCTACTTATTACATAGATAGACGTCTGTAAAATAAAACTCGTCGATGATCCGACAACCAAGAAGAATATTATACAAATTAGAAATTATTAGAATATTGACCACATAGATATGGAAGGGTGGAAATGACTAAAGGAGTTGGTAAGTTTCCCTCAACTTTGAGTAGAAAAGTTATTTAGTATATAGAATTTATGACGATATTATCTTGTTTTGATAACTGCAATACACCTTCTTTCTGAAGGGATGATGCTCCTCTTAGATAAAACCAAAGAATAAGAAGTTTAGATAAGTAAATTCATAACTAGAATGTGGAGATGTGTGGTTCTCTTATGAAATAAACTGTATCACCTTGATAGGAAATGATGTAAACAGTTATATCCTTGCTTGTGCGAAATATAATTATTAGAATTTGTTGATTTCAAATCTTAGAAGTTTAAACGTGTTCGGTTGATTGAATGTCAAATGGAGCAAGAATGTAGGCTAAACATTTACTACCTTGAGAAGAAAGTTAGCATGTTCTTCACCTAAGTGTACTTCCACAGATGAACAGTCTTGGTTACTATATTTTTATTTATTTATTTATCTGGAGTTGCCAATGAGAAAAATTGTCAAGAGTCTCCTTGAAAAATCAATTTCACTTTAGAAGATGAAGGTATAGGATAAGTGATTACGATACTGAATGTGAGACATTAGAGCATTCTTATACCTTTGCTTGTTAGTTCAACAAAAGGACAAAAGGGTTATAAACACTTGAAAAGTAGGCATATGTAGTTAATAGGGTGCATATGATGAAAATGCATGTTTCCTTTTTACGACTTCTTATTCCAGTAATCCTTATGATAGATGTTGGGAACGATGAGTGATGGTTATAGAAGTTATACTTTTATTTGTTCGAGATTTATGATGACTTGCTAACCATGGACAATTATAGGTTGATCAAAATGATTTTTGTTAAGGGATAAATTATGGTTGTTCACGTAATGATCGTATAGATGCAAATCAAGTGTTGTCAAAGAGTATGTTTGTGGTTCGAAAAGGGTATTGGAAATATACAACCAATATGAAATGGTGATGCATGTTAGTAGGACGCTATAAGTGTCCGGCATCCTTATGTTTCCGAAAGGAATGATTGTTTTATAATGATTATGAGTTATGAAAACCATTGATGACATGGAATTTCCATCATAGATCAGAAGCAATCTTTAAAATAGTAATAAATGTATAAGATTTTATGAAACAAGTAAAAATGATGTTTAGGCACTTGTTACATATATAGTTGTTCTTATGATGTAATTATATTTATACGACTAACATTTTGAATGTGTTGTCAAACAAGTTTTTTCCTACACATCACTGCCCTACAACTAGCAACAGGTAAATGTGGGATATACAGATTCATATTTAGTGCAATACAAATATGGGAGGATACCAGTAAATTGGTTCCTCGACATATGAGGATCCTATGATAAGGAGACATGCAGTCGGCCTTATAAATGAACATGGTTATCCTTATAAGGTATGCGAGTATGTTTTGACAT
Organism: Larix kaempferi; assembly: GCA_027924585.1. Classification (NCBI taxonomy): domain Eukaryota; kingdom Viridiplantae; phylum Streptophyta; class Pinopsida; order Pinales; family Pinaceae; genus Larix; species Larix kaempferi. The sequence continues at coordinate 6,993,798 of BSBM01000042.1, read as the reverse complement.
TTGGTTATTTCCTATATGATGTTAGTGTATAACATAGGAGTGTTGTATAACTAAAATAGGGATTGTGTGGAAATGGTAAAATCTAACATTTATAGTATCCATGAATCATACTAGGAAGGATGTATATTGTGTTCAAAGCATTATGTAAGCTAGCTTATCTGTAGTAGGAAAGGATATCTCTTATGATCACGTATAAATATTGTGGTAAGAAAGATGATTTTTGATTTTCGGAAGAGATCGTCTTACAATAATTCGATTCTTTTATTAAGGTGATACTAACAAGTGAAATTGGGCAGATGGTCGAATTTATGTGGAGCTTGTGAAAAGGTAAGAGCATAAATGTTATGCAGGGTAAAATAAGGAGTGAGGAATTAAGATTCGCATCACAATTGTTACTTATTCTTTTAAAATGTTGATAATTATTGTTGAAACAAAGCACCCGAACCAGATTGGTCAGAGTAATCGCATGGGTACAGAATGTAATATGACAAAATAAATTGATTAAATTGAAAGAGATTTTTCTAGACTCAAGCAAGGCGGCTTGGGGAAAAAAAAAATAAAAAAAATTCCGGGACTCAAGCAAGAAGGCTTGAGGGGAATTGTGTAAAGAGGGTTGTAATGGCATTGAAATACTCCCTAAAATCAGGGATTGAACAGCCACTAGGATTCTCGGAGAATCGGCTGGCTGTAAGACCTAGGCAAGCTATAAGAAAATGTATATGTGGGAGGCAGGACGCTGCTTAGTATGCATGAAAGAAATGTTTGCTGCGTGAGCACTAAGGTGTTAGGAAAGACATGAAAGAAATGTTTGCTGCGTGAGCACTAAGGTGTTAGGCAAAACATGAACGAAATGTTTGCTGCGTGAGCACTAAGGTGTTAGGAAAAACATGAGAGAAATGTTTGCTGCGTGAACACTAAGGTGTTAGGCAAGGCATGAGAGAAAGGATTGCTGCGTGAGCACTAAGGTGTTAGGCAAGAATTTCCTGGATCAAGTGAATGCTGGTTGTTGATTTTGTCAACAGTATACAATCATGGAGCACTAGATTTATTGCATATATTGCAAGTGATATGTGCAATAAAGAACTCATGATTTATGTTTCTGAGTTTGATTATGAAGTTGATGACAAGTTGTATTAAACATTGTTTCTTTTGAATTCCCGTTTTGTGGTACAAATGATTGCTCCAAGAGAAGAGTGAACACCGAGGACGGTGTTAATTTTAAGGGGAGGAGGATGTGATATCCCTCTCCTATCTTCTATTACTATTTTAAATGTATTTGATTATTGTATCGGTTTACTGGTGAGGAGCTCAAGGCCAAGGCCCCACCAGTAAACCATAAAATCTTGTCTTTATTTCTACTAAGTTATAATAATTGATATAGACCTAGGAGACTTAAAAGCATTAACGTGACTAATTGATGGGACATGTAAATTCACTATGGGAAGGAAGAGGTGGTCATCTAAAAACCCAACCGACTACCAAATAAGGTTTCCCTCTAAACCAAATCATATTCCTTTATCTAAAGTATGGGGTAGTGGACAATAAGTAAAAAGGAAATATGTTATGGTTTGTCCTAATGAAGGAGCTATAGACTATATCCTTTATAGGATACTACACTTAAGTACATTTATGGAATAAATTACTTACAAACTCTATAACGATTAGATTGGTAAACTCTTTGATATATTATATATGCAAATATAAATATGCATATAAATATTTCTTATAAGATAGGAAGAATAATTAAATAAACCGTGGGTTATTGGTTTGAAAGTATAATTGAAGGTTAGTGAGAACGAGGGGAAAAACTCTGCCGATTGATATAGAGATTTCGATGCCCCATATTTCTATGGTAGATACTGCGTCCTTTTGCTTGCAGGTTGCGGTGTGCCCCATTGATATTATGCAATGCTGTATTAAATTGGATACCAAGATTTGGATGCCCCATTCCCATTTTTTTTTATATTATTGATCGCTCTGTCGAATCGCTTACAAAGATTTGGGTGCATCCAATCGGTTATTGTTTTATTGCTCTGTTGTTGTATACAAAGATCCCGGTGCCACGTGTTACTATACGATCCTACCCATCTAAAGGATTTGACTTCCCAGTGGAGGGAATCCATCTCTTTTTCTGACGGACTCCCCCACGGTGGAAAATCAATGAGTGCATTAATGCATAGTTCCTTCTCTTTAGGGAATGACTTGAAGGAGGAGATTTCGAATATGATCTCTCGAGTCTCCACTTGGTGGACGGGTAAGGGGTTTTACTGGGTTATTTATTCACGCCTGGATGCAGTATGAAGGGGGTTCCTCCTTGGCATGAAGAGACGGCGAGAGTACATCCAGAAGAAAAATCTTTATAATAGGGTTAGCTACGATTTTTGCTTGAGAAAGAAGATATCGATGGGATTTCTGAAGAATTCTTCGGGGAATCGAGCCGAATAGCTATTGTTGCTAGTACTGATAGAGCCATGCGATCTGCATTGGAAATGTCGATGGTGGTAGGAGGATGGATTCGTGGAGTTCAAATCAGCACTCAGTTCTGTAATCGAATTATTTTGAAAACTGAACCTGGTCAAATCGATTTTGGTGAAGCCTTGCGATCTGCATTGACGGATCTGTAGAATCTGATCCCAGCTTAAACTTTGAGTCTTGTTATCTCAGATAGAGCAATGTGATCTGCAATGTAAGTTAACTCTTAATCTTAGTTTATATCTCTCAACCAATCGTATAGAAGAGAGAACTAGATCTCTGCGTATTTTCATTTATTGATATTTATAAGTTTAAAATTGTCTGCACTGGTTGTTTTATTATGAACTTGTTAAAGGGTAGTGCATAATCGTTTTAGACCTACAGTGGGTGATCTCTATGTAGAGGGATCATTTTCATACGATACCCATACCTTGCGTTGAATAATTATACCCTATATAGTCACTGGGTGATATCAGATTTGGATCCTTGAATATAGATTATAATTATAGTTTCGATTCAGGATTTATCGCTATTGTATACTCTGGATTGTAGCTGGGAATCTCACCTTTGATCGCTACATATATGCATACCACATGGTTAAAAGAGAAACGTTAATAGCTTCTTGTCAATTTTCCATCTAGTAAATTATGATTATGGTAGAACCCTGCCAAATTATTTGGCTAGGACGGTGCGTGAGTTGATGTCTTAAATATAGGTTTGTATAGAAACTATATTTAAATAGGTGCTGGTTTTGTTTTCCATAAAATACTGTGACGTAGGGTATTTTGTGAACTCTACACTTATCGAGACACTATAACCTTTATTTATAAAACCCTAGAGAGAGAATGAAAAGCCAGAGACGTTTATCGTAGAAGCTGAACCATAATAGCTGTATCTTTTTATTCCTGATCTGCATCTCATTTTGGTAGATCTCGGTTTATTACTGAAGCATAACTTTTTCACAACCTCGCTCTATTTTTTTTCTGTCTTGTCTTATGGCTTGGCTGGACGGCCTTATCGGCGTCGATTTTGGAATTCCAATCTATCTTTGAATTAGCACACAAATCTACAAACTCATGTGTGGCTTGAATTTGCGGCCACTAGTTGGATGAGGAATCGGCGTTGACAGGAAAACCTCCATGAGTAAATATAGGGTCATAGTATAAGTCTGTAAGTTTATATATATAATTTTATTGAGAGTTACAAATATTATTTTATTATATTATGGATATCAAGATTTTTGGAACAACTACCTTTGTTGATTTCCATCTGAGTTCCCATATAGTCATGCTTAAGTTTAGTATGGCCTTGGAGGATAATGGTGTCTTTTCATTTTAGTTGATCTTTATATCGGTTGAGTAAGTGATTGGTGTAATTAATAAAGACTATAAGGTATTGGTGGCTTGAAGAGCCGACATAAGGGTCTTACAGTTTTGTTCTCGTTATGTTGTTTACAATAATATATGGATGTGCAAGGAGTAATAATTCCCTCTTGATAGATAAACGCCTTTAAGTAATTGTAAGAATAATAGTTTGTGATTTATATTATAGATGAATGATCATTATGGGATTGGAATGAATGTACTATGCTTATCTTATGATTACATGAATGTTTCTAATTCATTCATGGAGATGTTACATAAGAGGCTTGATAGAAGAAGAAGGAATCTTGTTACAGCAACTAGGTTGCTTGTTGTAATCTTATTACCCTTTTTGGCCCAATAATAAAAGATGCACACACCTTTTGTGGACTAGCCCGTGTACGGGTGAACCACGTTATATTTTGTCTCTTGTGTTCCCTATGGTGTTTTCTCAATGTGTCTTATGTATGGGTACTTGTTTCTGCCCTTAAAAATGTTATGATTACTTGATGTATACGATTCATATACCAGGTGGGTTGTTGATAAAATGTTTCGCTTATGATTATGATGGTGTTATTACCATTGTTTTATTGAAAGAAGTATTTGTTTCTAAAGATGCATATTAAGACATAATGAATTTTTTGTGTTTTCCGCAAGATTTAAGATTTGGTTGACTTATCAAGTTTAGAATTTATTTAGTTTAAATTAAAACGTATATCTTTTCTTTGATTAGTATAACGACATTTGTAAACAGTAATAAGTGTCGCAAAGGTTTAATTTATTTTGTAAAGCAGTATTTAAAGAAAGTAAACCCACACTTTATGGTTCCGCATATATTTAAGTGGCACTTTTTGGCACTTAGAAAAGTTTTAAATTCTATGAATTTTTGGGTTCGTGACATGAGGACAGGTCCCATCCTAATGATCAAAATAACAATGAGCAGGAACATATTAATGTAGGAAATATATTTTATGAATTAAATGATAATTCATTTGAATTACTGAGAACAGTTAGAAATTTAAAAACATAAATAAAAACTATTAAAGAGGAGAATGAACGGATTCTAAGAGCTCAAGAGGAGCTGAATCAAATCGTGTTGGATAAATTCCATAATAACAATAAGGATAAAAGAACAGAAAATCATTCTGAATCTGAAACTATGCCCTACCAATGTAAATATAAAAAGCTAAAACTTATTAATTATGAAACTAGCTCTTCATCTAAAATTGATGTTAAATTGCACAGGAAAAAGCATAAGTATTTCAGTGACAATAGTGAAAGTGACTTCTACACTAAAAAGAAGAATTACAAACCATGCTAAGAAATTTATGGAGAATGTAAGAAGATTAAACCACTAAAATTTAATGGAGAAACAAAAAAAGAGAGGTCGAGGCATGGCTGTCCGGTATGAATAAGTATTTTAAGACTTATAACTACTCAAGTGAGTTAAAAACTAAAATGGCAATCTATAATCTGATAAGGAAAGCCGATATCTGGTGGCAATATCTAAAGTGAGTAAAAGGATTAAAGGAGAAACATGTAAATTGGAGTACTTTTAAAAGGTATTTTCAAAAGAAATTTCTGTCAGAACAGTATTTTAAAGAATGATCTAAAGATATCTACGATTTAAAATTGGGTGCCATGAACATGAAGGAATTAAGCAGCAAGTTTTTAAGTTTATTAAGAAACATGCCTTACATTACTGATGAAAAACCCAAGGTACAAAGATTTCTAAGTTGCTTACGATCTCATATAAAGGACACAATTGAGTATGACGATCCTAAGACCCTTGAAGAGGCCATGAGAAAGGCAACTATATGTTTTGAACAGAACAGGAAAAGGGAAATCATACCAAGATGGAAAGTAAAAAGGCCTAATAATTTTGAACAAAGGAAGAAGCATTTGTCATTTAATCACAACTTTGGAAATAATAATTCATGTAATTTTCCTAATAGAAAATTCCAAGTAAATAATCCAAGAGGTAATGTACAACAAAATTTTACAGCCGCAAGAAACAGGGATCCACCTAATAATTATGTTGAAAACAACGAACAAAAAGAACCTGTTAAATGTTGGGACCGTCAGGGGACTCACTATGCATCTAATTGTCGACTCATGAAGAAAACTATCAACAACATACATACAGTGCAGGAGGAGGCTACTATTGGTGACTTAGCGAGGGAAATGCCCAGGATCAATGCAGCATTAGAGAACATATAGGTTGATCATCAAACTTCAATGGTTGAAGTAGAAGGTATGTTGAGAGATAAACCCATTTCTATTTTAATTGATCCACGAGCTAGTCTTACTTATGTATCACCTGATTTAGTAAAAGGTTGTAATCTGAAAGTAGAAAAGTTTGAAAAATCATGGCTGGTTCAATTAGCTACTGAAATTAAAAGAAAAATAACTTATCATGTAAAAGATTTTGAATTATTGATGAATCAGTTTAGAACTCATGTTAAGATGAATGTATTACCCTTAGGTTCTTACGATGTTATAATTGGAATGGATTGGCGGGAAAAGCATAGGTTAGTGTTAAATTGTTTTGAAAATAGTTTTACTTGTTTGAATGATAAATGTGAAACAATAACAGGAAAATGAATTCCTAGAAAAATTCAGTTAGACAGATTTCTACACTACAAGTTAAAAAGGTTGTTCGTAAGGGATGCAAGTTGTTTGTTGTAAATGTAATTAATGATGAATGCACAACTAAAGAAGATAAGTTAAAACTTGAAGACATACCAATTCTAAGAGAGTTTTCAGATGTATGCCCAGAAGAAATTCCAGGATTACCTCTGAAAAGAGAATTAGACTTCAACATTCAGTTAGTACTGAGGACGGTACCAAACTCTAAATCTCCTTACAGGATGAACATCCTAGAGCTTAACGAATTAAAATCTCAACTAAAAGAATTAATTGATAAAGATTACATAAAAGCAAGCATGTCTCCATGGGGAGCACCTGTCATTTTTGGTAAAAAGAAGGACGGTACCTTGCGTTTATGTAAATATTACCGTCAGTTAAAGAAAATGACCATTAAGAACAGATATCCATTGCCCCGCATTGATGATCTATTTGTTCAATTATGTGGCGCAATGATATTCTCTAAAATAGACTTGAGTTCTGGGTATCATCAAGTTAGAATTAAAGATGAAGACATCTTTAAAACTACCTTCAGAACCCATTATTGGCACTACGGGTTTGTGGTTATGCCTTTTGGGCTAACCAATGCTATGATAATTTTCATGTGTTTAATGAATAATGCTTTACATAATTACTTAGATAAATTTGTATTGGTATTCATTGATGACATACTAATTTATTCAAAGGCTAAAGAAGAACATGATGAACACTTATGGATAAATTTACAAGTGTTAAGGGAACATCAACTGTACGCTAAATTAAGCAAGTGTGACTTTTACAAAGATAAAATACAGTAATTAGGGCATGTGATATCGAAGTATGGAATCACAGTAGACCCAGATAAGATAAAAGAAATTAATGAATGGTTTGCTCCTAAAGATGTAATTGGTGTATGATCTTTCATGGGAATTATAGGTTACTACCGAAATTTTATCGAAGGATTCTCAAGAATCGTGAATCCTATAACCTCTTTACAGAAGAAGGGTAAGAAATTTGTTTGGGATCAAAAGTGTGAAGAAAGTTTTAAGAAATTAAAAGTGTGGTTAACAACTGTACCTATTCTCCAAATTGCAGATCCGAACAAGGATTTTATTGTATGCATTGATGCATGCAACGATGGCCTTGGTAGAGTCTTAACACAAGAGGGTCATGTAATAGAGTATGAGTCTATAAAGCTAAAAATTCATGAAAAGAACTACACAACTTACGACTTAGAATTGGATGTTGTGATACATGCTTTAAAGATGTGGTGCCATCATCTAATCGGAAGGAAGTTTTCATTAGTGATAGATAATAAAGGTTTAAAATATTTGTTGGATCAACCAAATATGAACGCAAGGCAACCTAGGTGGTTAGATTTCCTTAGTGAATATGATTTCGATATCCAACACATAAAGGGTAAAGAAAATAAGGTGGTTGATGCCTTAAGCAGAAATGCAAGAATTAACTTTGTGGTAGCAATAAGTACTTATAAAACAGATTTGGAAAATCAGATTAAAGAAGGAATAAAATTGGATGAAAAGTATAAAAAGTTAGAAGAAAAAGTTGCGTAAGATAAATCTTAAAATTCAGTAACAGATTTTAGAGTTGATGAAAGAGGATTAATGCTGTATAAAAACAGACTTTATGTGCCCAATGTTTCTGAAATTAAGTTGCTGATTTTAAATGAAATACATAAAAGACCTTATTCAGGACATCTTGGTTACCAAAAGATAATAACAATGTTAAGGAAAGATTACTTTTGACCAAATATGAAAAATGAGGTAGCTGAATACATCGCTAGGTGTATTGAATGTCAGCAAATAAAGGCTGAGCATCAACACCTAGCTGGATTATTGCAGCCTTTGCCAATTCCAGATTGGAAGTGGGTAATAATCAACATTGATTTTATAACTCGTTTACCTAAAAATCATAAACATAATTATTCTATAATGGTAGTCATTGACAAGCTTAGTAAAGCATCCCATTTCATACCTGTTAAAACAACTTACAAGGCTGCTATCATTGCTGAAATTTTTATGAAACAAATTTTTCCTTTGCATGGAATTCCTAAAGTCATAATTTTTGATAGACTCTAAATTTATTGGAAATTTCTGGAAGTCTTTGTTTAAAGGTGTGGATACTACTTTAAATTTTAGTACATTATTTCATCCACAAATGGATGGGCAGACAGAAAGAGTAAATCAAATTCTTGAATATATGTTAAGAATGTATGTTAGAGATCAACCAAGTAAATGAGAAGATTATTTGCACTTAGCCAAATTCGCTTATAATAATCATTATCAAGCTTCAGCAAAACTCAGTCCATTTGAAATTTTGTATGGTATAAAGTGTAATACACCTATTTCATGGAGTAATCCAATTGACATGTTGATGTTAGGACCTGAGTTACTGAAAGAAATGGAACTAACAATGAAACATGTACAAGGAAATTTAAAAATTGCACAAGATGGACAGAAAAGTCATGCTGATCTCAAAAGAACTCAAAAAGAGTTTCAACTTGGTGAGCATGTTTTCATGACTTGGTAAAACCCAAAAAGAGCTCCTTAAAGTTAGGAATTTGTTATAAGTTAGCACCAAGGTATTGTGTACCTTTTGAAATACTATCCAGGGTTGGACCAGTGGCATATCAGTTAGCCTTGCCACCAAATCTTAAAGTACATAATGTCTTCCATATTTCTATTTTGAAAAAGTACGTGCATGATGCTACTCATGTGATTAATTGGAATGATTTACAGGTGGAACCAAAAGGATATTTTCTGGTGGAACCATATTGTATCCTTGACAAGAGGGAAATTATGCTTTGAAATCACACCATTGGACATGTCAAGGTGCAATGGAAGCACCTTAGTCCAAATGAAGCAACCTGGGAATTGGAAAGTAATATCTGGGTGGCATATTAAATTCTTTTCTATGAAGACTAGAAGATGTTGAGTAAAGCAACAACGAGGACGATGTTGAACTTAAGAGGGGGTGTTTGTCACATACCCAAAATATGAACATTTTATGTTATGAGAAAAACATTATGGTATATGTTATTGTAAAGTTTTTATGATTATTGACCAAGTGGGGTCAAGGATGATTGTAATTAATTAATGTAATATTTTATTATTAATAAATAAAAGCAGAGACAAATATCCAAAGGAGACTGCTCAAAAGAGTGTTCACTGACCCACTAGGAGGAATAGACTGGGGTGAGAGAAAACTGACACTTGGAAGCATCATCAATTCTCTTCTAGCTGTTGCAGGGGGAAACTTCCCTAAATTTATGGTCATGTTCCCCATGAAATTGGAATAGAGCCGATGGCTCAATAATGATAGAACTGACCAAATACCTAGGCATGCTATTTACATCCATTGAATTGAGCAGGAGGCTCGCTAGTTGTTCCTTGTGATAATTTATGAAAAGAGGAAACAAAGAATGCACAAGAGAGTCGATGAGGGGAAGGCTACGAAGTGATGGATAGAATTAAGTATGCATATCTGAACTAGTACTGCTTAATGCATATTTCAATACTATGAAAGGATGAAGTGATACTGTTAAGTAAAATAAGTATTGCTGCTGAGTTGCAGAGGAATTTATTCCATTCTCCACACAGCATCTTTGTCCTGGTGGTTCGGTGAACAGGCTCGGCGGTACTAAGGAAAGTGACTTGGCTGTCTTCAGGAGAAGGTTGGGTGGAACGGGCTCCTTTGGGTGTTTGTCTGTCATGTCTCCATCTTGGGTAAAAGCTTTTAATTATTTAATTTTTGTCTATCTGCATGATGACGCTATTTAGAGCCTAACCTAATTATCCCGCAATGCAACCAAGAGTGAAAAAGGGCATGGTGAACCACAAGCGGGAGAGTAATTTAAGTCTTAAAATTGTAAGTGTCATCGTGGTATTTGGCTTGGTTTAGTTTTCTAAACTAGACTTGAGTTAAGGTAAATTATAATCTAAGTCTTTATAGAAATACCGTTAGTACTTAAAGGCGTATCCTTTGGCTGTCTTTTTATTTAAAAGCCTCTTAAACATTTATTTCAATACATTTGAATCTATGTATTAATTAATGTGAGTATGTGTATTTGTTTTATAGAGGCTTATGTCCTTTTAATTGCATATATCTTACTTTATATGCATACATTTTCATTAATACATTTAGACATCTATTTTATGGTTAGGTTCTTGGTTATGCATATAAAAATATATAAATAATATATATGTATATGCATACTTTTGATCGAAATATATGGTGTTTTATTGTTGTGATTAAAATGTGAATAATACATTTGCTTTTCAAATGTTATTTTATGAAAAACAAAAGGGTTGTTCACGTTTGGAATTGAAGTTACATGGAAATGAAATTTGCATCTCTTTATAGTGTAGGATCATATATGTGAGACCTTGTGGATGCATATGTTATTAAGCATGTATATGATTATATATATATACACATATGTGTAAAGGCTTAAAGGCTTATGGCACTATGATATATATATAAGTAAATATATATATAGTATTTAAACACCATGTGAATTACTTTGATTTAAAGTATTGTGCACACAATAGAATTCTATATGGTGCTATATATATATTCGTTTGTGCGGCGCTCCTTCTTATGTACATAAATATGTTCCTACTTTTATGAGCCTTTGTATTTATATATTGGATATAGTAAAAGGGCGCTTAGGTTTTTGAAAAGCTTTTGTTTTACACAAAAAAAAATTTACATGGTAACATGTTTTTTCGGGCTTTGAGTCTTTTGAAGTATTTTATTTGGAATTCTATATTTTAATACTTTTGAGCATTTTTATCATTTTTTTCTTGACCTAGAGCTTCACGCGGAGGGCAGAGGAGGAGACTCGCTATTAATTTTTGCTCTGGAGCTTTTCACGGAGAGGTTTTGGGAAAAAAAACAACCCTTCCCTTTTAGAAGCTGCAATCGATGGTAGATATCTCAATCTTTTTGGGAAGGGCTGCGTCGATTTCTTTTTTTTGAGATTGGATTGAAACCCTCTATGCTTTTGTGAAGGGGTTACTGTTCTCATTTTTTTTACTTTCTGTGTTGATAAGTAGAGAAAATGCTTGTTGCATTAAGAAGAAGAGAGATTTTTTTAGCTGGGTTGAACTTTGTTATGGAGAGGCTGCCATCGAATCGGCACCTGAGCATCACCTTGTTGTCTGGTGGAAGCACTATGGGTGGTCACCTCTGGATTTAATCTCCATTTGGTTGTTTTTTTTATTATGCTTTTAGCAGCTATCGAAAACCGGTGGGAAAGACTCTTTGATAGGCTTTGGGCTTCCACCGGTTGGGGTTTTCATTGGACTTTAATTTTTGGTAGATGCATTCTGGACGATGTAGAATCGTGGTTGGGTATTATTTTATGCCTGCATTGATGCTTTTTCAGGAGCTTGCCAAAAGAATGGTGGGGGCGTAGCCCTGCGATCCATTAGCACAGCTCATATGGTGGTGTTTGTCCTGTGTGGCTTTGCTAAAAAATTAAACATTAGTACTGGAAGAGCAGTGTGGTTTAGTATTAATTTGTGTGGGGCTTTATTCCTATTTCGTTGGCTCAACAATATTTCATTTGTTGGTGCTTATGTGTATTATTATCCTTTTTTCTGGAATGTTGCCTGAAGGCGCCTTATGTGCTCTGTGTTTCCCTTTGTGTGGAGAAAAATGTTGTATGCTGCATCCGTTGTTGGTTGGAGGCATCGCTATTGCTCTGTGTCTCTCCATTAAGTTTTAAAAACATTTTAAACGTGTATGTGGTGGCTGGAAGAATGTCTTATGCTCTTATTCTATTTTCATTTGTTGTCATCCTTATGGTTGAGGTTGTAAAGGATAAAAGAGCATTGAGGCTCTGCGTTCAGTTCCGGGGGTTGCATTCCCACACTCGCGAGGGTAGAAACGCTGGTTTTAGCCGGAGCTTGGTGAAATACAGAGTACCATCCTTTTTATCTCTACTTTTCGTGGCTTTCTTTAAGCGTGTTTTGTATTCCATTTTTAGGTTTATAAGTAAACGTAGATGCTGGAGAGAGCTTCATGCCCTCGGTGATAGAAACAGTTCTCATGTGAAACCTGCGAAGGATTTTTCTTTGTTTTATGTGTATGCTCACATGTAAAATATGATGCATTGAACGATGGTTAACGTAAAAAGATGAATGTAACAAGAGTTCATGAGTAGGTATATATATATATATATATATATATGTGACAGCATATATATATACATATATGGATAGATATGTGTTAAATACCATGCATATATATGATGGCGCATTGTGTATATTGGATAGGTAGGTGGTTGATACATTAGATAATGTATGCATTTGTCGTGTTAGGCACATGAACCTTTTCCTCATATGTCACATGCTTAGTTTTCTTTGGAATGGCAATATATTATGATGATGTAGCCAATACCTTCACATCTCTTGATGCTTCCCATTGAAACTTTGGATAGGGTGCACATGGAAAGTAGGGTGTATGGATGGAGTACTCTCTTGCTTCTATGTGTTGATGTATTTGTAATTTCGGAATGTATTTCCTATATGTATATTGTATTCCTATAGAGATGTTATTATTCCTCTATATGGAAGTGTCGTCATTTACATTGTAAGTGTCGTAACTTATACTTGATGGGTTATTAGACCACCTTGGTGGGGTCGGCCCTGTATAAGTCATGTGTGTCAAAGGGTTATTAGACCACCCTATTGGCGGTTGGCCCAGTCAGCATTATGTGATGTGGTTAAGTTAAGGCCGACCTAGTAAAGGTTATTAGGCAAGTCAAGTTAAGTATAAATAGAGTGCACGAGGCACTCTATTTGATCATTCACTTTCTCACTCATACTCTCATTGGAGAGTGGCCCACTTGTCGAGGAGGAGAAGCTGCTGCTAGGAGAAGACTATCTCTTATGATTGGGTTGTATCATTGCTCTATCTATCTCTCACGAAGTTGTGAGGTTTTTCACCTTTATGGTTTTCCCGAGTGAAACTCTGTGTGTCTATTGTCTCTTGTGTGCTTGCATTATTATGTCCATGATTGATATGTTGTACATGTTCTCTCAATTAAGATCCTAGATCAGATTGAAGTAAATTCTAAAAAAATAACATGGAATCGGAGCTAGCCTGAAAGAAGGCATAGTATGGCATTTATGACACTTGTTGCACTTGCGAAGCTAGGGCTCGATATAGAAAAAATTAGTCATTGTAGAACTTTTGCTATAAATCCATTTTGGCAAGGTTTCAGGATAAGAAATGCTTACAGGTAGAAGATAAGATCTCCATGTACCTTGTGTCGAAAGCACAACTTCTAATTCGTTGTACTTTGTGTTTCATGATCTGTACAATCTAGGGTTTCTGCCTCTTCCAGATCTGAGTCCTAAATAGGTAACCTAGGAAAAAAGGTCATAACATGGGCTAGGAAGCTCCAAATGAAATTTCATAAAACGTGGCAGGTAGGGAACGGACTTTAATTTCACAAGACAAAGGTTCATAGGCCGAAAGTGAACCAGTGACATGTGGAACTCCGTACAAGTTCACTCTCTTGTTTTATCCCATAAACATGTCATGTTGCAACACTTGGCATAACTCTCTCTCAGAGAAACCAATTGAGGTCAAACCTGTGGGGTTGGAAATATGACAGGTCGGGCTACCACAGGTAGAAGTTTCTGACCCTGTGGATCTGTAATTTTGGAGTTACACCAGAAACAACTAGGTGCATATTTCTGTCAAAATAGAATTGGATTTTGAGCACCTTCATTCATGGCTCTAGGAATTAGGGTTTCAGAGAAAGTTGGAATCTTTGTAGTCGGAGACAACGGCTGAATGCTACTCATCGAAATTGAAATTTAGAGACCAAGTTCAAATTTTTTGGTTGGGCAGAAGGTCGGGCTTGATCTAACCCTAGTTCGGGACTTTGATCGAAAAAGTGGAAAATTAGGGCTTCTGCAAAACTTGGAATTTTTGAAGTCTGTGACCACGGCTGGAAGCTCCTTAGAAAAATTGAAGTCTAGAGCTTTGGATCGAAACTTTTGGTTGGGCAGAAGGGTGGGCTTTATCAAACCCTAGTTTGGGATCCTCTCTAGAAGATCCGAAAGTTTCAAAGACAATTTTGAGGAGTGAAACTTTGCAGTTTTCAAATTTTGAGTATAGTAGCTTGATGAGCTCATTAAGGTGCATCTTTCTATCCTTTCAGAAGTTTGAAATTCAAAGTTTGAATTTTTAGGGTTTCTTTGACAAACCCTAATCCAGCTCTAGATCGAGTTTGTGCAAATCAAGTGGATTGGGTTAATCCTAGAAGAGAATGGATTGGTCACCTGATAAGTGAAGAAGTTCCAATTTCAGAGGGAGATAAGGCTAAGGCATTACATAAGAATATTACAAGCAATCTCGATAGGTATGACTTATCCAGGTATGTTTTGAGATCTGTTCATAATTAAGTTTATGGTATGTTTGTCTTCATTAAGGTTAGTACAATCTTGATTAACTTTAGACTTGTCATATCACCTTAATAAAATTATGAATGCATGACAGAAGATATTCATTGATTAGGGTTTTGACACTTATGATTGTACTAATGGATTGTGGTGTTGTATGAGGTTGATGTTGTCCTCTAACATGAAAGGTACATCAAGAAAGACAAATCATATGACCATGGAGACATGAAGACAAAGATTCATCCATTATCATGGATCACATAGAAGATCTACTTACGAGGTATGTATAACTTGGTTCTATAATGGTTAACTTATGAGATATGCATGTTACTAGCACAAGTCATTGAAGAACAAGAAGACATCATGTGGGTATGTTAGACATAGCTAGCTAACATGCTAATCCAGGTATGTTTTTCCTATATCAAGTTAGAATCCTACCTTGTGTTAGGATCTCTTATATAAGTATGCATGGCATGATTGATAATGATTATTCATTGAAGTTAGTAATCATTGGTTTAGGCATATTATGCTTCTTACTTTGATTGATGATATGACTAACCAAAAAAGTCTTTTGGTCAAATAAAGAATATGCATGAGTAAAAGAAGTATTCCCTAAAACCTTGAATACTAATGTTTATTATCTATGTATGGAATGATCTTGACCATACATGTTTAAGATTAGTTAGAATCATAATGTTTCTGATAGTATTAAGATTATACTAATGAATGTATGTATGAGATCTCGAGGGTAACACAATGATGATACTAGTTAGTATGCATAGTGATCGAGGATGGATATAAGTTCAAAAATAGGTAATCGAGGAAGCAAAGATCAAGAGGGAGCACACTCCAGTAGTTCCTACAAGGAAGCAAATATTAAGAGGGAGTCCACCCTACAAACCAAACAAAGATAAGTATTTGAATTGTCATTTCTTGCATATTTGTTTGTTTAAATAATATTGTTCAATGATGTATATGCTTATGTTCCTAGACTAAGGGTGTGTATTATGCATATTAGAATAATTGCATTAATGAATAGTATAGTACTAATATGCATGTGATGGGTAACTGGCCTATGGCACTATACAACATTCCATTGCTACTTATCTAGAATGAAACCTCTTTGTTGACATGTTGGGAGTAGTGCAAACTCTTAACAATGTTCTGGTAGAGATTGGAAGGCATCTAGAAAGTTATGGGATATGGATAAATGTTGTATTGAAGCATTGGCTAAAATAGTTGCATGATTGTATGACATATTTCTTTATGTGTAAGAATTTGTTCTGAAAACTATGAGAAGTTTCTAATCATGCAATTTAACTTGTTTTGTAGGAAAGATCATATACAAGCACCTACAAAAGAAGGACTACAACATTTGTTCCAGCAACAAAGTTATCTATTGAAGTTCCCAAGATCCGGGAAGAATTGTTAGGATATTCTTATACTCCATCCTAGTCCCACTAGTATTTTTACCATTTACATTTTTAGTCATGCATGCACTTTTAGGGTTTTCATGCATTCTAGGGTTTGCATGCATTTTGCATGGATCCCAGTCATCAGTCCAAGACCTAGCCCTCAGTTAGCCAGCCCCTAGGAGCTTCTCGCTATTCATTTTTAGCCCTCCAGTTGCTTAATGCGCCCTTATTCCTTGATTTTAGGAAGCAACTCACCCTTCTTCACCTACCAGTCCAGTTGTCTTCAGTTTATACTCAGTTACACATAGTTACACTCAGTTACACTCTGTTATAGTCAGTTACAGTCAGTTACAGTCAATTACAGTCAGTTATAGTCAGTTACACTCAGTTACACCAACCAGACTCAGTTTGATTGATGGTTGACAGTTACTTGAGCATTGATGACTCCACTGATGATGATGGAGACTTCCAGTTGTGCTCCGATGATCACGAGGACACCTAGTTGTGCTCCGATGACACTCTATTGATCTTATGATCACTCTGAGAGGCTAATTCGAATTGCCACCTTAGGCATTCGAATCCTCTCTACCATTGTACTATTTATTTGTCCATATTGTGATTAATTAACTAGTGTGTGTGAAGTATTTTTTTCTTCTATCCGATTTCTACTGTATTATTATTCTATTGCTCATTATACTACATTGACCACTTTTCTTCTATTTTCTTGCTTAATCAATTACTTTCTTGTGAGCTATACATCATCTCTTAGATCTACTGTGAGTATTTTCACAAGAATGCCATGATCAGTCGATCATGAAGAATGATGTTTGGGATGTGGTCCCAAGACCTAAAGGGAAGTCTGTTGTGACCTCCAAGTGGATCTATATGATCAAGCATGCTACAGAAGGAAGCATAGAGAAATACAAAACAAGTGATGAAATGGAAGATACACCAGATGGATGTCAAGATAGCTTTCTTGCTTGGGTTGTCCAGATTGACGACACTTCGTGGAAGAAGTGATGGACACATTTGTAGGAGCCATTCCGAGCATAATGAGAGGAGGATCCTTCCCATGGCTATAGATGTAAGCATTGGATGATGAGCATCAGGACGATGCTCTAGTCATTGCTCTGTATATGCATCATGTTGGATGCGTGTTATGATCAGTTGTATCATGTATATGTATATGCATCATGTTGGATGCTTGTTATGATCAGTTGGATCATGTATATGTATATGCATCATGTTGGATGCTTGTTATGATCAGTTGGATCGGGTATATGTATATGCATCATGTTGGATGCTTGTTATGATCAAGTAGATCATGTATGATGATATGTATTAGGTGGATACATTGTATGATCAGGTAGATCATGTATGATGATATACATCAGGTAGATACTTGGTATGCATCAGTTGGATGTACTGTATGATCAAGATGATCAAGGATGATGAGCTTCAGAGTGTTGCTCCAGATGATATGCATCAGGATGATGCTGTGATGATGATCAGGATGATCATGTGATGATGTATTGTCAGATGATTGGGTCCTTGATGTACCTAATGAATACGAGACTAGACATCTGCTTTGTGGTGAACACCTTGAGCCAGTACTTGACAGATCTAAGACATGTTCACTTGATAGTTGCAAAGCATATTCTGAGGTACCTGAAGGGTATAGTTGACTATGGGCTCAAGTATGAGGTGAATCAAAAGTTTAACCTGGAGGGTTATGTTGATTCGTATTGGGCAGGCAGTGCCATTGATCGGAAGAGCACTTCAGGGTGCTGCTTCAGTATGAGATCCAGTATGATATCTTGGTTTAGCAGGAAGTAGGCCTATGTGGCACTGAGTATAGCTGAAGCAGAGTATGTCGCAGCTTGTTCAGCCAGTTGTGAGGCAGTATGGCTTAGGAAGCTACTGTCTGATTTGTTTGATCTCTAGCTGAGTGCTACTTGTATATATTTTGACAACCAGAGTTGCGTTAAGTTGTCGGAGAACCCAGTGTTCCATGACAAGTCGAATCACATTGAGATCAAGTATCACTATATCAGGGATATGGTGCAGAGAGGAGCAGTGAAGCTCCTGTATGTTGTGACGGACGAGCAGATAACTGATGTGTTGACCAAGCCACTGGACAGAGTGAAGTTTGAATACTTCAGAGGGAGACTTGGTGTACTTCAGATCGAGATACCTTCCAAGGGGAAGTTATGAGTCTCGAGACACAAATGCACACAGGGCCATTCTCACATGGTTAGAGGAAAGTCATTCCATGGTGAGATGTAAGGGCTGGGCCATTTTCACATGGTTAGAGGAAAGACCTTCCATGGTGAAATGTAAGGGTTGGGAAGATCCATTCTCACATAGTTAGAGGAAAGTCCTTCTATGGTGAGATGTAGGGGATGGGCCATTCTCGTATGGTCAGAGGAAAGTCCTTCCATGGAAAGAGGTAAGTATTGGCCGTGGCTTTTTCGACATGGTCAGAGGAAAGTCCTTCCATGGTCGTGATGTAATTCTTGTAGTCGTTCCGACATAGTTATAGGAAAGTCCTTCCATGGTCGTTGATGTAACTGTTGTAAGCCTTTCCCAGATGGTCAGAGGAAAGTCCTTTTATATTGGTGAGTGTAAGTGCTGAGCCTTTCCCAGATGGTCAAAGGAAATTCCTTCCATGACGGTTAGTTTAAGTGTTGTGTGTGTGCATCTGGGTTGTGCTCCATGGATGATGACGATGATATGAAGATGATGATGTGACAGTATGGTACACAGGTTTTGCAGAGGCATATGATCACTCTTGAGATGCTCTTGTAGGTTTTGCAGAGGCAGTGTAATCAGTCCTTGGAGATCTTGTAGGTTTTTCAGAGGCAATGTAATCAGTCCTAAGGTGTACCTACTTGATGGCTTGCTCACTGAGATGACATAATCAGTATGATAATGAGTATCAAGATGATACTCTGTGGTCATGGACAGGTTGTGCAGTTGCATGTAAAAGATCCTGGGAGATATGATAGGTTGAGCAGTATGCTCCTAATTAGTCCTCGGATGCTCTTTTGAGGTTTTGGCTTAACGCACGAAATAAGTCCTGAGGATTCCACAGTATGGCCAGTGATGATGAAGACCTATAGGTGGTGGGCCTACATCCAGTATGAAAAAGTACTAGCTCTGTAGAACTTCCTATGACGAGTAGTTCAAAGATTGATTGAGATAGCAACAGTAGTGACGACGACGATGATTTGATGTTGATGATCCAGTGACGATGATCCAGAGAAGAAGACTTGTGCTAGA
Source organism: Larix kaempferi (assembly GCA_027924585.1). Classification (NCBI taxonomy): domain Eukaryota; kingdom Viridiplantae; phylum Streptophyta; class Pinopsida; order Pinales; family Pinaceae; genus Larix; species Larix kaempferi. The sequence continues at coordinate 6,974,202 of BSBM01000042.1, read as the reverse complement.
AGACCTATGTCGAGAAATACCTTCCTAGTTAAGAGGGAGTGTATTCCTATAGAGATGTTATTATTCCTCTATATGGAAGTGTTTGTATTCCTATAGAGATGTTATTATTCCTCTATACGGAAGTGTCGTCATTTATATTGTAAGTGCCATAACTTATACTTGATGGGTTATTAGACCACCTTGGTGGGGTAGGCCCTGTATAAGTCATGTGGGTCAAAGGGTTATTAGACCACCCTATTGGGGGTTGGCCCAGTCAGCATTATGTTATGTGGTTAAGTTAAGGCCGACCTAGTAAAGGTTATTAGGTAAGTCAAGTCAAGTATAAGTAGAGTGTAGGAGGAACTCTATTTGATCATTCACTTTCTCACTCATACTCTCATTGGAGAGTAGCACACTTGTGGAGGAGGAGAAGCTGCTGCTAGGAGAAGACTATCTCTTATGCTTGGGTTGTATCATTGCTCTATCTATCTCTGAGGAAGTTGTGGGGTTTTTCACCTTTATGGTTTTCCTCAGTCAAACTCTATGTGTCTATTGTCTCTTGTGTGCTTGCATTATTATGTCCATGATTGATATGCTATAGATATGCTATACATGTTCTCTCAGTTAAGATCCTAGATTAGATTGAAGTAAATTCTAAAAAACTAACACTATGCAGTTAATTGTTATTTTAATCATGCTCATTTCCATTTAAATACAATGCCTTGGAATGTACACGTATGGGTTACATTGGATATGTTTATAGAATGACACTACAGAGGAGTTATGTTTTCTCTAATGCATAAAAATGTTATATTTTATTAACATTATATAAAGTGGTCATATGAAATAGTTTGTTTTATATCTTGTACAAAAGAGTTACGTTCTATACATTATATAAAATGATTATGTTTTATATACCCACCTAGATCCAAATCCTAGGCTCTATCAAGCACTGAGAGGGATCAAATCTACCGAGGTGCAACATCTCCTTGAATAGCTCCTTGAATGCAATACCCGAGCCACCTAATCCTAAGCTCTAAAGTCTCTAGTTTAAGTCTCATATTTACTTTTTACTTTGTATTATTCCTTTTTGTTTATGGCCGATATAATATTTATTACTTTTTACTTTCTATTATTCTTTTTGTTTACTTTGTATTATTTTGTTACTCGACAAACTCGACAAACACTCTAAAGTCTCATATTTACTTTTTACTTTGTATTATTCTTTTTTGTTTACTTTGTATTATTTTGTTACTCGACAAACTCGACAAACACTCACATGTTACAAGATCTCCCTCATACTGGGATATAGAGCACCTCTCAGCGCAATTATAGTAAAGTGGTTATGTCTTATATTTTATGTATGATATAATTGGTTATGTTATATATACCTTATGCAAAGGGGAGCTTGCATAATGGTCGTGTTGTGCATTTGCTTTATGTAATGATTTTTATAAGCATTGAATAAGTCATAGATATAGATATTTAATGTTGTTATTACCTTTTATCTACATATTGCATGTTGAGATGCTAGGTACTGGTTAACTTGCCTATAATGGTAATTGCATGATGCTTATGGTACTTGTCGAATGCATTATATGCATTGACAAGATTTCATGTCACATGCATGGGATGCATGTCGGATGCCTTGAAAACATTGCACACACATGTCCGCATTACCCGCACTACATTATGTCTTTTACTTGCATGACGTATGCACCGGGTGCATGTCAGAATGCTTTATGACTTTTCGTATGCACTAGTTCTATTACTTATGGTACGACTGCCATGAACGGAAGTCAGTTGACACATGCATATGCCATGGGGCATAGGTGGTCAAGTCAAGACTACCGACTTGGACCCGTAGAGAACAACACCACAAACTATACACGAGGTAGGACACGAGAAATGTCTAGGTAGTAGTACTACCTTTGACTCGCAGGAGTACTACGTTAACCTTTAGTGTTGTGGGTGTGATTGGTTCTAGGGTGACGAGACTTATGATTCCCTATCCTGTTGTGGATCACCATGCCCAGCTCAGGGGTGGCCTTCGGATGGACTGATTATATGTCGTCGAAGAGCCTACGGTTGGGTGGAGCATTGCATTGCCCACATTATTTTAGCTATTACATGATTATGTTTTGTAATCTAATTTGATGTATCTTGATTTTATGAAAAGATATCTAGATTTTGGGTATTATGTTTTATAGTACTAATGAAATGTTTTGAGTATGATGAGTACATGAATAAGACGACAAAAAGAATAAGCATCCCTCAGTTCTACTAAGGTGGTAAGAAAAGTATGCTAGTAATGTCGTTGTACTCATTGATATATTTACGTTGTCTACATTAGATGGTGTCTTTAATTGTAGTTGATTGATGCAAGTGAAGAATACTATCGTTTATGTAGCTCTACATGCATTTATGTAAAGATGATTATATGATGCTAATCGTAAGGAATATAGTGTCATACACATGCTTAGAGTCTTACCATTTTATGTCATTAATGTGAGAACATACATTAGACATTTTATTTAATGGGCTAGCATGTGATTGTGACTGCATAAAAGAATGAACAAGCTTCTTATGCATTGTAATAAATGTGTAAAACCTTATGTGGATTATGATTGAAACATGACCTTAGATTAGTTTGCATTACTAATAATCTATGTAAGGGTATGTGTGACAAGAACATTTCAGTATGCAATTTGTGGTTGACGTAAAATACATTAGCCATTATAACATAGCCTAAGGTTATTATTACACCTTGCAACATAGTCCATGGTTGACTTAGTACTCTTTTGGTGTAAAAGAAAGACTTGACGTGTTCTCATTTTATTGTGCAAGTGCTTAATTGTGTCGTCATTAACTTATGGTGGGATTTATAGCACCTTTACAGTTAATGGTTAGTTGAATTTCTTATTAGTCAAACTATGTCACCGTGATGTTGAATATTATTTTGGTTTGCATATTCATGTGTTTGAAAAGGTTTTCCATTAAGAATTAATGAAGTGTTGACAAGTTTGCTAAAGGTCGATTGAGTATGTAGCTTCTTGAAGGAGTATCTTTGCATGAAATAGAATCTAACACATGGATCTATGTTTGTATATTGTTGCAATTAATGTTATAATTTATCAAGTATGCTTGAGTGTTGAATTGAGTTGTTACTCTACAAGTAGTACCACCATGATATAGCCTTCATTATTGGTTTAATGTATTGCATGTCATTAAATGGAAAGATAGGTGTGTAGATCTTGGTTTATACTTATATGAGACTTATGATACATTGACATGCTTCTGATGTTGAAAGACTCTAGTTAAGAGTGCTATGTTAAAGATAACATCGAGTTATGGGGCTAACTTATTATAAGGAATGTTCTTCTATGTTGCACCAAGTTTGATATCGTGTGGTATTTCTTACCCAAGTTTGTACACGAAGATGAGAGTGATTTTTTAATCAGCATTTGCTTTATAATGTTATAATGAGAAACTTGGCTGGTAGGCATTATGCTTGGAAAGTCTTTTCCATATTGCAGTAAAGCTATGTATTTGATGGTCTATATGTTATTCACCTTGGTAGGTGAATTGATGATTGTACGACACATGCTACATTATGTTGATTTAAAAAAAAAAATATCCCCAGTTCCTCTTAAAAGTGTATGGGATTTTGGGTATGTTACAAGTGGTATCAGAGCGATGGTTCCTACTCTAGGACCTATAGGCTCATTTATGTTCGATGCTGCAACATAGATTTTGAGATGTAATGAGATATGAATCATGAAAAATATAATTATGATTATGTTTTTGTGATTGACTATTTACATCCATGAGGTGTTAACTAATAAGAATAATTGGTTGTTTTGTGTGAGGAATTGATCGCACGAAGCAAGGGCTTGGCAGCTAAGAGCCAAAGTAGATCAATGGCGAGAAAATCGTTAGATCAAAAGAGCTTCGCCAAAAAAATCACTATAAGTGAATGCCTTTATATGGTTGTTACATTTCATATATGGTTATGTGCAGTAGGCCTAACTTGTAGCTTGTGATGTCAAGCCAGTTAGCCATGATAGTGGCATGAGAGCCACAATGAGAACCAAGGGGTTCGTAATGCAATGTTATGAGACATTGTTGCATGCACATGAGACTTATGAATGATGATGTGTAAACATCAAAATGCATAGATTATGATAAGTATATTGTTTTTATTATGCTGCATGTGGCGTACAAAAATTTATAAATGACTATTCCTAAGAAATATATTTTCTGGACTCAAACAAGAAGGTTTGAGGGGAAAAGAATATTTTCCTCGACTCTAGCAGGGGATGCATCTTGTACTCACTTACTAGCCATTGCAGGGTGCAACTTCCCTAAGAATGTGGTCATGTTCCTCATGGAAGTGGAATAGAGCAGGTGGCTCGTTGAATGTTATACTGACCCAAAAGACCTGGGCAATCTTTATATCCATCGAATTGAGCAGAGGAAGGGCTCACAAATTTTTCCGTCTATTGTTAGAATGGAGAACACAAGAGGTTCTCTGAGGAGACTTAAATTTTTCCTTTTGGTATTAGAACTGAGCCCACAAGAAGATTCGATGAGGGGAAGCTATGTAATGGGTTGCAGAGTAAGATTGTCATATTCCTGCTGTATGCAGAGGTTTTCCTGTTGAGTTGCAGAGGACTCATGTTATGTATGCAAGTCTTCATGATTGTTGAGATATATAAGAGTTTTGTATGCAAGTCTCCATGATTGCTGAAGTACAAAGAGGTTTGATGATCACAAAGTTTTGTTAAAGGAATTGTTTTATGGCCTAAACAAACGATAATGATTTGTCTTGTAGCTAGACTATCAGATGTATTTATGTGTGAATGATTATGCATGAGAGCATGTGGCTCCAAAATTTTATGTTTTATATTATGAAACTAACATGTGAACCAAGTGGAACTGGTATCAAAATTGCAAAGTAAGTGCAATTTCCCAAGAAAGGGAGCATAGCAATGCGAGAGACAAGCATTGCAGGTATACAAACCATGTCCTTATGATATTTTTATTACCAGAATATTATGTGGCTAATATATTTGGCAGAAGAATTGGGTTGCATGCAATAGAAATGCAGGAAAGAAAGATCTACACGGGAAATAGTGCAAAAAGTGACACAACACCGAGGATGATGTTATTCCAAGAGGGGGGGTTTTGTCATGTCTCCATGTCGGGTAAAAGCTTTTAATTGTTTAATTTTTGTCTATCTGCACGATGACGCTATTTAAAACCTAAACTAATTCTCCCGCAATGCAACCAAGAGTGAAAAAGGGCATGGTGAACCACAAGGGGGAGAGTAATTTAAGTCTTAAAATCGTAAGTGTCGTCGTGGTCTTTGGCTTGGTTTAGTTTTCTAAACTAGAGTTATGTTAAGTTAAATTATAATCTAAGTCTTTATACAAATACCGTTAGTACTTAAAGGCATATCCTTTGGCTGTCTTTTTATTTAAAAGCCTCTTAAACATTTATTTGAATACATTTGAATCTATATATTAATTAATGTGAGTATGTGTATTTGTTTTATAGGGCTTATGTCCTTTTAATTGCATATATCTTACTTTATATGCATACATTTTCATTAATACATTTAGACATCTATTTTATGGTTAGGTTCTTGGTTATGCATATGAAAATATATAAATAATATATATGTATATGCATGCTTTTGACCGAAATATATGATGTTATATTGTTGTGATTAAAATGTGAATAATACATTTTCTTTTCAAATGTTATTTTATGAAAAACAGAAGGGTTGTTAAGGTTTGGAATTGAGGTTACATGGAAATGAAATTTGCATCTCTTTATATTGTAGGATCATGTATTTATGTGAGACATTGTGGATGCATATGTCGTTAAGCATGTATATGCTTTTATATATATATATGCATATGTGTAAAGGCTTAAAGGCTTATGGCACTGTGATATATATATAAGAAAATATATATATAGTATTTAAACACCATGTGAATTACTTTGGTTTAAAGTATTGTGCATACAATAGAATTCTATATGGTGCTATATATATATTTGTTTGTGTGACGCTCCTTCTTATGTACATAAATATGTTCCTACTTTTATGAGCCTTTGTATTTATGTATTGGTTAAAGTAAAAGGGCGCTTCGGGTTTTGAAAAGTTTTTGTTTTACACAAAAGGAATTTACATGGTAACTTGTTTTTCTGGGCTTTGAGTCTTTTGAAGTATTTTATTTGGAATTCTATATTTTAATACATTTGAGCATTTTTATCATTTTTTTTTTGACCTAGAGCTTGACACGGAAGGCAGAGGAGGAGACTCGCTATTAATTTTTGTTTTGGAGCGGAGGAGACTCGCTATTAATTTTTGTTTTGGAGCTTTTCACCGGGACGTTTTGGGAAAAAAAACATCCCTTGCCTTTTAAAAGCTGAGATCGATGGTAGATATGTCGAGCTTTTTGGGAAGGGCTGTGTCGATTTCTTTTTTTTGAGATTGGATTGCAACCCTGTATGTTTTTGTGAATGGGTTACTGTTCTCGTTTTTTTACTTGTTACGTTGCTAAGCAGAGAGAATGCTTGCTGCGTTAAGAAGCAGAGAGATTATTTTTGCTTCGTTGAACTCTGTTATGGAGAGGCTGCCATCGAATCAGAAACTGAGCATCCCCTTGTTGTCTGGTGGAAGCGCTATGGGTGGTCACCTTCGGATTTAATGTCCATTTTGTTGTTTTTTTTTATTATGCTTTTAGCAGCTGTCGAAACTCGGTGGGAAAGACTCTTTGATAGGCTTTGGGTTGCCACCGATTGGGGATTTCATTGGACTTTAATTTTTGGTAGATGCATGCTGGACAGTGTAGAATCATGGTTGGGTATTATTTTATGCCTGCGTTGATGCTTTTGTAGGAGCTTGCCAAAAGAATGGTAAGGGCGTAGCCAATACCTTCACAAATAAACTTTGGATAGGGTGCGCATGGAAAATAGGGTGTATGGATGGAGTACTCTCTTGCTTCTATGCAGTTAAGTTTTATTTAATCATGCTCATTTCCCTTTAAATACAATGTAAACCTTGGATGCCTTGGAATGTACACGTATGGGTTACATTGGATATGTTTATATAATGATACTATAGAGGAGTTATGTTTTCTCTAGTGCATAAAAATAATATATTTCATGAACATTATATAAAGTTGTCATATGAAATAGTTTGTTTTATATCTTGTACACAAGAGTTACGTTCTATACATTATATAAAATGACTATGTTTTATATATTATAGAAAAGTTGTTATGTCTTATATATTGTGCAAAAGGGTATATTTTATGTATGATATAATTGGTTATGTTATATATACCTTATGTAAAGGGGAGCTTGCATAATGGTCGTGTTGTGCATATGTTTTATGTAATAATTTTTATAAGCATTGAATAAGTCATAGATATAGATAGTTAATGTTGTTATTATATTTTATCTACATATTGCACGTCGAGATGGTAAGTACTCGTTAAACTTGCCTATAGTGCCAGTTGCATTATGGTTATGGTACTTGTAGAATGCATTATACGGATTGACAAGATTTCATGTCGCATGCATGGGATGCATGTCGAATGCCTTGAAAACATTGCACACACATGTCCGCGTTACCCACACTACATTATGTCTTTTACTTGCAGGACGTATGCACCGGGTGCATGTCAGAATGCTTTACGGCTTGTCGCATGCACTAGTTCTATTACTTATTGTACGAGTGCCATGAATGGAAGTCAGTTGACACATGCATATGCCATGGGGCATAGGTAGTCAATTCGGGAGTACCAACTTGGTCCTGCACAGAACAACACCACAAACTATGCACGAGGTAGGACACAAGAAGTGTCTAGGTAGGAGTACTACCTTTGACTCGCAGGAGTATTGCGTTAACCTTTAGTGTTGTGGGTGTGATTGGTTCTAGGGCGATGAGACTTATGACTCCATATCCTGTTGTGGATCACCATGCACAGCTTCAGGGTGGCCTTCGAACGGAATGAGTATATGCCGTCCAAGAGCTTACGGTTGGGTGGAGCATTGCATTGCCCACATTATTTCTCCTATTACATGATTATGTTTTGTAATTTAATTTGTTGTATCTTGATTTTATGAAAAGATATCTATAGTTCGGGTATTATGTTTTATAGTACTAATGAAATGTTCTGAGTATGATGAGTACAGGAATAAGACGATAGAAAGAATAAGCATCCCTCAGTTCTACTAAGGTGGTAATAAAAGTGTGTTGGTAATGTCGTTGTACTCATTGATATATTTACGTTCTCTACATTAGATGGTGTTTTTAATTGTAGTCTATTGATGCAAGTGAAGAATACTATTATTTGTGTAGCTCTACATGCATTTATGTAAAGATGATTATATGATGCTAATCCTAGGGAAGATAGTGTCATACACATGCTTAGAGTGTTACCATTTTATGTCATTAATGTGAGAACATACATTAGACGTTTTATTTAATGGGCTAGCATGTGATTGTGAATTCATAAAAGAATGAACAAGCTTCTTGTGCATTGTAATAAATGTGTAAAGTGTTATGTGGATTATGATTGAAAAATGACCTTAGATAAGTTTGCATTGCTAATAATCTATGTAAGGGTATGTGTGACAAGAACATGTCGGTATACAATTTGTGGTTGATGTAAAGTAGATTAGGCATTGTAACATAGCCTAAGGATATTATTACACCTTGCAACATAGTCCATGGTTGACTTAGTATTATTTTGGTGTAAAAGAAAGACTTGACATGTTCTTATTTTATTATGCAAGTGCTTAATTGTGTCGTCATTAACTTATGGTGGGATTTATAGCACCTTTACAGCTAATGGTTAGTTGAATTTCTTGTTAGTGAAACTATGTCACCATGATGTTGAATATTATTTTGGTTTGCATATTCATGTGTTTGAAAAGGTTTTCCATTATGCATTAATGAAGTGTCATCAAGTTTGCTAAAGGTCGATTGAGTATGTAGCTTCTTCAAGGAGTATCTTTGCATGAAATGGAATCTAACACATGGATGTATGTTTGTATATTGTTGCAATTAATGTTATAATTTACCAAGTATGCTTGAGTGTCGAATTGAGTTGTTACTCTACATGTAGTCGCACCGTGATGTATCTTTCATTATTGGTTTAATGTATTGTATGTCATTAAATAGAAAGATAGGCGTGTAGATCTTGGTTTATAATTATATGAGACTTATGATACATAGACATGCCTCTGATGTTGAAAGAGTCTAGTTAAGAGTGCTATGTTAAAGATAACATCGAGTTATGGGGCTAACTTATTAAAAGGAATGTTCTTCTATGTTGCAGCAACTTTGATATTGTGTGGTGCTTTTTACCCAAGTTTGTAGATGAAGATGAAAGCGATTTTTTAATCAGCATCTGCTTTATAATGTTATAAAGAGAAACTTGGCTGGCACGCATTTATGCTTGGAAAGGCTTTTCCATATTGCAGTAAAGCTATGTATCTGATGGTCTATATGTTATTCACCTTGGTAGGTGAATTGATGATTGTGCGACACTTGCTACATTATGTTGATTTAAAAATAAAAATAAAAATCTCCCCAATTCCTCTTAAAAGTGTATGGGATTTTGGGTTCGTTACATTATCCCTTCTTCAGTTATGAGGTTCTACATTGTTCTATTGTTTACTTCTAGTCTTCTATTTTAGTTCCGAAAGATGTCTTTTATTTAACTGCTAGATTGGAACTACAAAATGAAATAGTTATTTCTAATTGAATGAGTAATTGATTGAATTAGAATTTATTTCTGTATTTTTCCACTCACTTTACGTGATGTACTCTAGTACAGGAAGAATAGTTTAAGTAGAAAATGAAGGATCTCTTAGATTTAATGATTCTAATTATAAGGTTGTTTTTCTATTCTAACGATAGACATTGTTAATAATGATATTCATAATTAGTTAGCTACATCTTACGTCTGTTAAAGTCATAATAACAATAGTGAACGAGCTTAAAATAGTGTTGTGTAAAAATAATCAAATATATAAATGTATTTCCGAGCTACTTGTTACAAAGTCATAATAACAATAATAAACGAGCTTAAAATAGTGTTGTGTAAAAATAATCAAATATATAAATGTATTTCCGACCTACTTGTTACATAGTGCATAAACAGAACCTAGTATCATAAACACCTCTTAAAAATACTTATCTTTTTGAAATGTAAATATTATCTAAATAGAACATATAGAGTGTTGATCCCTTAAAACAAAAGTATTATTTTACTATCAAAGTGCATAGGAGTCAGCTAGGAAGATAGCTCATTTATACATTATACTTCGTAACAATACGAACATTTATTTAATTAAAACAAAGTAATACATGAACAAGTATATTCTTACTAAACGAAAACAGAAGTACTCTAACCCTAGTTTATGAAGTCAAATTTAAACTGATCGAATTTCCTTCCAAGGATCATTATACTTTATATAAATTCTGGATTCGTTTCTTATCAAAGAACTGAGTCGAGAAAGGGTCGACTACCTTAAACTGGAAGCACCGAAACTACTTCTTTAAACTAGTCATCAAAATATTATAAATAGTAAGGGTTCGAAACTCATCAATAAGCTTGTCAGTCAAGTTGTGAAACTTAGATAGAGTTGAGTTAAAACTTATAGCCAACAACTTAAGCATTTGTAACCATGCAAGGGTTTAAATTAAGAGTCGAGTCTCAGGAAAGCTCGCTTAGAACATTATAATCAATACGCAAATCAACTACGATCGGAATAATATCTAAACCCTCATCTTAACAAATCTTAAGCAAGAACAAACAACACCGAAATTTTAGGCGCATGTATGATTATAGAAGTCGAACTCATGAGTAACCAAAACTTTTAACACAGAGTTCATGAAGTTCACCTAAGATTGTGCATAATCCCATCGTAAAATATTTAAAACAAAATCTTTATACGCATATGGTTTTAAACCTAGAAAGTTTTGCACATTTCATAATTAATTCGCACAGTAAAATATAGATTGTAAAAATATAAAATTCATGGCTTAAACCTTGTACATCGAAACATTACCAAATAAAAACTAAAAATGAACTGCAAATTAGTCGAGAATTAGTCGAGAGCACATGATATTTGCGTGGGTCGGTAGTATGCCGAGAACCCAAGTTTTCATGGATTAGTTGCAATGTTCAACCCTGAATGCCTCAGGCTCCATTTTTTACAAGAAATTATAAAATATCGATAGGGTAAGGGTTTAAACCGTGTAGAATAATCAAAAATAAAATACAATCCTGTATTAAACATTTTAATAAACTATGCAGAGAGCTTATCCCAAAACCTTTCATACTTATATTTTCACCATCGTAACAAACCTGTTACAATAAACAACATTTAAATGCCGAAAAAGATTATACTGAAACAAAGATACTCTTCACATTGATGAATAGTAAACAAGGGCTTCAAGCCATAACATTATTCTTTATCAAAGTATTTTTTCTTCCAAAACAGGGTTAATAAGAGCCGTGGATCGAGGGTATAATACCCTACATATTCATTTACAGAAATGCCAAATGGAACTGCAATTTGCACACAAAAAAATAGTAAATCCAAGTTGGAAACGCATCTCAGCGAATGTTACACACACCAGCATCAATGCCCCAATATCACCATTTCAAACATGAGTCACGAACTAGGGTGCCCAAGAGAACAACCGAAGCTTACCAGGGCCTGCTAACGCATCTTTTCCATCAACAAGTGAGCATCCACTTACCCTCTGAGGCAAGTTCTACAAAGGAGCACACCTGTCACTCAAACATAAAAACCTAGCAAACAAAAATTATGGTTAGTCATTGAAGCAAGTATCCATTAATAAAAGAATAAGATAACATTGTAATTTTCGGTGGTTACCTCCATTATTGTGACAGTAGACTTAACCACGAAACCACCATCAAAAACCCTAGATGTGCACGAAGCATTCAACCCTAACATTCAGAAGGTTTTCGGCCTCCATCACCAGCATTGTCAAAATGAACAAAATGAATTGAGTTAGGCGTATTCGAAGTCTTTCAATGCACGGTTAGGGTTTAACCCAAAACCCAAAGTCTTCACGTGAACCATGCCACGGGGTATCGCCATTGTGCAATCCACCATGGTCGAAGTTATTTAGCATTTAAAGTTCAAACATGTCAAACTACATTACACCTACCATCAGGGAGATCCACTAAGTTTTAATGTGGTCTATGCATTTATAGTTTCTAAAGTCATGTCGCATTACATCGAAATATCCATGCACACTCTTGTTACAAAATTATAATCGTGATTTTGGGATCATGACCCTGCCACACTTAATATTTTGTACATAAGAACTATATAATATTTTGGGTTTGATTATTTAGGTGATAAACCATGATTACACTTATAATGATAATATGGAGTTTTGTCAACCTATAATAAGTTACAAATAGTATACACTTATGATAAGCATAAGCTAAAGTGTAAGTCTTGTACAATCGAATATATATATATATACTTTTATTATAAGTATTGTCAACAAACCAAACAAACTCATTTGAATGTTGAATATAGCTAGGGTAGGCCTTACCCTAACTGTTAAGCAACCTGTATAAGTATGCCTTTAACATCGAAGACTACAGTAAGTACAACAAAGCTATAATAACATTCATTAATTTAAATGTTCAATCCTATCACCTATGATATGTACAAGAGTAGTAAGAGCATTAGCTATGCAATAGCTCAGTAAGCCTTGGTGTATCCATAGGACTCCTTCATCCAAGAAAATAAAAGGTTTAGTAAGCATAAATTATACATATATCAAGTTGAAAAATCATGAATAAATGATGATCCATAGCTACGACAAAAAGAATGATGTTGTATGTAATTTAAAAAAAGACAAGAGGCATTCATATATAAGTTAAAACCACCTGAGAAGTCAATACATAATTTCCAACAATAGTTACATAGACGTTTATGTCACTAGAGTACTTAAAAAAATTACGACAATGCTTAATAAAGTACAAGAAGACATCATAAATATGAGTGAATAGCTTTTAATGAGACAATTGTCATTAAATGTATCTTCCCCATAATAAATAAATATCAATTATACTATTCATAATTTTTTTAAAATTTTGTGAAATTTGGGGATGTTACACCAAGACTTTTCAAATTTACACTGCTGTAAATTACACAGTTCCACAACTCTAGGTGAAACATAGCTTGAATTTGCACGTGGATCAATCAAAATAGAGATTGGTTTATCTTTTAACATACCTTCAATTTCTACTATTGATGTGTGATGGTCTGCTTTCTTGTTCTCCAATGTCGCGCAAATTCTGGGCATGCTCCTTGCTATATCTACAACCATAGTATTTTATTGAACATTGTGAACGTTGTTAAATCTCTTTCTTCTGACTAGACAGGTTTTAAAGTAACTTGGTTCACCACATTCCCAACATTTTAAAGGTTCCTTTTGGACCTAGTTTTTATTATAACCAGCAGGTGCTTCTCTTTCTTTCATTACTATAGGATTTTGTGTCTTAAAACCTCTGAAGTTATTTCTTTGATAGTTTCGATGATTATTCCCAGAAGTATTGTTAAATCTCAGAACTTTTCTTTTATGTTCAAAGCTTTCATGTTTTCTATTTTCCAACTTGGTAGGTTCTATCTCTTGTTCTTATTTTGATGATAACATAAAATTTCCTTCCTCATGGCTTCATCCAATGTTTTAGAATTGTCATATTCAATTATTTCTTTGGAAATTGTTGGTAAACAACTAAGAAAACATTGTACTATAGTTTTTTCATAAAAAATCTAAGGCACATAATGTAACAAATTCAGAAATTTACTACACAGTTCCTTCATTGTAAGAGTTCCAAGTTTCAAATCATAAAACTCTTTAGCTTTTTCTTCATAATGTTGTTCTTACAAGTATTTTCTTTTAAAGTATTTCTTAAAACTTTTCCATGTTAAGTGGCGTTCCTTAGTGCAATTCACCTTCTTGATATCTTGCCACCAAATGTCGGCTTTTCCCATTAGATTATAAATTTTCATCTTTGCTTTTAATTCATTAGAGTAATTGTAAATCTAAAAGTACTTCTTCATTCCTGATAGCCAAGATTCTGATTCTTCTATGCTTTCAATCTCACCATTGAATATAGGAGTTTTTATCTTCTTAAATTTACCGGAAATCTCTTCATAAGGTTTACTTTTCCTACAATACTTATTACCGTCACTACTTTCACTAGATTCTTTGTAATTCTTTTTACTCTGTTTAGGTGAAATTCTACTTGAAGACTCTATTTCACTATCAGAAAAATTTAACTTCCTTGCCTTGCGTATATAAGATGCATTCCTTGATGTCTCTTTCTCAGACCCTTTCTTCTTTTCTCCTTCTTGAGTATGTAATTTTCTTAACAAGATGTGGTTTAACTCCTCTTGTGCTTTCAGAATTCGTTCATTATCTTTCTTAACACTTTGTATTTTTACTGTTTTTCAAAATTCAGATTGGTTATAATTTCTATTCCAAACTTCGGCCTTTTTACCTTACTCTTCAACAATCCGCAATCCGCATTGCGGATGCGGGTTGTGGAACCCCAAACTTGATTGATTTTCTTTACGGTTCCGCAATCCATAATCCACATTGCGGATGCGGGTTGTAGAAACCCCAATTCCAGTCACTTTACTTTACGGTTCCGTAATCCACAATTCACATTGTCAATGGGGGTTTTGGCACCCCCAAATCCGACCATTCACAACACTGATCCGCAATCCGATTTTCGCAATTGCGGATGGAGGATTGTGGAACCGCCTCAACCCGACTCTTTATCATGACAGGTCTGCAATCCGACTTCCGCATTGCAGAATCGGGATTGCGGAACCCTTAAATTTCTAGGTTAAAAGGATCATATTTCCGTTTGCGGACATGGTGAAATCGAAGGCTTAGAGAATCTACATTTTAGGTTAAGTTTGAACATTTAATTAACAAGATTTAGGGTTTCCAATAGTATAATTATCCTCTAATTAAATCTATGTAACATAAGTAAAATAAATTCCCATCTTCTAACAACAAGAACGCCTAACCCAGATGCCCAAGTTATCGACTCTTAAATCTTTAAGCCATTCGGCTCTTTAACAGATCCGAGAGTACAAACACTTATCTATTTGTCTTTGTATGAAAATTATAACAATTTATCCTGTACTTATCCATATATGAACAATGTTATAGATTAAAATGCCTAATCCTTAAACCCATATGCGAAGAATCCTCGACAATATTTGGCTTATAACGATGAGAGAATAAACATACATTGATGCATGATTCATATAGCTTCTGAATATATAAACTGAGACAACTTCATCCTAGTGTTTGAATATTTTTGCATGTAGGTCCATAAATGAATAAGAACATCTATACTATAACTAATGTATAGTAAATAATTATATCATAAGCAGGATATCGTTTATGTTAATATGCATAAGAAAGATCACATGCATGAGTAAGATAAATCAGAAATGCACAGTAAAAACATTATATGAATCATGCATAAGCCAATTAATCATTCCTCACTAGCATGCATAACCCAACTAATCATTTCTCGTAACATGCATGTTGTACCATAAATCATTAGATATTAATGGTAGGAAATAGATAGTTCATAAATGAATGACTAGGCTTGAACTAAGCAATGAATTCATTAGATCCCATTTACAGTAAATAAATGGTTCAGAAATGAATAGACAAAATTTGATATAATCATTGAAATCATTAGATAATTTCATAATTTAAGTGTATAGAACCAGAACTAAACTATGCTATCCACAGTCAGTTCATAAATTAAATCAATAGAACCAAATCTAAGTGATGCAATCATTAGGTATTAGCAACAGATATGCGAGAAAATGAATAAATAAAACAAGATCTAAGCGAGAAAATCATTAGATACTAGCTCGAGTGAGCAGACATGTCAAAAAAGAAATAAACTCACTCTGAACTAAACAATACAATCATTAGCTATCATCTACATAAATCAAACCTTTCAGAAATAAATAGCAGAACCCTTATCTTAGCAAGGGAAAATCAAAGATGAATGTCATTGTTCCTCCAAACCAACTCCGAGAGCAGCCAAACTACTTTCTCTGAAACCTCCAAGCTTGTTTCCTCAACCACAAAGGCAAATACTTGGTCACAAAGTCCCTCTTGCAAGATGGGTCACAACCTCACTTCACCATAAGCCTCATGCTCAGTGGGTGAATCCAATACTCAGCGTATTGTCCCCTTCATCATGAAATTCCTTTTCAGTGGATGAAAACGTTGCTTTATAAGATTTGACTAGGCCAAGGACTTAGGTCGTTCATGATCTTGGTCCACATAACGCTCCAACAAGGGCCATGACATGGAAGTTTGGGGGAAGACGCCTCCTGCATCATGTGTGCCTTTACTAGGATGGCTTGCGGTACTCTGTTTCTCTTGACACTTGTCTTTTCCTCCTTGTGGGTCAGCAAATACTCTTCAACGGCCGCTTTCAGCTTTGATCCCCTTATTTAATTATTTAAAAATATTAATAATTCTTTCGCAATTGTTTTGACCTCGCTTGGTCAATTAATGTCAAATAAATATAATAACATAAGGTTTTATAAAAACAATAATAATTAGGGTTCCTAGAGGTGTTACATTTACGACACTCATTTAAATAATATAATTTTTGTCAATGCTAGATATAGATGCAAAAATATGATTATGGAAATACAACTGCCATGCAAAATTTATCTAACATGTCCTCAAACATGTGTTTATATTGAAAAGGAAAAAGTATAACAAAGTCCCAAAGGATTATGTCAATGCTCTATATAGTGGATACAAAGAAAGACGAGAAACTTGAGGGTTATAGTAGCAATGAAGCTATACTTCAAATTAAGAAATACTCAACACTTTAGATGATTATATTTTATTTTAATGAGAATTTTTTTTACTTTAATTTCTTTTTTTAAACTTTAGTGATGTGATATTTTTTTAAATGGCCTTAAATATTTAAGGGATAAGGGTTAAGGTTTCCATCAATTAAAGGAAACTATCATTTTTAAAAAAATTTCTAAAAAAAAATTAATAAAAAAAATTAAATTTATCTACTTTTTAACTTAATCTCTTCATATATTTAACAAAAATAAAATCATAAGATTAAGAGTTGGCAGTCATTTTGAATATCATTCAAAAATCCTAATCTTTCCATATTTTAAACTACCTTTAAGCACTATGTAATATGATGGAAACTTTAGAATTGTCTTTTTATTTTCAAGGGAAAAAAGAGTCAATATATTTAAAAAATAAATCGCATTTTACAGAGATCTAATGATCTTGACCACGATTAGTTGTAGATGGATTGTATCCATCTGAATATTCTAAAGAATGATAAGACATTCCCTAATGTACATTCACCAAAAACATATAATTTGCCTGCGTGTAACATATAATATTTTTTTGCACTAAGAATATGCAACAGACCAGACTTAAAACTACACAGATAAAGACAAAAGACCGTTCAAAGACTAATCCCATTGCGACCCATACGTCCATAATATCTTGTGCAAAAACCATAGCTCGCCACGATATAAATATGGGACATATGTTACTTCTCTGTGATCATTTGCATCCCATCTCCACTAGTAGCCTTCCACCAGCTATAATCCAAGTTTAGAGATATGGTCTTCCTGGGAGTTTCGTTCATGGTAATATGTGAAAAAAACACATTTTGAAACTTAGCTATCTTTTCTGAATAGCCAAGTTCATATATAGCTTGAGAGCCGCTAATTCAGCTTTGTTGTTAGTATTGGAACCGATGAGTGTAACAAATTTATTACAGAGAAAGAAATCCATTTATATAGAGAAATCCACCACCACCCTTGTTGGGAGTTCCCATGAGAAGCTCGATTAAAGAATTTAACCATGAATATTCCTTTTCAAGGGAAAAGCACACCGCCCAGGGCAGATTGACTGCGCACTGCGCGGCAGTTAACTACGCAGATTTTGACTTTTTACTGCGCAGTGGAGCTTCGCTATGGCTAATTATGTAGCAAGCCATAATGTATTATCCCTTTTTCAAATTTTATTAAAATGCCCAATTTTCCACTTTTTTCCCAATTTTGACCTTTGACTAGTTTTACTGTTTTGACCTCCAAATCAACCCAAATGCTCCCAAATCTTCTGTAGGAGTGTATGAATGGTATTTAGACTTGAATATAAGGTTCAGGGATGTTTTATGGCCCTCCAAATACTGCTACAAACTTGATTTGTATTCTGATCAATATATGTAATTTTGACTAGTAATTTGTGCATCAAATCCCCCTTGGGTAACACTGCAAATGGCCTTCCAAATGCCTCCAAACTCCCACAAATTTATGAAAAGAGGTATATAATGTGTTAAGTATGTTATTAAGGTCTCATATGCACCATTAATTGATTTTTAATACTGTTCTAACTCTCTCACATTCAACAGCAAAAACCCCCAATTCGACCCTTGGGGAAATGGCACTATTTCACCTCCCAATACAACTAAACTGAGTAAAAATGCTTCAAATGCTCAAGTACAGTACATGAAACTTGTAGAAGACATCCATGGCAATATATTTATCACAAATATCTCATAGAATCATCCATCCATTCGAAATAATCAACATTATAGTGTCATACATCAATGCATTGGGGAAATGGACATTGTTTGCTCATTAATCAATAGTTTTGCATACAACCAGTGGGTATTTCGACCTGATACTTTATGAATATGAGTAACAGAGGATATGAAGCTATTACAATCATAAATATGTAATGAGAAGCTCTCTCAAGAAGCACAGTGCTCACCAAAAATGCCCTCCCTCAAGGAGCACGAATATGCCTTCAAAACTGGAAATGGTGGAGAGAAAGTGCTGCACTAAACCAAACCATGAAACTTCCTGTAGCTGCTACCTACAAATACAAACTCCATTCAAGCAACATGAAAGACCTGAGTGGCCTCTCCAAACACCAACTTGGATGGGAATCTTTCACCCTCGAAATTGGCTAAGGCAAGAAACTAGTCATCCACTAGCTCTCTCTTCACAAATGTAATTTTTCTCAAATCATCAAAAGCCATTCTCATACTTGATTTCTACATTTTATAACCAACATTAGCCTTCAAGGGGTCGAAATCCTCTCAATAGATTCAATAATTTTCCATTTAGAAAATATTCCTCATTTGCCACTTGTCTCCTAGTTCCAACCTTCCATCTTCTCCCAAATTCGAATTTGAGTCTCTTTAGATTCCTCCAAATCCATGAGCGTCTTCTTGAGCCTATTTTTGGGGCTGACATGTCATAATGGTCAGGTGTAAGAAGTCAGGTCTGAATTTTGTCATAAAATGTCATAGATGCTTCATTATGGTTGTCATAAAACTAGGGAATCTAGCCCATGTGTCCACTAGTCTCCAATTTGACTCTTCCTCTCCCATGGAGGTTACTATTCCTTCCCATTTCGACCTAATATGCTCAATGCCATGTGTTATGACTTACCAACTCACCCAAAAGTGTTCACCTTCCCATGAATTCGAATTGGCAAGAGATAGCTGCCATGTGTCATTGAAAAATCAAGCTAGTGTGGGTCCCACCACCTCTATATGTCTCCAAAACCACTTGCCACCTAGAATTTCTCTTGAATTTATTTATTCATCATATTTATTAAATGCTTGAACCCTTCTAACGTCTAAATATCATTTATTAGTTTCCTTATTACCATCCCACATGTGCCCATCCAACCTAGGAAACTAGTAGGATTGATGGGATTGTCTTACTATACACTTATTTGAATGGGGACATTACACATAACCCCCAAGTATGATCGTTGTTATTAATTCAAATGATTTGGATTTTTTTTTTTTTTAAATTGGTTGGAATGGTTGAAATAATAGGTGTAGTGTTGAGTTTGCAATTAATTAGGGTTTTTGAGATGTTATATTCATTTATGAAATAAAATATAATTATTAACAATGAAAAATTATGATATATCTAATTTATTTTATATAAATAATGATTATAGATTTATTTTAAAACTAAATTTATTTAGTATTTCGAGGAATCTAATTTTTTAAAAGTTTGATTTTTTCTTAATATATAAAAATAAATAAAATCTCTTCATAAATAGAACTTTAAAAATAATTTAAAAATGGACTTCTTTAATGTATCTAAACGTAAGAAGAAAAATTACAGTGACGTTTAATAGATCTCTTAATAGATCCAAATTTAAAAACAATTTAAAAATAGAGTCACTTAATAATTCCGATTTATAATAAGCAAAATTACATAACAAAAATTGAGTTAGATCCAAATTTAAGATAAAAATAAGATGCAACAACTCCATTAATAATAATTATAACCACAACCATCATCGTCATGAATTTTAACATTACTATTCATGACAGAGCTTTGTTCTCGTGTGACAGCGTACGCAAATCAGATGGCCACATGGATGGGCGAGGTCTTGCAAGTTCATGTGTCCCTACTACCTATCAAGCAAAACAGCGCATGAAGAGACAGGTCGAGGCTTTTATAAATGTTGAAGAGGGCAAAATAACAAGAAAATGTCAGAAGATGGCGATGTCGTGTCCGGACCCTGAAAATATAGATCGGACACTCCACACCCGTTTGCATGCAGCGCCTTTAACTCTCATCCACTTCTAATACCTAGAATTGTGGTGTGATAATATAAACTTATAAAGAGACGGGTCTGATCACATACGAAACGGATAACTAAGTCTGGCCAATCAGAATGAGTACATTCAGGGCAGCCGGGCATTGCGGAGAAAAATAATAGATAACAAATCAGTGGAGTTGCGTGGATAGAAACATCCGGCTGCTTCAGGGGGAATGCAGCTGCTTCAGGTTCCGTAACAATAAATTGTCAATATGAAATGATCGCCTTCTCTGGCCTGTCAATCTGAAATGATCGCCTTCTCTGGCCTGTCATATGGCTACATGTGCATCTAACCTGTCGGCGGTAAATATTCACTTCGTGCAATGAAAGCCTGTCTGTCCGGGCAGGCTTACAAAACTGTTTGGGATTTTGAAATTTAGTGTTAATAAAGATGTTATTGTTATTGTCATTGTCATTCTCATTGATCAGGATCCTTGGAGTTGTAGTTGTTATTGTTATTGTTATTGTCATTGTCATTGTCATTGTCATTGACCAGGATCATCCGAGTTGTGAATGCCTATTATCATTATTGTCCTCTTGATTCTATCATTTGGTTGAGATTGTCATTTTGTTTATATTGGTTTAGAGATTCTTTATCGCCAGTTAAATATGGGGTATGGGGTAATGTTGTTACTTAAAGTAAATTTAGGTTACTAAAAATATAGGATGATGTTATTTCATAATATAAAAAAAATTAAAACTAAATGATAATGATAATTTATAATAAAAAAATGCGTCGAGATATTGCATCTGTCAATCTCTCCACTCTCCATGCTTGAATGATCTAAATTTAAAATAAATATATGCTAATTTGTTGATTTGGATTTACTGTCATTCTACTTATTGTTAGAGAGCATTTACAAATAAATGTGTGCAGCGATTTTTTATTTTGATGTCATTGAAAATGAGGAAATCACAAATCCTTGCTGGGTAAAAATTGCGAGCATTGTTTGGGGACATATTTCCCATTCCTACATATTTCCCATTCCTACTAATAGTTATTAAATAAACATGTGATAATGTCCATGGTAAGATTATTAGTATTTTGGTTTAGCTTTCGTTGGTTTTTGGAT
Organism: Larix kaempferi; assembly: GCA_027924585.1. Classification (NCBI taxonomy): domain Eukaryota; kingdom Viridiplantae; phylum Streptophyta; class Pinopsida; order Pinales; family Pinaceae; genus Larix; species Larix kaempferi. The sequence continues at coordinate 6,952,392 of BSBM01000042.1, read as the reverse complement.
TTATAGAATTGTAATATTTTGCGCATTATCTTAATAGCTACGGAATTGTTTCTTGGCTCTATGTGATGATATGAGGAAATAGTTATTAAATAAACTTGTGATAAAGTCCAACGTAAGATTATTAGTATTTTGGTTTAGCTTTTGTTGGTTTTTGGATTTTATAGAATTGTAATAATTTTGCGCATTATCTTAATAGCTAGGGAATTGTTTCATGGTTTTTGGATTTATAGACTGCGCAATATCTTAATAGCTAGGGAATTGTTTCATGGTTTTTGGATTTATAGACTGCGCAATATCTTAATAGATTATTAGTATTTTTGTTTAGCTTTTGCTGGTTTTTGGATTTTATAGAATTGTAATAATTTTGCGCATTATCTTAATAGCTAGGGAATGTTTCTTGGTTTTTGGATTTATAGACTGCGCAATATCTTAATAGCTTGGGGTTTTGTACTTTTATTTTATATGGTTTGATTTTTCTTAAAATTGTCTAGGGTAACCTTTCAATGATTTATTTTTTATCAAAACAAAACCATAACTATATTACCAGAAATAGTGTTATATTCTTTAGTGCTTTGACAAGATATATCCATCAGTTCAAGTCACTTTTAGATTTTAGTTTTTTTTTTATACCGGAAATAGTGTTATATTCTTTAATACTTTGACAAGATATATCTATCAGTTCAAGTCACTTTTAGATTTTAGTTTCTTTTTTATATATTAGATTTTAGTTTTTTTTTATATCTCTCATATTGAATAAGCTTGAAAACTTTTTTTATCTTCATTAAAAGACAGATAATGACAATAGTTTTTCACGGAAAAATCTACTAAATAAATTAAAAAAACATTAACATCAAAACTACAGTCTTTTAAACAGTTCGCTATACATTCTATACAAGATCAAAATATTTAAAACTGCTCATTTACAGAGTACATATTGTCTGTTACTTCATGCTTGTCTGTTACTTCATGCTTATCGAAAGAAAAATTTCTTGTCCCAACTGATCAAGTAGCTAATTTAAGCTTAATTTCTGAAAAAACCCGAGATTTCAGACTAAAACCTGTCTAATACGTCTTCTCAAGGACTATACGTTTTCTTTCCCTCTAATGGTTTTGTTATATTCCCAATTTTAGTAACAAAGAGAATCTTGGAATTTGTTGTTATAATTGTTATTTATTTATAATATTTTCTGTTGAATCTAATGTTTAGACATTGATTTCTGATTTCAGATTAGGGAAAATTTCAAAATACTTATAAACAATGATAGTTCTATTACTAGTTAGAGACTTCTCTCATTATTATCATTGTTAGTGAGAGGTTTTTAATGATATTTTGTAATAATCTAATACATTGATTATGTTCAAAGAATTTCTTTAACTGATTTTGTATTAATCTAAGAGATTTAACTCTTTTCTAATTTAATATAGTATGTAGATTTTTAATTGAACTTTTTAGGTCAAACATAACCATGGGTATGATGAACTAACTATATGGTTAAAGTTTTAAATTGTATAATTAATGATTCAAATATTTAATATATATATTTTGATTAAAATGTTAAATTAAACTTGTCTCAAAGTAATGATTTTGAAATTGAAACTATTAAAATATTGCACGTAAAGGTGTGAAAATGATTATAACCATTAAGATGTTGCACATAAAAGTGGAAAATCATTATATGATTATAACCATTAAAATGTTGCATATAAAAGTGGAGAATGATTATAGAAAAATTTATTTAAAACATTAACGACTAGTTTCCATACATAAGTTGGGTTGGCAACTTGAATTTGTGTCGATAGCATGTATGCACTTTGATATTTTTTATGTGCTTTGGGATTCTAGGAAACCATTTCCAATGACCCCAAATTTACACATTTAATTTTTTTTAAGTTGTTTAAACTGTTTGTACAGTGCATGGGTTAATGCAATTGTTGCTCAAATGTTTAGAGTTAACTTCTTATTCTAGTGCAGACTTATTATCGTCCACTTGATTTGATTTTGTTTCCTTATATGTTCCACTTACATCCGGTATATATATATATATGACGTATATTTATATTTATTTATTTCAAAATATAACATTAAAACAAAGATCTATAATAAACATATTATAAATACCATAACAATACCAACCTGAATTAAACATAAGACCTCACTACCTAGGTCATCACCACACCATGGTATTAATACATATATATTATATTGACCTTTTGTTTGGGTTGGCATGACCTACCTAACACTCAGCTAACATAAGTTTGTGAGTACAGGAACAAGGGTTAGTGTGCACATGATGAGAGAGGTCGCGGAACATCCCTAGAGTCCTCACCTTGCTTCTGTATTGATCAACACATAGCCTATTCAACAGACTATGGATAAACTATATGAAAGGGGCATCATCCTACCCACCCTTCTACCAACTTCAACATTAGCTTTGACAGCTACCAGCTTGCCGACAATCTGTAAAGGTGGCGAGCTTGAAAGCCACAGGCTTCCACCTGGCCGACACAGTAGGAGCTCCCGAACTCAGGGTTTGAGGTAACATTCAGGCTCCTTGCAAAGTCATTTGCAGCTTGGCTGATTACTTGACAGGCTTGGCCTCCTCTAAGGAGGTATGGAACTCCACTCTCGCTGTCATCATGCAACTATAGGGTTTACACAATTTAGATTGCTTTTTCTCTCTGTGAGAGTCCTTTAGGCAACGATAATTTTAAGGACCCATACTTATTTAAAAATATTTATTTTAAGTACCCATAGTTATTTAAAAGTGTATAAACATTGGCGAATCTTACCAATTCTTAAGATGTCAACTATAAAATATTTGGCGCTATTTTTCTAAAAATATTTCAATTTCTAAGGATTTTATATAGTTTATATAATAATTTGGCGATTTTTAGAGTGAAAAAAGTTTACCCCATCAAACTTGGGCGAAATGGGGCTTCAAAAAATGCAAATTGGCAAATCTTTTTTTTGTAAAATAACATGGAAAAATAGTCCATGGGATAAATTTCGCCTCTAAAATTATTCTTGCCTTTAGGCTTCTTACTAGGGTAAGTGATTTAATACAATGTTCTAGTTTATATTTTTATTATGTTCTTCTAGCATATATACATGTATATTGACTCTACTTTTCTCTCTTCGCAAGTGTTGATAGGGCACAAGGTGGAGGGAAGCTTCGATATCCCGCTGAATCAAAGTGTTAGATAGAGCACCTAAGTGGACCTAATGGCTAAGAACATGTGTTATCTTTGTGAAGGTCACACTTTCAAAACCGGCGGGGGTAGGGTTTTTCATTGGCCCGTTGTGACAAGGCTCGAAGGGTAGGTGACCCATGGGATAGAGGATCACCCCAGTGGACTTCGAGACGTCTCGACCCCTCCTAAGTCACAAGTTACTAATATATTTGACTTACGAACTGTTGGATATACCCTTGAGAAGTTGCTGTTCAGATGGTTAAAAGAAAGTTACAACCTTCATGGCTTTTATCTTAACAGGGATTGAAGGGAGAAACCCTTGCACTGATAATGATTGTGTTTGTTGTAGTTATGGATTTAAGTACTAGGTTTTACCTGAAGGAGCTCAGGATTGGCCCGACGTTAGTTATCTGTAGTGTGATATCGTGATATCCATTATAAATACAATACACATACTATGGTATTTCGCCCTGTTTGGTGAAAACAATTACCATTCTTATTATTCTGGAGATGCGTTGGTTATAAATGTTGTATGGTATTTTGATGTAGTGCCATGGGTTTGAACCCCAGACTTCTTTTAAATATAACATTTGTTTGATAAAGTAACAATACAAGCCTTATGCCATATTGTTTTGATTCCTTGTTAAGTTGACTATGAACAAAATATCTGAAATAGGATATTTATGGAAGAGCTACAACATATCATCTCATGGTGTAATGAATTCGTTAAACATTAATATGTTTATATATTTAAATGTCTAAACCTTATGGCTCACCTGGACATAGTATCGGCTCGAATGGACTGTTTATCATGTGCATACTTTTTTATTGTTAATAGTGTGGGTTATTATGTTGTGGCTTATTCATAGTTAATTTTGTATTGCACGAAGGGCTCAACCCTGTAGCTTCAATACGTTTGATATTTACTTATATGCACTGTTCAATAGTACACGCATTCACTGTTGGTATACAATTTAATATAATATTTATGCATAACCCCCAAGGCTCACTCATTGTAAGTAATCTGTGGATATAACACTGGGAAAGTTCCCCCAAAATTCGATCTGTGGTTTTTAATCCTACCCTTGCAATGAATACGCATATGTTTAAGCTAGGTGGTGAGGCACGATGCTCGTTATAAAGGGTATTATGATTATGTCCATTGTTCTAAGCATATAGCTTATATGGATTTGAATAATGGTTATATAGTGTTATGTTCATTGTTCTAAGCATATAGCTTATACGGATTTGAATAATGGTTATATGGTGTTGGTATGAGGGTATGAGGTTCGACCTATGAGACAATCTTGTTGTGTTATGGATTTGATTTAAATGGTATTGATTTTGAATTTGGTTGATATTTATTTATTGTTTATATTATTATATATTATATGTTTGTGTATTAAGGGTTTTTTTTTGGATTAAATTTGAATCTTATTGTGCATGTGAGTTTTCTGGTTATGTTTATCTTATGAAATAAATAATAATAATTATTGGATTGTTTATTGTAATTGGTTAGATCATTTGATCATAATTCATTTGGATGTGGCGATATCTTTCCACTAGAAATACATTGAACCTTAGTACTTAAAATTGTCCTAGGAGATTAACAACAAAATCTTGTGGACATAATAAGATTAATAAGTGCCAATATAAATCTCTACAATTATAGTATTCATAATGGAAATAAAATACTAATAACAAGAAGCTTAATACAACAATCATTTAACCACATGTTAATACAAATATTTTATACCAATAGTAATATTTTGTTTCTTCTAGGAAGAGACCCTAGCCTTTTCCCAAGAAGATTAGATCATAAACAAGATAATATTAGACTTATAATCTTTTAAATAGTTAGAATATTTAAAAAATTAAGAATAGGTCATAACTAATGAGACTATGACAAATAGGGAGAGAATCATGAAAATTTTAACAATAAGAATATAATGTAAAAGAAATCATAAACAATTTGAATATTAGATAGAGCTTTCCATAGAATATACAACTTATAATTAACTAAGTAAATAGTGTCCTTGACAACATAAGATTATAATGAGCAGTAAATTAACTTTTACTAGTAGAAATTGATACAACTAAGGATAGGAAGACTTATCATACATAATGCTTCCAATTGATTAGGGAACTTCCACTTTCCTCCCAACCATAGACCTTCTAACCATTCAATTGTTCATTCCTCAAGTCACCCCCAACCTAGACCAATGACATTAGTGGAGTAGTCATAAGGTTTTTTACCAGCTCTGTGAAAATCCTATAATATAATCCCCTTAATCACCCCTAACCTAGACCAATGACATTAGTGGAGTAGTCATAAGGTTTTTTACGAGCTCTGTGAAAATCCTATAATATAATCCCCTTAATCGAGTCCCACAAGGACAAACCATATTCCATTTATGGTTACCAATAACTCAAGAAAATAAAATTGAACCCTACCTAAACTAGGGACCACTACTCCATATAATTTCTCTCTGTACAAATGTTCATTTTTACAAGATGGCTTCTTGTTCATATTAGATTCCAAAAAAAAATCTCTTTTTTTCATTTCTATTTAGTTTTAGTTATCTCAATTTATTTTTATTTTTCATCTATTAATATCCATTTTTCCTCACATTGTGTTAATTCTTAATTAATTATTTTTATGTATTAGTTAAGAAATCATTCTCCCTCCTAGTGCACACGGTTCCTCTAAATTATTCCCCAACAAGTTAGAACATTAAATAGATAAGTAGCATAAATGATGATATCATTTATTATCATTGATGCTCCAAATTTTTCCCAACTCAACATCAAATTAAAGCATTTGAGTCTTTATGCTCTAGAGTTTCCAACTCAACATCAATTGAAAGTATTTAAATCTTGACGCTCCAGAGTTTCCCAACTCAACATCAATAAAAAATATTGAAGTCTCAATACTCTAAAGTTTCTAAACTCAACATCAATTAAAAATATTTAAGGCTTAATGCTCCAAAGTCTCATCACTCAACATTAAAGCATTAGGATTTAAATTTAAGTATCTTTGATACTCCATAGTTCTCCCAACTCAACATCAAATAAAAAGCTTTTAAGCATAAGTGTTTTTGGGATATTACACCCTTTATATAAATAATTAAACCAACTTGTAAATCTCATTTTGAAATATTTGAATGGATAGATATGGGAGGTTGTCAATAAATAGATTTTTTTGGTGTAAGTTTAAAAACTTTAATGAAAGGACATGGAAGCATTGTTTTATTATTGTTTTGGAATTTTTATGAATTTAATCTTTTGTCCCGATTAACTTTCTCAATTTCATATATCATGGTAAATAAAGTATGTTAGTATTACGTGCCTATTCATTAGGGACCTTTACAAAATGCACAATCTATTTAAAATATACACACTTGTATGTAGAAGTTCATTATTTTTTTTTGAAATGAAACCCTTTATGGTTGGAATGCAATTATACTATTTGGTGAAACATATGTAATCCCAATAATCTTTAATGTGAATCTTGCACACGTTCCTACATTTTAATTTATGTGAAATAATTGATGAGATACATATACCTTAATGTGACTATGAGTGCATCCCATAATTGTACATGGTGCTCATTTATTATATAAGAAAATCATGAAAATACTATAACATAGTTTTCACCTACTTACATTATCTTGCGCCAATATGGCATAGAGAATACAAGTAATAAGTATCTATTATATGGGTGGTATTTTATTGATACATGCTTGAGTTATGGACTCGAATTGGGTGAGCCATTTTAATTTCTTTATGGATTTAACTTTTCAACCAAGGGATACTTCCATATTAAAATTGAAAGAATCATGGTAAGAATTAAGGTGCAATACTAAATACTATTCTCCAATCTTGAATTACAATGCCCACTTGAATTTGTGCCAAGTGGTTGCTTAAATGTTTATATGTTATTAATGGTTGGAGGGATATTTTATGGCTAACCTTATATAGATTCCATGGATCCAACTTCTCCATGATAGTCTAAATTATTTAATTATGATTAGAAATTCAAGGTTTCCATTAGGTTGTTGTTGTGAACTTAACAAATTCTTCTTGAATGTTTATAATTCTAAAATGTTTTTTCGGTTAATCCACTATTTAGATCTAACATTGGAATTCCACATTATTATTTCAATTTTACTATGATAGAATTTGGTATAAATGGTAAAATACATATTGTATTTGGAATGTAGTGATTTGTGGGATGAATTGCATTGGTCTTCTTACTAAATGGATTCGTTTTGGCTATCAAATTAGGAATGCGTACTTTTATCGATGTTAATATCTATGATTCATTTATATAATAAATATTCCTTTCCATACCTATAGTTGTAACCCATGATTGTACATTTATCTGTGTCTTATATATTTACTACAGAATATAATGAAATAACCCATGTATCATAATATCAAAGTTCATATTTAACCTTGTCCTAATATTCCATAAAATACACAAATCATTTCATAGTATAAGAAACCAAATCCTAAATTTTTTCAAAGAAAATTATTCTTGATACACATTATCACCATGCTTATATGACATAATGGGTTTCTTCATTTTCCTCTTTTCCACTAGAAAATCAATATGGCATTTTGGAGTGATGATCAACGAGGGTTAAAGGTTTATTCCATATAAATGTTGAAAAAAATATGGGGTAAGATATTTATAAAATATGGGTTAAGTGTCATTATAATTACTATTATGAAAATATTTTTTTAGACATAAAGAAACTTATTTACAATAGAGAAGACACACTATAGTAGTAGGGTATGCATAAGGGTAAATACATAGTCATATTCAATGCTTTTAATATCCCCAATACAAAAATCAGAGATATTAACTCATTTGGAACCTCCAAAAACCATTAGAATCGAAACATGGAAAACTAGTACAATTTTTGCCCCCCAAAACACTATTTTTCCTAACAATTCCAGTCAGCTCCTAACCCCTTTGAATTTTCCCAAACAAACCCAAAATGAATCAAGTGCATCCAAATTAAGGAGAACATCCCACTAACAAAATTTAGAGGACTTGTTATGGAATTTTAAATACATAATACTTAAGGTTGCATAACCCGTTTTGTTGATTTACACATTGAACGACTAGTGCTTATATATTGGATACAATATGGGGAAAATACTGAGGATTTTAGTTATGAAATAGGAAACATAAGAGATTGAATATATGGAGTCTAGAATATCTACAAAATCATAGAAAAATCTGCTGCAAAGAGAGGAGAGATGACTATCACAAAACTGGTAGAAGAAGAAGAAGGGAAAATGCTGCTCAAAATGTCAAATCTTCTCCGATGGTGCACCCTTCTTCTGCATATTTCAACCCAAAATTTCATATATGCCTCCTACAATGCACCCTCCACCAAATATGGAAAACTTATAGTCATTCCTACAACCCTCTTGGTATTTTCACATCACCTAGTACACCCTCCTCAAGAAAGAACTACCAACACTAAGTGTTCAATTCGGAAAAACACCAACAATTTGGATTGCTACAACGTGAGATACCAAACACTTCAACTTGAACTCAAACCAAAAATTGAACATGGAAAAAACCTCACTCCATTCAATATCAATAGAAAAATCATGGTGATTCCTTCTCTAATGCTAGGGCGGAATCTTGCACCACCAAAACTAGTTACAGTGGCAAGGGGCACATCTCCCAAGCTTGAGAAGCTTAAGAGTTCTCCAATTTGAATTCCAAAATGATCAAAATACTTCCCATCATGTTCCTACAATGTTTTTATCAACTTCATGGAGACTTTTCCACCTCATTCTAGATTTGTCTCATAAAAATAATAAAAAAATTCAAATTAATGGAGAGAATCACTATTCATGACACATTAACTCATCTATAATGTTATTTTTACCAAATAGTACCTTATACACCTTCCATAATTCGAATTAGGGGTTCTCTTCCTTGATTTGTGGGAGTTACAATTTACTTGTGGAATCACTCTCCCCTCATCTTCCCTCCTTGGATAAATTTAGGACATGGAGTTGTCATAGCTTGTCATGGCCTGTCATAGAATGTGTCATAAGTTGTCATAGATTCCATTGGGGGTTACACTTCACTAATTCACCCTCTTTGGATATTTTTATCTCGATTCCTCTTCATGGGATTCCTTTGGAGTTACTCTTCCCCTAGTGCGCCCTTCTTTGGCTATTTTTAACCTAGGGGTTACAACTCATGATATGCCCTCATAATGGGATTCCTTCCACCTTGGATGGGAGTTACACCTCCCTAGGGGCACATTCATCCTCCTATGGACACTCCCTTGATGATTAGAAAATTTCCACCTCATTTATGAATTTATTTCCATTATTCCAAATTTATGACCCACATCACCCCTTCTTGATTGAATTTTGAATTTACATAGTGACTATAGGCCAATTAATTCCCTAGTAAATTTGAATTCCAATTGAACCTATGGGAATTAGACATGCTAATGGAATGTATAATGGTACCATCATGGAGGGGACATCATTGTCCTACCCAATCAATTTTTCTTGTCCTCAAGCAATTGCAAACCCAGGTGCTACAATACATGTTCACCTTCCCATGTAGCATCTTCACTTGGTAGATCTTTCCACTGAACAAGGTAGTCTTAGATGGTTATGTTTCTCAACTTTCTTTATCTGACTTGCAAGAATCATTCCAGAACCAATATCGGTTGTCCTTCGTCATCTAATGGAGGAAATATCTATTCAAACTATCACATGTTGTCCAGCTGCTTTCTTGAGACATGAAACATGTGAACTCCAACTCATAGGTTGCTTCCCCAACTCTACACACAATTTTGTAAGGTCCATAGAATTGAGGCTTCAATTTTTCAACCCATTTCCCTTTGATATATGATTTCTTGTATGGATTCAACCTCAAGAATACCAAATCATCCACCTGAAAACCATGTATGTTCCCTAGTACAAAATGATAGATAAGTGACTAGGCAAGTAAAAAATTTAGTCACCATAGCTTTTTCTAGGGATAAAGGACTAAAATTGAGCAATTTTAAGTGATCCAACTAAAAACGACTAAGAAAAATAACTAATTTAGTTACAAGATAAAATATACAACTAGATAACAAGTGACTAAGATAAAAATGACTAATTAGTCACAGGAATAAAAATATGACTATATAACAATGACTAAGAATATGAATTAGTCATTTATGTTAGTCATTTTTAGTTGTGTTACCCTGGCAATGGAAAATTACAATTTTGACAATGAATTTGTACAATTTACTAAATTTTAATACTGCATACGTTAATGTGGTCTTTTAATCCATCTATAATGTTAAAATTTACTAAGCTGTAACTTTTTATATGGATTTAGAGACCCACGTGATGTTAATGGTGTCACTCAGCAATGGAAAATCCCAATTTTGACAATGAATTGTTGTGATTTAATACTAAATTTTAACAATGTAGGTGGATTCAATGGTCTCTAGATCTGCTTGAACCATGGTAGTGTTAATTCTCAACGTCGATGATTTTGAAGTGTTGAAAGATAGTGACTACAATAGTACTGCATCTATCAAATTTGGTCATCCATTAACCATTCTGATCATCTTGCCTGCATCATCATGCACTCTGCTAGTTTGAAGCACTTTTCATGTGCATATCTCATTTCATCATTTTCATAGCTTCCATTGGACCCCTTCGATAGACTTACAGCTAGTTTGCATCTCATGTACTGTGGTCATGTTGTGGTTAGGTCAAGTTTGGATTTTGGTAGTTTCTTGTCAATCATTATATTGTCATGTCACAAAGTGATCAAGAGTGTATGCATAATTGTATTCAGCTAGTGACACTGATCATGTACATTTTTTGTTTGGAAAAAATCGTTATCATTTGATCCTCTCATCACTCTGTTGAAATTTTGGCATTTCGTGTCATGACAATTAAATTTTGTCATTTTTCTTGGAATATTCTTCCCATCATTTTGTATGACTCCAGTCATACATCATGGCGGTCTCCCTAGCACCTAGAGCTTGTTCCTAGCTCTTCTCTTCCTGCATGCAAAACTACATCTGCATGCATCGAGTCATCATGATGGTGGACCTCCCAGCTCCTGGAGCTTGGTTCAAGCTCTCCACATCCTTCCTACATCCCCCATGGGGCCTCCCACCTACCAAAGGCACCCTTCTCCAGTCTTTTGCATGACTAGTGTTCCTTTCTCACCTACCACAACCAGTTAGGTGCCCTTCTAACCTACCAGTCAATTATCACTCAGTTCTTCCTTGATTTGAGGCAAGATTGACTCCTCCACTGACTGTTTCACTCCGATAGATCTCCAGTGAGACTAGTCTTTCCATTATGACTCCAGCTAGCCACTCATGCACCCTTCACTGAGCCTCCTTCATTCAGTTCATGCCTACCTCACTCAGTTAGACTCCTCATGCGCCCTCCACTGAGCCTCCATCATTGAATTATTGCCTACTTCACTCAGCTAGACTCAGTTGACTGACTGTCACATCTGATGACTGATACATTGGCTGGATGATGACTCCACTATCATTCACGCCACATTCTGAGTTAGGAATTCCAATGCCCTACTTGGCCTATTCGAATCCTATATTATGCACCTTACTCTTCTATTGTATTCATTCACTTACATTCTTATTCATTGTATAATACTAAGATATTGTTCTATTATACTATGTTTATGAGTGATCATTGAGTGTCTCCTTCTCTTCTTCTTTGCAACATATTTGTGAGTTTGATTGTGAGTTGCTACAACTGCCAGATCATTGCATATTATTGCATGGTATTTGAATTGCAGCACTTCTTTGAGCAGTTATCTTTCCTTAAGGTAGTGTTTAGTCAAACTGTAGCATTCTCCATCATCACATTTTTATTTTTTTGCAGGTTTATTAACCCATTTGGAATCTTCTTCAACTATTGACTTTCTCTGTTGAGATGGATCTAAAGCTTACATCTTCCAACTATGTTGAGTGGAAATCCAAGATGGCTCTCTTCATGAGATCTAAGAGCTTCACCTAAATACTCAACGGAACAATGTTAGAACCTCTCAGTACAGTTGAAAAGTCCAAGTACTTGGATCGGCTTGATGAAGCAATTGGTCTCCTCTTTCTCTCAATTTCTGATGAACTACTCTTTCATGTTATCGATATTACATCTCCAAAAGAGGTATGGGACAAAATCAAATCTCTCTTTGGGCCAAAAGATGATATAGAAGCACACAAATTGGAAAATGAGCTCATATGTTTGAGTCCTAGCAGCTTCGATTCTATCAAGCCTTTCTCACCAAGTTCAAAATCTTGATATCACAGCTGAAAAGATATGAGATAGTGAAGGAAGATAAGCAGCTTATACTTGCCATTCTCTCAAAATTGGGGGAAAATTTCTCAGTTTTTGTCTCTTCTTACTAGTCAGCTAGGTTGTCCATTCCAAGATGGAAGTTTCCCTCATTTGATGATTTCACATAATCTCTTACCCAATAGGAACAGAAGATGATTTGAATGGGAATGATCATACCCAAATTGGATTCAACCCTTACAGTTGTAGAGAGAGCGAATGATATAGGAAAGCAAGAAATTCCTGGTGATACAAGGCCTACTCACCAGTCAGATAGAGCTTTGTACTCTAAGAAGGCCAAACATTCTCAAGATTTTGGTTTTGATCTCACCACTATTGGCTCAAAGAATATCTTGAAAAACCATCCCCAAAATCTTGGATCTGATTTGAAGTTCAAGTCATCACCATTATATGGTTCATTCGGTTCTTATCTCACCCCTGCTGGTTCAAAGGAGATATCAAAGAACTACATACACTTTCATGGAGTTGATGCACCTGTTGATGTGCAAGATGGTGACTTACTAAGTACTTTGAAGGTAAAATCAGATTTGTAAGGTAATGCATTCACTCCTCTTTATCATATGCTTTCTTTGGATTCCTATTTGGTCATTGGCACATGTTTTTAGAGTTTCACTGACGATGGAAGACTCTATAATTTGCTTGGGTTCATGACTCATGCACCTTTTTCAGATTTTGGTTTTGATTTCACCCCTGCTGGTTCAGAGGAGATCATAAGAAACCATCTTTCAAGTCTTGAATTTGATTTGCTTGCATCGATTATTGGATATCTGAAGCACATCTTTTTGCAGCATGATATATTTCTTCCCTAGAGGAAGATAACTCCTTTTGAGAGAATGCTAGATCCATATCCACAAGAACCTGAAGATCTAGCACTCGTTGGTTCATGGGCCACCTCTATTGTTGCATGCACCAATGATCTTGTTCAAGATTCACCATCATCATGTTATAGCTTCTTTGGTGATAATCACACCTATGTCGGTTCAAAGCAGATATCAAAGAACTATCTGCACATTCATGGTTCTGATTCTAGCTCAGTTGTTTCGAATCACATGCTTCATGATTATCTTCATATTATGTTTTTGCAGCATGATCCACTTCTTCCCAAAAAGAAGATACCTTCTTCCTTGATTGATGATCAAGAGAGAGTTGCATCATCACATGATATTTCAGATTCATAATTTGAAGATAAAGATGGGAGAATGCTAGACCTAGATCCACAAGAACCTAAATGATACGAACCATTACACCAAAACCTTGAGGTGTTAGTGAAGGCTGCCCACTAGGATCTTAACATCCCACCACGCTCTGCAGTCCAGACTATGGGATGGATGTGCACCCATATAGTGGTGTCCTCTTTGAGCCGTACGAGCCTCGGATGAACACTACAATGCCGATGTTTCCACCCGCTCTGTGACTTGAACCTAGGTGGAGGCTCTGATACCAAATGATACAAACCATCACACCAAAACCTCGAGGTGTTAGTGAAGGATTCCCACTAGGATCTTAACACTGAAGGTCTAGCAACTGATAATGAAGATGAGCGAATTGGAGATCCATATTCACAAGAACCTGAAGATCTCTCGACTGATATTACTCCTCTGCATAGATGGGCATCTCCTACACTCCGATCTGCCGGTGATTTGGTTGGTGATCCACATGATCACAGAAGAACTAGATCAGATTTTCAGCATGGAAGGATTCATCCTTCTCACATTTCCATTACAAATCGATTGATCCTTCTTCAAAAAAGAAGGACACTTGCCTCATTCAGTGGTAAGTCATGATATACTAGTTTAGCACTTTCAGTCTATTTTTTATGGAGGGATTTATTCCCAATAGGTTTTCCCTCTTTCCTCACTTAGTTTATTTTAGATTGATTGTACGGGGTGACGTTTGGTATCAGTAACTAGGGCCCTATCTTGCTGTTTTACAGGGTGACCTTTGGTCTTAGTTACCAGGGCCCTATTCTTCAATTATTTCTTCATAGTATAGCTTGCGGGGGGTGTTGGAATATTCTCCCATCATTTTGTATTTTGCATGCTTGCATGCAAATCTGCATGATGCATGCATTTGCATGCATCCAGTCATCATCATGGTCATCTCCCCAACACCTAGAGCTTATTCCTAGCTCTTCTTTTCCTGCATGCAAAACTGCATGCTACATGCATCCTGTCATTGTCATGGTGGACCTACCAGCTCCTGGAGCTTGGTTCTAGCTCTCCACAGCCTTTCTATAGCCCCTAGGGGGCCTCTCACCTACAAAAGGCACCCTTCTCCAGTATTTTGCATGACTAGTGTGCCATTTTCACCTAGCACAGCTAGTTAGGCACCCTTCTCACCTACCAGCCTAGTATCACTTAGTTCTTCCTTGATTTGAGGCTATATTGAATCCTCCACTGACTGTTTCACTCCGATAGACCTCCAGTGAGACTAGTCTATCCATTTTGACTCCAGTTAGCCACTCATGCGCCCTTCACTGAGCCTCCTTCATCCAATTCATGCCTACCTCACTCAGTTAGACTCCTCATGCGCCCTCCACTAAGCCTCCTTCATTCAGTTATTTCCTACTTCACTCAGTTAGACTCAGTTGACTAACTGTAACATCTGATGACAGATACATTGACTGGATGATGACTCCACTTTCATTCAAGCCACACTCTGAGTTAGGAATTTGAATGCCCTACTTGGCCTATTTGAATCCTATATTATGCACCTTACTGTTCTATTGTATTCATTCACTTACATTCTTATTCATTTTATAATACTGAGATATTGTTCTATTCTACTGTGTTTATGAGTGATCATTTACTGTCGCCTTCTCTTCTTCTTTGCAACATATTTGTGAGTTTGATTGTGAGTTGCTACAGGTACTAGATCATTTCATATTATTACAAGTTAGGCATCCCTCATTAATTCAAAGGATGCTTCCATGTGTTAGTGTTCTCTAATTACGTCTATGCTTGGAATTAATTTGAAAAATATTCCACCCCTAAGTCTAGTTACATAACAAAAACCAATATCCCATATTTTATAATAAAAACATTGGTGCTTCCCCCTTTTATTAATTATAATTTCCCCAATGCTAGATTTTAAACCCTTTTGTCTCTAAAATCCTCACCCCTTCCCATTTTCATTTACATAAAAAAAATATTAAAACACCTTTAATTAATCCCAAACCCCTTCATCTTATGCCCCTGCTTCGAAAGGTCTCCTCCCTCTAGCTCCTTTAATTGTCGACTTATCCTAATTAGTTTCCTAATATTCCCGACCATTAATTTTAAATGAAAAAAGTGGCTTTTCTTTAATCCCTAATCCCCTTTACAATGTACAAAATGTTTATCATCTCCTATATAATGTAATACCATTCAAGCCCTTTATAATATAGTTTGAAGCACTTTTCATGTGCATATCTCATTTCATTATTTTCACAGCTTCCATTGGACACCTTCGATAGACTTACAACCAGTTTGCATCTCATGTACTGTGGTCCTGTTGTGGTTAGGTAAAGTTTGGCTTTTGGTAGTTTCTTGTCCATCATTATATTGTCATGCCGCGGAGTCATGAGAGTCTGCATAATTGTAGTCAACTAGTCACACTGGTCATGTCCATTTTTTGTTTGATGAAAATCCTCATCGTTTGATCCTCTTGACACTCAATTGAAATTTCGGAGGCATTTCGTGTCATGACAATTAAATTTTTTCATTTCCGCATCCTTCATTAATTCACATGATGTGTCTGTTTGTCAGTGTTCTTCTATGTCTATGGGAAAGTTGAAAAATATTCCACCCCTAAGTCTTACATTAAAATATCCAATATCCCTTATTTTATAATAAAAATATTAGTGCTTCCCCCTTTGGATTATTTCCCCTATCCTAGCTTTTAAACCCTTCAATGAAGATAGATTTATGACTCATAAGTGTCATTTTTTCCATCTTTTCATATTTTTAGTAATCATTTTTTTTTCATTGTTTAGCAAGGCATTAAAATATTGATGTATGAGATATTCCTTGTTTGTAGGACAAGGGAATCCCTCCCAATTATTCCATATTGCTTCTTAATTGTCCTAAAAATCTATGAAATGGGATTAATTTAGTTATTAGGTATGTCAAGAAACTTATGTAGGACTAAAACATGATGATATGATTTCGAATGAGTTTTCTAAGCAGGGAATCTTGTTATTGGACAATCTACAAACAATGGACTCAAGGCGTGATCTCCCTAGCTTAATGCAAGCCTAGAACACGTGAGATAGAATATGAAATAACTTTCCTAGATCTAATTAGAGATTGAGTGACTAGTTGCCTTACCTTTCAGATCGCGGATCATTTCTCCTTGATGTTGTTCCAAGCTTTATGGTCTTCAGATCTCAACTGTAAAATTTGTCAAGACATACAGAACAACACAAGTAGTAAAATGCATCTAAACAATAACAGATCTAAGTAAGCAGTTAAGCAGGAAAACTACACAAGCATCATCAATGCAACAACATTTGGTGGAAAGCATTTATATTACTGTATAAAAGGGGAAAGTACATAGAAGGACATGACTACAAGCAAGGCTTAACGTAGCAATCCTTCTCCAACAAGCCAATGCCAAATCCTCCAAAGGAAGTATAGATCTCCCAAGAGATGAATAGAGATCTCCTAAGCTAACTTCACCAGCATGTAAGTACTATAGACTTCCTCCTTTTGGAGTGAAGAGGAGCCTCATATACATAGGACTAGGAGGATAGAAATGAGTTGAGGATTAGTGGGAGAAGACTAAGGGATATTCCTAATGATGGAGGAACCGAAGGACAACTCAACCTATAAGTTAGGGATAGAGATCCAAGTCATCCTCCTTTGAGAAATCGCTCTAAGCTTCCTTTTATCCATATTAACTGACGTCGTCGCAGGTTGTAATAGGGAAACAGGCGACAGATGAGGTCGACACAGGCTTTCTAAGGACAACATGCTACATCGTCGCACTCTATCAAGGAGTAACCTGCGATGATCTTGGTCGTCGCAAGCTAGAAGAGAGCAAGTTGCGACGATCCACCTAGATTTTAAGGATAAAGGATCAACAACACTTTCAAATTGGATTCCTAGTCATGGATACTTGAAGGGTATATACACCAAGTCTCATGATAGTAAGATTTAGGTGTAATAGAATGCCCCCCAAAGCATGAAGCTGTTGAAACTGGACAGGTGAAATGATTTGACAGAAGGAATGGAAATGGCTTGTCGGATAGGATATGTTGCTGCATTACAACTGACTCTGAGAACACATTCTCATATGACTCACAACATGGCTGCCGACCAATACAATGCAGAGCCATGGTAGTAAATAATCGACTGAACGCAATCGTGGATACTAGATACAAGCATAGATCTATGATGAGATGATAATACAACCACTACCAATACAAATGTGGATCCATGTGATATGAATCAAAAAATCTCCATCGCAACCTGGGTAGAACATGACTCCCCAGGATCTTCAAGTCGAACCTGCAATGATACGAATCTATCCATGTGATTACAAATGTCTTGACGTCGAAGATGGTAGAAACCACTTGATTATCGGTCATTGATGTATACCATTAACAAACGTGAGAGAAATCATCATTGATGTCAATGATACCCAAAGTATCATAGTACATATCACCAAGCGTGAATGAATGAGTTGAAGTCAAATGCCGGATGAAATCTTTCAATCAAGATTCAATGATGTAAGCTCATGTTGAAAGAGAGGTAACCTTCCATTGAGGCATGTAGGTCCAAGGTACTCGATTGGTTTCTAGATTCAATCCTCGGATGATGTGTTGAAGTCGATAAGGATGAATCCATCGAAGGAGGGCCATGATGAATCCCCCATCATCAACACAAAACATGACAAAGGATGTTTTGAACAGATCCGATCGTAACCTATAGGACTGACTTAGAGTAGACCTGACATGGTGGAAGGTGTACTGACTACAGATGATGAGTGGTCAAAGTATTCTTGAACATGGGCATGGCATGAATTAGTAGTATCGACATGACGAGAATGACACCAATTCCTAATGCAACTAATGATGGAAGTATTCTTTGGATGACCCAAAGGAGTAACAAGACTCAGGAAGTGGGTAAAAATCGAGGAAAAATAGATGACCCAAGTATGTTATGTGAATGCAAATGGGTGCCATGTTCAAGAATGACTAGGTACTACCATAGGTAAAAAATGTAACATAAAGGATGTCCTTTTTCCCCTTCATGACTGATTAGTGCCTCATTTTTGTTTACAAGCTTGATGAAGGTAACCAGATGCTCGGTATAGCTCATCTCATAGATGAGTCCAATCCCAAATATTTTCCAAACATGGGAGAGGAGGGGTTTGTCCCATAGCAGGCCCTTCAATGTTAAAATTTAACGAGTCCATAGAAGGTAAGCTTAGTCATCATTTCATGTTTAGAGAGTCTAAAAAGAGCTAAAGAAGACTCCAAAGGTCCTTTTTCATAAGGTTAGCCTCTTCACCCGAAAAAGGGTAAAACAACATGAGAGAGGACTCTTCCAGTCATGATTGGTTGGAGTATTCCTTTTTCGGAAGTACTACCCCCCTGCTCCAAAAAAGGGATAAACTATCACAAGGGAGATGGACGTTCAAATCGTTTAGCAAGCATGAATGCGACAAGTTTGCTTGGCGATCTTTTCGTATGTTGAGATCCTGAAAAGAGCTTAAAGATAGACATCAGGGGGTTCCTTTTCTGTAGGAGTTTAACAAGCCTGAAAAAGTGATAACTCATAACTCGGTGACTTATTCTCATGGTTTTACAAGCATGAGAAAGAAAAAAGAGTTAGCTCGTCATCATTAAATAACCAAATTCTAATGGGAAAAAATAACAACAAAAATATTCAACGTGTTGTTCATACCTAACAACATTTATGAGATGATCACTACGATGTGAGAATGGCGCAAATGAAACTCTTAACGTCTCCTGCATGCTTGAAAACTAGGTCAAATGTAGTAAATAATCTAAACTATAGAAAATAACCCATAAAGCATCTAAATTTGAAAAAGGAATATTCCCTTTTGTTTATAAAATAGGAAAAAATACCAAAAATAGTTACCATTTTCATTTGCCAAGTTTGGGGAGAAGAACGTGCCATTTGGAGCTCATTTTCATTCGTCGATTGCCGAAGCTACAATTTACCATTTCACCAATTGTCAAGAGTGGGTAAACCTAGACCTCAACCAACATCTTTCTAGTGTATTACAATTTTGTTTCTTTTTCATTTTTTTGGGTTTTTTTGTTGATTTATGAGGGGATTTTGTGCCCTCAGGTCGTCGCAAGCATTCTTTACAGGGATTGCGACAAACCCGGGTCGTCGCGAAACCCATAAGGGAGCTTTGCAACACCGTCGCCCTGTCAACAATGATGGGGTACGATGGTTGAAACACCCAAGTTCAAACCAAAACCTAGCTCACAAGAAAAGTTTTCAATGGCTTGGATGAGTTCTAATAGTGTTCAAATGATTCCTTTGGCAGGTTTACGCCCGTTACCATGGTTCTTGAATTGCATGAACGTGAACACGAACTAGAATATATATAAGCGAAAAATGATCCATTCTATGTGGATGCATTGAGAAACTATGGACTGTTGAAGTACTTCAAGGTTCAGGGCATGAGGGCCCAAGTCCCATTGCTACAGCATATGATCTGGATTTCGGATCCAGTGCAACAGTATTTCATGATTGGGGAACACATGTTGAATATAGATGTTGAGGACATCTATTTCCTGACAGGACTATCCTGGAGGGGGGATACTGTGTCTCTCACTGGATCACGAGGGAGTGACCAGATGGTGGATGATTTGATCGCTCAACATTGTACTCTAGATGTTGTTGCCTCTAGTGGGAAAATCCCCATTAAGGAGGTTCGAGAACGTCCATTACACGTCATACTCTTCACTATAGTGAGGATAACAGGGATACAAGCAGCTCAGCTAGATACCAAGTCCCAAATGTTATATGCAGAGGAGTGTATGTCTCCTAAGGTGTTTAACTAGTGTGAGGGACTCCTCACAAACATTCAAGATCAGGTGACCAAGTGTTGGTGTGGTGAACTCAAGCAGTTCGGCTACAGATCAGTAGTGATCTCTTTCTTATTGGAGCGGGTACCTCTCTTATGCCCGCAGGGGACCTTAGATGATAGGGATGCCAAGGATCCTCATATGGATCAATGGATGGATGTGATGTCCCGCCATGGTGGTGGGGGTCCGATCATCAGATATGGTTCCAGATTCTTCACCTAGCTGGAAGGCCAGTTGCTCATGATCGAGGACTATCTGTACAATGGTACAGACTTCAGAGACGATCCAAACCTAGTGTTTCCTAAGGGAGCAGAGTGGGGAGATATCGGTAAGAATAATGACCATTGTATTTTTTCATTTTGTGTATTTATAATTTTGTTGGGTAGTGTTGATGAGCTAATAACATGTTTGTGGAGATGTGTGCCCTTCAAGACCAGTCGTAGTTTCACTTCTCGCGAGGAGGGGAGAGGCACCATCTACAGCCCCAACCATGCATGATGCGATCGTAGAGATGGAATATGTTTATGAGAACCTCACTAGGTTGACATTAGACATTCCAGAGCCTGCAGTGCATGCGTTACCGCGGGCCATACAAAGGTACATGATTAGCGTGAACTTGTGTTTCAGTGTGCTGCTCCGCAAGGTAGCGAGGGCGGTTGATTGTTTCCAGAGCTAGCAAGTGAGGGTTGCGAGACCCAGGGGTGCACGGGCTAGGCGTTAGGCCTTATGATATTATGTATGTACTGAGAGCTTGTGAGCCTCATATTTTGTACTATTGAAAGCTATCATACTTCAAACTTTGTATAGACTCACTGAAAGCCATCATGCTTCAGATTTTGTATCAACACTAGTTTATCTGTATTTATATATATATACACACATTTTGGTGGCTTTATACATTTTTGTTCCATATGAGATCTTGTTTATATGTTTGCTTATACAATGAATTATTTACATGTTATGTCTACTTTTACATCTCATGAATATGCTATGTGTGTCCAATGTACCAATCTAAGATGAAGTTGGCCATCAAGTCGGAAACTATGTTGATGTCTCATGGAATGTGATGCTACTGAATGGATTCAAAGGACCTTTCCAGAAGACAAACTCGTCAGAAAAGAAGGAGTAGGATAGGGTCGTGGATGGCATAAACCCAGTTAAGATAAGAGACCACCAGTTGAGAGTCCAAATGGATGACAACGTGGTCCATACCCAAAGCAATAGCGTCGGCTAGGGTTCCAATGACTGCCTAATATTCCGTAGCATTGTTGGTTGCAAAACCTAGACACATTCCTCCTAAGCCAATAAGCTCGCCGATGGGTGAGTATAATACCCAAGCTGCCAAGGCAAGGTTGCAGGTATGCTGGCTAGCACCATCCATGAATCTATAGCAAGTTTCCATCTGCACACGCAGACAAAACATGGTATAAGTAACAAAACAATACCTAAGTATGCAAAACTCAAAGCATCACACCACACAAAACTGTTAACACCCAAAAAGTGCTCACTACCTCATCTGCCCCATTGCATGACTCGTTTGTCCATATTTCCTACCATATTTGCCTCCAAAACCTTAAAATCCCATTAAAAATCCTCCAAAAGGTCACAAAACCATTAAAAAAGCCTCCAAAAGGCCAAAAAAACCCCTTTTTCCCCCAAAATAATCCAAAATTCCTCCAAAATAGGAAAAACCCTCTTAAAAGGGAATAAAAAAATACAAAAAAGAGGAAAAAGAGGAAAAAAGGAAGCAAAAACCCTATACAGCTGACCTAAACCATATGTTTCCCAAAACCATGGGCCAACACTCCACCACTAAAAACCTATAAATTGGTGATGGAGGCCCCTCATTTCATATCCACAGTCAACCATACCCTTACTCTGCCAAAATCACTCTTGAAACCCTAGCTCACCCTTGAGCTACTTTCACATTTGAGTGACCCTTTGGCCCATTCCCAAAACCCTTTGGAGAAAGAGAAAGGAGAAAAACTGGTAGATTGGAAGCAACACTCTTGGTCTGCTACAAAGGCTTCACCAGCCTTCACATTGGAGGTATAATCAATACAAAAACCCTTTTTATTATCTTGTCTTTTCTGTTTTATGCACATGCTTAGAGTAGTTACTATTTTACTGTATTGTCTTTCATTTACTGTTTTTCTGAATTGCTACTAAGGAGTCCCTTCTGCTTAGTAGGTGCTCATTTGCACAAGCTAAGGTGAAAACCCTAGCTACAGTTTTGGCAACTCCCCTTGTGTTCCTTTGAATTTCTGGTTATAATTTTAAAGTTTTAAACGTTTTTTAATTTTCTGCAATAGTTTTCTATTTTTTCCCTTTCGGCTGCAGTAAACCGCGTCTTTTCCCCCCCGCAGTTGCGTTCCGACCGCGTCTTTCAGGCATTTACGTGCGATCCAATCGCGGCTCTCAGACTGTTTCAGGCGATCTACCGGTAGTTTCCAGTCTCTTACCTGCGATCTGACAACGACTATCAGCTTGTTTGGTGCAGTCCAACTACGGCTGTCAACCCATTTTTCTGTGGGCCATCTGTGGCTTTCAGCCATTTTTCTGCAACCCGCCTGCATCTTTTGGCCTTTTTCCCACGTCCTGCTTGTGGCTTTCAACCATTTTTCTACAACCCGCCTGCGTCTTTCGGCCTTTTTCCTGCATCCCGCTTGCGGCTTTCAGCCATTTTCCTGCAACCCGCCTACATCTTTCGGCCTTTTTCCCGTGGTCCAACTGCATCTTTCGACCAAAATCCTGTAACCCATCCACGACTGTTGCGCTGTTTCCCATGGTCCGACCGCTCATATTTGCCACAGACCCGCGATCTGTTTTCTGCACTTTTTTCACTATTTTGAACCCAACACTTTGCTGCAATATTTTCTGCACCTGCACAGCCATCTGTCCTATCTGCAGCCATACTTCCCTATAGCCTTTTTCTGTAGTATTATTTCTATTCCATTTACATAATTATTTTTTAAAAATTTCAGCATTTTAACTGAAAAGAGAAAATTTTGCATTTCAAAGTTTAAATTCTGTATTGTTATTTTTAATTCGAAAGTTGTCCGCCCGTGGCACTTTTACTTGGGTTCATCATCTCACATGCACACACTCTGTCACCTAATTCAAGTGAGCCCTAAAATACTACTTAACACAACCAACATTCTAACCCCACTTGAGGAACACATAAGAATTTTTGTAGTTAGATAGGATCGGAGGGATAGGCATCCAAATAACACCCCTCAGTTGCTTACACTTGAGACATAGTTGTTGTCCATTAGGGAACGAAAATCCCCTAGTATTTTTTGACAAAGTTTAAAACCAATTTATCGGGAAGGCCTATCCTCTGGGAGGGTTGAAGTCACCAGACTGGTTCCGGAAGCCTGAGTGGAATACCGCAATCCATTCAGTAACCGAAGGATACCTTTTGCAGTTCTCGGTCTATCACCCATATGGGGATATAGCGGCGATAGAACCAAACGGAAAATTCACCCAACCAAACGTGTCATGAACGGGGTATCTTAGTTGCTTTTCTTCTAGGATCGACTACCCGGTGTCCCTCCTGGTATGGGGATATCTTTAGCCACTTGGCTCTACTATCCATATTGTCTGACTTGGATTTCATCACCTTGCAGAGGATATGTCTAGTTGAGTCAGAATACGATTTAGCTAGGTGTTTGCATGCTTCCTTACCTCCTTTTTGTCTAGCGAGTCCACTATTTTTATTTTCTAGGAAACCTTCTGCTTGTTGGTATTCTGACAATTTATGTTGATACTCCACTTATTGTAGCACAACTGTTACAGTAAGTGTTTTGAGTTGGTTGTTGGCCTGGGTGCCATATTTTTTGAGCTCTCCTTCTGCACACTCGGTTGCATTAGGGTTTTTGAGCTATTTTTCACTCAACACAACCCCCAGATACTTGACACCATCTGTCACCGTTGAGTCCCCGAGACATTCTCGGCGCCTCCGGGGCGAGCCCCCATAGCATGGTTCACTTGACATCACCCGTCATAGACGTAGGTCTTCATCACTTGATACCACTCATCATAGATCTCGAGCCTTATCACTTGACTCCACTCGTCAACGGCTTAGAACTCTGTCACCCGATCTAGACTCCCATTATTTTACCTCTGATTCTGAGGCAGAGTCCGAGAACCCCACTTACACTGCACCAACCAGCCCCATGGCTGGCGTGACTTCCACCCCTTTCTTTGTAGGGACCATTAGTGGAGCATCCACCACCACACCAGCTACCACACCTTCTTTGGGTATGCCCTCGATGGGGCCCACATCTACCATTCTGATCACTGCACCCATTCCAGTAGCTGTCATACCTATCGCCACTCCATCAGTGATTCACACTACCCTTGGTGGTGCAAGACCATCCCATACAACTTTCATCCCTCCACTTGGGGGAAACATCCTGAACCCAGCCCCTCCACTTGGGCACATTGGCCCCAACATGGTCACAACCGCTAGTGTGTCACATCCTTCTACTAGTTTTCCATTCATGGCTAGTCTCAACTTTCCTGACCTAGCTATACTGACTAATGATCCCATCAAACACGACCCTGAATGGCCTCACATGCCCACCAAGATCCCCTCCAACATCCCCAAGTTTGAGGGAAAGACAGGTGAGGACACCCATAACCATATTATGTCCTTCCATCTATGGTGTTCCTCCAACTCCATAGTGGACAACTCTGTCTGCCTCCGTCTATTGCACCGCAACCTCACTGGCTCTGTAGCTAAGTGGTACATTGAGCAGCCCCATGGGACCCATGCCACCTTTACTTCCCTTGCCTCGAATTTCCTACAGTTTTTTCAATTACCTGTCTGCTATGACGTGGGAGTTGAGATCCTACTGTCTTGTAGACAGAACACGGCTATCCACATTACTGACCACATTCATGAGTGGCGTCGATACCGCAGCCTCTGCAAAATCAAGTTAGACGACTGTATCTTCTTAGATTGGTTTCTAAAATCCCTCCTTCCTGCCATTGCCAAGGATGTGGCATCTGAACGACCCCAGTCCGAAGAAGAGGCCATCCTCAAAGCCCAGCCATTTGACCTTATTTACGCCCAGTCGGGTTATCTGTATTCCATCATACCTGACGCCCCTCGCGACGATTCCTCCCGACACGATGCGCTGTGGGCATCCCATGCCGCAGATGGCATCATTGGTCATATTGCCTCGCATCCTCAACCCTTTTCCATAGCACGTCCTAGCCATGACCGTGACCTTTCGCAGGCTACATCACAGTCCAGAGCAACCAATTCGTATGCTCCCATGGCACATCACCACCATTCCCACGGACCCTCCTATCCACCTCAGTGCTTTGGTCATGCATCCCCTACTTATGCCCCCCTAGTCGCACCTCAGCCATATTACCACACACAGGCTGCACCAGCTCCTGTGTCCTCTCAAGCCCAACCTGCTTATTACCCGCCACAAGCAGCCCCTGCGGCAAACCCACAACCCGTTCCACAGACATATCAACAACCCCCACAAGGTTCAACACCTGCCCAGCCTCCACTTACTTATTATCCACCGCAGCCTACTCCCGCACCTGCACAACCCTAGAACCCACCTGCTGCCCAAGGGCAAGTGTATGCCTAACAGAATCCACAGCAGAACCAAAATAACCAGTGCTAACAGGGCTAGCAAAACCGTGGCAAAGGCCGTAACCGTGGGAATAACCCCCCTCCAGACCAAGGTGGTCAACCTCCCAATACCCCAAACAACAATAACATGACACTTGCCAACCAGAATCCCGATCGGCCGCCCAAGTAGGATAAAAATCCTAATTTGCGAACAAACCATCCTTCTTCTATTTGCGGGGTCTATGGCCACTACATACATGCTTTCCCACATTTGGAGCAAGCTCGGAAACTCTGGACCGATGATGCTAATTGCCAAGGGTACGCGGCTCCTTAGGCGTCGCCCAACACCCCACCACCTCAACATCAACCCTTGGTGTTACAAAACCCCTTACCAACCCAAGGCGTCGTGAACACTCAGCCGTTGGCTCCCCCTTAAGGAAATGCGCCACCACAATAGCAGATCACTTATGCCACTCCTGATCAACCCATGTTAGACTCATGTACCCATCACTTGTTAATGATGACATCCGCCAATGTCAACCTCCAAACCCATTGGAACCAATATGGCTCCACCCCTGAAGCCCCTCCCACCGACAAAAACACTAACCCTCATCCCACTGATCAGATGTTACGTATACCTCTGGCTCCACTAGATGGCGCCTCCAAAGCATCTCACTTCCCACTTCGTCTCATCAACAATAATCCCAATGCTCACGTTGCGTCAAATTACAACATTGTAGATGACTTAGCCCAATCCCCCGTAGCCATGTCTGCGTTAGAGGTCTTAAAAAACTGTCCTTCACAGTGCAAGGCTTTTCTCTCTTCCATTGGTGCTATTGACCCAAATGATTCCTGACTGATGGCCTTCGATTCGAACCAGTCTGAACCATGCCTTCCTTCCACTTTAGTGTTCCAAGTTTTTGTTTCTGTTCGGAATCTTGTCATCCATCGGTGCATTATCGATGAAGGTGCCTCTACATGCATTATGTCTGCATTCATTTGGAAGAAGTTGGGATACCCTACTCTCCAGTAGTCCTCCACTACGTTGCGAGCCTATAACGGCCGTTCGGCTCAACCCCAAGGTCTCTTAGCTAATGTCCTCGTCCAGTTGGCTGGTAAAACGGTGCTCATTCACATAGAGGTCATCAATGCCCAACTTGATTATAACCTCTTACTTGGCCACAAATACATGTATTCCATGCAGGCGGTTGCCTCATCCGTTTTTCGTACCATGATGTTCCCCTTGACGGACGCGTGGTCAAGGTCAACCAACTCACCTATTACGATCGCAATGCCCCCGCTGCTCCCGAGAATGTTCTCCCCATGGTTGAACAACCTATTTTTGGTGAAACTACCTCATTTGTTTCCTCCGTGGGACCTAGAGTTTACTGAGATACGCCGATGACCTCAACATTCCAATCCATTCCACCCCCGTCACCCGCGCCCGAAGTATCTGACCTATGTACCATTTCCCAAAATACGCAAATACCCAATAATCAACCACCCTTGTTACGTAAACCACCATTGGTACCTAGTTACATTGGTGTTACACCCATCCACACAATCCCCTTCCTATTCCCTCCCTCGGGAGTAGTAAGTGCCCCGGTTGTGGCTACTCTCAACCTCCCTGGGTTAACCTTAGGATTACCTGTGTGGTATATTTCGCCTCCCGTTCCCCCTCTGACCCCAAATGTCATCCTACAATCGGTGCAATCCATTGCCACTACTAGTCAACCACCTCCCGGTGTCACTACCCCTTCGTCATCTACGAATCTACCCCCTCTTATCAAGCACACTGGGGGCATAGGCCCACAACCATACACTACTGTACCCCCACCCAAAATAGTTGAAAACCCCCCCGTGTTTCGTGCTCCTCCCAAATGCTCGTTGTGTGATGAGTTATGCCATCCGACTCATCAATGTCCACAATTACCTGTATTACAAGAACACATGCAAATGCTTGACGACGACCCCAACATCCCGGTTGTCGAACTTGATCCAACCCCTAAGCCTCGTGATAAATCACTGCCTACCAACCACCCTTGTGCAATATGCGGTATTTACGGCCATTACTCCCGTCACTGTCCTGATCTCCCATATTACAGAGCAGCTTTCTATGAGATGAATAATTTGGACCTTGAGATGGCAGCCCCCACAATTGAGGAGATCCACCCCCCAGTATCACCCTCATCCGGAGAGATTAACACCATTTATATGATCTCTTCGACTACCACTCCCTCATCAACTGATTTGAAAACTCAAAGTTTCCGTAATGATGAGGAGATTCTAGAGGCTCTCACTGCCCCGGATTATCTCTGGGAAGACATGCACCATCGTTCCTATTTCCTCCCAGAAGAGTCCTCCTTGACCAAAACCACCCAATTTGTGGTTGAGTCCAAAGACTTCCTTCCCACCAAAGTCGACTAGTTTAAGGATCCCATTCCCACTCCTTATGCCTTTGAGGAAGGTAACATGGACAACATCTCACCCACAATTTAAATTGATATCACTGCCCCAGGAGGTGCCCCTGAACTCATCATTTTAGGAGCCTCCTGCAGTGAACATGAGATCGGAGAGTACAAAAAACATTTCTAAGAGTTCTGCGATGTCTTTACCTGGTCCTATATCGAAATGCCTGGTCTTGACCCCACTATCATAGAACACCACATTGACACTTCTGAGTTAGAGGGCATAATAGATTACCTCGACCCTGGGGTAGGGGGCATGATTAATCATTTTGACCCTACCCCATCACATCTATCTCAGCACGTCCATGACCCCCTTGTTCAAACCAACACCTATGTGATCCATAATCACAAACCCCATGCACATAGCATGGGGGCAGGTCATTAACCCTGCTCACTTTTTCACATTTGTGATCTCAACCATTTTTTAGGTCACATATCACTTGTAGATTTGATTTGATTTGATACACGTAGTATTCTTCCCCCGCGGGTCATCATTTCTCCCCACCACTGCCTCCTTGGCTTGGTGGGCTCACCTTTATTTGTAGCCATTTTTTAACCTAGTTCTTTCCTTTAACCATTCTGGAGTCCTTATGACCTCCATTTTTCGCACCATTTGCACTGCTAGAATCATATTTCCGTGCCCATGATGATGCTTGAGATCATTTCTCGCTCTCACCAAAAACTTTAGGGCATTTTTCCCATGCCCCTCGTCGCCTTGGTTTGCGTGCCACATCGATCGTTATCCATATTAGCCGTATTTTATGTCGTCGGATTCATTTTTCCGTGCTCGTGATGATGCTTGAGATCATTTCTCGCTCTCACCAAGACCAATGTCAACATTGTGTCCTGACACCTTGTTGCCCCAGTTTGCGTGCCACATCGGCCGTAGCCCATTTTTGATATACTTTATATAATCGGATTCATTTTTCCGAGCCCGTGATGATGCTTGAGATCATTTCTCGATCTCACCCCCATTTTCTTATTTGTATTTTTTTTCCAAAACACCCCCCGTCGCCTCAGTTTGCATGCCACATCAGTTGTTCTCCATTTTTGACCCTTTTTATATCGCTGGATCTAGTTTTCCGAGCTCGTGATGATACTTGAGATCATTTCTCGCTCTCACCAAGTACAATTTCAACATTGTGTCCCAACACCTTGTTGCCTCGATTTGCGTGCCACATCGGCTGCCATCAGATTGTTCCACATTTTTACATGAGCCATTCACTCCTTTCATACTGC
The DNA here is from genome assembly GCA_027924585.1 of Larix kaempferi. Classification (NCBI taxonomy): domain Eukaryota; kingdom Viridiplantae; phylum Streptophyta; class Pinopsida; order Pinales; family Pinaceae; genus Larix; species Larix kaempferi. The sequence goes on along the minus strand of BSBM01000042.1, from coordinate 6,922,457 downwards.
AATTATTTCGTTATTTTTCCACCATCCATTATCCCGGAAGGAGGCACACTAGTGTTCCCCCCTACCCTCATTCTCTGTCATCATCAATGTTCCTTGATTGAGCACTTCCTCCTTGCCTAACCATTCCTTTTGTTCGCTATAATTTTATCCCTTTTTTGGGCCGGACAAGTCCTTTACGAAAAAGGCACTTAGGGAGTTTCTGTTAAGCTCTTTTCTGACTCCTAAAACAATGAAATGATCGCCGAGCAATCTTGCTTCCTTTCATGCTCGTTAAAGTACCTGAAAGGGCATCTATCTGGTATAAGTTTAACCCTTTTCCGGACCTAGTAGACTAATTACGAAAAAGGAATACTCTAGTCACACCAACTAGAAGAGTTCTTCATTGCATCCTTTTATGCTTATTCAGGCCTTGGAGACTAACACACAAAAAAGCAACTCCCTGGAGTCTTCTTATCGCTTTCAGACTCTCTAAAATTGAAAGCAACCACGAGCATGAACTGTCCTGGGCTTATACAAATCCACACGACGGTACCATTCCATTATTTCAGAGTCTTCTTATCACTTTTAGACTCCTTAAAATTGAAAGCAATCACGAGCATGAATTGTCCTAGGCTTGTATAAATCCACACGATAGTACCATTTTACAGACACTTCTTCTAGTTCCTTAACCCGTGAAGAAGTCCCCCATGCCTCTTGGCACTATGATCGATCATCTCGGAAGCACCCCCAATCAAGTCGCCTTTGTTCAGAGTATTCTGCAGTCCCCTGCCATTTTACACTAGCTTGAGTATCACTCATCCTTGTCACTATCCTTGATTCATTACAGCTATGATCCCTTTCCCACCAGTCCATTTCATATGCTGCCCAATCATCCCCTCCATAATACTCTGAACAAAGGAAGTTTGAGTCCACCCACTCTACTTGCCCAGTTATCCCCCACAATATAACAATCCTACCATCAGTACTCTCACACTTCGGTTCTCCACCTCGCACTCCTATCAAGGAAACATCATTGCCTTGCTAGTTGCAGGTCTCCCTCTGTTGACGATAGCCCCTCTATTCCAGAGGATAGACCCAGAGGTCCCTGCACCTTAGACACATCACCATCTGTGGTGAGTGCCTACAGACCATTTTGAGAGGAGTCATCATTGCCTCTCCGAGTGGTTGTTTCTCACATGCTCGACTTCAACACCTTGATCGCATCGTTGAGAATCGCGTAGCGTTTATATCCCTTTAGTTATTGGTCGAAGACCTCGGATTTCCCCCGACTCTAGCACATTGGTGAGTCACTTCGGAACGCCCAGTTATATGTTCCCATGGATGTCCGGGTTGCATTAGCGATTGTATTCAGAAGCCATCCAGTTATATGCTTCCTTGAGTACCCAATTCAGTTCCAGTTCAGTGCACCATTAAGGGTATGACTCCCCGTCACTGTGATCCAGCAGCTCATCAGTTCCTCTAGTACCCCACTGAGCAGCACTGTTGTTATTCTAGTGTATCAGTTCTTCAGCTTAGACATGGTCATCCCAGCAGTATGTCCCCGATTTGTGTCCCCTCTGGACCCTTATGATGTACACAGTGGTTCTCTATGTATCTTATAGGTCCCTCTTTTCGGGCCTCACAGTTATTTTTTATGTATCTTGATACGAGCATGGGTATGCCCACCTTGTCCATATATTGAGATTCTTCCTCATTCCTTATTTGAGGCCATGTATATTTCAGGTCCCCATTTTTTGGACCTTCTTTTTATTGTTCTATATCTTGAGATGAGCATGGGAATGCCCGCCTCGTCCATATGTTAAGATTCTTCCTCATTCATTGCTGAGGTCATGTACTTTCAGTTTTTGTAGTTTTTTCGAGACCGTTGTTCTCGGCTCTAGTTCGTTTCTTCACCTCTCCACACCCCAGGAAAACCATAAAAGACTTATGATATCTATCGGCCATATGATGAGCTCCTGCCCTCACACATCAAGGGGCAATCTGTTAACACCCAAAAAGTGCTCACTACCTCATCTACCCCATTGCATGACTAATTTGTCCATATTTCCTACCATATTTGCCTCCAAAACCTTAAAATCCCATTAAAAAGCCTCCGAAAGGCCACAAAACCACTAAAAACCCCTCCTAAAGGCCAAAAAACCCCTTTTCCCCTGAAAATAATCCAAAATTCCTCCAAAATAGCAAAAACCCTCTAAAAACGGAATAAAAAAATACAAAAAAGAGGAAAAAGAGGGAAAAAAGGAAGCAAAAACCCAATACAACTGACCTAAACCATATGGTGCCCAAAACCATGGGCCAGCACTCTACCACTAAAAACCTATAAATAAGTGATGGAGGCCCCTCATTTCATATCCACAGTCAACCATACCCTTACTTTTCCAAAATCACTCCTGAAACCCTAGTTCATCCTTGAGCCACTTTCACATTTGAGTGCCCCTTTGGCCCATTCCAAAAACCCTTTGGAGAAAGAGAAACGAGCAAAAATGGAAGCTTGGAAGCAACCCTCTTGGCCTGCTGCAAAGGCTTCACCAACCTTCACATTGGAGGTATAATAAACACAAAAGCCCTTTTTATTATCTTGTCTTTTCTATTTTATGCACATGCTTAGAGTAGTTACTATTTTACTGTACTGTCTTTCATTTACTGTTTTTCTGAACTGCTACTAAGGAGTACCTTCTCCTTAGTAGGTGCTCATTTGCACAACCTAGGGTGAAAACCCTAGCTACAAAAACACATGCCATGTATAGTATATACAAGAGGTCAATGCATTATAGATTCAGGCATAGTACTTCTTCAGGTAGAGCCGGTTGTGGGGCTCACCCAAAGATATCCCGTTATAGTCTTCAAGTTCATAGGCTCCCTTCTCCAAAACGTGCTTCATTATGTAGGGCCCATGCTACATGGACTCAAACTTTCTTTCCCCAAGCTTATCATGTCTTTGGTTGTATGTGGACCAAATCACCCTTGCTATAGACGTGAGGTTCTACTAACTAGTCATACTATGCATTGATGCGTTTCTTATGAGCCTCGTTGGCAAGAGTGGCATCGCGGTGAATGTTGTCAATTTTTGCTAGGTAGGTGAAGCATTCTTCCTCAGCAGCAGTGTTAGGGACAAGTTCAACTGTGAGTTTGAGGGACAGAATCTCGCACTCTATCGGTAGGACAACCTCCAATCCATAAACTAATTGGAAGGGGGTAAATCCAGTGGTGGTCTTGACGGAAGTTCAATAAGCCCATATTGCGTAGAAGAGCATGTTGTGCTAGTTGGACTTGTGCATACCCACCATGCATTGGATCATGGTTTTCAAGACCTTGTTAATCGCCTTTACTTTTCCATTGGACTGTGGGTAGTGCGGTGTTGAGTTTTCATGGAGAAAACCCAATATAGTGCTCAATTCGTCAACCATGTGGTTCATGAAGTGGGAACCATGGTCTTCCAAGTAGGGTTCCACAAAGTCCTTCACGTCGTGAAAGGCATACGACATGGCCCGCTAGAATGTGGCACCATCATTTTTAAGACCAAAAGGGTGCTTTCAATAAGCAAATGTACCCTAGGGATAGATGCAAGTTGTCTTGTGTTGATCAGTTGGGTGGATCTCAATTTGGTTGTAACTGGAAAATCCATCCATGAAAGAGAAGATGGCACTTCTCGCAAAGTTGTCAATGATCTGGTCGATAAACGGAGTCGAGTAATTGTCCTTTGGACAAGCCTTGTTGAGATCCCGATAATTGACGCAGACATGAATGGTACCCTTTTTTTTTGCTACAGGTACGACATTTGAGACCCATTCTGTCAACGAGAAAGGGTAGATAAAACCAGGTTTCAAGATCTTTTCAATATCTGCCTTGATTGCCGCAGTCTTTTGGGGGTGCACTGGTCACAACTTTTGCTGGACTAGTTTAGCATCAAGATAGGTTTAAATCATGTGTGAAACAATAGTGGGGTCTATCCCAGGCATTTCCTCATAGGTCCAAGAAAACACATCTTGAAATTGCTTGAACAAGGTTGTGAACGTTGTAATCTCTTAAGGGGAACACTTATGGCCTAAATGAATGTGTTCCACTACACCAGGAGTAACCGATATGTCGACCGAAATGGTAGGCTCAATGTTGGCCAAGTTTCCTTTAGAGTCTGCTTGACACATAAGTATCGAGGACTGAGACAAAGGGTAGAAATCCGGTGTAAATATGGTGGTGATGCTATTATCCACAATATCCGATGAAGGAAGGAAAGACGATCGATGATGGATGTCTTCCCATGGAGGGTCATTTGCACTCATGATTTCCATAATGGAATCATCAAAATGAAAAGTCCGAAGCAGAGGGTTGGGTAGCGATGATTTCCACTGTAGAGAACAGGAGGTGGAGGCTACAGCTACGTGGTCCTTCGATGCTAACTGTATAGCCTCATAAGTGAGTTCAGTGGGTGAAAGAGGCATAGTGTCTCCAATCAGGTGTGTAGTGGCTTCATCAAGTACAAGCCATGGATCAGTAGAGTTGGGGATAGATGAAATCCGAGAGGAGATCATGTTCACCGTGGAAACATGATTTGGGGGGTCCGAGGTTGGAAAAACGGCCAAAAGGGATGAGTCCTTGATGAGGGAAACCCCCACACTCTCATAAGGATGCGAAGATTGTCCAAGTAACGGAAAATTATCACCCGAATGAGTAGCGGTGTCAGGTGTACATAAATCTAGTTGGTCGACAGTAACAATTGGGTCTTTATGGGGGAATTGTACTATACAAAAGACACATGATGTGACCGCATTCATGGAGTAAAACCAATTACAACCAAGTAGAATATTATAATCTAACAGGGCAGCGACTACTTCCACGTTAACGGTTCTGGTATTTCCCCCCAACTCGACTGATAAGGCTTGTAATAGCCCATGAGGTTGAAAGCCACATCCGTCGAATGCTTTCAACGTGGTGGGAGATCGGTTCAACTGGGGAGAGCCAATGGCTCTCCAACACGAAATTGAAATGACTGAGGTAGAGGAAACTTCATCCAATATGGTACAATGGATTGTCTTCCCAACAATGTTTGTGGCAACTTGAAATGCCAACTAATAGGAAAGCCTCGGTTTGAAGTATTCCAGCCGGAACATGATGTTATTAGAAGAATCCAGATCAACCGCACTGATGGAAGCGAGGAGAGTCTTGCTCTATTTAGGATAGTTCTACAAGACCTCAAGCGTCGACATAGCATAGGAAGCTTGTGCCAGGTCCTCTACAATATTATAGTTATGAGTATTCCAAGCATTGGGATTGAAAACAACTTTTCGAATCATGCTCTTGGGAGGATGCAACACTGACTCTAAAGAGGGCTTCTCAATGGTGAGAGAAGCATGCAGTATGGTGACGTTGAGAATCAGAGTGGAATATTTTTCAGTATTGCTTCCAATGGGTTCCTTCTAAGGGATGGAGTCATACAAATGAGAATGCGTGTTCAAGTTGATGGTCTCACTACGCATCATGAGAACATGCACAGTGGAGGATGCTTCTCCTTGGGAAGGAGAGGTGTGTGTGATTAGTTGCTAGTTCTAAGTGGGGAAGGGATCGTTGAGAACTGCGATAGTAGAGTTTCCTTTGAGAAAATTCTAAACTTCGTCCCGGTGGGGACATTCCTTAGAGAAATGGTCTCCACCGCACAGTAAAAAAGGATACTTCAACTTCCTATTCTATTTGGTGTCCTCGAGAGTGGGATTGGGCTCCTGTTGGTTAGAATATTTCTTAGGTTTCCCTTTCTTCTTCTTCTTACCACCATACTTCTGAGATGAAGCTGATTGCACAAAATTCACCTCTTCGGTGGAGGTAGGAGTGGTGGACTTGGTAGTGTTGTTGTCAGCCTGTGGTGGTGATGGGGAAGAACCTTGGGGGTTCGACGAGCCACTAGTTTCAATAGAAGGATGGGAGTTAAGGGAACCAATGATGCCATCGGCCAAATGGATAGTTCAATTGATCTCAGGAATCCTAATGGTGTCTCTCGATATACGCAAGGTACGTGGGAGCTCAAATCCATAGTGGTGTTGTCTAATGCACAGCCGTATGGCACGAGACCTTCCTATATACTACCAAGTACGTGAAAAAACTTTCTATATACGCCAAGTACATGAAACACCTTTCTATATACGCCAAGCACGTGAAGTACTTGGTGGGTACGTGAAAGAGATTCAATATACCTGGTTCGCATGTGAAAGAGCTTCGATATACCGGTTGGTACGTGGAAGACTGCAATACCCCCAGAATACGGTGCCGACAAATAATGACAGCTGCCATGTTTTACGACACTGGAACACGTCTGTAACTTAACACACAAGTTACTAAAAATTTTACCCTAGTTCTACCGTTAATTTTATCTGGACGGTTTGTTGAATGCATGAGGTGAGTACATAAATGTAAACATAATGCAAGTCCTAACTACATGCAAAAAATATACTTTTCTTTTGATGAACTCTATAAATGGGAGGGAGAAACTTCTTTCCAAATAATTTTACCAAAGCAACAAAATGCAACAATCCCAAAGTCTATCAAATTCGAGAAAAAATACTCGTTTTTCGCTTTTTCTGTTTTTCCAAGCAAAACACAAAATATCAACAAGCTTCACAACTAAATCCAATCATTTTCTTTTGTCTTTTCGAATCAAAACTTAAGAGATGAAAAGAGAGAAATTTCCTATCTAGAGCACTCTAACTTTTCAATTCCACTATAATGGCTTAAAAACACAAAAAACCAAGAATGAATATAATTTTCTCAAGCATGGAATTACTCTTGTAAAAACTTGATCTCATTTGAATTCTTCAAGAAAATGAATGATTCACAATTCCTGAAAGATACAAATGATTAATTTTTTCTTTCAAACTTTTCCAAAAGACTAATGAATGACAAATTCCAATCCATGAGCCAATTTCTACAACAATTTTCAAATGCACGTGAAAATGGTAAAAATAATGCAGTTTCAATTTTCCAATGATATGCCAAGATCACAACTTGATAACATTGATATTTTTAAGCACGAAAAATTGAAAAGAAATTTGATTTGTAGCACTCTAAACAATCAGGAAATCCTCAAGAGAATGACAAACACTCATGTGAACTGAAAACACTCAAGACACTCAACAAACAACTAAATGCAAACAAAGCTAAATGACAAGTACAAAAAAGAAGTTTGGGGTCAGATCCAATGCAAAGATCAGATTAGGTGGGGAGAGGAGGGAAAACAAGGTTAAGTGGATGAAGGTGGGGGAACACAAAGTGTCCACCACTACCAAACTTAAGCTCGTTAAAAATGGGGCCCAATACAAATCCACACAAAATCCAAACACTTTCAACACACAAATCAAAAATAGGTCTCTGACTGGATCTTGCAGCAGATAGGGGTGTGCACACCAAATCAAAACTCAAATAAAAAAATGTAGGGGGGGTGTCCTTGTATCAAATTTAACAGATCGGCGTAGTCTGTGTTCAGGCACAGAGCGATCGTTGTAGGTCACCAGTCCAGATTTTGCGATTATGTAGCAGGACACTAGTGGGAAAATTGCGATGACAACTCAGAAGACGGAGAAGCCAAGTGAAAAAAATGACAGATCGACGCTCTAGTTCTACAGCCTAGGTCCAACGGGCGAGATCCAAACTCAAGGATCAACAGATCTCCAAGAAATGAGCAATAAAAGGGTTTAAATATTGTGAGTACAGACTCATAGGAATACAACAGACTCTTCAAAGTGAAGATCTCATGGTGAAAAAGGCTTAGGAGGCAAATGAGATGGCTTGCAAAAGAAATCAGATGAAAATGGCATTCAAATTGAAAACTAAAAACAATGTTCTTCCCCAGTATGGTCGCCAAATTTTTTATCGGAAAATCTACCAAGAGCGGACTAAAGGCGTGATCTCCCTAGCTTAATGCAAGCCTAGAACAAATCAGATAGAATATGAAGTAACTTTTCTAGATCTAATTAGAGATCGAGTGACTAGATGCCTTACCTTTCAGATCGCGGATCCTTTCTCCTTGATGTTCTTCCAAGCTTTATGGTGGGTGATTCCACGAAGGTGGTTCACCATTTTTGGCGCATGGGAGCCTAAAAAATTGTTTTCCAAACCCTCGATCGAGGTATCTTGAAGCCCTCAACTGAGGTTTTAAATGCTCGATCGAGGGTTTGAAAATACTTCGATCGAGGGCTTCAAAATACCTCGATCAAGGGTATTTAAATAGCTCGATCGAGGGATAGGTTAAAACCTTGATTGAGCAAAGGCTCGATCGAGGGCTTGTTAAAACCCTCGATTGAGTCAAGGGTTTGAGACAAAAGAAAAAAAAACAGGGCTCAGCTTGTCGGCCGACCCTGTTCAAAACTGATAGCGCACTGTCTGTCGATTATGACCGCACCAAAGCCCTCAGCTGAGCATCTCCGTCCAGTACAACATGCAGCATGGCCCACGTCCATAGCTTGTCCCATGTCCACAGCAGGCAGTATGCCCCATGTCCACCTATCTCCGCCATGGCTTCGAATCCACAAGGTAAGTGGATTCAACCCCATGTAATTTGTTTTTCAAAAAAACTTAAATTTTATTTATTGTTTTTTTTCAAAAAAATCCCCAAATTTCATTTTTTTTGTTTTGTTATTTGTTTTAAAAAAAACCCTAAATTTGATTTGTTTTGCATATAAAAATGGGTGTTTAAAATGTAAAGTTTATTTCGTTTTTATCAATTTGTGAATGTAACCATTGAAAACGAAAACCAACATCGAAACCAAAAACTATTGAAACTAAAACCACCATCGAAACCAAAAACCATTGAAAGTAAAACCACCATCGAAACCAAACCAAAAACCATTGAAATCAAAACAAAAACCATTCCAATTTTTTTTGTTTTAAATTTATGTTCTATTTTTTTTTTTTAATTATTAATATTTTGTGTATGTCAAGCGGTAGCATTTCACCGCATAAATGCTACCGGCTTTTTTTTAAAATGTCTTTTGACAAGGAGGAATGCTATCCATTTTTTTTCAATCCTCCGAGAACGCTAAGAGGATTGAAAAAAAAAATCATATTAGGTTGTCGGTTTAACAAAAACCATTAACATTAAATATTTTTAATATTTATAATATTTATTAATATTTTTGAAATTTAATATTTTTAATATTTATAATCTAAGACTTTATTAATTCAAAAATTAAAAGAATAATTTTTTTTGAATATTTAATTAATAATAATATTGATTAAAAAATATAAACATAAACCATAATAAAATATTAGTAAATATAACTACAATAAATTAATGTGATTAATAATATTAATGAAATTAATAATATTAATAAAATTAATAGGAGTCAACTTGATGCGATGAACTCGGCGGCCATGGTTCCTTCCATGGTCGCCACCCCCTTTCTCCCCTTTCTCCCCTGAGATTCTATCTGTATTAGCCGACCGATGGATATTTTTGACGGTTTCTCCCTGTGCTTGGTGTGGTGGCAGTGACCCATTGGATTTGCAGGCTCTTCCTGCAGTCCAGCGGCGATGGCGGCGGTTCTCCCTGCTTTCTTGTGGCAGCGATTCTCCCTATGTTCTGGTGGCGGCGGCGACGACAGTTTACTGTGCTTCCTCGGAGCGGCATCGGCGGCAGCGAGTCAGCTGGAGCTTCGGCAGGCTCTTGAGTGGTGGTGGCAAGTTTTGGCCGTGGGCAATTGCGAGCTCCTGCTCTCCTTTGGCGGCGGTGGCTACTCCCTTGCTAGGATGGCGCTGATTGTGGAGGCTAGTTCGACTAGTTCTTACGCAGATGGTGGTGTAATGGTTGGGCACTTACGCAGATGGCGGTGTAATGGTTGGGCGCTTCCGCTTTCCTATAGCAGTGACATGCAGAGGAACAGAGGCGTAGATCCATAATCGGCGGCTCTGCTACCTCCTTTTTGAGTGGGGATTTGATAGTCTTGGATCATCATTTACTGATGTCTTCAGAGCGATTGCTTTAGCATTCTTGAATCGGTTCAGCATTTCTTGATCTCGAATTCAAGATTTGCATATTTTCATGGCGTCCGTGGTGCGTTCTTGAACCAGCAGAGCAAATTCGTGTCAATGGAGCGATTACCTGCTGCCTCTCATGATTTCGAAGATGCGGAGGGATTGTTCTTGGGGTTAACCATGAGGGAGCTCGTTGCTTCGCTCTTCAATCTACTCCTCTTTCCTGTGAGCCGGTTGCGGATCTTGGCTTGAAGGTGCTGAAATCACCTCTGATGGACTACGCGCCTTGCAGAGTGCCGATTCTAAAAGCTATGAAGCGGATGGTGTTTTCTCATTTCCGCGCCGGAGAAACTGTTGCAGAGGCCTCGGACACTTTGACCAGAATGTGGGCGCTGGGTTTGAAGGAAATTCTTGATTACAACTTAGAAGATGCCTTCGATAACACTGCCTGTGATGGCAATCTCTGATTATGGCGGCGGAAGCTTGACGGCCGATCTTTGGATGGCGGTGGCAGCTTGACGACGACGGCCTTTCCTGCTGTCTTATGCCTTAGTGCCTGGGGCGTTTTCCCTTTGTTTGTGGTTATCTGTGGTTACAGAAGTCGGGATGCTCGGCTTGCTATGGCGGTCTGCTCCATACAAAATGGGGTTAGTCTAGCTGCTTCTTCATCAGGGGTTTGCTTACTGGTTGTTTTTGCTGGTTTGGGAGGTCTACAGTGTCTGCTGCTCAGTCCACAGACATGGATCTTCTACTTCCTCCGATGAGGGATTTGGTTTTGATGGATCTATCTTTTCTGTGGAGGATCTGCTACAAAGTGAGTTGTGGATGGTCATAGCTTCTAGTTCTTGTGTGGCTATGGTGGATTTGAGTGGGTTTCTGCTCACACTTTCTGTAGTATGTTCAAGATTTATCTGTTCTTCTCTCTGGGTTTCTCTTTTTTTTGGTTTAGCTCTTTATAAGCTGTTGTTTCTGCTTATATGGGACAGAAATATGTGAAAATGTAGGGATCCTTGTTGATTCTACTACATGTGCAATATGTAATTTTGATCATCTTTTTGAAATAAAATTACGGACTTTTTCCAAGGAAAAAAAAAATTAATAAAATTAATAATTTATTATATTTTTAATATTTATTAATATTTTTGAAATTGAATATTTTTAATATTTATAATCTAAAACTTTATTAATTTAAAAATTAAAAGAGTAATATTTTTTGAAGATTTAATTAATAATAATATTGATTCAAAAATATAAACATAAACCATAATAAAATATTAATCAATATAACTACGATAAATTATTGAGATTAATAATATTAATGAAATTAATAATATTAATGAAATTAATAATATTAACGAGATTAATAATATTAATGAAATTAATAATATTAATAACATTATATAAACATATATTTTTATATTTATACATATAATATCATATAAATACTTGTATATAAAAAAAAATATTATTGTAGTGTCACTCTCACTTTTTAATAATATATGCACATTTTCATTTTAAAAAACATGCTTAAGTGTATAAAAATAGAATACACACTAAGTTGCCTTCCATTTCACTACACTAAATTTTCAAACTATATATATATTTTTTTAATTTTTAATAATATATATTATATAGCATTTTAAAAAGAAATTTAAATATGTTTATTAAATTCAATATTTATTAATATAATTATATGTTAATATAAACTAATAATTTTATAAAATATTTTGCAATAACCTATATAATTAATAGTTATGGAAGCTTATCTTATAAAAACAACAATTTATAAATGAAAGAATGAATATAAATGATATATCAAATATGTACAATCAATACTGTTGAAATGCAAATATTTTATTTTAAATGTGTTCCATTATGTGAAATGACATGTATAGTAGGCCTTACATATGACATTCACCTCTAGATTCAAAGGTCTTTGCATGCACTATTTAGATTAAACATCTATTCTATGGTTCAGGGCCTTGAACATTTCCCATTACCCTGATAATCTTATGTTAGGGTATAATTCCCTTAATTTGTTCCTGAACAATGGTCCAAAACCCATCCCTAGTGCACAAAATTGAATGTTTCCATCCATATCCAATTTTAAATGTAAACCCATCACTAGCAATCAAAACCTTAAAATAACATTAATTCCTACAGATAGAGACTAAGAATATTCTCAACAAGACATGTGTGTCGACCATATCTATTGGTCCTAGATTCCTAAAATCTTATTTTAGGGCCCAATGTAGAGGTCCATAGGTCCATGATTGCTCATTTAGTACTAACCTATGAGATTTATAGGTCCATGGTTGTTCATTCAAATTGATTCTCGATTACGAGAAGCATTTCCAGATAATAAAACAATTCCTTTTGGTGGTAGATACATCATTCATTTGGGATACCTTGGTCAATTACCTCCTGTGAGTGATAACCATATATATCCATGGAACACAACTGACATTTTTTATCACATAGTCCAACCCTCTCCCAATGATAAACACATAGGATTACGATGTTGTTACTAACCATTCCATGGATAGACACATTAACACTACACATTCACCAATCACGCCTTTACATAAGAAGAACTTGCATCATTATGTATAATCAAGTAGGATCATCATTACAATATCAAGCAATAGGTTAGTATACATCATACCTTTACATAGGTTAGTATGGTTCAATTTAAAAGGTAGATTATCGAGACTCAAACATGTAGCGAGCCCTGATTGACTTAGGCTTAATTCCATTTCCCCTCCATCCCATACCTGTATGTTGTTGCAACAAGTGTTTAACAACTAAATTTGATGCCTAGTCCTTTACGATGCTAGCATTGCTAATAAAAATTACATTGAAATTGAAATTGGAAAGTGAAACTCGAATTGAAATGTAAATTTGAAATTGAAAATGAAAATGATATTGATATTGAAATTGAATTTTAATTTTGAATTGAAAATCGAAAATTGAAATTGAAATGAGAAATGGAAATTGAGAATTGGAAATGTAATTAGAATTCAAATCGAAATTGAAACTTGGAATTTGAAATTGAAACTTGGAATTTAAAATTCAAACTTGGAATTTGAAATTGAAATTTGAATTTGAAATGTGAAATTTGAAATAGAGTTTGAAATTTGAATTGAATATTAAATTTGAATTTGGATTTGAAATGAGAAATTTGAAATTGAATTTGAAATTTGAATTTGAATTTTAAATGTGAAATTTGAAAGAGAATTAGAATTAGAAAGTGAAATGTGATGCAGAGAGTTCTGAAGAGAGATCTTCATTCCTTCGTGCTCCACAATGCACGAGAGGATCTTACGCTCCCCAAGAAGGTGACCATCGGCAGCGCTCCTATTCATCAAGGAGTGTGGCCACACCGGGGTCGGTTTCCACTGGTGGCGGCAGCAGGAGAGCTAGTGTGTCACTTCCTCTCAAGGACATACATGTTGATCCCCAGGTGGGGGGTGGGCAGAAAGAATCGAGTGCATCACGTGCATATGTTTTGTTAGATACATTTTCAATAAATTTTTAGTATATAATGCATTGAATTTCAATTACAAGTTATAACATATATTTTTAGTAACAATTGTGTTTTGGTTTGGATCGCAGGTGCCCCATCAGGGCGATCGTACGACGATGAGGTCACACGTATCACTCTCGCTGATATCACTGCCCAAGGAGAGTGGGTGAACTCATGTGTGTGCACATTGAGGGAGGATTCTCCCACACGGCGATATTTATCCATGATGTTATCAGTAGTTGATGAGATGTTCACCCTCTAGAAAAGGGTGGGACCTCTCAGTGACATTTGGCGTCATTCATGCTAGAGGACGAGACGGGATGTCAGTGGGATCCACAAATGGGAGGACATCAAAGTCGCCATAAGAGGCCATGACGTCAAGGGTACTTTGTTCGACATCCCACCTGACCACCTTTCTGGACAACCGCTTAGACTCAACGAGTTTAAGTTGGAGGCCACTGTACCACATCTATATGATAGACTCGTCGGAGCATGGGGCATGATCCCCCACCATGACTAGGTCCCATTGTACTTTGAAAAACATGTTCATGCATAGTTTGTTTTGGACATGCACCCAGATTACACTATCACAGGGTCCCCATTCTATGGGGCTGGTAGGGGATGCTGCTACCAACGTCATGGAGCTCGAAGAGACCCTGCCTTCGTGCCACCGGCTCTGAGGTTGGTACCATTTATAGACATGGCAGTTATCAGGTCAGGGGATGTAGCACAATCATCCCAGCTTACTGTAAAGGCTAGAGATGACCTTCCAGGCTTGTTTTTTATGGCCATGGGCAGTGTTGTTGTTGCTGCGCATGGAGAGGCATCTAGATCACCCCCTCCACCTGTAGATCCAGAGATAGAGTATGTCCCTAGTGACATGCTCAAGAGTTTCGATGGTGAGGCCCTACTGGGGTATGCTGAGTCAGCCCGAGATGCAGACTTTCAGTTGTATCATAGATGCGTTGCTATAGCAAAGGTATACTTTTGTACAATTATGTATATATGTTCTTCATGTTACATCATATTAATGTCGTAAATTGAATGGTCAATAATACATAAGGGAGTTGTATTCTATTGATCCATGAAGGGGACCCCATTCATGGATCAACTCTTTGGTAGCGAGTTATTGATTGGTCCATCTGCTTGTCCCTACCCATGGACGACAGTAATTGAGGTAAGTTATAATTTATGTTCAATTTAATTTGTGTTTGAATATTATTTCTTAGTTTAAATAATGTGTGTTTTATTTTTTAATTTTTGAGATTTTATGTTTTAGATCTTAACTTCAAATTAATTTCAAATTGTACATGGCAAAGGAAAGGGGGTAGATCGTGATGATGGACATGAGGACCGCGAAGTTCCTCACGAGCCGAGTCTAGACACAGATTTGAGTTTTAATTTATGTTTCAATTCATGTCATTTAGTCACATTTAGTAATTGATTTTTGTACTTTATGTTTCATTCTTTGAATTATAACTTAAATTATGTTAAATAGTTTTAATTTTTAATAAATCTAACTTATTACATGTAATGTCATATTACACAGGAATCTATATGGGCGGGTGTCAATGTTGCAATGGATTTCACATATGATTGGGATGCAACTCGAGTACATGTTATTGATGAAGGGCCATCTACCCATATTCCTACCCAAATCCTGAATATCACCTTTGAATCGACAGATATGGATGTATTCATTCATGGTTTACTGTTTCAGAGCCAGCATAGGTCTACTACACACGAGGGCAGTCAGAGGGATGATCAAGGTCCTCACAGGGGTAGTCTCCAATGAGTTGATAATCTATACATTTCCATGTTTTATATATTTTCATATTTTATATATTTTCATCTTTTCGATGATCTATATATACGTTTCCATGTTTTGGATATGGATTTCTATCTTTTACACATCAAATTTTATCATATATGGACTTTCGATATGTACTTTTGGATATTTTGTATATTTTATCATATTGATGTCTTCATGTGTATTTTGTATATGATTTGAAATCGATTGGTTTTTATATTAGATCTAGGTATAGTTATTACAGTTACAAATTTATGTTTTGTCATTTCAAATGCAAATTTAATGTGTAGTTACAATTTAGTTCAATTTAAAATGCAAATTTCGACTACATTAGAGAACATCTTCCAAAATTTAGAATTGAATACATACATTACATTTTAAAATTGAAATTACAATTCCAATTCAATTACAATGTAAAATTTCAAATTTAATGTGTAATTTCAATTCCAATTCAATTACAAAGCTTGTTTTCAACCACATTCCAATTGCATAAATGAAATCAACATGTAAAATTAGAATACATTTGAAATTAATAATTGAAATTACAATTACATTATGTTGTCTACACATTACAATTCAATTACAATTTACACATGCCAATTCAATTACAATTTAAAATTAAAATCTCAAATTTAATGTGTAATTTCAATTGAAAATTCAATGTGTTGTTCCAATTTACAAGTTCAATTTCAATTACATTACAATTGCATTTGAAATAAAAATTTTAAATTAGAATACATTGTACAATCTAAAATTTAAATTTTACAATTTTACATTGTATATAGATGTATTTTAAATTCTCAATTGTATTTGATATCAAAATTTAAAATTAGAATACATTTGAAATGGAAAATTGAAATTGACATTTCGCATTATGTTGTCTACACATTACAATTCACTTACAATTTCCACATTCCAATTCAATTACATGGAAAATTTAATGTATAATTTCAATTGAAAATTCAATGTGTTGTTGTATGTACACGAATGTTTTTGTCCATTGAGAGTGTGAAATATCCTCTGAGACAAAATTCTCTAATTACAAGTTATATAGTATTTAAGTAATCTTTGTGTTCTTTTCTTTTAAGTGTGTGCCCTAATCTAAAGTCATAAAAGTATGGTTTGTTTTCTTGGCAATGGGCATAACCATCTAGTTAATATAAGAAATGAAAATATGTTGATAGTATATGCTTGTACAACTATGGTAGAAACTATGATTGTACAACTATTTCATATGATTTATGTTTTGATGACAAATGGAGATAATGGCACCATTTGATCCAACTAGGTAAGTTGCATATATGAAGGCATGTACAAGTTATTACGTTTACGTTTCAACTTTCATTATTACATAATCCATGTCTATAAAAAACAAAGACATGTACAAGTTATGTTTTGGTTTGATAATTGAGGTTTTATAACGCAAGCAAGGCCATATAATACTAACTAATTTCTCTCAAAGAGATTCCATGCCTATGCGTGCAAAACTACATGATAAAGATGGATTTTGATGCATGTAATCCAAAAATTGAGAAGGTTTGATAGTTAGAAATTATAGTGAATGTTTGTGAGTTGTGCCAGCAATGGGTATTGTTTGCATGAAAATATATTCAAATATTATGTGTAAGTGACCTTTAGTTGAATTGTACCCTCTATCTCCTATGTTATATTCCATGTAGCCCCAAGTGCCAATATTTTTATTAAATGGAATAAAGAGAGGCAAAAAAAATTGGTTATAACTTTGATATGTTCTTGATAACAAAACTAATTGATTATTGTTGAATGAAACATATTTTCAATACATTGGTATTTGATAATATTTTTATATAATTGATAATGAAATACAATGTAATTGATGACGAAATACAACGAATGGATTATAATGTATAAAATTTTGCAAATTTGAATCAAAATTTAAAATTAGAATACATTGTACAATTCAAAATTTAAATTTTACAACTCCACATTATATATAGATGTGTTTTAAATTCTCAATTACATTATAATTGTATTTGGAATAAAAATTTAAAATTAGAATGTACATTACAATTTAAAATTGAAATTTTACAATTACATTATATTGTCTACACATTACAATTCAATTACATTAGAATTCAACTATCTATTATATCTTTAATATTGTTTTTGAAGCATCTAAACAAATATCTATAAAACTATTATGGATGAAGTTCATGGAGAATTGACCATACATTCAAGTGTATTCACATTGGAGCACCATGACCCAAATTTTACAAAAGCCTCTCATCTAGTATTTGTATTCTTGACATTAAATCATTTACAAAAATACATTTATAAAACAACCTCCACAAAAAATCCAAAAAAATATTGCACAAGAAAACATGAAAACTATGCCAATGATGCAAGTGGCATACATGTAACTCATTCATCTGTCCAATGCGTTATAGGAATGCAAGTCTCCATAATACGATCATGGTCCGATTCTATTATCTTCCATCTCTTTGGCTCACCTCTCTTCACCTTGATTTCTGTTAGATGTATCCGAGCTGCCACCACCAAATGACTGTATTGACATGATATATATTCAGGCATAAAATCTCTATAAATAATATGATCACCCTATTTTTTCACATTTTCAAAAAAGTGTCCCATTAGAACCATGTCTCCAATTTGGTATGTGAAGTCCCCATCTTGGTAGGGGCGCACCAACCTACTTTTTATTTGCGTGCACCACATCAAATAGTATGCCACATTTTCTTGGTTGTGGGGGGGTGCAATGACAACGAATACATCATCTCCAAGATACATTACAAATATTATTGAAATGCCCTACTTGCATTTCTACAACATTTGTATATGTGTAATATATAATGAACTAATTAATTTAATGACGACTCTTGCACCTCCCATAATCATATCAAAAACTCGATCATGATCTAATGAGACCATTTCCTCTTCAATGTGCATCTCTTGCCATGTTGGAATTCAATGTGGGCCCTTTGGATTAAGAGAGACATATTTCCATGGTTTCACATATACATCGTTTTCAC
The DNA here is from genome assembly GCA_027924585.1 of Larix kaempferi. Taxonomy (NCBI): domain Eukaryota; kingdom Viridiplantae; phylum Streptophyta; class Pinopsida; order Pinales; family Pinaceae; genus Larix; species Larix kaempferi. The sequence goes on along the minus strand of BSBM01000042.1, from coordinate 6,904,138 downwards.
AGTGATCAAGCCCGCATCCATTTGCATCAATGCAAAAATCGCAGAAACATGCATACTGAACCTCGTTTCAATGGAAAATATGTCACCCGTGTCTTTACTTCGAACAAAATTTTAGTCCCTCATACAAAGGATGGTGTCACAATACCATGGCATGGATCTATTAACATCTCCAAGGGAAACATCCCAAAAGAACCTGCATGGAATTCAATTTGTCATATGTAAATTCCTATCGAGTATGTGTTCTTTTGGAAATGATGATATTGAATGTTATTAGCTTATTAATTGAGTTCGGAGTTTATTACCTACACACCGGCCTTGCTTTTTCACGACCTTGATGTCCCGAATGACGTGTGCACCAATCAACTACTTCAGTGGATCATTTGAGTCGGGTTGCACCATGACTCATCTAGTACCTCCGAAGTGCTCGTTTCACACATGCACCTCCACCATCATGTTCACCCTTTCCATGCCCTGTCTCAAAAAAGCTCCAAGTGTGTCGGATTCCTATCTATTTGTGAAGGTGACTCAACCAATAAAATGAGCATGGCGATTTGAATTGCCCTGTACACCCATCTGACCAAATCCAGTTTTCAGTAAATGATACGCCTCTCTGCCTGAATGAATCATAAATCAACCCAAAGCAGTATTGAACGAAGAATATGTCATGCTCACAATCATCACTAACATAAAAATGGTACTCCTTCATCACTTCATGTGACTGAGGAGTGCTCTCCCTACCATCGATGTTTTCCTAAGCATGTATGTACAATACATGTACGAAGATAGAAACCTAGTCAGAGTGATAGTACTTACTCTATATCTCTCTCTGAGGAGAAAAGGTGTAGTTCTGTACAAAGTCTACCACAGATAAGATTGTGCCCGGCTCAAATACCTCATGAGAATGTTTGAATTTTGAAGCTTTCCACCTGGACCTATGGGAGTGCTTTATGTATTTATAAATTTGACTTTGAAACTTCTCCATGAAATCTGAAACAATAATCTCATCATCGAGCAAGTCGATCCTCTTGGATGGCACAGATGAAGAAGATGTTGGATTCATGGTGACGTACTCGTACCTCTTCCACCTAATGGTGATATCTGACAATCCATGGTGTGTTGGATCGATATGAAAGTTCCTATGGAACAATGTCAAATCACTGCATTCATGGCATTTTCTCCCATCTACACACCTCTTATTGAAAAACACGTGTTCAGGATTCCTGTTGCATAGTATCATACAAATAAAATCTCGCACTGTGTGAGGAGCTACTACACCGTTCCAGTGCCTTCTGCAAAAATCCAGAAATGTGTTATAGTATAGTTGAAATTCAAGGTGGTACCGGTAGCATCAAGTGTCATGAATTGTATTTGGCCTAATATACCATGGTTTCAATGTGTTGAACATGATAAATGATATTTGAACACCAGGATTGGTTTCTTGGAATTCCTCATAAAGTCCAACTCCCATCATCTCCATCACATGCTTACAGTGCTCCTAATAAATGCCTCTGGATAAACATTTTCGTAGGACATGCTTTCAATCTAGAATAGAATGAGAATGGCTATCCCAAAACTCTATCACATTCTCTCTAATGCATGCTGCCATCTTGCCTTGATAGGGTTCCCTACAAATAAGATCCCACCAAGCAGCTTCATCATTTTCATCTATCCGGACCCTAAATTTAGTATATTTGAGCAATGTTCTTTTTGAAACATTGAGCAATGATGCCATTGTTGATACCATCCGATTTCTTGAGGTGCTTTGTGCCACAACACCCGTTGTAATTTCCCTACGAGCAGCTCGAGTATCATTGTTTCTTGATTTTCCAAACGAAGATAATGCAGTTCTTACATTTTATATTGCATTCTCGCTGTTAACACCCAAAAAGTGCTCACTACCTCATCTACCCCATTACATGACTCATTTGTCCATTTTCCTACCATATTTCCCTTAAAAATCCTGAAAAATCCCACTAAAAAGCCTCCAAAAGGCCACAAAACCATCAAAAAAGCCTCAAAAAGGCTAAAAAACCCCTTTTCCTCCAAAAATATCCAAAATTCCTCCAAAATAGCAAAAACCCTCTAAAGAGGGAATAAAAAATATAAAATAATGAGGAAAAAGGAGGAAAAAACCCTATACAGCTGACCTAAACCATTTGGTTCCCAAAACCATGGGCCAACACTCCACCACCAAAAAACTATAAATAGGTGATGGAGACCCCTCATTTCATATCCACAATCATAAGCACCCTTACTCTACCAAAATAGGTCTTGAAACCCTAGCTCACCCTTGAGCTACTTTCACCTTGAGAGCCCCTTTTGGCCCATTCCCATCATTTGGAGAAAGAGAAGGAGCAAGTTGGAGCTTGGAGCAACCCTCTTGGGCCATTGCAAGAGCTTCACCAACCTTCACATTGGAGGTAAAATCAATACAAAAACCATTCTTTATATCTTATTTTTTCTGTCTCATGCATATGTTTAGAGTAATTTACATTTCTGTTTTAGTACTTTAATTTACAGTTTACTGAACTGCTACTAAGGAGTCCCTTCTCCTTAGTAGGTGCTCATTTGTACAAGCTAGGGGTAAAACGCTAGCTACACTCGCATGTCTTTTTTGTTTTAACCTCTTGAAAACGCAACAACTTTGTGGCACATTTCAGTTTTTTGTGTTTTATCAACCCATGTAGGATTTGAGCTTGTGCCATCATTGAATGTTGTTCAAAATATGACTTGGTTATGTTATTGACATGCTCTCTAACTCTACGACCAAGGATCGAGTTCCCAATATCTTCTTGTGCAGAAACAATTGCACAATCCTCTAGAAAATTTCCACCCCTTCCAACCCCGCTGCAACTCCCAATTATATTTTCAATGTGAGAGGGAAAGGTGTCATGTGATGGTTGATCAGGATCATGAGGGGGCAGAGGGTCATGTGATTCTTGATCACCATGATGTGATGTCTGACCATAATCTCTCCCTACATAACATGTAAATTAACAAATTGAAAATTGGTTACTTGATAGTTGTGCATTAAACTTTAAAATTGCTAGTAAATTGAAATTTGATGTAGAAATTGAGAAATTGAAAAATTGAAAATTGCATGTGAATTGAATTTTCCAACTAATACATTTTGCTTGAGAATTGTTTTAAGTAAAAATTGAAATTGCTAGTAACTTGAAATCTGAAATTGCTCAAAAAACTTGAAATTGCTAACTTAATTAAACTTGAGAATTGTTCTAGAAGTAAAGTTTGAAATTGCTAGTAAAATTTGAAATTGCTTGTAACTTGAAATTGGTAGTAACTTGTGCATTTAACTTTAAAATTGCTAGTAACTTGAAATTTGTTGTACATGTAAATTAACAAATTGAAAATTGCTAGTGACTTGAGAAAAATTCGGTGCAAGTATTGAAAATACATTAAAACAAGAAAATTGTTTGTAACTTAATTTCAAAATAACTAAATATGTACATGCAACTTGAAATTGTACATTTAGTTTGATAATTGCTAGTAAAGTTTGAAAATCGAGTATATATATTTTTAACTCAAGATAATTATTAATAACTTGATAAAAATTATCGTGGACATAAAAACTAATATTATTTATAATCATTACATTATATAATAGTGGGAAAATTTTCTTTATGCAATACAAGTTGCACATCACCACAAAGAATAAATGATTACAACACTTCTACCCTAGAATTTCAAGGACAACATCATGCATCCCATGTTGTATATACGTGGAATAAATTAAGATTGGTTTTTTACCTATGATAACATATCTATTATACTACAAATGTGGGGAAGAAAACATTGATTTAGAGATGAATATGATATTTAATTAAAAACATTGTAGTGATAAGAATATAATAAAATATTAGCTTAGGGATTCAATTCTTCACGGTAAAAGTTCCTATTGGTTAGAGCTTCTTTGTTTTATTAAATGGTATTTTTTATTTAAATTACATTTTTAATTTTAAGAAATTGTAACTTTGGCAATTACAAATTCAGCAATCAAAAGATTGAACATAAATTGCAATTTTGACAACTACTAAGTCACAATTTAAAGTTTCAACAAGCATGTGGTTGATAATAAATTCACATTTTTTGTAAGAGATTTAGATAAGTACATACTGAAATTTAATGAATTTTTTTAATTCAAATTGTAATTTAAACTTAAATTCCAATTTTGACATTCCAACAATTATGACAATGAAAAATTTGGCAATTCCAACAAATATATGATTGAGGAGAAATTCATAATTTTTAATGCAAAATAACATTTTCATTAGTTGATGATTTTGCAATTTCAACAATAGACAATTATGGTAATTGTAATTTTTATCATAAGTTGCAATTTAAGGATTTTTTTATCTATAATGCTTCACATATCAATGCAAGGTTGCAAACATTGCAAATAATTATTTCCACTTTGTCCTAACAAAATATATGATTCTAATCATTAATCTTATCATGGTGTTATGTCATGTTATGTAAATAAAATTATGTGATAGATGGAACCTTTAAATGGACTTTTTTTAAAGTAAACATTATAATTAAATAGCTCTTTGAACATTCATTTGTTTCCAAATATTCATAACTATGAAAATATTTCCAACCACCATAACTATGAGAATATTTTCAACCACCATAACTATGAAAATAGTCATTCATTTGTTTTCAAATTGAATAAATTCTAACTAATATATAACTATCATAACATGTTCATTTCAAAATATTCATTCATTCAAGTTTTCAAATTAAATTTTCTAACAAAACAAGAATTGAAATTACATTTAACTTGAAATTGTAAGTAACTTAAAAAATTGCAATTAGTTAAATATGTGGAATTTAACTTGAAAATAGTGTCCAAGTGTACATTTAATTTGAAAATTATTCTAATAACATTTAAAATTGTTAATAAAGTTTAGAAATTTGAAAATAGTTAATATGTACTTACATTTTAACTTGAAAATAGAATCTAAGTGTACATTTCATTTGAAAATTGTTGGACAATAAAATTGAAAATTGTTAGCAACTTTGAAATAATTTGAAAATTGTTAAAGCAACTTTGAAACATAATTTGAAAATTGTTATCAACTTTGAAATAATTTGAAAATAGTTAAAAATATGTACATGTATTAACATGAAAATATAATCTAAATTTACATGTTTCATTTGAAAATTGTTCCAATTTAACATTTGTTAGCCACTTGAAAATTGTTCATTTAAGATAAAAATTGTTGCAAACTTTGAAATTAAAATATCAAATACATGAAATAAATAAGAATATCATTACAAATAAATATGAAACAAATTAAATTATGAAATTTAGTTAAATTTATTGAAAAATTGTTATTAATTTTGTAAATTATGTAGCATGATATTTAAATTATGATAGCATGTAATTCAATAATTTACCTTGGTTGTCCTCCATTGGAATTTGTTGCACCAAATGTGCATCTTCTTCTTTTCTCAAGTTTGCTCTATGTTGTCTCATCCTTTCTCTAGCCTTCTCATGCTCTTCATTGTCATTACCTTGACAAGCATGCTTTCTTTGTCTTTTTCTCTTGCTCCACATCAAACTACAATGAAAACAAACAAAGATTTATTCAAATTGTTATAACAAACAACAATATGTTAGTATGAAATCTTCAAATATGTCTACAAAGAAATCTTACATGTCTATTGAGCTCTAATTCAACAATATCAAATTGACAAAACTCTAATTCAACAACATCAAAATGGCAAAGCTCTAATTGAAAATAAACTATCAATAAGTTGAATGAGTTAAATTAGTGTTTTTGATTAATTATTTGTTGAATATATAGACGTTGGTTCATATGTTTTATGAGGGAATGGTAGTTCGAACATTAATTGTCCAACTCCTTTCCCGGGCTCGTTTTTCTATTTTTTTTACATAGACGAACCCTTGATCGAGCTTATTTTGCATACCCTCCATTGAGCAAATACCTCGATCGAGGACTTGAACATACCTAGATCGAGGTATTGTTAAACCCTAGATAGAGGTCTTGTTAAACCCTCGATCGAGGTATTTTAAATACCTCGATCGAGCAAATAGCTCGATCGGGGGCTTAAAAAACAGGTCAAGAGCCCTTTTCGTTGCAGAATGAAACTTTTGCCTGCCTTCCAAAGGGTTAACTAGGTTATTAAATGCCCATTAATGGGTGGAATTGATACTATTGGATTCGTCAATAAATCCTCTATCCATATACATAAAAGTTTTGAATTTTTATCTTCATATGTCTATTGTTTTTTAATTTCTACCAAAACTTGCACTAAAAACCCTATCGACAACTTCGATTGAGCTCAAAGATAAATCCACAACATTCAAAATACACATCCAAAAAAATTGAAAAAATGCACAAGCACTAGATAAGTGCATCCTATTCGAAAGTGTATTTTTAGTTTTGCAAATTATGTAAACAATCAAAAGATTTGGTGCACGTGCAAAATGTGACTGAAATATTCATTGGTCAGTTTCGAAAAATAATAATAAATATATTTTTTCAAGAAAAAACAATAGAAAAATAGGTAAGCACTAGTGCATTCTGTCTAGATCATGTTCACATATTTCATTTTTAAAATTTTTTAATTTAACATTAAATTATCCTGCACAAACAAAAACTACTTATTAATTGCTCTTCAAATTTTTAAGTACACACGTTTCATTAAATGAACATTCAACATGATAAATGACATTGGTATATTTCGAAAAAAATATCATTGGAAAGCCAACATAATTCTCTACATTTCATTTTTCAAGCGCATGTAAAAATTCATTTCGAAAATATGAGTTTCGAGGGCTTCAATTTATTACATGGGTAAAATTTCCATTTTTTACCATCATACTTGGCCAAAAAGAGTTACCCATCTTCATGGAATCACCCCAGTATTTAGATCTCAGCTACAAAACCTATCAAGAAATACATAACAACACAAGTACTAAAATGCATCTAAAAAATAACAGATCTAAGAAAGCAGTTAAGCAGGGAAGCTACACAAACATCATCAATGCAACAACATTTGGTGGAAAGAATTTATATTTTTGTATAAAAAGGGAAAGTACATAGAAGGAAGTGATTACAATCAAGGATTAACGTAGCAATCCTTCTCCAACAAGCCAATGCCAAAGCCTCCAAAGGAAGTATAGATCTCCCAAGAGATGAATAGAGATCTCTTAAGCTAATTTCACCAGCATGTAAGTACTATAGACTTCCTCCTTTTGGAGTGAAGAGGGGCCTCATATAAATAGGACTAGGAGGATAGAAATGAGTTGGGGATTAGTGGGAGAGGACTAAGGGATCTTCCCAATGATGGAGGAACCAAAGCACAACTCAACCTATAAGTTAGGGATAAAGATCCAATTCAACTTCCTTTGATAAATTGCTCGAAGCTCCCTTTTATCCATATTAACTGACATTGTCGCAGGTTGTAATAGGGAAACAAGCGACAGATGACGTCGGTGCAGGTTGTATAACGACAACATGCTACATCATCGCACTCTATCAAGGAGCAACCTGCGATGATCTTGGTTGTCACAAGATGGAAGAGAGAAAGTTGCGACAATCCACCTATATTTTAAGGGTAAAGGATCGACAACTCTTTCATATTGGCTTCCTGGTCATGGATACTTCAAGGGTATATACACTAAGTTTCATGATGGTAAGATTTAGGTGTAACAAATCTTGGGTTTTGAAGGATTTGATGGGTGGCACTATACAAGCATATTTGAAATGTCCACAATTGCTAGAACAATTATTCCTCTGTTCTCTTGGGTTGCACAAGTTACCTTGAGCCCAAAGATTCATTAGGGTAGGCTATATAATAGTTCAAATTTCTGTGATAGATAATGAAATATGTCTAAAATGATAAGGACTACACCATGTGACTCTCATCAAGATTTTCAAGGATGCGACATTGCCATGATGACATGATCTACGAAGTTATCCTGCAATGTAGGCTCATTCCCTTGTTGATCAACTACCATGATCCTTCTTCTTGTTGGAAATTAGTGCCAACATCGAATTTCCCACAAGTAATATTAATGGGTTGATCATTGATGTATCACAACCAACTTTGTGCACGCTAAAATTATTATTTAAATGGTGAATTTTTTATTATATGGAAATTTATGCCTATACTCCATAATAAAAATCCCAGTTTAATTTCCCTTCCTTATGCACATACCCCTTACTCTAAAGTGACATCCTATCTATCACATTCTCCAAAAATATAAAAATATAAAATAAATATTATCTTTACTCTTTGGGCACACATGTTGAGCACAAGTATCATGACGTGGACAATAACTCCAAGTGCCTGATGCTGGTTACTATATGCAAGGTTACACACATGGGTCTAAGCAAGTGTTTTTGGTATCCCTAGATTACGGTAATATACCATTATCCAATGTTTTCTACAATGCACAAGGTGGACCTTTTCTCTCTATGGTGATATTTGGATACCCAAAAATGAAAACTATTGAATCGAATGAATGAATATGCCTACGAACCTGACCATAAAGAAAATACATAACCATTATTGACCCAAATCCCACCTCTACTCGACTGCATTCATCATCGATTATCCTGAACTCATGGATATTTCATTCTCCATTTACGCAGATAACAAGTCAAGATGCCCGTTGGAGCCAACTAACCAGTCCAAGCAAACCATTGGCGTGAAATATTTTTTCGTTGGTGGGAAGCGAGGAGGGTTTAGTGGGTTTTAAGAAGAAAGTAGTTGTGAATTGGATCTGGAGGCATTTTTGGGCATTTATTAGGTTATCTTTGATACCCATTGAGGAAATGGTGTTTCCTATTAACAGGGTTTAGAATTTGGGTATTTAATTGCCAGTGCGGCCATGGATAAAAGAGCATTGGAGAGAACTTGGAGACTCTTGAAGAGGCGGGATACGAATTCTGTAGCTCTACATTCAAGCAACTCTCTGAATTCCCTTACAAATTTGCAGGTTAGTTTTTTGTTTTCTTGCTTTCTTCCCTTACAAATTGGCACGGTAGTTTCTTGCTTTCCTGAAAAGGATTTTTCTTCAAGGATTTTTCGTGCCAAGCCCATGTCATGCATGTGTCCTTGTGTATTCTTGACCAACACATGGGATATAGGAATAGAGGCACTGGGCGGGTTCCCTATTTCTGAACTCAACATCCTTTAAATAACTTTTCCTGTGCACAGAATGATGAACTAAAGAGAGCCTCCATATGCTTAAAATGTAAACACATTTTGGGGGTAACAAATCCAAAAAAGACCTTCTTTTCCTGGTCAATAGTCCTCAGGGGTTTGGTTATGTGCCAACACCCAAACACAGCTACCCAAATGTAGCTAACACCTCAAGATTGGTTATGTTTCAAGTTGCTCTCAATCTGTTTGAGCAGCAAGAAGAAAAGGGTAGAGCTATTTTTTAACTTTTAAATGATGTTTCGAAAAATGTAAAGCAAGCACATAGCAAGATGTCAAGATACAAACATGGACCTTTATTCAAGCTCGAGCATAGATCATATTACCCTTTGGTTCCCTCTAACCTTTTTCAGAATTGTGGCAATTTTAGACTTTCGATAGATAGATTTATTTAGCTTCTTAAAGGAATATATGGTATTTACTTGAATTGTACCTCATAAACAAAAAGGTGTATTCGATTTTTTTTTCCTTTTTCTTTTTCTTTTGGTGTCAAAGGGGGGATTTTAACTCAATGGAACTAGTTAATAGGTTCTTCAATTGAATTTTTGTATAGAATATCTAATTCTCTACAGATACCAGTTAGGGAAAACCATATATGGACACCACTTTTAAATTCACCCATGGAATCTTTATGTCAGCACTTGGATTTATGAATAACATGTTTGTGGTTTTTGAAGAATATAAACCATTGTGTTGGTTCATATAATTTTCAGAGAAATAAACTGTGAAGATTAGAGATTTATGAGTTAAATTCTAATACAACATGGCCTATCTAGTGAATTTCCGAGAGTTTGTGACATACCATTGTAGCTAGACAATATAGAATAATTAACCCATGAAGTATTGCTCTATAAATCAAAAGTTAGAATAATACGATGTTGAAAAAGAACCAAAATATAGTTCAACAACCTATGTTACTAGATCTGCTTGTGGAGGATCAAAGATTTGCAATTCCACAGATCCTGCATGATCTGTTTCAGGTTTGGAAAGTAGTCTCTAACTAGTCCATAAACTAACTAGTCCATCACTTTGTCCCTAACTAGTCCATAAACTAAGGCTCATGCCACTTTTTTGGATTTATCACTCATGTGCTACCTGCTCGTTGTTCGCACGTGGTTAATGAGTTAAAGCCTACAGATATTTTAGATCTCTATTGGTTTATATGTCTCCTCATCCTGCTCATAAGCAACTTAAAATTGATGGGGAAAGGAACCTTCAATTGTATGGTCTATCATGACTTTTTGCATGCTGATCTGAAACAATATTATCCATATATATATATAAGCCCTGGATCTCATCCCTCTCCAAGTCACTATGAAACCCAACACATGTTGTAGGACAGGTCATGAAATGGTGTAAGCATTCAAAGTGTGGAGCTTCATTTGTCAATCCTGTGTTAGCCACCACTTTATTCCTTCTAAAGGATACTCCCTGAGTTTCAGATCTAGATCTTAAAAATGTTGAAACCACTGCTTCTATGTCTTGAAAAGGTCTAGAATTGGCCCAAATGAAATACCCTCTTATATCCCTAAGACAGGTGGACAGATCTAAAAAATTATCAATCCTCCCAAGCAAGAATATATAACACTGAAGTTATATACCTGAACAGGAAAACATCCTTTATTTCTTCAATTATTTCAAGTGTTCATACTTCTTATTTGGTTGGATGCTTCTTGTGTCCTCTTAAGCAGGAATATTCTACCCATCTGGAGATGAGCTTTCAAATAATCCTCAATTTGATGAAGAAAATGTGCCCTACAAACCTTCAAACTAACATCTTCATTAATTATTGCATCCTCTTCATTTTACTTCCCTCCATAACCATGTATTGTATCCTCTTGCATGTTATCTGTGTGGTTTGGATGCAACATTTAAAAAATGGAATCATAGTATACAGCCATTACTTTGGCACATTATACAAGACTACTCTCCAACCAATGCCCTATTGGTGTACGTTCCTAGACCCTATCTAGAAACAAGTGATGCCAACTAAGGAAAGGTATTCTTTCTAATGCTATCTTGATCTGAACTAAGTTATGAAGGCATTAGAACCAACAAACAAAGGTTGTTACTTTATTTGAACATGATAATCATGCTTCTTTGTAGAAACAGTCCTTATAACATGCTACAACAAACCTAGCCTCAACAAATGACATACAGATTGGCACATACAAATGACATACAGATTGGCACATATTTAGACTTAGGAGCCTCTTTACAACTGTTATCACTTTTTATTGGTAGGGCCCCAAAAAATGCATCAATTCAACACCCCTTTAAAGCACTACATACCATAGAGTAAAAAACATGAATATCTCAACAAGGAAAACATCATTGCATTCATTTTCTCTTATTCAATCGAGGCATCTTCTTGGCCTATTTCTCCATGAGTTTCCCTTCTTGTTTATTTTATATTTTAGCCATGTAGCTTGTCTTGTGATTTGGCTATCTTAGGAGGGGTTACAAATCAAACTTGCATAGGCTAGGGTATAAGATAGTGTTACCAATTGAAGGTGTGTGATAAGGTCACCCTTCCTTATAATAATACGATGTGGGAAAAGAACCAAAATATAGGTCAAAAACCTATGTTACTAGATCTTCCCGTGGAGGATCAAATATTTGCAATTCCGTAGATCCTGCGTGACTTGTTTTAGGTTTGGAAACTAGTCCCTAACTAGTCCCTAACTAGTCCATAAATTAAGGCTCGGGAAAGACATCACTTTCTCCCTAAGTAGCCCATAAACTGACTAGTCCATCACATCGTCCCTAACTAGTCCATAAACTAAGGCTCATGCAATTTTTTGGGATTTGTCACTCCTCTACTCCCTATTCTCTCAAGACATTAAATTACCTATGTTGTTGTTCGTACATGGTTAATGAGTTAAAGCCTATAGATATTTTAGATCTCTATTGGCTTAGATATCTCCTTAGCCTACTCAGAAGCACCTTGAAATTTATGGGGAAAGGTACCTTGAATTATATGGCCTATAATGACCTTTTGCATGTTGATCTAAAACATTAATATCCATCCGTATATATAAGCCTTGGAGCTCATCCCTCTCTAATTCACTATGCAACCTAACACGCTCTGTAGAATAAGTCATGAAATGGTGTAAATATTCAAATTCTGGAGCTTTGTTTTTCAATCCTGTGTTAGCCACCACTTTATTCCTTCTAAAGGAAAATCCTTGAGTTTCAGATCTAGATCTTAAAAATGCTCAAACCACTGCTTCTATGTCTTGAAAAGGTCTAGAATTGGCCCAAATGAAGTACGCTCTTATATGCCTGGGATAGGTGGACATAACTGAAAAATTATCAATCCTCCCAAGCAAGAAATTATAGCACTGAAGCTACATACCTGAACAGAAAAATACCCTTTCTTTCTTCAATTATTTCAAGCCTTCATACTTCTTATTTGGTTGGATGCTTCCTGTCTTTTCTTAAGCAGGAAAATTCAACCCAACGGGAGATGAAATTTGAAATTATACTCAATTTGCTAAAGAAAATGTGCCCTACAAACCTTCAAGCTAACATATTCATTACTTATTACATCCTCTTGATTTTACTTCCCTCCATAACCATGTAAAATGATTTCTAGTTTGGCACCGTGATATTCAGGATAAATGGAACCAAAAGGGTAGTAGAAAAACATTGTCATTCATGTAAGTAAGCTTGGATATATGCATATAAATTTTAGAAAGATGAAGAAATGTACAAACCAGACAAATCACTTGACAAAGTATCAAAATGATTGGGTATGGAAGGAAATAATCCCATAACATAATCAAAGTCCGAAGAGGATATAGAAAATAAAGAAACCTTTCTAAAAGAACCAAAAGAATCCTCCAAGAGAGTTGTAGTAGAGGAAAATAAATGGAAGAAGAACTAAAGTCAAGTAAAGAGCAAAGCATCAATGAGGAATTAAATAAGGAAAGAATGAATAAATAAGTAGAAGAGGGAAAAAAAATAAAATACAAGAAGAAGAAGAATATATAAGGAAAAAAGAAGAAGAAGTAGGGGATCAAGATGGATTTTATGTAGAATCACTTTTAGGAGCAAGACCTTCTTCCAAAACTTTGGTGTCAGCTTAGATGACAGGAGGTCTCTTTTCCCTCATGCAACTTGTCTTAGGATTTTTCACTCCATCGAAGGAAGATGATTTTGCTTCCATGGATTCTTTTTCTTATGATAAAAGGAAGAAGCAAATAATAAGATAGGCATAGAAGATACTCAAGCTTGTAGGGAGACCCCCATTGGTAATTACTATTGAGGCCCATGTTTTCATGAATGTAAATCAAGATCCAGTGATTGCAACCTCAATAAACATAACAATATCCATCAAAATTTAGGCTAATGTACAAGAAATGGACGACAAAATTGAAACATATAAACAAATGATAAAATACTTACAACAAGAGATGGATAAGCTAATACAAGATATAGAAAGCTTAGCAGAATTCAAACATGTGCATTATCTTTGTAGGAGGATCTAACTAAAGATCATGATAAAATGTGTGATCACTTCCACAAATTACAAGGATATCATGCTCAACTAGGAGACATTTTAGAAAGTACCAAAGATGATGAATGCATCTTTCTAGGAAATAAGAACTATAACAACTAATCATTTTTGTTCATCATGGCTCTAAGCATGCCAATATTCTGATCGATAATATGAAAATGTAACTTATTTAATATTCAAATAACTATTTGAATTTCCTATATCTCTTTGTAAATATTTGTAGGAAACTTGTTGTTGGATCTGGTTAATTACTCTTTATTGTTCAGCGTAAACTGTCTCATTCTTAGGATCCAATAATTGTTCCCAATTCTTAGAAGGAACATCGATTCGATACTCTTTCCCTCATTGTATTTGGAATATGGGATAATATGAATTGGTTAAGTTGTAGCATGAGGTGACAAAGGAACCATGTTAGCTCCCAAGGATGACACTTGAGGACATTCACAAGTGACTATGCAATAATTTATCATAACATAATGATAGGTACAATCCTCCAACAAAGTATAGAGACCACCATAAAAAATACCATAAATTATACCGGCTTTTCACTGGTGTGATGGAGTGTTGTTTCTTACCCCCTCTCAATCAAATAGACAAACCATGACTGATAGAGGATAGAAAAAGAGAATTCAAATAGGCCATCAACCAGATACGAGTCTTAGTGGGAAAGAAAAATGAGGTGACAAAAGTAACTCTAGTGGAGCATGTCTCATCCCCAACAAGAAGTAGTACAAAATGAGAGATTAATGACTAAACAAATGACTAAAATTCAACTATAAACAACTATTTTTGAGTCGGTGACTAATAGTATTTGATTTCCACTATCTTATAGCTAGCCGTATTTCACTAGTCATTAATTGGTTGACGTATTAGTCATTGATTTAGTCATTGATAGCCATTGATTTAGTCATTGATACTCATTGATTTAGTCACTGATTCAATAATTGATTTAGTCATTGATACTCACTGATTTAGTCATTGATTGTCACAATTAATGACCAAATATACGACTAAATAAACTACTAGATGATAACATATTAATGACTAAGCTAAATACAACTAAACATTAGTCGTGCTATAAGATACCGGAAATTAGCTACTAATAGTCCTATATATGCAAATTTAGTCATTTTCTTAGTCACTAATTTATGATAGGATACAGAGGAATCGAACCACCAATCTCTTGCCTATATAATTAGGCAGGTGCTCTACCATTTAGCTAGCACCCTTTAAGAAGTTTTTATTGTTTGACAATGATGATATTCAAACAAATTTTGCATGGGAACAAAATGAATGTCAAACATATTCAAGAAAAATGCTTCAAGTACTAAAAGAATTCTACGGTAGAGTAGTTCAACTATGATAATGATGAAAATTCAAAGGAGAATGATCTTACAAACTACGCATGAGTACAATAATCCATGGCTATACAAATTATCAGGAATAAAAGCAACCTGTTGCCCTTCACAGGCATAAAAAAATACAAGATCCAACTTGCAATAAATTTGTTTTAATTGTATATCAATTGTCAATTTATCGATAGCTAGAGACATTTTCCTATTTGAGATCCAAAATACATACAGTTATCTTCAACTTCACTTCTTCAAAACCAGTTGCAGTAAAAATTATTCTACGAATTGTCTTATGAGCAACAACCACTTTTCTGAACAACAGGCTTCCCTTTCATTTGTACAATAGCAGGTCTGCTGCTATTCATGGCAGACTGACTTACCATCCTGCAATACAAAATAAATGGAGTTAAGTCAATAGTATTTCATAGAAAATAGAAAATATAATCTTCTTAAAAGCAAGATGTAACAATGAGGACTCAATCTAGGACGCTCTATTCTAGAGTATAGGGGAAGTATTTTTGTCGAAAACCCTCTTCAAGGCTACGCTGCATCTTAGGAAAGAATTCCATGTAAAAAGATAAACATATCAGTTTCTCTATGGTTCAATGATTTCGTGAAAATAAGGCTTTGGTCGATAAATATGCTTAAGATGCTGGCAAGATTTTAAATCCTGGAGCCTCAACAAAATTGTTATGAAGATGGGTTGGTGATGCGAATGCATGCAACCCAGAAATTACAAATGTCCAGACCCAGGGAAAAGCTTAACTGAAAATGGAATTATGATTGGCACTGTTGGCTCTAAGAAATTGTTTAGAAACAAAAAATAAAGTGTGGGATATAGTTCTTTGATGCCGTGGATCAAATGCAATCAATGACAGGTTAACCAAATTTGATATTTAAATTTTTGATGTTAAAATATTTGAGTCACTCGAACAGGGACAAGTCATATGGTAATGCTGCCACAAGTAAAGAGACAAACAAAAATAGCATATGCTTGACAGTTCAATCCATATGCAACAAAAATTTCAAATAAATAAATGATGGCCATGAGTATTTATAATTTTATATGCTTGCAACATGCAAACTTCTGGATACAATTCACTTGGGGATGAATATCTTGAGCATATTGATAGATATGCTCAAGATGCTTGCAAGATTTTATAGCCTGGAATCCTGGAGCCTAAACAAAATTGTTATGAAGAAGGGTTAGTGATGTGAATGCATGCAATCCAGAAATTAAAATGTCCAGGTTCATGAACTGAAAATGGCATAATCATTGGCATTGTTGCTCTATGGAGACAAGACATACAAGAAATTGTTTAGGAATAACAAGTAGAGAGTGTGGGATGTAGTTATTTAATGCCCTTTATCAAATGCAATCAATGAGGTTTATCAAATTTGATGTTAAAATATCCGAGTCACTAGAACAAAGACAAGTCATACGTTAATGCCCACACAAGTTAACATGCAAATAATAATAGAATATAGATGAAGGTTCAATACATATGCAACAAAATTTTCAAATAAATACATGATAAGCATGAGTATTTATATTCTTGCAAAATACAAACTTCTATATACAATTCACTTGGCCATAAACATTTGCAAGTTCATCTATAGTGTTGATTTCAAAGCAATGAATGGACAAGGTATATAGTTACAACACTCTATCATGACTTAAAAAACCCAGTATTTTCCCAATGTTATATTAGCTATGCCCAATAAAATAGACAATAGGAACATGTCTCAAACCAACAAGATTACCAATAGTCGCGACATGTAATTTGAATTATGTATCATCACTTAACTTTATCATAAAACAACAGGATCATAGAAAAAGGAGAATCTCAATCAGATTCATTAGGATTTTTTGACATAGGTTTACACCATTACACACAATACAAATTAGGGAGTCAAACAAACATTTAACATCACAATTGTATAATATAGGCACTTGTTAAAGGTTGGAAAACATCATAACAAAAAAGTGCACCTATTCTTTATCTCAGCAGCCATGCTCATGAAATCATGCTCCACATTTGTTGCATTCTTCGCACTTGTCTCCAAAAATGGAATGCCAATCTCATCAGTAAATGCCTTGAAGAAGAAAATACATAAAGAATGTCAAGAAAAATTTAGACTGAAAAGTGACAAAAAAAACTAACCCTTGAGATTAATAAAAAAAAGAATCTACAAGCCAAGTCAACAAACTTAAGACCACAAACTGCCATAGTGTTGCAATTAACAAAAAACAGAGGACCAACAACTTCAAGGCACACTCATATTTAAATCCTCATCAAGTCAAAGACGATGATGCATGCAGTGAAAGACATAGTAGTGCACATGATGCCAAAGCTACTTAGCATTTAACATTACCTTGGTTGTATCATAATCAACAGCTTTATTAGCAGTCAAATCACATTTGTTTCCAACAAGCAACTTGTTAACATTCTCACTCGCATAGCGATCAATCTCATTCAACCATTGTTTCACATTATTGAAACTCTACTGATTAGTAACATAATAAACAACTTGCCAAAAAAAGAAAAATAACATTATAAAACCATAAATTTAAATAAATAATGGAGTATACCAATGATACCAACAATCAACAGCTACTCAACATTTAACATTACCTTGGTTGTATCATAATCAACAGCTTTATTAGCAGTCAAATCACATTTGTTTCCAACAAGCAACATGTTGACATTCTCACTCGCATAGCGATCAATCTCATTCAACCATTGTTTCACATTATTGAAACTCTCCTGATCAGTAACATCATAAACAGCCTACCAACATAAGAAAAATATCATTATAAAACCATAAATTTAAATAAATAATGGAGTATACCAAGGATACCAACAACACATTGATAAGATTCCCACAAATAAACAAGCTCCAGGCTACCACTAGTAAATCCAAGGATTTATTCATCGACATGAATAGAAAAATTACCAATGTAGCACCAAAGTAAACATCCACTTAAGCAAAATAGGCACTTACAATGATACCATGGACACCACGATAATAGCTGCAACTTTGATTAGTCGGAGAGGGCACATTATTTATAGTGGAGGATACAACCGCAAGAGGGACGTGGGACTCATTTCTTCCCTTCTGTTGGTTAGAGCTTTGAAACTGAGGTCAAAAGGGGAAACTCACTATACTGCTGGGCATATTCACTTTCTAAATCAGCTGATATACATTGCTATCCAACAAATTGAGTTTCCAAGGAGGAATTATTCATTGTTGGGATTGATTGTTGTGGCTAGGAGTTGTCCACATCATGTTTTTTCTAAATTTTTGTGTGCCAAAGGGAGATGGTCAATTCCACACTAGCAAGTTTTCATCTATAGGGAAAAACCTCATCAATTTATGCCTTATACATGTGGCTGAGAAGAAGAATCTATTATGTACCAGCATGCTAATAACCTAGAGGCAATTTACAGGTTTGATTAATTTTATAAATCTAATGTAATTGTAGATGTTACAATTATTTCTAAAACAACTGAGAATTTTACTCATCTACATCACACATTAGTATGTTGTCCATGTTTATCTACTCTAAATGCTATTTTAACTGTATTCATGACCCATTGAATGTTATCTTTGTGTATCAATATTACCAATCATATTGTGGGAATTAGTATTGAAATATAAAACTCATAAATTTAAATACATTCCATCAAATAAATTAGTCACCAAGAACCCAACTACTCATTCACACAGCTCTTTGCACTATGATCAACAATTCTTTGCACACTAAGCTTTTGATTTCCGATTGACAATTGTTTCATGGATCAAAAAGTAAAATTAACAAGAACCCACAACGACTTTAGAACCCATGCTAAATCACAAATCACAACTACTAATTGAAAATGTTGGGAACTAAACACAGAACTACTGATTGAAAATTGCACTATGGAATCAAACTCATAACTACTTATCACAATCAGTTGTGCATTGAAATTTTGATTATTGAATCACAATAGTCTCACTAAGAAGTTAAGACAAACTAAATTTACTCAACAAGAACCCGTAATAGCATTAGAACCATGGCCATAACACAAAGTTCAATCAAGAGAACCCATAGAAACATTCAAACTCTATAAAATTGCTCAAGCATTGAACTCATGACTTAGGACAGAACATCGGTGCAAGAATTAAACCCATGACTACTCATTCACATAGCTCTATGGCAATTCAAACCCACAACTACCACTGCTCAATGATTGTCTTTACATTGAACTTTTGATTGTCAACTACAACAACCCATCACAACATTACAATTTACAACGTGTAATATCCCTCCTTTTATTCCCTTATTATTTTAAGATGTAATTGAGTATTGTATCCGATTTACTGGTGAGAAGCTCAAGGCCAAGGCCCCACCAGTAAACCCCTGTAATATATAAGGCTCAATTACTAAGTTGGAAATTATGAAACTTAGAGACTAAGTAACTTATGGTCGTCATGAGAGGCTAACGATAGTGGGAAGCATGAGAACTACGAGCCATTCCTAAGAAAACTAGTATTAGAGAACGGGGAATCACCTTATTACCTCAGATAATTGGGGAGGCGATTAAATTGTCACTTTAAGTAACATGTGTCATTTTCATAGGTTCACGACAATGGCTATTAGCCGCTAACCATTTATGTTCCTCCTGGTACCTTTCCTTGAGCATAAAGTTAACTATCATCCTAAGACGAACTAAGCGAGGATTTTATCTTATTTTTGTAAGAGAGTCCAGGTATTTCACTTAGCACCTTTAGAAGAAAGAAGGGATATATAAATATATATATATATCTCTTTACACCTTGCCCTTAATCTTTAAAAATGTTAACCTCTCTTATGAGGAACTCTAATGGTATACTTGTTATACAGTGGAGAAGTAAATTCTTATATATTATACGCCAACATTAATGGGTTATACTAATTATAGTAATTAGTTGACCTTGGGTATTATTTGGAAGGATCGCTCACCACTTTTCCTTCTTGATAGAAATACCCTTACCTTATTAAGAATGAAGCTAAACTCTCCCCTTCTAGGATAGAAGAGTGATAATTTAATTATCATTAAAGTAACCATAGCCTTGTGCGTATTAGCATTTTTCACCTGATTTATGGTTATAGGGAAATAGAAGGAAAGACACGTGGAGCCTGATTGATATATGACGGACTCGTCTCCTTTCATATATAACATCTCCATGAATAAGTTAGTATTATTTTGTGAAAGTTTTCAAGAAAAAAAAGATAAATCTTTCTTAGAAGATCAACTAACTCCGTACCAAATGCTAATTACTAACATTCATGTAATCATAAGATAAGCATAGTACATTCATTCCAACTCCATAATGATCATTCATCTATAATATAAATCACAAACTATTATTCTTACAATTGCTTAATGGCGTTTAACTATCAAGAGGGAATTATTACTCCTTGCACATTCATTTATTATTGTAAACAACATAACGGGAACAAACTATAAGGCCCTTATGTCGGCTCTTCAAGCCACCAATACCTTATAGTCTTTATTAATCACACAAATCACTTACTCAACCGATTTAAAATGCCAATTAAAGGGACTAAAAGAAAGGTACATCTAAGTTAAACCATGAGCCATCATAAATCATCTAATTTAAACAATGAACCATCATAAAACACACGATACCATATGTAGGTGGTTCACCCTGGGGGCTACATCCACAAGGCCAGGTATCCACTTGTACTATTCATCGAAATAACGTTTACAACCGCAACACAACTGTTGCATTCCACGACATTCCCATTTTCACCAAGCCTCTCGAAAGAGAGCACACTTTATTAATTACAATGCAGTCCTCTAATGATGACAGAAATCTATCCTATCTTTGTAGCATCAGGTCTATGATCCATGTTGAAACATAGATATTTTTAATGGGATGATTTTTCAAACACACCCTAGATCTGGGAATGCTAAAATAATATTGAACCGCCGAGTTTTGAAGGGATTCATTGTCAACTGAAAACGTTATCGATCTGGGAAATATAATCATAAACATCAGTGAAGAGCCGACATAAGGGCCTTACAGTTTGTTCCCGTTATGTTGTTTACAATAATAAATGAATGTGCAAGGAGTAATAATTACCTCTTGATAGTTAAACGCCTTTAAGCAATTGTAAGAATAATAGTTTGTGATTTATATTATAGATGAATGATCATTATGGAGTTGGAATGAATGTATTATGCTTATCTTATGATTACATGAATGTTAGTAATTAGCATTTGGTAGGGAGTTAGTTGATCTTCTAAGAAAGATTTATCTTTTTTTTCTTGAAAACTTTCACAAAATAATACTAACTTATTCATGGAGATGTTACATATGGTATCACAGCACAGGTTGCAAACACTCAGGCTTAGTTGGGCTCATCGCGAGGAAGAGAAATATAAGGTTGGTTGAACCAAGGAAGGTATTCTGCATATGAGACGCAACTAAAGGAACCCACCTTCAGGTAACCGACAAGGCGTCCGTGGGTTGATTGAAAGTAAGTCTCTCTTGCCAAAGCATTATGTTTTAAAACTCACCAAAGAGATCTAGGTACAAAGTATATTTTCCCACTACTTATGTACCTTAATAGACTAGGGTTGTGCATATACTTACTATTCATGTGCTACTTATGAATATTTCCTTGATAGCGATGCCCCAAAGAATGTTTATTATGTTGCATATTTAGCTAAATGTTGTTGGTGGAAAGGGTGGGTAAATAAACTTAACCCTTGGTTCTCAGACTAAATTAGGGTATACCAATATAGAAAAATAGGCCTCTTGTTAGCAGGTGACCAAATATATGTGTAGTTATATTGATGAAAAATAGGATACGGATGTGACCGAAAGTCTGCTTGAGTAATTAACTAAATTATACCAAATTGCAAAGATATTATTGAGCAATGGTCTTCCTACCCTTGCATTTAAGTAAATCAATACTACACAAATGAGGATGTTTTATTATTGCATGTATGTTGATACATTGCACATGAAGACAATATGTGAAAATCGGAGAAAATATATTTAGATGTGAAAAAGGGTTTTGTTAAAGCATTATGATGTAGGAACATTAACATAGTGGTAATGTAGGAAACTGTAACTGAGATAGTTAATACTTTTTGTAATGAAGGAAGCATCATTATGTTGACATTAAGATTTTGTTCTTAAAGAATCAACTAGGAAGTGTAGGTTATCATTTATCACTAAGAAGATAAATATATATTCATGTGCATTTTGATTAGGTGTTATGATGCATATGATAAAAATGCGTGAGTACATTTTTCTTTCCAAGATTTATGATGACTTGCTATCCGTACACAAATATATATATTTGTCAAAATGATTATTTTGTTAAGGGATAAAATTATAGTGGTTCACGTATTAAATGTGTAGATGGAAAACAAAAGTATGCTGTGTGATACGAATACGAGTATTGGAAACCTAGAACCAACATAAAATACTCTTACAAGTTAGTAGAATGCAGTAATTTCCGACGTCTTTATGTTGCTACAAGGAATAAATTTTATAATTTAGATGAACAATCTAAGCATCCTATATTTGTAAAAGATCCATTAAGTAGGATTTAAGACAAGTTTAAAGGTCCTTAAGATTTGAGAAAATTGGGATGGTCTTGAACAACTTACTTTCGCAAGCAAGTTTGTAAATTCGTGAAATGCTACTGATCCTTAAATGATGAATGCTGTAAAAGTACATGTTGTAGGGAGAGCCAACGGGAATAAAGCATGTAACTGAAGCATGAATATTCTCTAATTATGAAGAAATTGTAATATTGTTGTGTGACATTGAAGCACGCTTGTAACTTTGCATGTCGGTTCAAACGAAAGGTAGGAAGTTATTGTTATAAACGTGTGCAAGTACATACATATATTTGTAAAACAATGTATTGATGTTAGTGCATACAAAAGTGGTATATCTAAATAGGATTCGAATGAGAATTAGGGAGACATACCATCCTTCCAAATAAATTGTGAGACTTGACAATCTAGGGTTTAACCCTAGTCTCCAGATTTTGTAAGGAGGAAGGAAGTCACCAAATGAAATAACTCTCACCAGTTCTTAATATTCGCTATGAATCATTTTGTTAATTTGATTATGCTAATTTATGATGATGTGGTGTAATGTGTCTTGGTGGCATATTCCAGGTTCAGGTTATTACCGAGGTTAGTATGAAGAGGAATGCATTACTTCGAAGTAGAACATATGATCATGGAAATTCTCCTTCTAAGATAATTATTCTTATCGTTTTGATCAATCAGAGTTTTTAGTTTGATTATTTTAGAGATGGATGATAAATGTACTTGACAGTTCAAATAAGGTACATACCAGCGTGTTTTTCACTCACAAAAGCTGAGTAAGAAGAGAATGTTTTGATCAAGTATGGATATTGCAATGTAAAGGATGAGTTTCTTATATTTCCTTTATTTTACGCATAGAAAAAGATCTCCTTA
Source organism: Larix kaempferi (assembly GCA_027924585.1). Taxonomy (NCBI): domain Eukaryota; kingdom Viridiplantae; phylum Streptophyta; class Pinopsida; order Pinales; family Pinaceae; genus Larix; species Larix kaempferi. The sequence continues at coordinate 6,880,544 of BSBM01000042.1, read as the reverse complement.
CAAATAATTTATTTTGTTGTTAACAGGTGAATTAGGCATATGGTCGAAATTCTGTGGAACCTGTGGAAAGATAAGAGCATAAATGTTATGCATGGTAAAGTAAGGGGGTGAGGATTTACGACCCACATCACAACTGTCATTTATTCTTTTAAATTTTGATAATTATTGTGGAATAAAGAACTAGACCCAAATTGGTGAGAGTAATCGTATGGATACAAAATGGAATATGATGAAATAATTGATTAAAAAAAAAAAAAAAAAAATTGTTCTGGGACTCAAGCGAGGAGGCTTGAGCAGAAATAAAATTTCGGGACTCAAGCGAGAAGGCTTGAGGAAAATTGTGTAAAGAGTGCAGTTATGGCACTGAAAAGCTCCCTAAAATAAGGGAGTTGACAGCCGCCAGGATTCGCGAAGGAATCGGCGAGTTGTAAAGACCTAGGCAAACTACAAGAGAATGCATATGCGGGAGGCAGGACGCTGCTTAGTATGCATGAGAGAAAGTATTGCTGCATGAGCACTATGGTGTTAGGAAAGAAATCTCTGAATGAATTGCTGCGTGAGCACTATGGTGTTAGGCAAGAAATCTCTGAATGAATTGCTGTGTGAGCACTGAGGTGTTAGGCAAGAATTTCCGGGATCAAGTGAATGTTGTGTTTTGGAATAAATTAGCAGGATAAATTCTTGAAAACACTAGATTTATGTGTGCTCGTGATGATAAAAGTAAAAACGATGACAAATATATTCCACAAATTGCAAATGCTAGGTTGCAATAAAATGACTCATTGTTTATGTTCTGATTTTGATTATGGAATTGAAGATGAGAGTTTTTTTTTATGGTTCTTGGAACTCTGGTTTTGTAGAAAAATGGAGGTATGATTGAAAGCAACTTGCAAAAAGTCCAGGAAAAGTCCGAAGATGGTCCAAATAGAAATAACTAGCATGCAAAGGATGACTCAAGTGGAAGCAAGAACAAGAGACAAATTTATTGAACACCGAGGACGGTGTTATTCTTAAGGGGAGGAGGATGTAATATCCCTCCTTTTATTCCCTTATTATTTTAAGATGTAATTGAGTATTGTATCCGATTTACTGGTGAGAAGCTCAAGGCCAAGGCCCCACCAGTAAAACCCTGTAATATATAAGGCTCAATTACTAAGTTGGAAATTATGAAACTTAGAGACTAAGTAACTTATGTCGTCGTCAGAGGCTGACGATAGTGGGAAGCATGAGAACTACAAGCCATTCCTAAGAAAACTAGTATTAGAGAATGGGGAATCACCTTAATACCTCAAATAATTGGGGAGGCGATTAAATTGTCACTTTAAGTAACATGTGTCATTTTCATAGGTTCACGACAATGGCTATTAGCCGCCAACCATTTATGTTCCTCCTGGTACCTTTCCTTAAGCATAAAGTTAACTATCATCCTAAGACGAACTAAGCGAGGATTTTATCTTATTTTTGTAAGAGAGTCCAGGTATTTCACTTAGCACCTTTAGAAGAAAGAAGGGATATATAAATATATATATATATCTCTTTAAACCTTGCCCTTAATCTTTAAAAATGTTAACCTCTCTTATGAGGAACTCTAATGGTATACTTGTTATATAGTGGAGAAGTAAATTCTTATATATTATACGCCAACATTAATGGGTTATACTAATTATAGTAATTAGTTGACCTTGGGTAGTATTTGGAAGGATCGCTCACCACTTTTCCTTCTTGATAGAAATACCCTTACCTTATTAAGAATGAAGCTAAACTCTCCCCTTCTAGGATAGAAGAGTGATAATTTAATTATCATTAAAATAACCATAGCCTTGTGCGTATTAGCATTTTTCACCTGATTTATGGTTATAGGGAAATAGAAGGAAAGACTCGTCTCCTTTCCTTAGTAGCATCGAAACAACTAGTTAGAGGTCATGGGCGACAGCTCCAATGCATATATTTCCACTTGTCGTCTTATGAGGTGTGACACACATGTTCTTGATGGGAGGATCCGATAGTAAGTCGGCGCCTTTGTGGCTCCTGGAAAGGAGGAGAAAAGCTCTATTAAAGGGGGAATTTCGATATCTGGAGGGGGAGGGGAGAGAATCTCGTTTTTGGAAAGAGGGATAGAATGGGATCTTGGTATGAAGGTGTTCATTCGTATGCAACCCCTGCAGAGGTGATCTATTCTGCAGATCGAAAATATCAATGGATAGGTCAATCTAAAATAGAGATCGGAAATCTCGATGGAGGAATCGATCTAGAGTTGAGATCGGAAATCTCAATGCGGTAGATCAATCTAATATCGACATGTTGGAGGAAGAACGATCTTGGCACGATAAAGGAAGAGAGAACCTTATACTTCCAATCTCTGAGAGAGTGATCTATGCACGGTCTTGGTGGTAGGAGTCTTGGAAGCATATGATGAACTCGAGCAAATCTCGGTACTTTGAGAGAGACAGTAAGCGCTCTCCATCTCCTCTGTTTTAAGGAAGCGGTAAGTGTGATTCTCAGCCCTCACTTTACAGTTTTGTTTTGGTATTCTCTATCAACCACTTAATCAAGAAGGCGATCCCTATCATAGCTCCAGTACTGGAGTGATTGTCTTAAAGAATGACCTCGACATTGAATCGATTCTATTTATTTTATCTCTGAAATATTTTTTTCGGTGAGATGTTCTGCATTGAAATCATTCCTAATTCTTTTATCTCTTTAATATTTTTATGGTGAAATGTTGGGCGCAGGTTCATTCTGCATTGAATCGATTCTATTTATTTCATCTCTGAGATCTTTTTATGGGTGAGACGCTGGGTGTAGATCCATTCGTAGATCCTTTCTACTTTGAAATAGATCCATTCTGCATTGAAATCACTTCTATTTCTTGTTATCTTTGTAATCTATTTATGGATGAAATGTGGGGCGTAGATCCATTCTACCTGGAAATCGATTTCGACTGCAGAATAGAAATTGTATTTCTATCTTTACTAAATTTTGTAGCAGACATGAAATAGGCATTCTTCCCAAGCATTGTAGAAATTGTATTTGGATCCTTAAATAAATTTTGTATCGATTATGAAGATAGGCGTTTCCCCAGCTTCTAATTTATGTTTTGCCATTTGTCTTGGGCGTTCCCAGAGTCTTTCCAAGAAGACCGATCCTCTGTTAAATTTTTTTAATTTTTGTTTGCCACTTGTCTTGGGCGTTTCCAGAATCTCTCCAAACAAGATCGATTCGATTTCATTTCTTTTAACTCTGTTTTATATTAGACAGAATTCCCGGATTCGATCTATTATATCAGATCAGGAATACCTCTCTGAGATCGAATAAATATGATGGTTGACAAAAAACAAAAGGACTCCGCCTTTCTAGTTTAAAACTGACAAACCTATCTTAGGATCTAGACGGCTTTCTGTCACACAAACTCTGTGACTCCATCCCAATTCCTTCTGGAAAATTTACTGATAAAGTATTTGCAGATCCGTATTTGTATCTAAATGTCTAGTATTTCAATTCGATAGCAAGGTTTTATTGATGAAGTATTGGCAAATCCGTATGTGTGTCTAAATGTCCAACATTTCCATTCGATAGTAAATTTTATTAATAAGGTGTTTCCAAATCTGATGTTTATGATTATATTTCCCAGATCGATAACGTTTTCAGTTGACAATGAATCCCTTCAAAACTCGGCGGTTCAATATTATTTTAGCATTCCCAGATCTAGGGTGTGTTGAAAAATCATTCCATTAAAAATATCTATGTTTCAACATGGCTCATAGACCTGATGCTACAAAGATAGGATAGATTTCTGTCATCATTAGAGGACTGCATTGTAATTAATAAAGTGTGCTCTCTTTCGAGAGGCTTGGTGAAAATGGGAATGTCATGGAATGCAACAGTTGTGTTGCGGTTGTAAACGTTATTTCGATGAATAGTACAAGTGGAGACCTGGCCTTGTGGACGTAGCCCCTAGGGTGAACCACCTACATATGGTATCGTGTGTTTTATGATGGTTCATTGTTTAAATTCGATGATTTATGATGGCTCATGGTTTAATTTAGATGTACCTTTCTTTTAGTCCCTTTAATTGGCATGTTATATCGGTTGAGTAAGTGATTTGTGTGATTAATAAAGACTATAAGGTATTGGTGGCTTGAAGAGCCGACATAAGGGCCTTACAGTTTGTTCCCGTTATGTTGTTTACAATAATAAATGAATGTGCAAGGAGTAATAATTCCCTCTTGATAGTTAAACGCCATTAAGCAATTGTAAGAATAATAGTTTGTGATTTATATTATAGATGAATGATCATTATGGAGTTGGAATGAATGTACTATGCTTATCTTATGATTACATGAATGTTAGTAATTAGCATTTGGTACAGAGTTAGTTGATCTTCTAAGAAAGATTTATCTTTTTTTTCTTGAAAACTTTCACAAAATAATACTAACTTATTCATGGAGATGTTACACAACGCATGCTACAACACAAAATTCAATCGAGAGAATCAATGGCTGCATTTTCATTTGAGATAAATTATTAGCAATATCTCATGCATTGAAATTTAGGACATATGTTTAGCGTACAACTGATAGGACTACAAGAATTCAGCCCGCGACAACTCATTCAAGGAGGCTCCTTTCCAATTGAACTCATGACTACTGGTGATCAAAATCTTGCATGTGGGAAGTATAAACCACATCACTTCCTTTACAACATAGACAACTTGGTGAGGTAAACCAAGCATACATAGATGGCACTACATTCTTACATATCTCAACCTTGCTTATTGCCTTATCTCCTTGGCTTGGCTCAAAATGATGTACCACCCCATCCCTATATCAATCTTACTACAATTTTTTGCTTCCTTTGTGTGGAGGCCCTACCACCCATACCCTGCTATGGTCTTCTATGCCCACCTAGAGTAAGGTCGGTTCCCCTTGAACCTACCTATCAGATTTTGTTTCCTTTCACAAATTTCCTGCACTAGGACTACTAACCATCCAACCCTAGTAACTCATTTCTTCCCTTCTGCTGGTTAGAGCTTTGAAATTGAGTTCAAAAGGGGAAACTCACTATACTGTTGGACTAGAATTGTAGATGTTTCACACCACATCCTGCCAATCTACCAATTTTATATCATGTAAATACCACTATAGCCATAGAGATCTCATGTTTTCTATAAGCTTAATAAATTAAACTCCATAAAAATGCAAAATTGAAACCCTTTCGTGGATGAACTCCCCTGACTTCCTATCAAAATAAACATCATTGATGTTTGAACCCAAATGAACATTGAAAAATTCCTCATACTTTTCAATAACATGATATGATCATGTGCATATCTTGGATTTGGATCATTCACAAGATCCAATGAATTTCCTCCACATCCTCTACATTTTTTCTGGCAATCAAGGGAATTAACATCATTTACTTACCTTTTCTTGGTTTATATTTTGTTCTTTTTTATCTTTATATGAGAGGGAAAAACAACCATTTTTAGGTTTCAAACATGCAATAGTTATAAAGATACACTGATGGTGAAACTTGTATACTACCATTTCATGGTAACTATAATCCAGAGGGTATGTAAATAATGATTTATATTTTCACCTATGTTCATGTTAGTTCCAATTCAATATTAAGATGGATTCCTTGGATATAAGAATTGAAATTACAATTATGAGTGTGCCAAATATAATTCAATCTAACAACTGTTCCTAACTCGCAATGTGAAAATATTAAAGAAGAATACAAAATGTTGAAAGAAATAGTTTGTCAAGAAACATTGATCTAACTTTTCTTGGTTCCAATGAACCAAGAAAGATTGATATCACTTTTCTTGGTTGTCGTGGAGCAAGGTCTAATTGAATCTCAATACCCATCTAAAACCCAACGTAAAAAATGAAGAGTTAGATCTTTTACTTGAATGCCTACAAAAATGCAATACAATTGGTCAAGTCTGGAACTCCCGATTAGCTACATCTCTTAACTTAAAGATGAAAAACAATATAACATCAATTCAAACTAATCCTAAATAATCTATTAAATGAGGATTTCTCAAGGCCAATAATCCAAAGAGACTTCCATCGATATTATCATTGGTACACTATTATCAGATTTATGGAAAACTTAGGATCATAAGCAATATCAAATAAAAATGGAGGGTCCTTAAATTTTAGGTGGGTATGAATTGAGCCCATGATTTGGAGGTATGAATCCATCCCATGATTTGGAGTTTATTCCTCAGCAAAGCCAAATAAAATAACCCCCAATATTTATCTTACTATGTCAAATTAAAAACCGCCCTTGACCCATTAATATGGGGCAATAAATTTTTGAGGTTTTTAAGAGTATCCAAATCCCCAATATGAATGGACGTGATATGATATTGCCTCACTAGTGACCCCCCTGTGATTTACATAGATACTCTTCTATGTTATTAAGTGTTTTTTATTAATCTACATGCTTTTCTTTCGACTCTAGATCATATCGACAATTATCCACAATTGTTATGGACTAGTTGTAACTATTGCTATGGATTGATTGTGGCTAAAAACATCAAATCGTATGGCAGCCAAATATGTTCTAAAGGAAATTTCATTGTGATCTTGCTACAAAAGTCCATATTCTACAATAGATCATTTTTTCCTAGTGAAATAGATCAAAATCAAGCTCTCTTTCTCACACCATTCAACTAATGTGAATGGAAAACTAAGATGTTGATATTTAGAAGAAGCAAACAATTATTCAAAATAACTATTGGAATAGAATTTGAACCAACATTGAATGGTGAAAAATTGAAGTGGTTTAATAAATGTGTTGAAGCATATTGGTTAGTTTGTCTCTATGTATCTGTTGATCTTCTTTTCCACATTGAATCTACAAGTTCACCCAATCATATTTGGACTATTTGGAAGGATTTTATGGGGGAAGCAAGATATGTTAAGAGGTCACCAACTAGAGAATGAGCGCATTTGCTTGAACCCAAGTAACTTTGACACTATACAGGAAATTCTCAACAAGTTAAAATCTCTAAGGTTTTATATGAAGATATGTGGGATTGACAAGAATGATGGCCAGCTCATTCTATCTATTCTTGCCAAACTTTGAATAAATTAATCTCTTTTTGTTTGTGCCTTCCATGCTACCAAGGATCACTCAAATATTTATGGACGATGCCATCCCTTGATGATTTTTTTGTTGTTCTCACCAATGAGTGGGAAAAGTTTGTGCAGATTGGTTCTTTAAGGAAATCAAGAAAACATGACCTTACTACAAATTAGGACACAAAGGAGTCTCCAAAAGCCTCAAATAGTAGCAAGTAGAAACATAAGAAAGACTACAAGAAGGACAATGAGCATAGAATTAAATGTGTTCATGAAACCTCTCATTCAAAAGCTAAAAATCCTAAGTTTTAGAAAGTTAGGTGTGTCTATTGCAACAAGCTCAGACATGATGAACACAAGTACATGAAGAAGCAATTTGATCATCTAACACATCTTCTTGAGAAGAATACTATCAAAGTGCCTAAATATATCAAACTGAATTCATCAACACATCAATATTCAAAGGCATATGAAAGCAAAGGGAAAGGTAAGGATCCATCTCTTTCATGTGTAGTAGTTTTATCTCACCCTTTTCCATGTGTACTTGACTCAGGTGCATCACACTGCATGGATTCATCTAAAGACTAATTTTCATCACTAGATCCTTTTACAATGCTAACTATCTTAATGGGTGATAGTACCCCTACTGAGTTCTATATGAGAGGATCTATTAATGTGATCGACAAGACATTTCATATTGTTCTTTATGTGCCCTCACTATCAACTAACCTCCTATATATCTACCAAATTAATCAATTTGGGTCAGGTGGGTCAGTTGAGTTACACTTGATTTCATGATCATTAGTGAGATGACAAATGATACTATAACTACAATGTGGAAATGATATTTAGCATATTATGACCATCTGTGGGTATCACACATGATAAATACCAGACCACGTGAAATTCATACTAAACCTCACAGATTCAATAATAGAGGGCTCTATATAGCTATAAACCATCCAAATATAACTGACGCCTACATTAATGTAACTACTAATCAAATCCCACTTACAACTATATATGTAAATCCAAATGAAATGTTTTGTGCCAGAAGCCACATAAATCACTTAGAAATCAAACACATATGATATAATGATCAACCAATAAATTCTGTCAGCCACCGGTTTTTCACAAAAAGCTTAACGAATACTCAAGATGAAATTGATGGGATGAATGAACTTACATCTTCAATTTACTCTGGATGCTCCATGAATGATGAGAACCAATAGAAAATCTAGGATGTGAAGAAGAGTATATCTACTAACAATATATTGACCTAACTGTCTGGTAGCAACTGAACCCATTATTACCATGAGGTTTGTGTGTAATATTTTGTAATCCAAGCGGGAAAACCCTTCAAAACGTTTGTGAAAGAAATCAGACACCCCTTGCAAAGAAATGATCATGATCATGGACAGTTGACCTGGATATATGTATCTATAATTATAAATTATCAAAGCACTTCTACTTCCATGTAAGGATATTCTCGACCTTCTACTAGGATTGGAATCCTCTCCTCGGTGACGATGCCTAAAAGCACAAGTTTGAGGTTATTATTGGACGAAAGTGAGGTATTCACTATGTTGATATTATAGTAATGATGATGGATATATGATAGCCAATAATGTTTAGCCTCTCTATCGCTCGAATATATATAATGTCATGCCACTCGGATAGATAATTCTCCCCGCTCTAGATTTCATTCCTAGGCGAGGGTGGGCCGCACATAAATGACATAACATGACCTGACGAGCTTATATTGTCGATCCAACATATAGCCAAGGCCCAGTTCACTATGCTCACTCCTCTTCCCCTATAGAGATATAGGTCCAGGGCCTCTCCCTCGATCGATAGAATACTAAGAAAAGGGTTCTGTATCATATGGTTCAGCGGGCTCTGCCAATAGTCAGATTTATCAATTTACCAAAAATGCCATCCCTGGAATGGTTGATTTTCGTTGAACCCAGACATGGTTTTTACCAAATTTGAACCCACAGATGCCGGCACAATAAAACATAAAGGTTAAGCGATTTCTTAGCTTATGGTCTATGTATACGAAAAAGGTAGATAAAAAAAGGGAAATCAGATACCTTACTTAGACTCGAACCATAGGCACCTTATAATTAGCGGCTGCACGAGAATATGAAGACCGTAACTCACGCCGAATGAACCTCTATCTGGAGAGAAGTAAAAACCAAGTGATTAAAACCAAGTGCTACAAAAGTTAAGGTAAGAATATAGCAGTTTCAAAATCCCCAATATAGAGTTGATCTATCTTCATCCTCTCTCCTTTGATAGAATTAAAGATTACTATCAGTTAATAGATCACTGGTTTTCTACATCACCACCACATGAATCGCCGAGCTCTGCCAATAATACCCTTGGCTCTACCATCACGATCCCTGCTCTTGCTGATATGGGTGACTCGTTGAAAGTCCGTGAAATTGAAAAGCCTAACCAGATCATCGTTAATAAAAAGGAGAACGAGATAATGATTGACTATTCGTCTTTCACAGAATCATCTGGAATAAATGCATGGAGTGGTAGTTATTCCCATTCAAATGCAGTGGATTTTACTGATGTTTATCCAAGAGGGTTCATTTGAAGGAGCTACAATTTAAATTAGGTGAATGTTGAACAAATCTTTCAAAGAAAGATGGTTAGCTCATAGAACCATTCTTGATGATTTTGAAGATACCCTTAGATGTATATTCTAATTTATATTCAACAAATTGTGGTAGCTGGGTTTCTAGAAAGAGGATGGTAAAGATTGTACATTACTAATGCGAAGCCAAGATGAATTCAGTAATTCAACTGTTACATTTTTTAGCTACATTTTTTTGGAAGGAATTCGACTTACCACTATCAAGGAACTTCGACGAGAGTGTGGAAACTGATCGAGATCAAGGAAAGGCCCCATAACGCGCGATAACAAGCCAAAATAACCAGCATCGATCCACAAAGGAACAAATTCGATGGCGACCTCATATGCAAATAAAAATTTGTTGGTGTTGATGTTGTTGCTACGCCATTGCTAAATTCTCACCGGAACCCTTCCTTCAAATGCTTGGTTTAGTATTTATAAAATTCAAGAACTATTATAGGCAGCTTTAAACCCTATCTTAAACCCTAATCCATTGAGTAGGAAAAATTTGCATTGTAAAACCTTGGCTTTTGACATATATTTCTTTCGCCAGCATCTCAGAGAAGCACACAAACCCTTGAGAAATTCTCTGTCGGTGTACTCAATTACGCAGAAACCCTAATCTGACAGATTGCCCCCTTCCATCTTCTGAAACTCAGAGGTTTTGTTTTCGATTCAAGTCCCAGCGAGGAACATAACACTTGTAAATATTTGGCGCCAGATTTCACGGGGCACTAATTGGACTGGTTCAGGCCATTTATCTAACTCATGAATTCGAACTCATGACCTAGCTGATCATTCATGAAATTGGGTAATATTGGATCCAGCTGGTAGTGTAATAGTGTTGTAGGGTTTGCTTACTGTATACTCAATATATATTAATATTATTATATATTATATTTTGTGTTATATAATATAAGTTTATATTCTATATTGTTGTGTTATATAATATATATCATAGTGTTTTTTTTTATGTTATATATATGTTTTCTTTTTAATATTATAGGATTTCTATGTAATTATATATTGTATATTATATTTAATATTATAATATTTGTTTGTAATTATACATTGTATATTATATTATAGGTTAAATTAATTATATATATTGTTAACTCTATATAATATAAGAATTAATTTTTTACACTTCAACTTAATATTGAATAAAATTATTATTATTTATTTATTATATGTTTTAGATATATATTTTAATGATCAAGAATAGATGGCTACAAAATGGTGAGGGGGTCGATGGTAGCATGGTCATGAGCATGTTTTTGTTAGCGACACATTTATTGATTATATGCTAGGATTGACTAGTTGCGAGTTGAGTCCATGATTAATATGAGTGTATATGCAGATCATGACGACAATGCACTAAAATTTGTTGTCTCACACCTAGGACGTCGTGATCACTAGATATTGGTTGACGTAGCATGCTAAGAATTGAGTTCATGTGAATTGAGTCTATAGTTTTGAGTGCACATACTGACAACAATATTACAGTTACAGAAGACGCTTGAGGCGAGCGAACACATCCACCAACAATATATGAAATTGTAGGGACCTCACAAGATGTCATGAAAGAAGAAAATGTTGTCGAGTGACTAAGGGGGTGTCTCATGAATCCATCTACAGTGTTACAATTAACTAAATTTTAAGCTATAAATCATAACAATTCATTGTCAAAATTGCAATTTTCCATTGTAGAGTTATATAGTTAAAGTCACTCGGGTCTCTAAATTCATCTACAATGTTACAATTTACTAAATTTTAACATTACAGATGTATTTAGAGATCCCTTTAAAGGCAATATTTGAATAAATCTACAATGTTAAAATTTAGTAAATTGTACAAATTCATTGTCAAAATTGTAATTTTCCTTTGCCGAGATGACACAACTAAAAATTACTAAGATAAACGAACAATTCATATTCTTAGTCCTTGTTAGATAGTCATATTTGTATTCCTATGAATAAATTAGTCATTTACATTAGTCATTTTTATTTTACTCACTTGTTATCTAGTCGTATATTTTATCTCGTGACTAAATTAGTCATTTATAGTTGGTTCACTTAAAATTGCTCAATTTTAGTCGTTCATCCCTTGAAGAAACTGTGGTGACTAAATTTTTTAGTCGCCTAGTGACTTATCTCTCATTTTGTACTAGTGAAGAGATGTCAACTTGCAGAAGAATTCCACCATCTTTCTAAAAATGGAACGTAGTATTATTGGTAGTAATCTAATAAACCATGTGATCACTTGGGAATCACTTAAAAGCCAACTTTAATATCTGACCAATATGTAGTGTGGTGAGACTACATGGCCTATGTTTCACCATTTAAATAATAATTTTAGTGAGCACAAAGTTGGTTGTGATACATCAATTGATCAACCCATTAATATTACTTGTGGGAAATTTGATGTTGTCACTAATTGCCGAAAAGAAGAAGGATGTTGGTAGTTGATCAACAAGGGAATGTGTTTACATTGTAGGCTAACTCGCATGTGGTTAATGATTTAAATCCTATAGTGAATGGAGCATGAGTCCTTATGTAGTTTATTGTTTTTTAATATGTTCAAATTGTGTAGAATTTGCATTTTTTTCTTTATTGGTGGGATGCATCTGGAATTCTTCTAGGTGCTCCATCAGGTCATCATCACTCTTGTAAAGGTATAGTTTCCATGTTCCTTGAATTCCGCTATACAACTACTCATTCTAAGCTAATCCTTGCTTTATTTCCTGTCTCAGAGACCTAACTGCTTAAAATTTGAAACCACCATCAACCTTTTTGTCACCAACCACCATCAATTATCAGTGTCAACCCCATTCTCCTTGTGAGCAGTATTATCATTTTTTTTTAATTCCACCTTCCCCCTACTCTTTCTTTTCTTTTGTTCTTACTTCCCTTGAATATATTACAGGGGTAAAGTGGAAATGTTTCTTACAGGTCCTTTGGAACACCTTTCTATGCTCAGAATTTAGGACTGATATAATCACTATGTATCGTTTAAATTTCTCTTGTTGTTTCCCAGTGATTGAGGAAATTCTTGTTAGTTTTATACACATCAAATTTATTATTCTTGTGACTAAAACTAATCAGTCGCAACAAATAATAGAGAATTAGGTAAAAAATTTGGCCTCTGTTTTGTCTAGCATTTGCTTATATGGGAATCATTTCATGCCTTAGTTTCTGTATATTACAGAAATGACCTATCCTCACACTAATAGATTTATATATATTGGTTGTATGTTCTGCTAGCCGTTTAGATGCCTCTTCTATAATATTTCAGATGTTGTTTGTGTTAGAGAGAAAAATAAGGAAGAACAGTCTTCAGAAAATAACAAATACCTCCAGGTTTTCCTCTCTGAGATCTTCCTAGAATAAAAAATAACTCCAGTTTTTCCTCCGCATGTTTGACATTTTTCGGGTATCTGTTGTCTGTTTCACTCACATTTTTCTTGGCAATTTTTTATGGTTCCAAAAATTTTCCAGCCTCTGCTTCTTCAAAATTGTGCATCTCTACCTGATTAGCAACTGCAGAGAATGGTGGCAACTCACCATGAAAATATACCCTTTTTAGCATTTGGTTGTGGCTCTGAATAGAATGGTGGAAAATTGACTACAAAGGGTACAAATATATAAGTAGGACAAAATTTAAAAATAATTAATTGTAAATAATCATTGAAACTTAAAATAATTGGACATTCTGATAGCCTTGGATGAATTACTGTGTTTCTTCTTCTTATTCACTTTGCAACTATTTTGAGAATATTTAGAATGTAAATGTGGTGTAAATAGATAAAGTCAGGTGCACGATCCTTGCAATGGACACAAACTATAAATAATATTAACATTGGTATCTTGTTTGTTCCTTTACTTGTGTAGGTTTGAGTGAACATAGCGAATAATGATATTCCTTGAGCGGATCAACTGGGTCCTTATTATTAGGTTGTCCTTTAAGTGAAATGTTTCCATGTTGTAAAGTTGGATAGGACTTCATTAAGTTGACATTGAAACGAGATATTTGCATGCTGCAATATGTGGTCATATTAAATCAAACTTATTAAAGGATATCAATGATGAGAGCTTTCTAAGCTTCTAGAACTACTGCATCTCATTGCGAAGTGTCTTTGTTAGATAGGGAATTTGTTGTCCATCAGCATGGCTCTAAGGAGGAAAGAAAAATCAAAGGATATCAAGGGCAATAGGAAGCATAAGTAAGAAACAGAAAGGGAGGAAAACAATATTACACACTAAAGATTAGATCCAAACTAAAGAGCAAGAATATAGAAGGGCCCGTTAATAAGAGCAAATTTGGAAAGAGGAAGACAAGAAAATAAGGTAAGACATATTTAACAAAGAAAGTAAAAATGCTAGAGGAAGGAAAAATCCAATCAAGGAAAAGCAAAAATAAACATAGCTCAAAAAATTAGAACACTAGGAGGGTCCAAGTAGACCAAGCATCAATGAAGACAACTAAGGATATATGTCAAGGGAAAGGTCAAGAAAACTAGAGTATGAATGGATGGATTCCTTACACCTAGGGCCATGGATGGATGTATTCTACGCAACTTTAAATTTATAAACATAGCTGGGGCTGGGACTAGATGATGCTACACAACCTGCAAAATTACACATGATATATTTCCTTTTCATACTTCTTCAATGACATGAAAATTTTGATAGGCTTGTCCTTGTAGTAAAGGCTATTAGATAATTAAATTTTAATAGACAATAAAACACATAAATTCCTTTGCATCTTTAAAAATTCTTGTTGATCATATGTTCCACTGTTCAAGTAACTAATACATGCTCTATAAGATTGAAAGAACCTTAAATTTCATTAGTACAAAGAGTCTACAAATGAATGAAAAAAAACAAAACTATTCAAGTAGAGAGAAGCTTATGTACCTTTCAACAATACCATTTCTTTTATGTCTTCTCTAGCTGTAAAATAATGGAGCAGACCTCCTCAATTATGCAAGGATCTAACCCTGTTCCTAAAGTATTTGAAATAGCCACTAGAGGAGATGGTCCAAATCCATTGGTAATTCCATTTTAGTATGCACCACTAGGATTATTTCCTAAAGAACAAACAGATGAACCCTGTCGATGAAGATGCCCTTGACTACCATACTCAAACAACTTATTTTCTAGCTCTAAAATATGAGACAAGAGTTCCTCTAACCTCTCGCTCAAACCTACCATTTGATCTGAGAAGCGAGAATAGCCCTGAAAAAAGAGATATTAGTTTATTAGTATGCTAGAATACTATATTTTTTATTGGCACCATGTTCATCAAATTTAATGGATAAAATTTGAAAATGATTTATGATTAATGTTGATCCATTGCTTTTTTTCTCTATGAATTGGTTTTGATGCATTTCAATTCAAGATGAGATAGATGAAAAGAGTGGAAAGTAAGATTTAACATATCGTTTTCATAATTGAATGCATAAAATTGAAGATGAGTCAACACCCAATTTTGACAACCGTTGAATACCATGCATACAATGAGAGAATAGCCGATGTGAAGAGCTTGCTTAAATATGCATGTCCATGTAATGTTTCTTGTGGTGGGAAGATGAGAAAAAGACAAGTGATTTATGAACATATGCTAAAATATGGACATAGCAGTATAATCCATTTCCCTCAAAATTATTATCCAGATAGGATACAATTGCATAGCATGAGAGATGTAGAGATGCCAAACATAATTGAAGAGGAAACAAACACAGATCAGGAGGTAGGAACCTTAGATGAAGGGATTTAAGTTGATAGAATGTTGAATGAGGGTTTCAAGGATGATTGGAAGAAGTTGATGGAGGATGCTTCAAAAATTGTATGATGATACTTGCAAGTTGAGTCATTTAACAACAATCCTTGCTTCTTAACTAGCAAACAATGCATGGTTCGACAAATGAAAGTGTTCATGAGTTATTGGCATTTTTACGTAAGTTGTTGCCACCTAACTCCATATTTCCTACCAAATGTAGTGCATGTAAAGAACAAATCACTAAGTTAGGATTAGGGTATGAAAACATCCACAAATCTGTGAATGGTTGTGTATTATTTCGCAAAAATTATTGCAAGTGAGACTGAATGTCTGAAATGTAAAGAAGGGAGGTATAAACAAGGGTTGAAATCAAAATCAGCTCCTAGAAAAGTTCTTCGGCACTTTCCACTAATCCCATAGTTGCTTCGAACATACAGATGTCGAGACATTGCCGAGCTTATGCAATGGCATGCCCAAAATAAGAGCACTTATGGAAAACAACAATTTGTGGCTGATTCTAAGATGTGGATGGAATTTGACAACATATGGCCTTATTTCACCCAAGATCCTCGTAATATAAGGTTGGGTTTATCTCTAAATGGTGTGAACCCATTCTTGGATCAAAGTACTAAATGGTCAACTTGGCTAGTGTTTTTAATAAATTATAACTTGGCTCCATGGTTAGAAACCAAACCATTTTTCTTGATGTTGTCATTAATTATACCAGGAAAGAAATGTGTGAATTCATATACAATTGATGCTTATTTAGAGCCATTATTTACGAGCTAGCAGAATTGTGGAAAGGAATTGAATCAATTCAAATTTTAAGGGATGGTGATTCAATCCAATTCACTTTAAGAACTTCTTTAGTGTTTACGATACATGATCTTCCTGCATATGGCACGTTGACTAGTCTCAATGTTCATGGATACCATGGATGTCTTGCTTGCATATTTAAGGGTTTTGTGAGGCACTCAAGTAGTTTGAATAAGTGCATTTATTGTGGACATCATGCTTTATCTTAAAATGGAGAATCCATATCGTCGACAAAAGTCACGTTTCAATGGTCAGGAAGAGAATCGTGAAGCACCATTGGTAATATCAAGTGATTACATTATTGAGAATGGAGAAAAAATAATGCAGTTTATTAAGGATAGTGGAATTTGTGGTAGTAAAAATGATCCACTTAATGATAGTGGTGTAAAATGATTGTGCATATTCTATAAGTTTCCATACTTTAAGCATATAGCCATTAGACATACTGTTGACTTTATGCATACCGAGAAAAACGTAGCTTTTTCTATTATAGAAACTCTTTTCGATGCATATGATACAATGTCATCACACTTAGACCTTCAAGAACTAAAGATTCGTCGAAGTATTTGGGTTGAAAAATTTGATGTTGGAAAATATAGAAAGCCTATTGCTCCTTATGTGAGGACAAAAGAACAATGTGCACAATTCTTAAAGTTGATGTCTGAGACTCACTTTCCTACTGGATATGTAAGTAGTAATATTATAAGCCAAACTAATAATAATAGTTTAATAGGCCGAGCAAGACCCATGACTATCATGTCATAATCAAGGATATCTTACCTATTGTGGTCATATCAAGTTCGGAAAAGGGGCCAAGATTAGAAATTATAAAATTGGGCTTAATATTGAAGAGAATGAGTTTGCATGTGCTAGATCTTTCAAACTTTGATAATTTGAGGGGAGAGGTTGTTGAAGTCCTTTTCTTATTGGAACAAGAATTTCCACCAACAATATTCAATATTTCTATGCATATTCGTATACTTCTAGAACATGAACTAGAGCATTGTGGTCCAATAAGAACGAGATGAATGCATGCTATAGAACAATATCTGAAGGTTCTAAAAAAGTTTGTTTTTAATAATGCAATACCAGAAGGTAGCATGCTCTGCGAGAGATATTTAATGCAAGAGGGCATAGGATTTTACATAGAATATATGAAGGATTTTAGAAGTGTCAATTGACATATATGGGATGATGTTGAAGATAAGAGAGTTGCAGGTGAAGTATTATAAGGGAATGGACATCACTTCAAGCTATCAAATGAGGAAAGAACTGCGATACATGCTTATGTTCTTCAAAACACATCCTCATTTGATAATTGCATAGATGAAACATTTTTTACATGATAATTTATTTATTTAATTTCATCTAATAGATAAATTATTACCACTCTTACTATCTTTTATGTTCATATTCTATGTAGAAAATACGAAGAATATATTCAAATAGGGATGCATCCATCTCAAAACCAAAGACTTCGGGATTTGAATATTGGTAGTGGTTCTTTCCCAAAATTTTATGATTGGTTTACTGATGCGATAAATGATGCACAACAAGGTCAAGATATAACGATCGAGGAAATTGTGCTTTCATGACCTCCATAGGTATGGACTTCTCATTTCAATAGCATGTGGTATTATGGTAGTCATTTAAGAGTGGAAGAAAAGGACAAGGGAAAGGAAAATTGTGATTGTATTGTTAGTGTTGAATTTAACCACGACACTGAAAATAACTTCTATGTTGGATTTATCAAAGAAATTATTCAAATTGATTATGGTGAAACTAATCTTATATTATTAAATTGTAAATGGATCAAACCATCTTCAATACACCATGATGAGTAGGGATTTTTACGTGAAAATACAAGTCAAATCTTATCAAGGACCGATGAGCTGTATGTTTCCCCTCTTCAAATTAACTAGGAATTTATAATTGATGTAACAATCCTAGGATGGTCATATGTCATTCAAATGGAGCCTAGTTCAAAAAGAAAATTCATGCAGTATGTTGACATAATGGTCAAGGGGCAGTGTAATAGTTTACAAGAAACATTGGATGAACAAGCTGATGATGGCCATAGACTGTTTGAAGAGGGAACTTATCTTCTCAATGAAGAGACAGAGATAGAGAATGTAATGCATGGTCATGAAAATCTATTGAATGAGGATGATGAATAAAATCAAGAAGATGCGTACATGAGGGATCAGGATTGCGATCATGATGGCGATGCAAA
This sequence comes from Larix kaempferi, assembly GCA_027924585.1. NCBI lineage: Eukaryota > Viridiplantae > Streptophyta > Pinopsida > Pinales > Pinaceae > Larix > Larix kaempferi. The sequence continues at coordinate 6,861,973 of BSBM01000042.1, read as the reverse complement.
TGATCATGATGATGATTTATCACCTTAACTTTATGGAATAAATTTTCACTATGCAAATGGATTTTATATTTTTTTCCATTGGGATTAGCTAGCCAAATGGTTGTACTAAAATTTGTATGGAATTTATCCTTCATTTTTAAATCTATTGGATATGCAACATTTTCATTTTTTTTTTTTTTGCATCTCTACATAAATCTTATATGGGTTATTCTAGTCATGTTCACCTTGTTTTCAGTACTATGTAATGTCTAATTGCTTGTGTTAGTTTGCATATGTTGTTTAAGAAATTTACTGTGTGATTCAAATCGGTTCCAGTTAGTGTTCATTGTGTAAGAGTTGAATAATTAATGTAGAAAATAGATTCATTACACTACTTCGTTCTCCAAATAACATGTTAGGGATTCATACTAAGTTGCAATCAAGGTTCCCTATGTGTTTTTTTTTTTTTTAATTTTTATGCACTTAAAATGGAATTATGATTCTTAGATCTTTATATGTTGTTCATATTGATTTATGCTTCTTAACTTTTCAATCCTAATGATTCTAATCATTCTCTGGTTGAAATTGATCATCTTGGATATTTTATCACTTTCTGGTAAAGAATCCATGGAATTAACCTGTAATTCAAACTTTAGAACTAAGTGTTTGCTACTATCATGAGCATTTGAATCTAGATACTTTATAGTATTTGTTTGCCCGTGCACTAATGATGTTTTTTAAGAGAAAAATTGGACATATAGACTATGAGTAATAAGGGGTTGAAACATAAAAGTGATCCCAACAAACATGAAAATGTTACAAAATACGAGCGTGCTCGTAAAAAACACATCATGAGAAATGAAGAAGATTTGTCATCTCTCAGTTCAGAAAATAAGTAAGTAGTTACTCGTACCCTTCACTTCTATGCATACTGCATGAAAGTTGTATATGATATATTTTGTGAATACAACCATATATGCTTTTGATTCTAATTTGATAAGTTTTTTTCTTTATAGGGAAAAGGTGGATTCTGCAAAAATGTCATCGGAAACAAAAGGAAAGCAAAGACATATCACTGCCAACTCGTAGAAGCGAATTCCTTGGTATCTAAATACATGGAGATGAATCTAACAATGCTAATGATCACCTTCCTCATATATCAAATGATCATGTCCAAGATATTTTTGAAAAACTATCATGTTCTGGAAAATCAGGCTTGCGAGAGATTTATTTAAAATTAGAGAAAATATTTGAAGGCAAATCTGAGGGGATTGGTGAGCCAGCAAGTGAGACACCCGTTGAGGATATTCCTGAGCTAGCTAGTGTGACACTTGTTGAGGATATTGGTGAGATACCTAGTGCCACACCTGTTGTGGCCAATTATTACGAACTAATTCATCCTTATGCCACAGATAAAACACCAATTACATCTCCTTTAAGAAACATGCTAGGAGCTGCACCCGATGTATCCACTAATATGAGTGGTTGTTTAACACCCACAACTGGTTCTGAATATCTATCATCTTTCATAAAAAAATGTAGAATTATTCAAGGCTGGTATAGGAGCACACAAGTGGAACCGAACGAAAGAAAATCAGAAAGGAAGAAGGCTTACCTACTTGAGGTAAAATATCGCTGGACTACTGGACCAAATGCTTCAAGATGGTCCACATAGTTGGGAACGAGAATAAGGTCTCATTTGGATGTTACCAAATCCAATTTTGTAGATAAAGATCCAAGAAATGTTGATCTAGTGATCCAACAAATGGAAAATGTTTTTGATACTATTGGTGGAAGGATTTCCATTAAATATTACAAGTACAAAATGAGAATTCTGATGAATAATTTTAGGAATAAATGCAGAAAATTAATCTTGGCTGGAAAAGATAGGGAGAGCAGCTTGAGTCCCAAAGAGTGGGAAGATTTGAAGGAAAGTGTGTGTGCTGAAGAGTTTTTGGCAAAGAGTGCAAGAGGGAAGAAAGGAAGAGATCTTTTAAAGGCTCGATATTTTTTGGGTCGAGGTGGGTTGAGAGCCAAACAACACATATGTGTAAGTATATAGTTTTTTTGTTGAATATTCTACATTCTGTTATGCATTTTAATTTGTCTATATTTCCAACTAATTGTTTGTTGACAATGATTTGCAGGTTGAAGGAACTAATAGAGAACTCGATTTGAGTGAAATAGTTCATTATATGGCAGACTTAGAAAATTCTAAACAAAACTATATGTCAAAAAATCCAATAGAAAGTTCATTGCCATCTATTGAAGTTGAGAGAAGCCAAACAAGAGCCCTGTGTACTGTTGAAAACAATAGTGAGGATTATAATGATGTAGTTAATCATCGTATAGATGGGTTGTCAGAGAAGATGTTGACCATAGCCTCCTGCATAGAACCTCTTGTTGTCACATTCAAATCAAATAAGGGATTTCCTATTGATTTAGATGAGGTAAGTAATTATGTTTCCCTTGCAACCATTTCTTCACTTGAAATTTTAATCTGTTGATGTTTTAGATCCATTTCATGTCATTCATGTGACCTCTTTTTTTTAATGGCAATGCTTGTTAATCATAGGAAAAAATCGTAAATCTGGGTGGTGCAAGAATGATAAAAGACCCAAAAATGGCCACGAGCAAGCAAAGGTATGTACTAAATCAATAGTAGTTTTTATCTGGATATCTACAATCCTTATATCTCAGAATCTAATTTAATTGGTTTACTTTTTTGTTTTTGAGAGTGCTCAATAATTCTAACAGGGCATGAAGTACTCCAGGAATGTGAAAAGCTAAATTATTAGATCCATATGACGGTGCTATTGCCGGCATCGAACTAATTCATTCACTTTCTGTGATCCATGGAGTGACACTTGGTCCTGAAGATGCAAATGTGAATGTCATTATTGTTACAAGTAGCATTCCACTTTTGTATGAAGATAAAATAGATGGATGTCTCTGTTTGAAGGAGAAGGAAAGGAGTTTCATACGGTGGCCAAAGAATTTTTTCGAAAAGTCATCAATCTAGATTATTTTCATTTTCTTATCATAAATTGGTTATGTTGTTGATGATAGCAAATTAGAGTACATTTTGTCATACTTGGTTTGGGTCATTATTCATAGCTTTGTAGTTAAAATCCGACAAGAAATTGGTTCTACAGCTGTTAGTTGAAAACTATTATGTTCAAACAATGAATACTTATGGCCTTGCTATTCAGTTATTGTTTTCAAGGAAGTATTTTTTAAAGAATGTTTGATTTTGATTACTTGTGATACTATGTTTTCAGTCAGTGTGATTGCTTCGAGTGAGTTTGGGTTTCAATATTGTAAGCCTTAAAAGGGTGTTTTAGGAGATAAGGCTTACATGCAATAATAATGAATTTGTTGTGTTTTTGTACTCTATGTAAAGCAAATCTATTTCATGCATACTATAGGTTTTAAATTTACTATGTGATATTATGATACTCTTACTTGTTGTAGCTTTGACAATTGGAACAACTTTTTCAGTGAGATTTTCAACCAAAATAAGCATGTGCACCCTTTCTACATTTGTGGATGTGTCTCATTTTTAGCCTCAATTATCTTGTTTTGGTATGAATTATGAACCTAGTGGTTGTAAAAGCTCTATTGCTAAGTTACCTAGGCCCTAGAAAGCCGGGTTTACTGTGTTGAATATATCTCTTGTATTTTGTGAAGATGAACATGGTATAAATTCCTCATTAAATTGGATTCCTTTGACATGGCTATGTTCATGGATACAAGCAATTGAGTTTAATTTCAATTAAAAATGGAATGTTAAAAAACGAAAATCCCCTGTATGTGTATAATTATTTATGATGAAGGAGCATCGGGACCTAGGCAAATCAGTCGAAGTTGATCGACTGAAAGGAGTCGACTAGAGGGGATGCCGACGACCACTGGTGCAGAGAGAAGGTTGACTTGTCGAAGTCAACAAGTCGAGCAGAAACAGTCGGGGTGCAGCCAACTGAAGAGACAACAGATGTCACGAGAGGTCGAGGATCGACAGGAGATAGTCGACAGATGACGAGCGATGTAAGAGCTCGGGTAGTCGAAAAGTGGTCGAACTATGACATGACATGCTTGGTGAAGCCAAGTGTAATGGGGAAAGGAATGAACCAACAAGACAGTCGAGATGTGACTGACTGCTGTAGCAGGGTCGGAAGGACATAAAAGTCAAGGGACTATACTAGTAGCCGTTCGGGGTTGCTGAGGAAGTTATTACAGTTATTGCGAGTTGGTAAAGGACGTGATGGAGCACGTCATGGACTAAGGCTGTGTAGCACGGCTAGAAAATGATAGTGCAGGTTCATAGGATTTGGCACGATCTGTGAACAGAAGGGAATGCATATCTCGGGATTTGCAATAGTCTTGGGAACAACACCCGCAGAGTAGAAGAGGAGGAAAAGACCTTCATTCTAAAAAAGGGGAAGGACGGCAAACAGAGAGCCAAGAGCGAAGCATAGAGAGCCGAGAGAGTTGTGAAGAGTCATGCCAGCCAAGTGCAGAGTGTTGAGATCGAACCATAGCTCAGAGTTCCGTGGTGAACTAGTAGAGGGTGAGGTCGACACATAGGGAGAACACACCACAGTTACTTCTAAGTTGTAACGGCTGAGGCCGATTCTAGTTAGTTATTTGCTTACAGTTATTTTATATTGTAACCGATTTCAAAGAAGTAATATAAGCGAATCCAGACATCTTGTTCTACACCTTGTTTGTGTGAGCATTGTGGTTTGTGTCATGTGTATTGTTAAGCAAGAAAGTATCCCGTAGGGTGACTTGCGCGAGTTTGGTATCAGAGCCCAGAAGCAAGTCTGGTTGGAGAAGAAGACTATACTAACTTGACTTGTGTCAGTTGGTATCAGGTCCAGAGGTGTGATAATTTTCAGTGGAGGTTGAAAATCGCTCATAGAGGAATTAATGTCCGAGGACAAAGAGCACGTGGTGCAGCAGCCGTCACAGTAGATTGTGACATGTTTGACGAATGCATCTGAACGATGCGGAATTTGACAAATGAAGTTGCAGTGATCATAGAAAACCAGAGGCGTGGTTGCATTCCTGAAGAGCTAGACCATGGCAACAAGGAACTCGAGGAAGTGGAAGCTCGGGAAGCCATAGCAGAAGAACCAGAGGAAAAACTCATCAACCTTCTGAGCGAAATGAGAGGTTGGGCGAAGATAGATGTGCGTATGTACTTGGGAAGCCTGGACCTAGAAGACTTGATCGACTGGTTCAGAGAGATGGAGAAATATTTCAATGTAGAGCAGATCAAGGATCCTAAACGGGTGAAGACTACATGTCTACGGTTGAAGGGTCATGCCTCGTTGTGGTGGGACAATGTACAGGCTTATAGAATCAAGAAAGGCAAGGAGAAAATCAAATCTTGGGACAGGATGGTTACCATGTTAAAGGGGAAGTTCTAGCCAAACGATTATGTAATTTCCTTGTTCCAAAAGTTACAAAACTTTTGACAAAAAGAGATGACCATGAAAGAGTACACGGAAGAGTTCTACCGATTGTCGATTCGGTCAGGACAAAATGATGAAGGAGAAAAAGCTGTCGCCAGGTATGTAAACGGATTAAAATATGTTGTTCAGGATGAATTCAGCATGTCGAGATTCAGAGCATTCAGTGAATCCTATCAGTTAGCTCTGAAGGCGGAAGAGAAACTGTCGAGAAAGTTCGCAGTGACCAATCAGGAGAGCATTCTAGTCGAAGTCGAGGAGTTGCTCGAAGAGTTTAGGGACATAATGGCTGATGAGAAACCGACGGGATTGCCAAAAACAAGCAGCATATCCCATCAAATCGACTTGATTCCAAGGTCGAGTCTACCAAACAAAGCACCATATAGGATGAGTCCAGCAGAGGGACAGGAGCTCAACCGACATGTCCAAGAGTTGTTGGACAAGGGATTGATCTGAGAAAGTTTGAGCCCATGAGCAATGCCAGCAGTATTGACACCAAAGAAAGGCAGGGAATGGAGGATGTGTACCGACTCCAGAGCCATCAACAGGATCACGATCAAGTATCAATTTCCATTGCCAAGGATGGATGACTTGATGGATTGCCTGAGTGGAGCGACATACTTCATGAAAATAGACCTGGAGAGTGGATATCACCAAATAAGGGTCAGAGAAGGAGATGAATGGAAGACAACATTCAAAACAAGAGAAGGGTTATATGAGTGGTTAGTCATGTCGTTCAGATTGACTAATGCACCCAATACATTCATGAGGTTGATGAATGAAGTGCTGAAACCATTCTTGGGAAAGTTTGTCGTAGTCTATTTAGACGACATTTTGATTTTCAGTTGAACCAAGTCAGAACATTTGGAGCACGTTCGACAAGTATGGAAGAAGTTGCAGGAAGAGAAGCTGATGGTCAACCTGCAAAAGTGTTTCTTCATGAAGAAGGAATTGGTGTACTTGGGATTTGTAATTTCGGGTAAAGGGTTGGAAATGGACCTCGAGAAGGTGAAGGAAATAGTAGATTGGTCGGAACCAACAAGTACGACGGCAGTGAGAAGATTCCATGGACTTGCTAGTTTCTACCAAAAGTTCATTCGGGGATTCAGTCGGATTTGTGCACCATTAACAAACTGCATGAAAAAGGGCGAGTTCAAGTGGATGGATCAAACCCAGGAAGATTTCTACGTATTGAAGGAAAAGGTCACTGAGATCCCAGTGTCGGCGCTCCTAGACTTTGATAAAGTTTTCTAGGTCGATTGTGATGCGAGTGGAACAACAGTTAGAGTAGTGTTAAGCCAGGAAGGCCAACCAACTGCATTCTTCAGTAAAAAACTAAATGGAGCGAAGCGGAAGTATTCGGTCTACGACCAAGAATTTTATGCGATCATCCAAGCATTGAAGAAATGGAGGCATTAGTTGTTGCCGTAGGAATTTGTGTTATACACAGATCACCAAGCACTGAGGTATCTGAATACTTAGTCAAAGTTGGATCAGAGACACATGAAGTGGGTGGAGCTACTCCAGAGATATACCTTCGTGTTGTGACATAGGTCAGGAAAGTCGAACAAAGTTGTCGACGCATTGAGCAGGAGAGTTGCACTGTTGAGCACGACGACTGTTCAGACAACATGGATAGAGTCAATAAAGGCAGAGTATGAGACCAAAAAATATTTTTTGAAGGTGTGGAAGGCTTGTCGTGAGCCTTGGAGCATCAACAGAAATCCATATTTGAGTTACTTCATTTAGGAGGGTTACCTGTTCAAGGGAAGTCAGTTGTGTATTCCCATAGGATTAGTGAGAGAGAACCTAATCCGAGAATTTCATAATGGCGGGTTAGCAGGACACTTTGGGATCGACAAGACCAAAGCACTGGTTGACGAGAAGTATTTTTGGCCAAGGATGTCGACAGATGTCAGAAGATGGGTTAGACAATGTCAAATTTTCCAGTTGGCAAAGGGAAGGAGTAAGAACATGGGGTTGTATACACCATTGCTAGTACCAAAGAACCCGTGGGAGCATCTTAGCATGGATTTTGTGTTAGGATTACCAAGGACTCAGTAGAGGAACGACTCAATATTTGTTTTATTTGACAGATTTTCGAAGATGGCACATTTCATACCATGTAAGAAGACAAGTGATGCCACAGGAATTGCTATGTTATTCTTTAAGGAAATAGTCAAGCTGCATGGGTTTCCAAAGATTATCACGTCGGATCAAGATACAAAGTTCATGGGGCATTTCTGGAGAACCCTATGGAAGAAACTCGACAAAAAGTTAGATTTTAGCTTGACACATCATCCACAGACAGACGAACAAACCGAGGTTGTAAACAGAAGTTTGGGAAACCTTTTGAGATTTTTAGCAGCCGATAGACCCATGCAGTGGGAAAATGTGTCGGTGCAGGTAGAGTTTGCATATAACAATTCTGTGAATCGATCGACAGGATTGAGACCATTTCAGATTGTTCAGGGGAGGAGTCCACATGTTGTGGCAGATTTGGTTGAATTGCTGACAGAAACCAAGAAGAGCGCGGATGTAGAATCGTTTGCAGAGCATATGCATGAAGTTCATGAAAATGTGCGAAAGCACATCGAGAAGTTTAATGCGGCCTACAAGTTGAGAGCCGATCAGAGGAAGAGGCTACTGTCATTCCAAGAAGGGGACTTAATCTATGCATACTTGTGGAAGGAGCGATTTCCGATAGGAACCTATAACAAGCTGAAGTTGAAGAAGATAGGACAATGCAGGATTCTAAAGAAGATTTCAGACAATGCCTATGTGTTGGAATTGTCGAAAGACTTGAACATTTCAGCAACGTTCAACGTCTCAGACCTGTACAAGTTTGAAGAAGGGTCAAGCAGTAGTAAAGGGGAAGGAACCAGTATCTACTGGATAGAACAGATTCCAGAACGACACAAAGAAGGGATCGCAGAAGTAATTGATGAACACGAAGTGGGGCATACCCGTCGATCGTGCATGAAGGAATACTTGGTGCGATGGACAAATGATGAGTTGTAGGAAGCGACATGGATTTTCAAAGAAGAGTTTAGGAGACTGACGGAGCATTCAAATTCTTTTTCACCTGGGGAGTCTGATGCAGGAGCATCGGGACCTAGGAAAATCAGTCGAAGTTGATCGACCAAAGGGAGCTGACCAGCGGTGGTGCCGATGACCACTGGTGCGGAGAGTAGGTTGACTTGTCGAAGTCAACAAGATGAGCAGAAGTAGTTGGGGTGCGGCCGACTTAAGAGATAGCAGATGTCACGAGAGGTTAAGGATCGACAGGAGATAGTCGATAGGTGACGGGCAATGTAAGAGGTCGTGTAGTTGACAAGTGGTCGAACTACGACACGACAGGGTTGGCGAAGCCAAGTGTAATGGGGAAAGGAATGAACCGAGAGGACAGTCGAGATGTGACTTACTACTGTAGCAGGGTTGGAAGGATAGAAAAGTGAAAGGACTGTACCAGTAGTCGTTCTGGGTTACTGAGGAAGTTATTACAGTTATTGCAAGTTGGTGAAGGATGTGACAGAGGACGTCATGGACTAAGGCTGTGCAGCACGGCTAGAAGCTGACAGTGCAGGTTCATAGGATTTGGCAGGATCTTCGAATGAAAGGGAACGCGTATCTCGGGATTTACAATAGTCTTGGGAACAGCACCCGCAGAGTAGAAGAGGAGGAAAATACCTTCATTCTAGAAAAGGGGAAGGACAACAAACAAATAGCCGAGAGCAGAGCGCAGAGAGCTGAGAGAGTTGTGAAGAGTCACATCGGCCAAGTGCAGAGTGTTGAGATCGAACCATAGCTCAGAGTTCCATCAACACACAGGGAGAACACACCAGAGTTACTTCTAAGCTGTAATGGCTAAGGCCGATTCTAGTTAGTTATTTGCTTACAGTTATTTTATATTGTAACCGATTTCAAAGAAGTAATATAAGCCAATCTAGGCATCTTGTTCTACACCTTGTTTGTGTGAGCATTGTGGTTTGTGTCATGTGTATTGTTAAGCAAGAAAGTATCCCGTAGGGTGAGTTGCGTCAATTTAATTGTTAGAAGTTAGAACATTATGTTGAGTTTGTGAGTAATGAGAAACATCCCAGTTTTTATCAATATGATGTGTATACCTAAATTTTGTTGAACATGGATTTGAATTTTTTACTGACAAATAGTATGGACATGGCTTTTGAAGGTGGTATTTTGAAACAAAAGAAAAAATTGGACTTGGGCAGCTGATTTGGTGTTGTTCCAGACTCGAGATGGTTATGTATAAATGAGTAACTTTGGAATTTGAGCATAATCAATGAATGTTGAGATCAGAACAATGTTTGGAGTCTTGACACAAAGTTAAGATGCATTTTTCTAGTTGGAAGGTGGCCAAGGGTGTAGGTGCTTCGGGAGTTAGTGGTGTGTTGGTTCATGTTATTCATGGTTTATTCCTGAAGTGGTTAGTTTCTTGTTGTGACTAAAATTTTATAAGTTACTATGTAAACAGTGGAGTGTTTGGTTGGTTAAAGTAAAGCTTCCGCAACAGGATCGGTTTTTTGGGTTGGGGTAATTCTTGGTGAGTTAGATTCAGTGTTGTCTATTGCCTCCAAAAAATAATAATTCATATGATGTATATTCACATTCATCTGAGTTCATCTTACCTATGAGCCCCCTACAGAGTCTTGTATATATAAGAAACTTTGGTTGGTAACTATTTTGTTCTAATTACCTATTTGACATTTTTATAGGCTTAGGATTTTGTTTTGGTAAAATGTTGCTATTATTGTGTTTTATGCTCCATCTCAAGCAAGGGAAGCAACAATGTGTGTAGCCAACATGTGGGGACTAGGAAAAGGAGGAATACATGACTTGTATGCTCTTCTATTTTCAATCCATCCTATTTCGTCTTTGTAATGGGATACCTATAATTTTCTTTTAACTGATCTATTTAGCCATTTCAAATCAAAAAATAATTTCTTAGCTACTGATCATAATAAAACATCGCACAAATGGAGAGGCTAATCAAACTACATACATTGATTCATCTTCAGAGGAACCATATTTTGTTAGGGATGAGCTTCATTGTGTTCTTCAAACACCACCATTGGAGCTATTTGAAAGCCATTTAACTGCAAATAATAAGGTAATGCAATATTGTTGTGCACTAACTGGAAATTTTACTACAACAAAAAAATTGTTCAACTTGGGTTTCAAAAGTTACTTTTGATATGCAATAGGTTTTTCATTTATGTCTCTCATGTGTATTATCTTGTACATTTGTAGGTTCGGTATATATTAGCATGGTCATTATTTTTTACTGGTCTTCAAGCAATGTCTTATCTATCAACAATAAGGAAAATAATGGTACAATATTTTTGTAGTCCTTCAACATTGTTGGATTTCCTCTTTCAGTATATACCATTAAAGCAAAGCTCATCACATGGTATAAAGAAGAAAGGTAGTGCAGTTGTAATTGAAGCAACCAATGTTGCAGCTACTGGAAGATAATCATCTACGACAAACTCATTATCTTTTTTTGTGTAGCTGTTATGGCCAATAGGGATAGAAGAAATGGCTACACTTGCTGGTTCATTTTATGGACTGAAGCTTTGTGTTCTACCAACATATGTTCGTAATTGGTTCACAAGTTTATGGGATCTATCTGTAGCATTTTCTATCGAGGCATTCACCACAACATGGTACAGGCCCCAACTTCTTGCTAATGATTTCTCTCAGCTATTGCGATTTATTTAATGTTTTGCAAAAACACTTTTTTTAATCGAAAAAAAGATTTCATTAATTTAAAAAATATTTTACATATACTGCAATGAAAAAAAATGCAATTACTTATATTTCATGATGAACCTTATAAAAAAAATCAAATTATGCCATTAACAATACTTATCAAATTTGATGATTTCTAAAGTTCGAGTTATGTTAAACATCCTACAAATTTTTCTTAGACAATCGCTGCAAGTTGTCCATGCATGTAGGATGGAAAGAAAAAGTGGTTACTTTAAATGGAAATAATGATATCTTCAATTCATAGTTGGAGAGAGAAAGTAGTAACCCTAAAATGAAAATAGGATATCTTGGATATAGGAAGTGATATATCCAATTAAAACAACATATATTGCCATTAAAAGCACACTCGTGACCATCTTATGTAGGCATTTACTTTTGGAAATTGTTTATGGTACTTTAAAGCTTTCAATGTAATAATTATTACCTGATTGTTTCTCTTCTAGGTGGAAATGTGTTGTTTTTTTCCCTTTTATGTTATGACTTCTTATTGACTAATAGTGCTTATTTTAGAAAACAGAGGATGAATTCTGGTTTGGATTGTATAGCATTGGTTTCTTTTAAATTTTAGACATTCTAAGGTCATCAAGTTGTTTTCTTTGCTTGAAATTTCTAATTTGTGTTTGGTTGAACATGTTTTTCTATAGCTAGTCTTCAAGAGCATATTAGGGATAATATTTTCCATCATTTGATGTTTTCGTAGGAGCAATTTAACTATTTCCTTTAGGCACCTCCATTTCGACAAATTTTAATGGGAAGGTGACCTTTCTATGGACATGCCTCACAGTTTAAGAGCTGAGATATGATAGGTCTAGTTGGGCCTCCGTTTCTCTCTTCATCTATACTGTGCAGAGTTTGTAACACTATGGTTTAGTAATAAGGGGATTATTAATTGCATGTATAATGTTTCACAAACAATTACCTATCTGTGATGTTCTACTGAGATGACTCTTTTATCATTTGTTTCTTTAATGGATTTCCATTTAGCAGCTTCAGCTTCAGAAATTCTGAGTTGTTTAGCCATATTATCAATCTCCTTTATTGACTAAGTAGCATGTTCTGTGTCTCCTTCAATGTGTTTAGATTATGATACGATATTTCTGGTTCTGTTGGATGATTGAGCCCTTGTTCTTCTAGATATACTCTATTCTGTCATCTTCTCTACTACATGTATATCTAGCTTTGTTACATACTTAGGGTTTTCCTTAACACGGGAATCCAAAGTCTATATTAGTAACTCAACAATATTCTCAGCATAAGGCTTCATTTATTATTATTATTTCTTTTTCCATCATAACTTTTATCCTTTTTTAAACCCTCTCCCTCTATGGGGTTTGGGTATTATGTTTCGGTGTTTTCTCTACATCTTTTGGTGCTTCTTCATCGGGTGATTCAAGAATCATATTACTTCTCGAAGAGTTACCTTTGGAGTTTTATTCTTAGCTAGTTTAGTAGCCTCATCATGGGACTGTTCTTTAGGATACCCTATAGCTTCTTCATCCTGCAGGGCTTGGATTCCTTCCCCAGATGATCATGGCACTACTCTCATTTTGGGAGTCTTTCTTCATAAGAATTTGTTTTTTATGACACTCCAGCCTTACTATGGAACTATGGCTGAAGTGATTCAGTAGCCTATGTCATCTCCAAGGATTTAATTTATTCCTCATTTAATCTAGTGAATCCTTCCCAAGTAATTCCAGGTTGTTGTTGTAATAATGCATAAATCACGAACAGTCTAATAACCCCATGATGATCTAGGGCTCTAGGATTTATTTCCTCTACCTTGATAGCCATTTATTTAATAAAATTCAATAGATAGAGAAGAATGCTAATGCAATCTTCGAGCTTTCAATGTGTGTAGAAACAAAGGTGCCTCGACATACGAAAATGGTAAGCAGGTACGAAACTGTGTCTACCCTTGCAAGTGATATACCAGATTACATACAATGCAACTTCATCCCATGGAACAAACATTAAGAAAAATTATGGGAAGGAAATCATTTAACATGCAAATCCCTGGTAACAGTGTATGTCTTGATCCAAAGCTCTAAATACTTGACTTAAGGCCATAGGCAGAGGTGATTATCCCACTCCAAATATACGTGACTAGCTGGAATTTGTATACCACAGAGAAAAAGGGTTCAAATAAGGAGACAGATATTAAGATAAAATTTGCTTTTTCCATTGATGTCCAAGATTATTGATACAAACACAAATCCTTTATAGCCATATGGGACTTGGGGTCTTATTTATAAAAAAGACAGAGCCCTGTAAATCCATCCTATAACATTAAAATTATAACCAAACCCGCAACCACAATTCAATTCTATCTGATATTGTAAGTGGTCATTTTCTCATTTTGTTAATTTTGCAACAAAACTTGGACTCTCCCACTCTATAATTATGAGCTTGCTCATATATTTTAGGATATGATGTGAATTTTATTTTATTACTTACTCTTGTGACTAATTCTATATGCTTACTGTGATGTTTGTATCTTGCAGTTGTCCATATGGTGTTGTAGTGATGGGATGAGATAACGAGCACTGTGACTCCATAATGCATCAAAGAAATATGCAAAACATTACATAGGTATCAGAAGTGTTGTTCTATCTAGGCCCCTAACTGAGAATTTCATCTTGAAATATCTATCCCTTCCCTTGATGGGATCAACCTTTGCTTGAGAATATCTTTGAGGATCCTTTCTTGAGATTCTTGAATATGATATGGCCAATGAATAGAGTCCTTCATGTTACATGCAATATCTGCAAGAAAGATAATTCCAATTGTCCAAGCATAAACCCTAGAAGAACTTGAGGACCAAACCAAGAAAAAATGGAATTGCAGAGAGAATAATAGAGATCTTCCTGCCATGGACAGGTACCTGTGAGCCCATGATTCAACTTTGTGCTTGATTTTTTCTATGGAATTTATCCAACAAATTATTCCATAACTATAGTCTGTAAGGTGGTATCCCAAGTACTTAGAAGGAAATTCACCTATTTTCAACTCGAGAATGTCAATGATTTTTTGGTAAAGCATTGCACTAGGTCTGATGAAAAGCACAGTAGATTTGTTAGGGTTGTTATCTTGACCAGTTGTGGCCTAAAAAACCTGCAAATTGTTCTTGAAATACTCAACTTATTTGATGTTATAGGTACCCATAAACTGTGTGTTATTTGCAAATTGAGTGAGATAAAGGAGGAATGCTTGAAGAAACCTTGATTCCTTTAATGGAACCTTCATTCTATTCATTTTTCAAGGATCTCCCTAATGTTTCCATAAGAATGATGAAAATGAAGGGATAGGGTGAACATACTTTCCTCAGACCCCTGAAGACCTTGAAGAATTCATAAGGATCTCCATTGATGAGAAAAACAGAGGCTGTTGTGGAGAAGAATTTGGAAACCCAATTGACCCATCGATATAAGAAGCAAAATTTGTGGAACACCACTTGGAATAAATACCATCTGGTCTTTTCATAGGCTTTAGATAAATCTAGTTTGAGAATCATTCTATCTTCCTTTCTTTCTTTAATGGAATGAATGACTTCTTGAATGATCAACAAAAATTCATAAATTTGGCGACTTGTTACAAATCCTCCCCGCTCTTTAGATATTAGGACCTACAATAAAGGCTTGAGTCTAGATGCTATGAGATTTGTTATAATTGTGTGTTCATCTATGTCTTTTAGCAATATGTGTTATATGTTTTACTTTCTTTATTGAGATCTATAATCAGATTGTTTATATGTATTGATGCATTAGCTATAATTCTTATAACTTTTGTTACAAATGAGAGAAGGGAGTTACAATTAGTGGATGCTCCTGTGTCTGGTTGTGTGGTGAAGGCTGCTAATGGAAAGTTGACCGTAAGTATAGTCAGTGTGTTTTGAATCTTCATTTTGGTTGAAATATAAATATTACTTGTAATTTACTTTTTGGTTAGCAGGCAGCTTAATTGTTTTGGTGCAACAATTTTTTTCCTTTTGTTTCATATGAAAATAAATCTATAGAAAACATTTATTGGATTTCTTAAAAGGCCAGTTAACCTATGAAACTAATCTATATATAATGGTTGCAGAAACAAATGAAGCATTGAAGTGCACTGGTGCTATTTTATCAGGTAGGAAAACATCAACAAATACAATGGGACAATTGCACACCTTGTAGTTCCTACTTGAATCTTAGCGTTTCTGCAAAATTTTATTGTGAGTTGTTATTCGAAGAATGCCAACATTGATGTTTTATGACAATCATATTTGAGTGAGAAACTATACATTATAAAGGGTGGGGCTGGTGCTGGCATGTATATATCACTGAAAAGTATCATTCTCTGAAATATTTTTCAGGCGGTTAAAGAAAGTAATATTTTTCAGCAAACATTTGTAGTTCAACAGTATGCTTTCTTGATATTGTGAATGCATTGCTCAAGTATGAATGTTAGAGTGCTTAATGTCTGACTTGGGTTGTGCAGATTGTACAAATACTCATTATTCAAAGGCAATTTAATTTCAATTTTAAAAGTTTGTTGGTTTTGCCAAATCTATGAAAATGGTAAATCAACTTCTTGATGGAGTTCACATTGCATATGTTGCTGAAGCAATGGAATTGGAGTTCATTTGGGTCTGAACACACATAATTTATTTGATATTATTTCAAATGCTGGTGGAAATGATTGGTATGTGCTAAAACTTGCTGCTAGTTGAAGTTGAATATGTGTTAGCCCAATTTATTTTGAGAATTTTCTTTTCTACTAGTGCAGCTATTTGTTTGTCTTAAATTTTTTGCTCATCCATACTTCCCCTTTCATAATTATTCTAAACTCAAGTGCCAAAGTCCACTTATTTGGAATCAAACCTACAATTCTGACACTTAATACAACCATATTTTCGAGTTGAGGCTTATATGACACATATGCTAGTTAACTTGTTCATTAATTTATTACTACTGCTGTTATTTATTGTCCTTGGATGCTTCAAATTTAACACAGGGACCTTTGGGAGTGTTAAGTTGAAAGAAATGAAAATTATGTTATATATGTTACCACATGGTTTTCTCCTTTACGTATGCTAGTTTAACTTATTCATTAATTTATTACTACTGCTATTATTTATTGTCCTTGGATACTTCAACTTTAACACATGGACCTTTGGGAGTGCTAAGTTGAAATAAATGAAAAGTCTGTTATATATATTGTATTGCAGTCATTCGAAGTGTTTCATAGTTTGGAACTTCCTTATACAGTGATGATAAAACTTATTTTTATTGTACGCAACAACTATGGACTATATACCTTAAGAGAGAAGATAAAATTTTGACCCTTGATCTTGTGGGTAAAAGGGTTGTTTCCCCACCTTGATTATAAACCTTGGTCTTGTGGGTAAAAGGGTTGTTTCCCCACCTTGATTGTAAACCTTGGTCTTGTGGGTAAAAGGGTTATTTATGTACCTTGATGGTACACATTGGTCTTGTGGGTGAAAGGGTTGTCTTCCCACTTTGTTATGACCACTCTTGTTGATCATTGATCTTGTGTTGAACCTTGTTGGTCCTTATGCTAGCTATTTGGAGTAAGCTGTGACCTTTTTTGGGCTGCTAAGTTGGGTTGTGACCTTTTTTGAGTATGCTAGACTAAACCATGATTGTTCCGTGGGATTCCTTGACTCGATATGTGGTCTGCTGACTATTCTGAGGTATTTTATGTGAGTCTAACATTCTTGTTGGTGCCTACCATGACCTTTGAGGTTGCTAGTATTGATTCGTGACCTTGTGGGCTTCCTTGGATTGAGCCGTGACCTTGTGGGATGCCTTGGACTGATCCATGACCTATGCTAGGACAGAACCATGATCTCCTTGGATTTTTTTGGGACAAAACCATGACCTATGTGGGCTATTTGGATAGATCTGTGACCTTTGTGAGTTGTTTAGACTAAGACGTGACCTTTTTGGGGCTGTTAAGCTGGGTTGTAACCTTTGTTGATTTTGCTAGACTCAACCATGACTGTTCCTTGGGATTCCTTCACTCCATCTATGGTCTGCTGACTATTTTGAGGTCTTTTCTGGGAGTGTGTTGTTGTTGGTGCCTACCATGAACTTTGCTAGGGCTACTCTGGTTCTTGTTCAGCCTGTTGCAATATGTCAAGCCTGTTTAGATTTTATAGAGGTTTTTTGTTATCCTTTTCATCATCCTTGAGGATGCTACTATGTATGGAAGTGTGCCGCAGTCTGATGGATGTGCTAGAGTGTGGGTTAAGGCTACCTCTGCACATTTGAAAGGAGCTTCTATTTGCTTGATGTCTGAGTGTCCTAAATACTATCATTTATTGCATCAATGGGATTGAAAGTTCATCCTCATTTCTAGACTATTTTTATTAATACCTTGAGGTCTAAATTTGTCTCACTATGACCTACAACTACCTATCTCTCTCTCTCTCTCTCGGGTATGCCAATTTTTTCATTAGTGACTTGTCTACTAAGAGAGAAAGTCTGATCATAATATATATCTGAGTATATAAAGGAAGGTCTAAAGTAGATTGTTTTCTTCTTTTTGTCCATTTATAATTTTATTGCATGTGCTTGACTAATTTTGTTGTACAACTGTAGGACTTTGAATCCAATAGATAGGTAGAGTAAATTACTACTTTCATGTTTTCAATTTCTTTTTGTTTTGTTTAAACAATGGAATTCCATGTGGGCATTTTGGACAAAGTTGAATAGTTGTGGGAGCTTTGCTAGTTCTCTTTCGAGGTATATATGATAGTGGGATTGGCATAGTCTATCTTTAACTTTTATTTTATTATATTTATATATCAATATGAACATGGTTTCTTTCCTTGATTGCGGGTTAGTGGTTGTTTAAGTCACCTATGAATAAACTGATCACATAAGTATTCATACTTCTTGTCAGCAAGTGAACTTGAAGGTATTGTTGCTAATATTTCATCTCATTTCAATTCCATTTATCTAGTGGCTAAGAGCACTTAGAGATAATGCCCATTATTCTGGATGTGAAATGGAATTAGTAGTATATTTATTTTTACTATTACATATACATTTTGGGTAATGAGTTGCTCAATTGGAAACTAAATAAAATTACAAGGGATCCTATCTTGTTGATTCCAAAATTTCTATCTGATTTTTTAAAAATATTTTAGAGCTTACTTTTTCCTAGGATGGGCATATACATCCTAGGAATGAACATCCAAATCTTATAGAAACTCTCCAAATTTTGTTTAACAATATGTCCATCCATTCCAATATCATGCAATAAGTAAATGATGTATTGGTTTATTAGATGTGGAGATTTTTTCTACATATATTTAAATATTCCAAATTTACTAGTTCAAGTTTTGGTCCTTTGAAGTTAAGATGGACATCCAAATATGATTGGAACTATATAAAGGTTTTGTAATATGTTCATGGAACCTCAGAGAAACATGCAATTGTGTTCATTTTATAGGGGATGGTGGGTTGGCCCACATTGGAGGAAAATGAGTTTGGGTCACTATTTTCTCATCCTTTGCTTCTATATAAACTGAAATTCTCCTTTCCATGCCACCATCCACCATTATCTTCAAGTTACTTATGAATTTTAAGTCAAATTTAGATATCTTGGTATGACTCTAGATGACTCGGTAGATAGTTTAACAATGGATGCATGCTTGTCATTCCTATAAATTTATAGTATTTTTTCATTTTCCATCATCAAGCATACAAAATAATGATTACCAAGTTACTATAGATCCATACTGGCTTACCTTGTACTAGTCCTTCAAGTTCTTCAACTGCTTTTATTAAGTGCTTTTATTGGCCTTCCTCTAACTGGATTGTTTTAACAATTGCACGTGAGTCCACTACAAGTGATACATGATCCCATTCATCAATCAAATCCATTGACACACACTCATGCCACTCACAACTATTGTAAGGCCCACAAAACCAAGCAAGTTTACGCATCCATATTTAAAATAAGGGGTTGTTTGATCTTTGAACCGAATGAAATCCATGAGTTCCTTGCACAGTACTACAACTATAAGAACGCGATCGATCTATATCAACCACATGCCAGAAATTTCTGACAACATGTCCTCTACTTGTTTGTATGTGTTGCTCCGTGGTTCGATCTAACATTTTTGTAGAGCACCATCGAACTATGGATTCTGCATTCTGAATATGAGGGTTTGACATGCACCTCATATCCTCCCTTTGTAGGGCATGTTTGAGACATGCTCCAGCCCCATCATGCTCTCCCTTTCCATGCTCAGTCTCAAAATAGTTCCATTTATGTAGCACATCATAAGTCTTGTGCAAAATACTTAACCACTAGAATACACGTGCATTTTTGAACTGGCCTACACAACCATATGACCATATCCAATGCTGATCCATCTATATACCTCTCTCCTTCAGCTGATCATATAAAATTTTGAATCAATGCTGCACATAATGCAGGTCATGGAACCTATCGTCACTAATGTAGAAGTTGGTCTCTTTCAATATTATCCTCATGTCGTTGCTGCTCTCTGGAGCATGCCTATATGTTATATGCACCATTATGCTAACTTGGTCTGAATGGTAGTATTGACTTTGAATCTCATTATGTGGCTATAGGGTGTAGTTTTCAGCAAAGTTCACAACTGACAATATTGTGCCATTGGGAAAGGTGTCCCTACACTATCTGTACTATTCATCCTTCCATCGTGCTACATGGACATGCTATACATACTACTCGGTCTTTTGGTAGAATTCCTTCATGAAATTGCAAATTTGTACCTACTACCACAAAAACAAGGGCATTAATACAACGTGGCATTTTCAATATGAATATATATGTACAAATTCAACATGTACAGTATGAAAGTATGCAAACTTAGATTACCTGTGACTTCACCAATGCAATTTTTTTCTTTCCTTCGCACTATCTACTTGATATGTTATGTACTTGAAGTTCTTCATTTCTACTGACATCCTCCCAAATTTGTGTTCCTCGATTTCATGGATGCATCGGCTCAATAATGCAAATCCACTACAACTGGAACATGTCCCATATAAAAATGATCTTCTATAATATTTTTGTCCTTCAGGTCTTGGACACATTATGCTATGTATAAATTCTTCGGATGCATTCGTTGTTTGTAACGATGGTCATTCCTGCACAATGTTAGTATGCAAATCACAAAATATATGTATATATGTATCATAATAGTACTCAAATTCTACATGGTATCTACAACAACCTGTGTTGCAATCAATGCAAATTCTAACATACTAGGGTTTGCATTTTTCAAAGGACCTTTGGCCCAAGTTCAACTGTGTGTGCTCATTCTTGAAGCTCTCATAGAGTTCCATTTGTGTCATGTCAAGAAAGTGATTAACATGGGGTTCACACCCCTTAACGCCTTTTCTTATCTTTAACACATCTCTTTGATTCGATGGTGGTTGAGTGTTATCATGCCAAAACTTTTGTACTAGTTCTTTAACAACATCAATAAGCTTCATGTGTGAATGAGGTAACCTACCAACAAAGGCCCAACAATATTTTTGGCCTGGGGTCTCAAGTTTTTCTCTAATAGCAGAATACTTTTGAAGAGTATTTCTATCTACTTTAAAGATTTTACATGTGTGTGATAGCAGGCGACGTTGACTTGTGGATTTGTCTACGATCGATTATGACAGTACACGATGGGACGCATTAAAAAAAAATTTACGAGGATTTTTTCCAATCAAATTAAATGCAGATTGTAGACTTCTAACAACATGATCGGTGGCCTCTGAACTTCTAACTACATTTATGGCCTGGATGTGCATGATTATTAAAAATCAATGTAGCAATTGATTATGTACAACAACATCTAGTGAGAATGTTTTCATATAATATTAAAAGCTATTGAGAATGCCTTAGATATAACAACAACATCACCTCTAGGAACTCGATTGGATGGTATTGGATGGTGGTATGGGATGCTAGTAGGAGCACATTTCCTACAAAAGGAGAAGCTCCTACTCACTTCATTTTCATGTTTTGGATGAGGGAAAATAGCCCCAAAAGATTAAGAGTTTGATTCCTTAGGTGTTTGTGTGAGTTGTTGTATTGAGATCATGAGGAATTGAACAAATGTTTGTATACTAGATGGATTTATGTGATTATGAAACCTTATTGGCGATGATGCAAGCAAGTTTTTTTTATTATCTTCATGAAAGGTTCAAAGCATTGCTTGGTGCATGTTGTATTTTTTTGTGGTAAGATGTATTTATTATCTATGTTGAATATTAAGAAGACTAAAATACATCTATCATACAATTCATGAAGAAAAACTAAAATAGATACAATTCAAACAAAGTGAATGAAGACTAAAATACATCTAGCAAGAGGAAGAGGTCACCATACCTCAAGGATTATGATTGCTCTTTGCTTTAAATGTAAAGTGCTCTTTTGATGTATCCACTATATGTAAGAAGAGTTCAAGCGTGTCCAAGTAGCATGAGAATTCAATCCAAGTATCCAAATAGAGTGCAACTATTGTGTATTGAATCAAAGGTGTGTATCCAATCCAAAGAGACAACTACAGCCCCAACTCTTGTGTATTCTATCCAAATTGTAAAAGAAACACCAAATGGTGTCTGAATTCAATCCAAGATGCAAATGGTTGTCGGACTATGCATGAAAACAGAGAAGAAAATGTCTGGAATGAGAGAAAAAATGCAGGAGAATAGCATGGGTTGTTTTCTAAATTTTATGCTCAATAGGGATGCGCACGTGCTACTACCGCGTGCGCCCTAGACGTGCATGCACATTCCCGGTGCAAGCGTGCTCCTCTTGAACATTAAATAGTTTGGTGGGTAATGTTTGCTTCATTTATTGCAAAATAAATCGATATGTTTTGGTTTTCTCCTAGAGCCCCTCCCCCATAAAGGTCTTTAGACCCTCTTCTAAACATTAATCCCTAAGTGCATAAGTGCACAAGATGATGAGGAGGAGGGTGATGACAATGGAGATGATCATGATGCAGATGAATATGATAAATATGATGATGTTGATGAAGATGAAGATGATGGTGATGATGATGAAGATGTTGAACATGATGATGAGGGTGATGAGGATGACGATGATGGTGATGAAGAAGATGATGATGATGGAGATGTTGATGGAGAAGGGGGAGATGACAATTATGATGAAGACGAGGACGATGATCATGATGAGGATGATGATGATGATCATCATCATCATCATCTACATCATCATATGATCATCTTCATCATCGTCATCATCATCTTAATCGTCTACATCATCATATGGAGCTTCTCTAATTTTAGATATAAGGAGGATATAATATAATGATGATGATGATGATGGAGATGTTGATGATCATGATAATGATCATGATGATGCTACTGATGATGATGATGGTGATGAAGACAACCATGATGAAGAAGATGATGATGATGGTGATGATGATGAAGATGTTGATGATGATGATGATGGAGATGATGATGAAGATGTTGATGTTGATGGTGATGGTGATGGTGATGAAGATGATGATGATTAAGAAGAAGAAGATGATGATGATGATGGAGATGTTGATCTCATGATGCAGATGATGATGACGATGGTGATGATGATGAATATGTTGATGATGATGATGAAGATGATGATGATGAAGAATATGATGATGATTGAAATGTTGATGAGAAAGGGGGAGATGATAATGATGATGAAGATGTTCATGATGATGATGATGGTGATTATGATGAATATGTTGATGGTGATGGTGATGGTGACGAATATGATGATGGTGATCATGAAGAAGATGATGATGATGGAGATGTTGATGAGGAAGGGGGATATGACAATGATGATGAAGATGTCGATGATGATGATGATGGTGATGATGATGATGGTGGTGATGATGAAGCTATTGATGATGATGGTGATGGTGGTGATGATGATGATGATGGTGATGATGATGAAGCTGTTGATGATGATGGTGATTGTGGTGATGATGATGACGATGATGATGATGATGATGATGATGATGATGATGAAGGAGATGACGATGATGGAGATGATGATGAGGAACCTAGATATGACAATGATGATGAAGATGTTGATGATGGTGATGATGGTGATGATGATGAATATGTTCATTATGATGGTTATGGTGATGAAGATGATGATGATGATGATGATGATGAAGATGATGATGATGGAGATATTGACGAGGAGTAGAGAGATGACAATGATGATGATGATGATGATGGTGATGATGATGAAGATGTTTATGATGATGGTGATGAAGATGATGAAGAAGAAGATGATGATGATGATGAAGAATAAGATGATGATGATGGAGATGTTGATGAGGAACCTAGAGATGTCAATGATGATGAAGATGTTGACGATGATGATGATGGTGATTATGATGAAGACGTTGATGATGATGGTGATGGTGATGAAGATGATGATGATTATGAAGAAAAAAATGATGATGATGGAGATGTTGATGAGGAAGGTAGAGATGACAATGATGATGAGGATGTTGATGATGATAATGATGGTGATGATGATGAAGATGTTCATGATGATGGTGATTGTGATTGTGATGATAATGGTGGTGATTGTGATGATGATGATGATGATGATGATGATGGTGATGATGATGATGAATATGTTGATGATGATGGTGATGGTGATGGCGATGAAGATGATGATGATGATGATGATGAAGATGATGATGATAGAGATGTTGATGAGGAACAGAGTGATGATAATGATGATGAAGAGGAGGACGATGATGATTATGAAGAAGAAGAAGAAGAAGAAGAAGATGATGATGATGACGATCATCATCATCATCTAAATCATTTTCAACATCATAAGTAACTTCTCTAATTTTGGATATAAGGACGATATAAGATGATGATGATGATGATGATGGTGATGATGATGATGATAATGGTGATGAAGATGATGATGATGAAGATGATGTTGATGAGGAAAGCGGAGATGAAAATGATGATAAAGAGGAGGACGATGATGATGATGATGATGAAGATAATGATGATGATGATGATGATGATGATCATCATCATCATCATCCTCATCATCTAAATTGTATTCATCATCAAAAGGAGCTTCTCTAATTTTGGATATAAGGAGGTTCTAAGATGATGATGATGATGATGATGATGGTGAGGATGATGAAGATGTTGATTATGATGATGATGGTGATGATGATGAAGATGTTGATGATGATGATGATGGTGATGAAGAATATGATGAAAATGATGATGATGATGATGATGATGAAGATGATTATGATGGAGATGTTGATGAGGAATCGAGAGATGACAATGATGATGAAGATGTTGGTGATGATGATGATGATGGTGTTGATGATGATGATGGTGATGGTGATGAAGATGATTATGATGATGATGATGATAAAGATGATGATGATGGAGATGTTGATGAGGAACAGAGAGATGACAATGATGATGATGATGATGATGATGGTGGTGATGATGATGAAGATGTTGATGATGATGGTGATGGTGATGGTGATGAAGATGATGATGATAATGATGATGAAGATGATGATGATGGAGATGTTGATGACGAACCTAGAGATGACAATGATGATGAAGATGTTGATGATGATGATGATGGTGATGATGATGAAGATGTTGATGATGATGGTGATGGTGATGGTGATGGTGATGAAGATTATGATGATGATGATGATGAAGAAGATGATGATGATGGAGATGTTGATGAGGAAGAGGGAGATGACAATTCTTAACACTGAAATTGTCCTCAGTTTTTATGTATTTTTATCAAATGTTTATTCCTCTTTTTTATTTTCATTTTATTTTTATTTTAGATTTTAAATGTTTTTGATTTACTCTTTAGTTTCATGTTATAGTTTTCCTTTGTTTTAATTAATTTCACCCTTAGCAGCTTATCAAATATTATATTTCTTTTAAAGGTTTTCAAAATTCTTACTTAACTATATGCTTATGCTAAATCCAAAGTTTAACCTTTGTTTTTTAGTATTATATGCCAAAATTGCATGTTAAGGTATTCCCGCAGCGCAAGGTCCAAATCATATAATCTAGCATGCTGTAGGAATCTGAGATCATGAAGGTTCATGGTTCATTGATGGCAGGGCATGGCCGTTGCATTTGATCATGATAGGGAGCTTCCAAACACCTGCTCACCCTATTATGACACATGTATGAACGTGTTGTAATTATCATCAAGGAATTTGGGGATTTTAAATGCCATGATTTCATATTTGGGGATTTCAAATTTATAGCCAAAAACACATAGCATTGAAGTTTTGATTGAAGTTTTCCTTCCTTAATTCAGTTGCAAGAGAGTAAATTAGTGAATTTGTAGAGTTACGAAGAGAATATGAGTAGGAGTGGTAAGTCTAGTCGGTTTGAACTGACAGATACTAGTTGGGCAGCAGAATTTCCTGAGTGTGCAGAGTTTTTCAGGACAGTGGGATGGTTTGAGTTCTTTTTTAAAGGATTACAGGGTTTAATGTCAAAGTAACTCATGCTTTTTCTCATCATCTTATCAACAATAGTGTGAGTTTCACAATTGCTGAAGCATTCGATGTGCCCTCAGAGGGAGAATTATGGTTTAAAAAGACTATTTTTTACTTTGATCCTACCATGTTTTAAATACTAGGAGTGGGGGCCATGGATTGGAGCAAAGGCGTGCATCTAAATAACTTTAAACCGGAGTGGAGAGAAGTGATTGGGATCATTTCTTATGTTTTTTCCTGTTTTAGCCATTGCAATTGAGCACAGATTACAAGGCGACGGAGATGAATTTTAGAAAACCAAAAGAGGTTTGTATCCAATACACACTCATTTACAAAAAAATCTCTCAGTTTTTCAATAAATTTCATGGTTTGGAAGATTCAAATTCATCTTTGTGGCCTATTTTTCAAGGTTTAAAATATTTAATAGTTTACTGTTTTAGTCATGAATGTTTGGCACGTCTTTCAAATGATGGTGGAGGAATTTTTAAAAACCAAGAGAGGTTTTTGTTCATAATGGACTCATTTAAAAAAACCTCTCTCAATTTTTTCACAGGTGTCATGGATCAAGAGATAGGGAGGCGTTTGTGATACCCATTTTTCAGAAAATCTGCCAAATTTCCTACAGTCTGATTTGCTATTTTTAGTTAATTGTCTTTAAAGGTTCAAGTTAGCATGTAACTAATTGATATAACTACTTGAAAACTCGACCTAGAAGGTAGTTATGGAACTACTATACTTTTGTAATGATAAAAGGAAGACAAACATACAGTTTTGGGGTTAGATTTTTGTTTCAAGAAGCAATATACAGCTTGGAGCATTTGGATACTTGTTCAGACTAATGCATATGCCTCTGTTGTAAGTTTTGAAGACTGAGATTGATCTATATATGAATATAAGACATTATATTTTGTCTATTGATTTTTTTTATAGTCATTTTGACTACTCAACTTATTATTTCATTCCTTGTTTAATGTTTTTACTCATGTGAATGCTCATGGTTGTGGACTAAACCAGTACTATGCAAATGAATCCTTAGGGTTTATGTTTATCATCTTACATTTTTATGTCTCAGTTCTTGGATTTACATTATTTAGTTTTTGCATTAGTTGAATGATTGCCTATCTTCTTGAATATGAAACCGTCAAACCAAAAAAATCACAAAAACAAACCTTACTTTCTGTTGATTATTTTGAGATTGTACTAGCTTGCTTCGTCTGTAGTATAGGGACAATTTCTAGCACAAACAACAATGATGATTACGATGTTGATGATGATAATGATGGTAACGATGATGAATATGTTGATGATGACGATGATGGTGATGAATATGATGATGATGGAGAAGATGATGATGATGGGAATGTTGATGAGGAACCTAGAGATGACAATGATGATGAAGATGATGATAATGATGATGATGGTGATGATGATAAACATGTTGATGATGATGATGGTGATGGTGATGGTGATGAAGATGATGATGATGATGATGATGAAGAAGATGATGATGATGGAGATGTTAATCAGGAACAGAGAGATGAAAATGATGATGAAGAGAAGGACGATGATGATCATAATCATCTTCATCATCATCTTCATCATCATCACCATCATCATCACCATCATCATCTAAATCATTTTCATCATCATAAGGATCTTCTCTAATTTGGATATAAGGAGGATAGAAGATGACGATGATGAAAATGATCGTGATGATGATGAAGATGCTTATGATGATGATGATGATGGCGATGAAGATGATGATGATGATGATGATGATGAATATGATGATTATGGAGATGTTGATGAGGAAGGAAGAGATGACAATGATGATGAAGAGAAGGACGACGAAGATGACGATGATGATTATGATGATGATGATCATCATCATCATCTAAATTGTCTTCATCATCATAATGAACTTCTCTAATTTTGGATATAAGGAGGATATAAGATGATGATGATGATGATGTTGGAGATCGTGATTATGATGAAGATGTTGATGATGATGAAGATGATGATGATGATGAAGATGTTGATGAGGAAGGGGGAGCTGACAATGATGATGAAGAGGAGGACGATGATGATGAGGATGATGATGAATATGATGATGATGATGATGATTGCCATCACCATCATCATCATCATCATCCTCACCATATAAATCGTCTTCATCATCATAAGGAGCTTCTCTAATTTTGGATATAAGGAGGATATAAGATGATGATGATGATGATGATGGTGATGATAATGAAGATGTTGATGATGATGATGATGGTGGTGATGAAGATGATGATGATGATGATGATGAAGAAGATGATGATGATGGATATGTTGATGATGAACCTAGAGATGACAATGATGATGAAGATGTTGATGATGATGATGATGATGATGAAGACATTGATGATGATGGTGATGGTGATGGTGATGAAGATTATGATGATGATGATGATGAAGATGATGATGATGGAGATTTTGATGAGGAAGAGGGGGATGACAATTCTTAACACTGAAATTGTCCTCAGTTTTTATGTATTTTTCTCAAATGTGTATTCCTCTTTTTTATTTTCATTTTCATTTTATTTTAGATTTTAAATGTTTTTGATAAATGATTTTGATTTACTCTTTAGTTTTAGGTTATAGTTTTCATTTCTTTTAATTAACTTCACCCTTAGTGGCTTATCAAATATTATATTTATTTTCAAGGTTTTCAAAATGCTTACTTAACTATATGCTTATGCTAGATCCAAAGTTTAACCTTTGTTTTTTAGTATTATATGCCAAAATTGCATGTTGAGATATTCCCATAGTGCAAGGTCCAAATCATATAATCTAGCATGTTGTAGGAATCTGAGATCATAAAGATTTGTGGTTCATTGATGGCAAGGCATGGCCATTGCATTTGATGATGATAGGGAGATTCCAGACACCTGTTCACCCTATTATGACACATGTATGAACCTGTTTTAATTATCATCAAGGAACTTGGGGATTTTAAATGCCACTATTTCATATTTGGGGATTTAAAATTTATAGCCAAAAACACATAGCGTTGAAGTTTTGATTGAATTTTTTCTTCCTTAATTCAATTGCAAGAGAGTAAATTAGTGAATTTGCAGAGTTACGGAAAGAATATGAGTAAGAGTGGTAAGTTGAGTCGGTTTGAACTGACAGATACCAACTGGGAAGCAGAATTTCCTGAGTGTGCAGAGTTTTTCAAGATAGTGGGATGGTCGAGTTTTTTTTGAAAGGATTACAGGGTTTAATGTCAAAGTAATTCATGCTTTTTCTCATCATCTTATCAACAATAGTGTGAGTTTCGCAATTGCTGAAGCATTCGGTGTGCCCTCAGAAGGAGAATTATGGTTTAAAAAACTATTTTTTACTTTGATCCTAGTATGTTTTTAATACTATGAGTTGGAGCCATGGACTGGAGCAAAGGCATGCATCTAAAGAACTTTAAATCGGAGTGGAGAGAAGTGATTGGGATCATTTCTTATGTTTTTCCCTATTTTAGTCATTGTAATTGAGCATGGATTACGAGGCAATGGAGATGAATTTTAGAAAACCAAAAGCGGTTTGTATACAATACAAACTCATTTACAAAAAAATCTCTCAGTTTTCAATAAATTTCATGGTTTGGAAGATTCAAATTCATTTTGTGGCCTATTTTTCAAGGTTTAAAATATTTAATAGTTTACTGTGTTAGTCACAAATGTTTGGCACGTCTTACAAATGATCGGGGAGGAATTTTTAAAAACTAGGAGAGGTTTTTGTTCATCATGGACTCATTTAAAAAAAACCCTGTCAGTTTTTTTACAGGTGTCATGGATCAAGA
This sequence comes from Larix kaempferi, assembly GCA_027924585.1. Taxonomy (NCBI): domain Eukaryota; kingdom Viridiplantae; phylum Streptophyta; class Pinopsida; order Pinales; family Pinaceae; genus Larix; species Larix kaempferi. Next base: position 6,832,335 of record BSBM01000042.1, on the reverse strand, counting down.
TATACGGAGGAATTTGTTATACCCATTTTTCAGAAAATTTGCCAAATTTCCCAGAGTTCGATTTGCTATTTTTAGTTAATTGTCTTTAAAGGTTGAAGTTAGCATGTAACTAATTGATATAACTACTTCAAACTCGACATAGAATGTAGTTATGGAACTACTGTACTTTTCTAATTATAAAAGGAAGACAAACATATAGTTTTGGGGTTAGATTTTTGTTTTCAAGAAGTAGTATACAGCTTGGAGCATTTGGATACATGTTTAGACTAATGCATATGGCTCTATTGTAAGTTTTGAAGACTTAGATTGATCTATATATGAATATAAGGAACTATATTTTGTCTATTGATTTTTTTTATAGTCATTTTGACTACTCAACTTATTATTTCATTCCTTGTTTAAAGTTTTTACTCATGTGAATGCTCATGGTTGTGGACTGAACCAATACTGTGCAAATGAATGCTTAGGGTTTATGTTTATCGTCTTACATTTTTATATCTCAGTTGTTGGATTTACATTATTTAGTCTTTGCATTGGTTGAATGATTTTGCATTGGTTGAATGATTGCTTATCTTCTTGAATATGAAACCCTCAAACCAAAAAAATCACAAAAACAAACCTTATTTTCTATTGATTATTTTGAGATTGTCCTAGCTTGTTCATCTGTAGTCTAGGGACAATTTCTAGCACAAACAACAATGATGATGGCGATGTTGATGATGATAATGATGGTAATGATGATGAATATGTTGATGATTATGATGATGGTGATGAAGATGATGATGATGGAGAAGATGATGATGATGGGAATGTTGATGAGGAACCTAGGGATGACAATGATGATGAAGATGGTGATAATGATGATGATGGTGATGATGATAAAGATGTTGATGATGATGATGATGATGGTGATGGTGATGAAGATGATGATGATGATGATAATGAAGAAGATGATGATGATGGAGATGTTAATCAGGAACGGAGAGATGACAATGATGATGAAGAGAAGGACGACGATGATGATGATGATGATGATGATGATCATCATCATCATCATCATCATCATCATCACCATCATCATCATCATCATCATCATCATCATTATCATCATCATCTAAATCATTTTCATCATCGTAAGGATCTTCTCTAATTTGGATATAAGGAGGACATAAGATGATGGTGATGATGATGAAGATGGTTATGATGATGATGATGATGGTGATGAAGATGATGATGATGATGAAGAAGAATATGATGATGATGGAGATGTTGATGAGGAAGGAAGAGATGACAATGATGATGAAGAGAAGGACGACGACGATGACGATGATGATGATGATGATGTTGAAGATCATGATTATGATGAAGATGTTGATGATGATGATGAGGAGGAGGAGGAGGAGGAGGAGGAGGAAGGGGGAGATAACAATGATGATGAAGTGGATGACGACGATGACGAGGATGATGATGCATATGATGATGATGACAATGATTGCCATCATCATCATCATCATCATCATCATCATCATCCTCATCATCTAAATCATCTTCATCATCATAAGGAGCTTCTCTAATTTTGGATATAAGGAGGATATAAGATAATGATGATGATGGTGATGATGATGAAGATGTTGATGATGATGATGATGATGATAGTGATGAAGATGATGATGACGATGATGATGAAGATGATGATGATGGAGATGTTGATGATGAACCTATAGATGACAATGATGATGAAGATGGTGATGATGATGATGATGGTGATGATGAAGATAATGATGACCATCATCATAATCATCATAATCATCATCATTGTCATCATAATCATCATCATCATCATCATCATCAGCATATTCATCCTCATCATCTAAATCATGTTCATCATCATAAGGAGATTCTCTAATTTTGGATATGAGGAGGATATAAGATGATGATGATGATGATGGTCATGATGATGAAGATGTTGGTGATGATGATGATGATGGTGATGATAATGAAAAAGACTGGTTTTGGCATAACCTGTCCTCTTGGTGATCATCATCATCATTGTTGTCATCACCCTCTTCCTCATCATCATCTTCATCATCATCATTGTCATCACCATCATCTTCATTTTATTCATCATCATCATCATCATCATCATCATCATCATCATAATAATCAACATCAACATCATCGTCATCATCGTCGTCATCTTCATCATCATCATCAACTTCATCTTCATCATATTCATCACCATCATATTAATCTTCATCTTCATCATCATCATCATCTTCATCTTCATCATCTTCATCACTGTCATCTTTGTCTTCATCTTCATCTTCATCATCTCCATCATGATGAAGATGATGATGAAGATGTTCATGAGGAAGCGAGAGATGACAATGATGATGAAGATGACGATGATGACAATGATGATGAAGATGAGGACAATGATGATGGTTAGGGCGGTGATGATGATGATGATGATGATGATGACGATGAAGATGATGGTGATGACGATGATGATGATGAATATGAGGGCCATGATGACGATGATGATGATGATGATGATGATGAACATGATGATCATGATGATGATAATGATGATGATGATGATGAAGAATATGATGATGATGATGAAGATGATGATGCCCATGAATATGATGGTGGAGACCATGAAGATGATGGTGATGATAATGAAGATGATGGTGAATACCATGAAGATGATCATCTTCATCATCATCATTGTGGTCATAATCACCATCATCTTCATGGTCTTCATCATCATCATCATCATCATCATTGTTGAGCCCAGAATTGGCCCTTTTTGACCATCATTTATCACTGTCCCTTACCTTGTCTCACACCAATTACCTTGGCAATTCAACTTATTGTCCTTATATATTCCCCAATTTACCAAGGTATGGCCGATTATCGTTTTATTGTATTAATACTTATGATTGTGATGATTTAAGCTGTGCATCTCTTAATTCGTGCTAACATGATGCAAATTATGAAGGTAGTAAGATAAATGGACTGCAGGAAGATCGGAGCTGAACAAGTCACGGAGGAAGGGACGTCCATTGCTTAAGGAAGGTTCCTTGGGGCTCAATTCGTCAATCAAGGCACAGTCGTGGCAGGGCAGCTGTAACATAAAGTTCTATCTTAAGTATGTCGCTGCTCAAATCCAGCTGTGAGCTGGAAGGACCGCCACTCTTGGGACAGTTGATAACTCCTCTTATATTTGGATATTTCAAGTTCTGCCACGCATTGTAACAGCTAGATCATTTAGGGCGCCTGAAGATCATAGATCTTCATGGCTGCCCAATTATAGGTTTAGATGTTGCAACTGTATGTATAAATATGTGGTATTACCTCGATCGAGGGGTTGGACAGCAATTAATTAATTCATCTTGTATTAGCAGTCAAGCCGAAACTATGTACTCATCCTTCTGTTAATATAAGGAGTTGCTTCTGAGTTAAAGAGAGTGTTGTTCAACCAGCGTCTCTGTGTGAAGACTGGGCCCGTCTTCCACAGAGATTGCTGTGTTAATTTAGGATTTCATCTTCCTGTTGTGTGATGATTTGATCTTTCGTTTGTACGCAGCAGCAATATTCATTGTGTGGATTTCTCAGTAAATGATTTATTTGTGAGATTGGTGAATGGTATCAATAACAGTCGACTGAGTCAGGTTTGTTTTATGTAATTCAATTTCTGTTCACACTGTTGTGCTCATCCTACAGCTGAAACGTAATCCCAGAAGCTCCTAGGAATTAGCTTTCCTGTTATGTGTTGATTGATTTATATTTTGCAATTCAGTATCTTAGAACAGTTGCTTCAATCTCCTTTATTAAATTCTAGAGTAATGTTCAGGTCATGCTTCATGATTCCCAGCTTGACTTCATTAGACAGTTGATTATTTTAGAACGCAATTGAGATTTCCTTCCTGCAATCGTTGATTAGATCTGATATTCGTTTTGCTTGATGCATAATAGAAAAGGATTGTAGTACAGCAGTTAGAAGGCAATTGGGATTGCGTAGATTCTTGGGATGAACATAGATGATAGAAGATAAAAGTATTCACTTCTAATGGTTTGTGTTTAAGCATATATTGTGCACTTGTCCTTTGAAATAAAAAGACTTTCTCGGGTTGACAATAAATTTCATACGCTCTGTGTGTCGATATTTAATTATCTGCAATTAGAGTGCTTGACATTTTGGCGCCGTTGCCGGGGAAGGATAAAAATTAAGCACTAGTCATTAGTTGTATCTGATAATTGCTTTCAGTCAGTCTTTTGGTTGTTTTTGAAATGATCTGCTTCGCATGAATACGAGGGGGGTAAAACGCGATCACCTCCCGACCCCCAAAACCCCACAAATTACTAACAGTACAGGTGGTTCGGGTCGTGGTCGAGGTCCACCGCTGGGCAGAAGAACATTCATTGACGACCTTGTTGACAAAACTGATTCAGCTGTCAGATCTCGTCAACAGGGGACTCCTATCAAAAGAGGCCCTACTGATCCTGGAGCGTTAGCATCAGGATCTACAGTGGAAGATACAGGAGCAGCGGTGATTTCTGCACATACTCCTGCTAAAGAAGGAACAGCTGATTCGGCTGTTGCAATTAAAGAGTACGCAGTTGTTACAACCGAAGAATACGCAGCTGCTACAACCGAAGAATACGCAGCTGCTGCAACCGAAGAATACGCAGCTGTTACATCCGAACAATACGCAGCTGTTACAACTGAGGTAAGGGATAAAGGAACAAACGAAGGAGAAGATACAGAAGAAAAGATGAATAACAGACATGAGAATGAAGACGAAGAAGCAGTGGTACAATACCATCATGAAGATAATTCCCCGCCAGAAACTATGGCTACATTGCAATTCCCAATACAGCAGCTCGAGGGGACAGCTCCTATGAAAAACATCTCACCGTCGGTGTTACCCCGCTTCCATGGCAGGGCGGCAGAAGATCCAGACGAATTCCTGTTTGAATTCGATATCCTCTGTCGCAGCTATGATTATGTCACAGATGCTCAAAAGTTGAAGCTTTTTCCTGCCACCCTGAAGGACAATGCATTACATTGGTTCATGAGCCTTGGGGGAGGAACTGTTGCTAATTGGAACAAGATGAAGCAAGTGTTCCTGGAAAAATATCAAGAATATTGCAACACCAGGGACAAGAGGGAGGAGTTATTCAAAATGGTACAGAAGGAGGACGAAAGCTTGGAGGATTTTGTAGAGAGGTTGCTGTACAATGTGCAGAGAGCTGGACAGACGAACATGGGACTAGATGTGCTTAAGATAATCCTGCTTCGAGGAATCAGGGACGATTGTTTAGACATGCTAAATTTATTAGGAAAGGGGGATATCTCTAAAGAATCTTTTGAGACAATTGTCGAATTATGTAAGAGATATTCCAGGGGATCTTCTAGGCATAATAAGCAGCATAAACGAAATAACCTGGAACGTGATGTCTTCGACAGAACTCAGAAGTCATCCAATGGGGGAGCTACACGTGCAGAGATAGGCAATCTTCTTGAAAACTTTAAAACAGAAATGATGAGCTCTATCTCTTCAGAGATTGACGTCTTGAAGGCCAAGCAAAGACAGGCAGTGGAGGATCTCACACTAGGGGTGTTTTGTCCCCGATGTAGAAAGACTCATCCACTGAAAGAATGCCCCCTTGACAAAGTTCAAGTATGTCCATTGTGCGAGCTGAATCATGATATGAAAGAATGCCCCACGCTGCCCCAAGTGAAAGCTGTTCTGCAGGCATCAACTCCAGAGGTGGATTCAGCCTACTTTATTGCACAGAAGAAACCCTGGCAGCCCCGGAATCAAGGTATGTCTCCCGATTCATTTCCATTTTTGAATAATTTGAATAATTGGAATACTAATATGCAAAACGTGAATACACAATTCCCTTCAAATTATGCTCAGTGGAATTCTCCTCAACCTACGATGCAAGGTTATAATTCATGGAGTCCTTGGACACATCCACCTCATCAACCTACTTCATGGTCTCCTGGATGGAGGAACTTCCATCCTGGGAATCAGTTTCCTCAACCACCTCCACCTCAACAGTTACCGTATCCTCCATATCCTCAATTTCAGCAATATCCTCAATACCTACCTCAGCAGTCGCAGCTGCAGCTGCAAAATAATCCTGTGCCTAACATACCAATACGGCCTCAGCTGCCTGCCCAACCTAACCCTAACCCAAATAATAAAACAGTCCAGCAACTGGAAACTCTCAATATGCCAGCCTACTCTCTCTCCCCTGTACCTTGTAATGACATTCGCTTACGGTCTGGGAAGGTAGTAGAACGTGTAACTTCAGAAAATATTCCACCAACTGTGTATGACAAAGGAGAGAGTTCCCAGCATCCTTTTGATCCGGTTCCTATCATTAAAGATGCTGAGCATCCCTCAGATGGGAGGGCTGAAACATTGAACGATGAAGTGGATAACACGCAGCCCGCCCAGTTGGTAAGGCAACCACCTTACCCTGAGAGATTGATGCTGCCACAAAGAGGGGGGCAACCTCAGTTCAATCTCTTAGGAGAATTGAAGAACCTTTATGTTAAGATTCCCCTTTTACAAGCTCTTCAAGATGTACCTATCTACGCTAGAACTGTTCGGGACCTGTGCACTAAAAGACCGGGAAGGAAACCCAGAGATCCTCCTACTGTTCATGTTATAGGGAATTTATCCGCTTTAATGACTGGAAAAACCCCTGTAACTAAGTATGAGGATCCCGGCAATCCTACTGTCACTGTACACATAGGACAAACGCAGATACCCAACGTACTAGTAGATTTAGGAGCTGCGATCAATGTTATAACGATGGAGACTGTAAAAAAGCTCGGATTCACCAATATTAGACCGACCCCTACTATCTTAGAACTGGCAGACAGATCCACCATCAGACCTGAAGGGATTTTGGACGACCTCGTTATTTCAGTAGACTCGTGGGAATACCCTGCCGATTTTCTGGTATTACAGCCAAAATCACAGCTGGGGGGACATCCATTGATTTTAGGGAGACCTTGGTTGGCTACAGCTGATGCTTGCATCAGCTGTCGATCAGGATCTATGACTATATCTGATGGCATGGAAACCAAAAATCTTACCCTGTACCCTCCAGCAAGGCCGAGTCTAGAAACTGAAACCTCCCTTTGGATAGAACAAGAAGAAGAAGAAGATGTTCAGCCATTACTAACAATAGGGAAGGCACTAACTTTCAAAAACGAAACAGAAGACGATGCCATTAATAATTTCATTAGCGAACCTGCTTCTGTAGACAAGGAAGTTTATCAACTTCTGAACAGTACCCTCGGCAAAGAAGAACAAGAACAGCTTACGGAGGAAGCACTAGCCAATGACGCAAATATAATCCCAGTATTGAAAAGCTCGAGAAGTATTCCTATTGAGGTAGAGCCTGGAAGAACTTTGAACATCAATCCTGCTCTCTCCTCAGAAGAACAAAAGCGCTTAACCAATCTCTTGAAGGAACGTAAGGGGGCATTCGCCTGGGAGTATACAGACATGAAGGGTATTCCTTCTAGTCTGTGCACTCATCATATCTATATTAAAAACGACTCCCGGCCTGTATGTCAACCCCAACGACGCATGAACCCCAATCTGAGGGATATAGTGAAGGAAGAAATCCAGAAACTCTTGGAAGCAGGATTCATCTATCCTATTTCAGACAGTGAGTGGGTTTCCCCACTTGTAATTGTACCCAAGAAAAACGGTAAATGGAGAGTCTGTGTCGATTATAGGGAGCTGAACAAGGCTACACAAAAGGATCACTTTCCTCTGCCCTTTATTGACCAGGAACTTGATAACTTATCTGGGAAGAAGTTCTTCTCCTTCTTGGACGGATTCAGTGGGTACAATCAAATCCAGATTGCTCCAGAGGATCAGGATAAGACCACCTTCACCTGCCCTTGGGGAACGTTCGCTTACAGGGTGCTTCCCTTTGGGTTGTGCAATGCACCTGCAACGTTCCAAAGAGCTGTGATTGGCATATTTTCTGAATTGGTAAATGATAGCATGGAAGTTTTTATGGATGATTTCACTCCTTATGGCAGGGATTTTGATGAAGCGTTGGAAAATTTGAAGAAGGTTTTAATTCGCTGTGAACAGGCTCGCCTCTCACTGAGCACTGAAAAATGCCACATGATGATGAGTGAGGGGGTGGTATTAGGACATTTCATCTCTACTAACGGTATTCAAGTGGATCCTTCAAAAATTAAGGTGATAAAGAATATACCAACCCCTTCAACTCAGAAAGAGGTGCGAAGTTTTCTGGGACATGCTGGGTATTACAGGAGATTCATAGAAAACTTCTCCAAACTTGCTTCTCCTTTGTTTTCATTGTTAATAAAGGATGTGCAGTTTGCATGGAGTACAGCATGCCAGACAGCATTTGATAAGCTTAAAGAGAAACTGTCCACAGCCCCTATTTTAAGGGGACCTAATTGGACCATACCTTTCCACATTTCTTCAGATGCTTCTGATACCGCCATTGGAGCAGTACTAGGACAGCAGGATGGTCAAGTACCTTATGCTATTTATTATGTGAGTAAAAACTTAGCCCCTGCTGAACTAAATTATACTGTTACTGAAAAAGAATTTCTTGCTATTGTTTATTCTATTAATAAGTTTCGGCATTACATTACTGGGTATCCTACATTTGTGCATACTGATCACTCTGCCATTAAGTATTTAATGAATAAACCTGTCACTAATGCCAGAGTAACCAGGTGGCTTTTATTATTACAAGAATTTGATATTACTATTATAGATAAACCTGGAAAAGAAAATGTTGTTGCTGATTTTTTATCACGATTTACTAACAGTGATGACAGTTCACCTGTTGAGGATGCTTTCCCGGATGAACATTTATTCGCACTCTCAGCTCATTCACCCTGGTATGCAGATGTTGCTAATTATTTGGCTGCAGGGAAACTTCCGCCACATATGTCTAAACGAGAGAAAAGAAAAATTATTCAGCAAAGTGCCAGGTATTGTTGGCTTAAAGGCCATCTCTTTTACACAGGACCTGATCTTGAAATTAGAAGATGTGTAAGGGAAGATGAGATCTTTCATATACTGAAGGCTTGTCACGATGAACCTTGCGGAGGACACTTTGCAGATAAAAGAACAGGACATAAGGCGTTGCGGATGGGCTATTATTGGCCGACACTGTTCAGAGATGCTAAAAAATATGTTCAGTCCTGCGACAGCTGCCAAAGGATGGGCCAACCTAATAAGACAGACCAGGTGCCTTTACAGCCCCAAGTGGTATTAGAACCGTTTGATAGATGGGCATTGGACTTTGTTGGTCCTATCAACCCTCCTTCCAAACAGAAGGTTTACATCTTGGTGTGTACAGATTACATGACTAAGTGGGTAGAAGCTGTAGCTTTGGCTAAGGCAAACGACCAGGCGGTGATTGATTTCCTGTACAGTGAAGTTTTTACCCGTTTTGGAGTACCAAAGGAAGTAGTTACCGATGGCGGACCACAATTTATTTCACATCAATTTGAATCCTTGCTCCGGAAGTATCATGTGCAGCACAAGATAGCTTCACCTTATCATCCCCAGGCAAATGGTCAGGTGGAAAGCACTAATAAGGTTATCGAAGCAATCCTTACTAAAACAGTTAAAAGCCATCGAAGGGATTGGGCTGACAGACTTCCAGAAGCACTGTGGGCATATCGCACGACTTGGCGCAATACCACGGGCTTTTCTCCCTATGATCTGGTGTATGGTAAGAGTGCCATCTTTCCAATTGAATTTGAGATCAAGACCCTGAAAACAGCCATTGAAATGAACCTGGATGTAGCAGAAGCCCAGAAAAGAAGATTGAATCAATTGAATGAACTGGATGAGAAACGATTAGCTGCGGTAGACCAGACTGTGCTGCTTCAGCAACAGAGATCTAACTGGCATGACCGATTCATCAAGAAGAAAATCTTCCATGAAGGAGACTGGGCACTACTGTACGACTCTAGATTCAAGAAAGATTTCAAAGGGAAATTACGCACAAGATGGCTGGGTCCATATTTGGTTGACAGGGTATTTGACAACGGCACTGTTCGCCTGGTCACCATTGATGAAAACCGTATGCCATTACTTGTTAATGGCCACAGGCTGCGACTGTATCGGAAGCCCATTTCGAAAGATGCATTCATTTCACAGATTGCTGCTGATCCAAACTACCAATTGGCACCAGAGCAGGAACATTTTTCTACCTTTACCAAATCTTAAAATGAAAATCATATTTGCTGTACATAAATAATTTCTTGCTGTAGCGTATAATTGTCGTTTTCTTTCTTTTTGCATTTGATCTCTTTGCTTGCTGTTATCTTTTAAGAAAAAATTTTCAGGGAAGCGCCAGGAGAATGATCAGTTTGGGGCCCATAATGAAAATCTCTCTGTGCCGTCCTTGTGTTTTAAAAAAAAAAAAAAAAAAAAAAAAAAAGAGAAAAAAAAAAAAAAATAAAAAAATAAAAAAAAATCGGCAGCTGCAACATATTTTCCGGCAGCTGCAACATATTTTTCCGGCAGCCGTATATCCTCTTCCGGCAACCGTATTCTCCATTTCCCGGGAGCCGTAAATGCCCTTTCCGACAGCCGTCAATCTTTTTCGACAGCTGCAACTTTTGCGGCTGCAACATCAGCGGCTGCAACTTTTGCGGCTGCAACATCAGCGGCTGCAACATCGGCGGCTGCAACTCCAGTTTCCGCGGCTGCCACCTCATCTTTCGCAGCTGCCATTTCATTCACCAGCTATGGCCACCTCATCTTCCACGGCTGCCATCTCATTTTCCGCAGCTGCCATTCCATTTACCAGCCACAACCGTATTCTCCATTTCCCGGTAGCCGTAAATTTTTCCCGTCCACCGTCAAATCTTTTCCGATAGCTGCAACTCCGGCAGCTGCAATCCCGGCGGCTGTAATTTCGGCGGCTGCAACATCTTTTTCTCGCAGTCGCCACATCACTTCCCGGCCGCCACCTCATTGATCAAGTCACTTCCACACCACAGCTGTCATTTCTTTCCAGCGGCTGCGACATATTTCCCATATTCGAAAAATCTTTTCCCGCCAGCCGTAAGTCTCTTCCGCCGCTGTAAATTTTTTCCGTGACAGCCGTAATTTTTCCCGGATATTGTGAATCTTTTTCCGGCTGCCACGAATTCTTTCCCAATGGCTGTAACTTCTTTCTTGTCAGCTGCAACAAGCTTTTTCATCGGCCGTGTGATCATTTCTTTGGCAATTTGCAGTGGTAACTCCCGTGTTAACAGAAGGATTGTTTAACTTGCTAATTATGACGCTGATTCAGCCCAGTCCTGCCGGCGAACTCATCATTTCAACCCGGAGGATGCGACGCCTTGTGTTTTACAGGCGAAGGAAATCAGTGCCTTATCCGAGTCATCATGATTCTACGTCTGATTGTGCACGCGTTCGGCTCCATGACGTCACCAACTCCATGCTCCACCAGTTTCCGCAGCCTTCCGACGCACAGTTTTATGAGGTATGGCTTTCATTTATCACGTGACTAAGTATTGATATCATGTAAACGAGATTGGCCGTACCTTCACTCGTACCACCATTTATATCTGATTGAACCTTTCCCTCGTACGACGTAATACTAATAACTGCCACCTTCCCCAATTCGGCATGAAAATTTTAAACTCCTCTCTGCGCTTAACTTTCCGAATTAGTTCATTCGCTCAACATCTCCGCTCAACGATTCGTGCATTCTCCGCGCTGCAACTTCTATTCTGGATCCTGTACTCTGTCGAAACAGCAGTTCTATCTTGCAGCCAGGACCATGGGCATTCCAGTTCACCATGAACCTTTCAATACCCGGGAACTTAGACGGAATTTGCAGGTTCTGGCCATTTTTCAAGCCGCTGGCTGGGTCGAGTTCTTTGAACGATTGGATGGATTCGACCGGGACGCAACCCTGCAATTTGCATTGAATCTCACTAAAACACACTCCACGGTGTGGGGGCTGTGTATAGATGTTTCGGAGGTCATTATATCCGAGGTTACAGCTATCCCATTGGTGGGAAAACCTTGGTTTAACCGTCGAGTTCCTGCAACAGTTGCACGGGAACAGTTTTTACTTCCAGGGGAGCAAGTTGAAGCATCCAGGAGAGGGATTGCATTGAAGTCACTGCCGCAGCCATGGGACCAGGTCGCTATCTTCCTCAAGAAATACATAACTTGCGAAGGCAGATACCAAACTGTGTACAACTCTGAACTTCCTTTGCTTTCTCATCTCCGTCATGGCATTTTGTTAAATATTCCATTTTATCTGTTGCATGATTTGCGCCATATGGCAACATTCGTTCAATCTGCAAAACACCCATTATCCTCCCTCACACACCATGGCCTCATTAAGCTAATTATTATGAGAACCCTGGCCCAACATAATATAACATGGGAGCAATTCATCACCCGGCCACAGCAACCTGTTCCCTTGAGGGTTATTCCATTACAGCAATTACCGGTTCCGCCACAACAGGAGGACCGGAGTTCCTCCAGTGAAGTTGGGGGGAGGGATGAAACGGAAGAAGAGCAACATAGGGCACAGGCAGGGACATCAGGGGTTGACAAAACCACAGAGGAAGAACAGCCCGAGGCACAGGCAGAGCCATTTGAAGTATATGAATCCCCAGCACAAGCAGAACCAGTGGGGGATGACACTGCATTTGAAGGAGAGCGAGGGGAAGCACAAACAGAGCTGTCAGGCGACAATGTAGATGAAACCCTCGTGGAAAACCTAGACAACAGGGCAGCTCCGCCAGCAGAAGGTGAAATTGGAGCAGCATCAAATGCTGCGACAATGGAACCTGAAGATGGCGGAGCCAGAGCAATGGAAGAAGATATTGAGCTGGTCACAATCGAATCTTCACCGGAATGGGCAGGAGGAGCAACTGTGATTGAAGAAGAACAGCATGGGGGGCAGGGAAATGTTCCTTTGACTTCAGTTTTGCCTCCCTATGTTCCAGCTCCACGAGAAGAAACACTACAGAAAGGGAAGTCACAAAAGAAAACGCCGCAGAAAAGGAAGAGGACCACCAATGAGTTTGATTTAGTGGCACCAATTAGAAGGAAGCGAACTCGGTCAATTACAGCAGCAGAGGCAGCTAGAACAAAATGGGCAACCTTAGAGACACAGGTTGAACCCCCAATCCTTACACCAAAACCGAGGGATGCTCCACAAAGGCCAGTAGAAGAAGAGCCGGGAGTTGAGGGACTCTTGTATGAGAATGCAATGCTGAAAGAGGACCTCCAAGCACTTAGGAAGGAGCTGGAAACATGGAAGGAAATCTGCCAAAAGCAGGGTGGAAGAAAGATGTATACATTAATAGAGGCTGCAGACCAAGTGGAGGAAACAGCTTCTGCTGAAGCTGGAGAAAAGGATGAGCGAATACTCTGCCCCACCTGTGGGGAGATCTTTGAGGAAGCAGGCCATAAAATTTTACTTAGCACCTATTCAGCACAACAGCCTGCAGCCACAGAAGGGAAAGCAGTGGAGAAAGAGGATGCTGCAACACAAGAACCAGCACCTTTAAACATCCTTGCTGCAGCTGCTACTTCCCATGATGCAGAAGTCATAGAACAGATGGGAGAAGAACAGGGAGTGGAGGATGCCCTGGAAATTTATAAGGAATGTATGGCAATTCCAAAATGCTCCCACGACATAGAAATCATAGAACAAATGGGAGAAGAACGGGAGATGAAGAATGCTCTGGAGCTTATAAAAGAGTATAGTGAGACCCCAGAGTGTTCTCATGACACAGAAATCATGGAGCCAAAGGATACCCTGGAAGGTAGTGAAGAATTTTGTGCTGTAACCCCAGAACGTTCCCAGGACACAATAATTTTAGAAGGGGAAATGGAAATGCAGGACAGTGACAAGTTGAAACAGGATGCTGCAACACAAGAACCAGCAATCCTGAACTTGACCGTCCAACCGACTGAGCAGACAGAAGAAGAAGCCGGGACAGAGGATATTCTGGCATTCAACGATGAACTCTGGGTGGTGACCCCAGAAAACTCTCATGATACAGAACTCATGGAAGAGAAGCTGCAGCAAAATAAAGATGAAGATGTAAGCCAGGATGTTGTCACACAAGAACCAACATCCTTGGATGCTGCAGCAAGAACCCCTGAACTGCAGTTGGAGGATAACCTGGGAGTAGAGATCATTCCTGATACACAATGGAGTGATGATGAACAGGTACAGACACCCTGCTCAGGTGACACTGAAATCTTGGAGGAGGAACTGCAAATCGAAAAGGATATCCAATCTCAGTAGCCAATTGACAAAGAAGACACTGTTACACAAGAACCAGTGTCTCCAAAAGCAATAAAGGCAGCTGCTGAAGAAGGTTTAAGGGATGTTGCTGTTACACAAGAACCAGCAACTCCCTTGATAAGATTAGATGCGCTGGAAGACACTGTCCCACAAGAACCAGTGCTTCCACCTCCTACAGGTATTATTGAATTGGATTCAGATTGAGTGTGTCTTTTCAACTTTCCCAGGCAAAGCATAAGAGAACTGCAGATATTAGCAAGTAGCGGGGGAAGGGGAACAGTAAAGTTGGGAACTGCTGGGTTGCTCACAGAAATTTTTCAAAGGGATAGAGGGGATGCCTGATTTATCTACATTCTTTCCTCTTGCCTGGACAAGGTTCAGTACAATATTCAGATGCAGGTTGTTGCATGAGGACATGCAACAGGATAGTTGGGGGGAGATGTTGAGCCCAGAATTGGCCCTTTTTGACCATCATTTATCACTGTCCCTTACCTTGTCTCACACCAATTACCTTGGCAATTCAACTTATTGTCCTTATATATTCCCCAATTTACCAAGGTATGGCCGATTATCGTTTTATTGTATTAATACTTATGATTGTGATGATTTAAGCTGTGCATCTCTTAATTCGTGCTAACATGATGCAAATTATGAAGGTAGTAAGATAAATGGACTGCAGGAAGATCGGAGCTAAACAAGTCACGGAGGAAGGGACGTCCATTGCTTAAGGAAGGTTCCTTGGGGCTCAATTCGTCAATCAAGGCACAGTCGTGGCAGGGCAGCTGTAACATAAAGTTCTATCTTAAGTATGTCGCTGCTCAAATCCAGCTGTGAGCTGGAAGGACCGCCACTCTTGGGACAGTTGATAACTCCTCTTATATTTGGATATTTCAAGTTCTGCCATGCATTGTAACAGCTAGATCATTTAGGGCGCCTGAAGATCATAGATCTTCATGGCTGCCCAATTATAGGTTTAGATGTTGCAACTGTATGTATAAATATGTGGTATTACCTCGATCGAGGGGTTGGACAGCAATTAATTAATTCATCTTGTATTAGCAGTCAAGCCGAAACTATGTACTCATCCTTCTGTTAATATAAGGAGTTGCTTCTGAGTTAAAGAGAGTGTTGTTCAACCAGCGTCTCTGTGTGAAGACTGGGCCCGTCTTCCACAGAGATTGCTGTGTTAATTTAGGATTTCATCTTCCTGTTGTGTGATGATTTGATCTTTCGTTTGTACGCAGCAGCAATATTCATTGTGTGGATTTCTCAGTAAATGATTTATTTGTGAGATTGGTGAATGGTATCAATAACAGTCGACTGAGTCAGGTTTGTTTTATGTAATTCAATTTCTGTTCACACTGTTGTGCTCATCCTACAGCTGAAACGTAATCCCAGAAGCTCCTAGGAATTAGCTTTCCTGTTATGTGTTGATTGATTTATATTTTGCAATTCAGTATCTTAGAACAGTTGCTTCAATCTCCTTTATTAAATTCTAGAGTAATGTTCAGGTCATGCTTCATGATTCCCAGCTTGACTTCATTAGACAGTTGATTATTTTAGAACGCAATTGAGATTTCCTTCCTGCAATCGTTGATTAGATCTGATATTCGTTTTGCTTGATGCATAATAGAAAAGGATTGTAGTACAGCAGTTAGAAGGCAATTGGGATTGCGTAGATTCTTGGGATGAACATAGATGATAGAAGATAAAAGTATTCACTTCTAATGGTTTGTGTTTAAGCATATATTGTGCACTTGTCCTTTGAAATAAAAAGACTTTCTCGGGTTGACAATAAATTTCATACGCTCTGTGTGTCGATATTTAATTATCTGCAATTAGAGTGCTTGACAATCATCATCATCATTGTCATCATCTTCATCATCATCATCATCATCATCTTCGTCATCATCATCATCATCATCATCATGAACATCATCATCATCAACTTCTTCGTCATCATCATCATCATCATCACCACCATCTTCATCATCATCATCATCATCTTCATCATCATCATATTCATAATCATCATCGTCGTCATCATCATCTTCATCTTCATCATCACCATCATATTCATCGTCATCATCACCACTATCTTCATCATCATCATCATCATCTTCATCATCATCATATTCATAATCATCATCGTCATCATCATCATCTTCATCTTCATCATCACCATCATATTCATCATCATCATCATCATCATAATCATCTTCGTCATCGTCATCACCATCACCATCACCATCACCATCACCATTTCCATCATCATCATCATCATCAACATCAACATCATCTTCATCATCTTCATCACCATCATCATCATCATCATCATCATTATCACCATCTAGATGATGATAACGATGAAGATGATGATGATGATGATGATGAACATGAAGATGATGGTGATGACGACGACAGTGATGATGGTGAAGATAATGAAGATGATGACAATGATAAGGCTGGATAGAGTGGAATAGAGTGCAGGGGATTGGGTGGATAGGAAGAGAGGGGGGTGGGGTTATAGAGAGGCAGGGGGTCCCAACCTTAGAGGCAATCTCTTCTTATTCAACAAAAACAGTGAATGAAAATAGTTTGAAACTTTTATGTCTAGGAATGGAAATTAGATTTTATAGAGAAAGAAGCAACGCGTGCTTGCTTCTAGTAACTTGTGCGAGCCTATTTGTGTGCATGCTTCTAGTAACGCATGCACTCCTATCCCCATGCACGTGTCTGGATTCAAATTATTTTTGGTGCCCTTGCAGGCTTGGAATTAGCTTTAGATTGTGAAACCTTGAGGGTCAGTCTGATTTATGGCAGAACACATGAAATGCTGTAACTTCATGTTTTTCACACCTAGTTCTGCATATGCTCCACTAGTGCACTACAGATGAAATTACGCACACTTGTCGAGCTCTGTGTGCAGATTCTAACTATATATTTGTGGAATAGATCAGTTGTTGTTTTCTATTTTTAATTCATTTTTAACTGCACTCATGTCAAATTTGTAAAAATTATAGGTCGTTTATTTGGCCTATAACTTTTGATTGGCTTACCTATTTCGAGAATGGAAAAGAACCCGCACAAAAGTACAAGAATACCTACAATTAAAAAAAAGAGTATTTGATTATTTTCATACCATGATATGGTGGACCAACACTTGACCATGTCGTTTTAAGGATTCACTGACTTTCGTAATTTAAAAAAAAATTATAAAATTAACTTTTAAAATTTTGGAAAAATAACCGCGCACAAGATTCGCCTGTTGCCTACACCTCTACATATTTTTTCCTCATAAATTTACAATTTACATAACAAACAGGTGGCGCGACTAAAACATGTGCATTATGTTTTAGAGAAAAAATAACATACCAATCATAAAATAATGACATTTTTGGGTGGTTATATCACGTTTCCATAAATAAAAGTTATATATTCCGGAAGGTCATCCGTTTTCATCTTCTTACACCTAATTCAAAAAAAATTTGTAGGTACCTCTAATAATTTATTTTAATGATAATATTTATGTTTTTAGAACATGTCATTGCAACCAATGTGTCATAATTGGGTATCATTATTTTAGACGAGCCCTTATGTTTTTATGAAGTTTCTATTAGTTACTGTATTATTTTTTTATTTTGTTAATAAACCTCTCTTCGTTTTGAATCTTAAAAGAAGTTCTCTCTAGTCTATATCTAATTCTAGGTTAGGTATAAATTGTGTGAGCTAATTGTCTAATCTCAAGGCCCTAAAACCCCAAATAGAGTGCTTTAATTTATGCTTAATTTGTAAATATTACATCAGTAATAATAACATACATTGTTAAGTAAGACCTTGATGTTTACACTAATTCCATAGCACTATTATTGTTAAAGGATAGTCTCTCTTATGCTGATGTTCATAAAGAATATCTATTTGTCTAAATTAATAGAGAAAACATTTATCATATCAACTACTAAACTAGCATGCACACAAGCACAATGTAACATCTCTTAATAAATAACCATACGCTAACCCGTCGAGATAGCTGAATGATACTTTTATAAATAGAGAATCAAAGTAACATTATAAACAACCCATATGAATCTCCATTGCAGACTATTCAAACCTTAAAAAAACAACTTACATATAAAAATACATTTTTATGTACACATCAATATTGCAAACAATCAATCTGAGTTGATGACCCTAAATGAAATACACTGACTAGGCATGAAGGCCTTCCCTTAATCTTAAACAAGCTATCAATATTATAAAGAAATACAAGACATGCGAACCATCTCTAAAAGTTGTACATACTCGGCCCTACTTTATCGCTCTTAATTAATAAGGGTTTTAGGCAAGATGATAAGATAAACATGATGGAAAGATATCATTTATGCCAATAAATGATAACGTGTAAAAGAATTAATCAATAATAAATAACTACAATAACCATCGTAAGCATTCTAGTGATAGCTGCAGATCCCTCAAGCCTTAGATACTAGCATAAAAACGCATAGTGTTATATCCAATATGCACTTTGATGGGGCAGGGATAAAGTCCCAAGTCAAACCTTTATAAAACCACCATTTAATTTCATTAACTAAACTTATATCACTCTTAGTTAATTAATAAGAATAGGGTCTTTGATAAGAAGCCATTGCAAACCTGGCAGGGTAAACAAAAAGAAATAAATTATATCTAGTTATTTATATTAACTATAGTAGTTATATCTAGTTATTTATATTAACCATAGTAGTATATTCCGAGTACGAATATGGATACAAATATCATTCGATATGGAAAAAATACGTAACAAAAAAATCCAATATGGATAAAATACAGAAGTAGACTTCTTATATATAGTTTTAATCAAATATATAAACTAATCTAGCATAAATGTACATTAAAAACCATTAGTTTATTTTTAGACATATTATTTACAAACAACTAAAGTTATTATTTAAAAATATATATATAAAATGTCAATGAACTAGAATAAGGTGAGCCTCAGAGATAACTGCTAGTTATTAATAATTATTTTTATAAGAAAATAATAAATTGAATGTTATTTATATTTTATAGTTATTAAATAGTTAAAATTTGGTTTTTTAAAATTAGTTTTAAAATTTCTTTTTTCATTATCTATATTCGTATCATATTTATATCGAATATTTGGCGAATTTGAATTGCTCCGAATTTCGGTATGGAAAATGTCAATATGACTGAATTATGCTACTATGATATTAACCCACACCAAGAAACATACTGAGTCTTGGATAGATAGAATGATGCTTCACCATTCAAATAAGTAATGAAGAATTGAATCCCTTCCATCAACCATATACTAGAGGATATCCGTGTAAATAGAAAAGGAAGTAAAATTCCAAACCAAGAAGAAGTTACAGTCATCATATGATCAAAGGAAAACCCCAAGTAACCCACGTAATCAATGAAAAAGATTGAGATAACCAGCGGTGGTATAAAATATTTGACATGGTATATAAGTACAGTAATAAACAAAGTAATTATTTCATTAATCACAAAGGGATAGAGTAGATTCAATCCATGCTCATCCCAAAAAATACATGAGATAGAAAAGAATGTAAAGTACTTGTTGAGCGAGGCTTCATTCTTTTTTACTTTGTTAGGGTCACAAACATAAAGTCCTATGACAGTAAAGAAGATAAAATTAGCATGAGCATCGAATATATCTAACCATACTATTACGAAATAATGCTAGAATGAAATACAACTTACCTTCATAAATGGAGACGAGAGTAAGGGCCCGATCAAGGAGTCCCTCATGCTCATCGTGATAACCACCTATTACAACAAATTAATGACTACCCGTAATATCAGAAAGAATGATACGAATAAAATACAATATTTATCTACATGCAAGATGGTGCATCTGAGATCACCTGGTGATGTCAATCCACAGAAGGAGGATGAATCAACCTTGGAGGGTACCTCACATCAAATCCTCCCCACTTTGGTAGCAAGTAACATCTCAAAATACTCAACAAGTCACATTAAAATACAAGCAACATAACACATACAAGAAGATACCATAACTATAGCAAGAACCAGCCACCAAACCACTGTTTCATACATCCAAGATCTCTAAGGTGGCCAACATCAAAGGGAATAGGACCGATGGCCACTAGAAAAGCAAAAACAATGCAACTACAAATGAGACTAGGTTAAAACCAAGGAATACTGAAAACCTAAGGATGTAATTTCAATATTCCAATCCATCCTAATAGCAGTTAATAATAAGTACATTGAATAGCACCAAAGAATGGTTGAAGATACAATCACCTCACTATCACCACAAAAATCACGAACTAAATGATAGGATTTCAATGTAGACGGTTTGAGTAGGCACCAAGGTTTCCACTTAGAATGAAAACACAGAGTGTCTAAGCATGAAAAGGGATCAGATGCAATTGCAAGGAGTAAATGCTAGTTAATACGATAACACAAGAGTTGTGATACGTGGATTCTAGTATCGACTTACAACCAAAACCCTTGTATTCGTATATAGTTCAATGCACTTGCAATGTCCTCCATGAGATCCACAACATGGTTGTAGTGCTTAGGGGATTGGGTTGGGGCACAGTCGTATAACATATGACCCTCTTTATATGCCAAACTTTCCATAAATTATAGCATGTATCCCTCTCATAATTAATCCAAGGATAAAGTGTAAGGAATGGGTAATCCCATAGACATGCCCTCGCAACCTTGTATGATACATTGAATAATGAATAGCATTGGTAGATAAGCTAGTAATTAATAACAAGTGCATAATGATCATGTACAAGTATAAGTGTGACTAATGTTGGATGCTTTCAAGAGGCCGTAGATCAAATAAACTGGTGGTAATGCTATCAACCAATGGAAGCAACTATAGTGGAAAGACGTAAGAAGTTGCACTAGTAATGATGATCACCATAAGAATAAGCGATTGAGTTTTCAAAGCAATCAAATGATAAGAAAATTAACCTATAATATAGATGCTTACAATCCCTTATACAGATAAAAAGAATAATGAATCTTAACGGTTGTTACTTATCATTTCTCTTATAATTCTAAAAATAAACTAATTAAAAGAACTAGTGGTAAGATATGTTGTGATGAATTGCTCCAACGGTATATACATGACAGTTTATGGATCCTATTTTTATAAGGGAAAAATTTCATTTTGGGTTTTGTTGCTAATGATAGGATCTACTAGTTGGAGAAAAAAAAATCCTCAAACTGTAGACTTGGTCACGACTTGGTACAGGAGCCTCTGAAACATGCGATGGAATATTATGAGCGGATATTTACAAAACTGGAAATACAAGTCATTGATATGTCACACAACATGTCAATCCTCATGGAGGATTTGGAGAGAAGGTGATGCAAGGGCATCCTTGGATTTGGGTGATTCACATCAAACAAAAACATTTTAAGTATGAGAAAGTAGAATGTAGGATGAATAAATTGGTTGCAACTCAAAGGTTGTTGATCCATGCATTGAACTATGTTGCAACTCAGTGGAGTAACTTCATACTACAACTCAATAGTGTAACGCTTTTGCTACTAGTCCACGTGTCACATGAATAT
Organism: Larix kaempferi; assembly: GCA_027924585.1. Lineage (NCBI taxonomy): Eukaryota > Viridiplantae > Streptophyta > Pinopsida > Pinales > Pinaceae > Larix > Larix kaempferi. The sequence goes on along the minus strand of BSBM01000042.1, from coordinate 6,810,393 downwards.
TTCATTCCAAGTTGAATATACCCATGAAAGGTAGTCAAATTCAGTGCAACTCAATTCATGTATAGAATATAGGGGAAAAGAGGGAGGAAGAACCATGTGGAATTTCACCACCATTTTAAAGCTAGAGGAGATTGAGATCCTTTGATGTAGTATATTCCTCTATAGTTTCTGAATTTACTCGAATGAAAGAAGGATTTTAAACACTTTTCCAGTCCCATTGGTTGTTCTATTCCATTTCTTCCCATTGTGCATACAATTTCTAAATCTCGTGAAAGTAAAAGGATGTGTGTAACTATGTATTCTGAAAGGAAGCACGGGTTCAAGGAGAATATCCCTTATATGTGGGGAAATTTGAAGGCTATTTTATCAATAATATAATAGGTATATATAATTTTTTGGCTAATATTTCATTCTATTATAAAATATTGTAAAATATTGGCGAATCTTTCATCGAATTATAAAATCCTATAACGTCTTGGTGAATCTTTTTCTAGGAAGACTCGTCTTTTGATTCTACAAATTACTAAGGTAGTGCAATAGAAGAGCATATACCAAAGCTCAACTCTAGACTCTCTCGACTCCTAGACTCTCAACTAAACAAATGCATGACTGAGGAGATGAGGGATTTATTGATACATTTTAGAAGCAATATTCGATCATTGATGACTAAAGGTGTGGGTGAAACACAACTTCACTAACTAGATTCAAAGAAAGTGGGGACTCCACTTTTTATGTTGTCCCTTAATGGTCCAATGCACATGTGGGGACCCAAATATTGATAGACTGACAAACTGATATATTTGAACAATTTACACTATGGAGTGATTATGGAAACCACGAACCATTATTACAACATGGAGTCTTATCGAGACCCACAACATTAATAGTGTATGTATTCCCAATTAGCTTATTTTCCAAACCTCCCATTTTTAAGCTACCCTCTAAGAAAAAACATAACCTACCTATTTGTTTATAGATACAGATACCACTTTTTCCTTTCTTTGGTTGACAATCAAAATCTTAATTATGTCATTTGATTTCAATTTTTTAAGTTAATTAGAAACTTGCAAGGGTTATTAGCAATAAGAACATACACTAAAATCAATACAAATCACATTTATTAATCATCACGCATATCATTAAAACTACTCTATTAAAGACTATTTTTTCTTAGATAAATTGAGGTGGTGTTTGTGTCCATGTCCTTGAAATTTTCAAAAGCATACAAAATGTTGTAGAATTGGTTTAGCACCATCATTGAATGCAAAAGACAAGATATCAAATAGAAGAATGTCTACATCTTAGGTCAAACATGCACTGTACATATTATATATAATCATGATGGAAATGAAGTATCATTTTCTAACTAAATCATATTTTCATCATAAATAACTAGAGCATTTCTCGATGATGATAGTAATTGCACATCAAAACAAATCACAAAAAAACATTTTACTTCTGAATGACCCTTACAAAAAATATTTCGTAAAACAAATACCAAACCAAAATAATTTAGGTTACATATATAATTTACAAACTTGGAAATACAAATAAAAGAATCTACCAGAATTCTCTGGACTACTCTATAGGAAGATAGTGCCAAAATAATTAGCATTCCACTGTAGCCCCACCATTATAATCATTGTGCATTCATTTATATTACAAATGTCCCAAACATCAACAATAATAGACAAAAAATTGGAACATACACACACTCATGAATGCCTCAAGTCCAATATAAATTGTAGAGAAAGATCCTAATAAAAGCATATTTTAAACAACTAGGTCAAATTTAGTTCGAATAGATAATAACCATGCGGCATCTCTCCATGAAGAGTAGCATTCACTAAAAATTTATAAATGTCATTTGATGGTTTAAAGATGACAAGGCATAAAATAAGTCTTATCTTGTGAGCTTTATAACGCCTTCATGAAACCGATAATCCTAGGATAGATAAACAACCTAACAAATCCAAATGAACCCTATGAATCATGACTACCCTAGAAATCAATAGGCCTTCAAAAACATCCATGATAAAAAGCATGATAAAAGGAAAATTTATAGTATAATAATCTATTCTAGATGGGGATAAAAAGCATAAAATGATCGATAAAAAGCATATTGCATTAATTATTGGATAGAAAGCATGATGTGAGTCAGTATTCTCTAATCAATTGCATGCACAGTATGCGCCTTAAAGACATGAGATTTCGATAATGGAGATGTTGCATTGTTAGGAACCCATGTCTTTACTTTGTTAGTATATTGTTGTTGGATGCATATGCTTTGTAAGTCGTCCCATAGTATTTGTTGATCCATAGTTTACGTTATTGTTGTTTGGCGCATATGCTTTGTAAGTCGCCCATATTTTTGTTAATCGATAGCTTGTGTTGGCCCATGTTTTTGACCCATAGTATTGGCACCTAGACTAAGTATATAAGTGTGTGTTAAGGCCTATGAAGGCACCGTGAAGTTATTTGTATTGATCTTGCTCAAAGGAGGTTTCCCCCTTGAAGCGGGCCATGATCAATAAAAATATTTTGTGATCCAATATATTGTGCATTTTATCAATTAATTGTTGCAGGTTCCTCACATCTGGTATCAGAGCACTTCCTTGGGCTCGTTGGGTGAAATTTCTACCAAATTTCTTTTTCACATCTATTGCAAGTTCGGATCTGGGAATAATCCCTATCCGCTTAACTGTGGGAAGTACTTGGGCATAATCCCTAAAACTCATTGTGAGGAGTACCACGGGAACCCCAAAGTAGCTGGCCCATTTAGAGGACCTGCCAATGAAAAGGGCAACGACCCCTACCTGATTGACTAGTTCCCACCCGTGAAGTAAACCAAGAGCTATCATTTGTGGCAAAGCGATTATCAGTTTTACTTGAGCCGTGAAGTGAGGGGTACTTCCCCTTATGCAAGCTATCAGACAACATTGGTAGTCGAGTGAATTCCATGAACCATTAGGAAGACGAGCATATGGGGTCCATTTCTATTTTTAGCAGATAAATCACAGATTTCCTCTATCCAAAACTGTTATTGATCACTTCTATGTCATTTCAGATCTATCTGTTGCTGATAACTTCATTTCAGATCTATCTGTTGCTGATCCCTTCCATGTTGTTTCAGATCCATCTATTTTCGATCCCTTTCGTGCCATTGCAGATCCATCTATTTCTGATCCCTTCTGCACCATAGCAGATCCATTTTGAAGAAAAAAAAAAGTATAAAATTCCTTTTTTTTGCCATATATCCTTTGTTTTCACTTTGTTTCGCTTGAAACTTGCCAGACACCCCTGTAATCCCATTCTACATATTCCCTTCATGAGAACCCTATCCCAAATTCCACTTCCCAAAGCCCGAAATCCCACATTTGTCTATTTCTAGGGTTTGCCGTAACTTCTTTGGATTTCACCCAATCGCCTTCAAATGTTGCCATAGAGTTCATTTCCTAATTCTGCTCCTTTGTCCCTCTCTACCAAATTTTATCATTCTTTCACCCTGTTTTTGAAATCCTCCTTCTCTGCTTCCCTGTCCATTCGATAATGTCCAAAACCTAGTAAAACCCAAATTACCCTTCAGATTTTTTTCCAAATCTAGATTTTCCTTTACTGAAACAATTTCTAGTTTTTTTTAATACCCACTCAACCAAAAAAAAAAAAACTCCTGGTTATGGTTGTCACCCACGCAGGAAAAAAAACCATGGAAGAAGCATCTGCATCCATCCAAGCCAAACTCTAGGATCTGGATGAAAAATTTCTTGGCCTCCATCTTAAGCATTCAGCCATGAACAACAAACGACAATCTGAGTCTTCATCAGACAATGGGTTCTCTTCTTCCAACAATTTCCGTGGTCTGAAGCTTGATTTCCCTTGCTTCAATGGTACTGATCCAACTAAATGGATCTATCATGCAGAACAGTATTTCAATCTACATAATACTTTTGATGTCAACAAAGTTCTACTTGCATCCTTTCATTTGGAACAGGAAGCTCTTCAACGGTACCATTGGTACATCAAGGCTCATAAAGAGTGCCCAAAATGGACAGATTTTTTCCATCTCCTTTTGCAACGATTTAGTCCTAGTGCTTTTGATGACTTCACAGGAGACCTCACTAAACTTCGCGAAATTGGCACTATGAGAGAGTACCAAACCGAATTTGAGAAACTATCCAACCACACCGAAGGATTGCCTGATGAATTCTATCGGAGTTGTTTTATCAGTGGTCTAAAGGATGCAATCCGCTTCGAGGTGAAAATGTTCTGTCCCAACACAATGATGGAAGCCCTAGGGTTGGCTAAGTTGGAAGAAGAAAAGATTGCACCCCAACAACGCTCCAAACCCATTTTCTTCCCTTCAGAAATATGGGTTCTCAATGAACTCCCATCCCACCAGCTCCTCGACCAACTCCTATAAAGCATTTGTCTGAAACTGAGATGCAGGCACGCAGAGCAAAAGGGATTTGTTATAATTGTGATGAGAAATTCACTCAAGGACATATATGTGTTTAACAAACGCTCTATCTCTTGGATATGGATTCTCCACCTGCCTCTGAAATTGGTGAAGAAGCTCCAGATATAGTGGATGCTTAGGTCAACATTCTGGAGCCCCCTATTGACCCTCCATCTTAGGACGACCAGCCAGAGATATCTCTCCATGATTTAGCTGGAATCACCACCCCCCAAACCATGCGGGTCAAGGGTTACTTCAAGAATCTTCCTCTTACAATCCTCATTGATTATTGTAGCACTCAAAATTTCATTGACCCTCAAATCGCCAAACAGGATGATTGTTTTATCCATCCTTGCTCCAACTTTGAAGTCATGGTTGCTAATGGGGGCACCTTACCTTGCGAAGGGAAGTGTCGTAATGTGCGTATCTCTATCAGAGATTATAACCTACGCTGTGACATGTTTTCCTTGACCTTAGGTGGATGTGATGTGGTTTTGGGCGCTCAATGGCTACGCACACTTGGCCCCATCTTATGGGATTTTGCTGCACTTTGGATGCAGTTTTCCCCCAATGGACAAAAAACCACATTGACAGGCTTACACCTAGGGTCTCTGAGCATCATCAGTTCACATTGCATGGAAAAAATCCTTAAGAAGAGTTCACATGGTCTCATTGCTTAGATCCATTCCATTCAGATGCAACCATCAATGGTCTCCACTACTCCTTTGGATCTACAACAAATTTTGGATCGATATATAGATGTCTTTAATGAACAAGTGAGACTGCCACCTTCAAGGCCAGAGGACCATCGTATTCAGCTCCTTCCTAGAAGCGTTCCTCCCAACATCAATCCATATCACTACCCATTTCACCAAAAAATAGAGATTGAAATGCTCGTTCAAGACTTACCGAAGCAAGGTATTATTCGCCCAAGCACTAGTTCCCTTTCTTCAACAGTTCTTCTTGTCCGCAAAAAAGATGGGTCATGGCGCCTCTGCATTGAATTTCGAGCACTTAATCACCTCACTATCAAGGATAAGTTTCAAATTCATGTTGTTGATGAGCTTCTTTATGAGCTTCATGGTGCTCAATTTTTCTCCAAGTTGGATCTTCGTTATGGGTATCATCAAATTTGGGCTCATGAGGATAATATTCCTAAAACAACTTTCCGCACACATGATGGCCACTATGAGTTGTTGGTGAAGACGTTTGGCCTCACTAATGCTCCTTCCACATTCCAGGCCTTGATGAATAAAATATTCCAACCCTACTTGCAGAAATTCATTCTGGTATTCTTTAATGATATCCTCATCTACAGTAAAACATGGGTTGAACATCTCCAGCATCTAGATCTTGTAATAAAACTTTTCTCGAACCATCATCTCCACTCCAAACATTTTAAATGTGTTTTTGGACAGAAGGAAGTCGAGTATCTCAGCCACATTATCTCAGCACAAGGTGTTTGTGTGGATCTTGCCAAAATCATTGCCATGAACAATTGGATGCATCCTCAGACACTCAAGAGCCTTCATGGTTTTTTCAGGTTGACTGGCTACTGCCACAAGTTTTTCAAGGATTATGGGAAGATTGCAGCTCCATTAATTGCTCCATTGAAAAAGAATTCTTTTACATGGACACATGCTACTCAGTGTGCATTTGACAAACTGAAACATGCTATGTGTACTACACCTACTCTAGCTATGCCTGATTTTTCCAAGCCCTTCACTATTGAGTGTGATGCTTGTGGCAATGGACATGGTGTTATTCTCCTTCAAGATGAACACCCCATTGCGTTCACTAGCAATGCCCTTTCAGGTAAGAATTTAGCTGCCTCTGCATATGAGAAGGAAATGATTGCTATTTTGTAGGCAGTATAGAAGTGGTGACCATACCTATTAGGGAATCATTTATGCATCAAGACTGATCACTAGAGTCTGAAATATTTCCTAGAACAACGTGTATCCTCCCCACCACAACAGAAATGGGTTAGCAAACTCATGGGTCATGACTATGAGATCACTTACAAGAAGGGTAAGGACAATATTGTGGCGGATGCTCTTTCTCGCAGATTTGAGGACCAAGGTTATCTTTAAGCTATTTCTATGCATGTTCCAAATTGGTTGCAATCTATTCAACAGAGCTATGTCAATGACTCTTCATTATCTCAAATCATCCAACACTTGGACATCAACCCTTCAGCTGTACCACATTACTCTTGGGATGGTGCTTCGCTGAGATACAAGGGTCGTCGGGTGCTTCCCCAGAGCACAACTCTTCAACCGACTGTCTTCTATGAACTCCATGCTTCTCCATCAGCAGGGCACTCTAGGTTCCTCAAAACGTATGAGCGGGAAGGACGTAACTTCTTTTGGCAGGGCATGAAAAGGACAATTCAACAGATGGTGGCTGAATGTGATACCTGCCAGTGTAATAAGGGTGAAACGATAGTCCTTCAGGGATTGTTCGAACCCTTGCCCTTACCTACATAGATTTGGATAGATGTTTCTATGGATTTCATTGAAGGGCTCCCTAAATCTGGAGGGAAGACAGTGATTTTGGTTTTGGTTGATCGCCTCTCCAAATATAGTCATTTTTGTGCTCTCAGCCATCCCTATATGACCTCCTCAGTCGCTCAAATTTTCCTGGACCAAATCTTTCATCTTCATTGCATCCCTTCTTCCATTGTCTCGGATCGTGATGCGACTTTCACCAATCATTTTTGGACAGAACTATTTCGCTACACTGGCACCAAACTAAAGATGAGTTCAAAGTATCACCCACAAACAGATGGCTAGACTAAAATTATCAATAAATGCTTGGAAAATTATCTTCCACTAGTACAAAATGAGGAATTAATGACTAAAATTCAACTATAAATTACTATTTTTGAGTCGGTCACTAATAGTAGCTGATTTCCACTATCTTATAGTTAATCGTATTTCACTAGTCATTAATTGGTTGACTTATTAGTCATTGATTTAGTCATTGATAGTCACTGATTTAGTCATTGATTTAGTCATTGATATTCACTGATTTAGTCATTGATTGCCACAATTAATGACCAACTATACAACTAAATAAACTACTAGACGATAACATATTAATGACTAAGCTAAATACGCCTAAACGTTAGTCACACTATAGGATACTGGTAATTAGCTACTAATAGTTGTATATATGCAAATTTAGTCATTTTCTTATTCATTAATTTATGATAGGGTACGGAGGAATCGAACCACCAATCTCTTGCCTATAATTAGGTAGGTTCTCTACCATTGAGCTAGCACCCTTTAAGAAGTTGTTATTGCTTGACAATGATGATATTCAAAGACATTTTGCATCATTCAAGCATACAAATAATGATTACCAAGTTACTATAGATCCATAATGGATTACCTTGTACTAGTCCTTCAAGTCTTTCAACTACATTTATTAAGTGCAGATATATTTTTGCACTTAGTAAAAGCAGTTGAAGAACTTCAAGGAATAGTACAAGGTAATCCATTATGGATCTATAGTAACTTGGTAATCATTATTTTGTATGCTTGACTGATGCAAATGAAAAAATCCTAGAAATTTATTGGAATGACAAGCATGCATCCATTGTTAAACTATCTACCGAGTCATCTAGAGTCATGCCAATATATCTGAATTTGGCTGAAAATTCATAAGTAACTTGAAGATAATAGTGGATGATGCCATGGAAAGGAGAATATCAGTTTATATAGAAGCAAAGGATGAGCAAATGGTGTCCCAAACTCATCTTCCTACAATGTGGTCCAAGCCACCTCCCTCGCTACAGAAATGAGATCTTGATCACAATGAAATCTAATAACAAATAGGTCCATGATATCAAACTACTACTTGTATCTGCAAGATGCAGTCATGGTTGGCAATCTGTCAAAGTTTATAAGACAACATGGCATGCTTCTTTAAAATTTATCATCTTACTATATTCTTCTACAAGCAGGCTCAGTGACCAAATGTGTTGCAAAATGCAAGTCAAGCAAATCAAGAAGGTTGATCATGACATTGAAAATCAAAATAACAGAAATTTTTTATGTCTGCAACAATGATCCATATTCTGAGTCCATTACAACTTGGCTCATGATGAATTCAGATTCAGTCGAATTGGCTAGGCTAAATTTAACTAGTTATAGAGCCTTGCTGATAATACATAGCCAGGTCAAACACTTACATAACACTTCCATCTTGGATATCCTCTCATTGTCCAGAAAAATATAACTATCTTATTGGAAAAATCCCAAATAACATTGTATGGACACATTAAATAAATAACATTGCCAATCTCATAAGTTCTACATTCATGGATTCTTGGGATATTCGACTTCATTGACCTCTACATCTTCCTACAGATTTAGAGACAACCACCCATAAATCTAATTAAATAGAAAAAAAAGAATTTCTACTTACATTTGTATTCAGTAATTTAGGTAGGTAAGATGGGGAAATACTTCCACAGTTGATTTTGGCTCTAGTACATGAATGCCAAGACTAAATTTCTACTCAACATGGGGCCTTCGAGAGAAATGTTTTGAAGGCCTGAGACATGCTCCGTTTGTTGCATTTTTTTATGCTTGTAATCTGAGACCGACGTTTTATCTGCTTTGAGTCAGGTTCTGACTGTCTTTCAATCTGAATGCTACACAATTTCATCAAAATTGATTATGGGATCCTTCCTTCATTTAAAAAAAAAACGGGAAGTGTTAATTTCCTAAAAATTCTAGGAGCATTTTTTATATAATATATATTTTTATATATTTGACCCATATATATTAAAAAAGGCATGCAAATTAGTGAATTAGTTGCAGAAAATATTAAAACGTGGACATCTGTAGTAGATTAATGATAATCATTAAAGTCTCATCAACCATTTAGTACACAAATACCATCAAAGAGCTAGTAGTTATAACTTATAATATTGTCATCAAATGATAAATCATAACATAAACCTCCATGTTTCAATTTTCAACATATAACATTTGTCATCATAAAACTGTAAGAGATAGCATCACCTATGAAATGAAATAGGGCATCATGATCAAAGGGTTGTAATAAGCAATCAATAGTTCAAAATTCAATTATCATATAATGTTTACAAAAGACAAATAATTATAAATTTTGGAAGCTAGATCCTAAATTGAAAAAGCGAATAATTATACTATCTACTAAGATTTCTTAAGGCTCTTGCCATGAACAATTTGAAATTTCTTCTCTCATGATGTAGTAGCTACAGGAATCATTTTGGGAATGTAGGGAATAGTTTTAGGAGAGTGGGGAATATATTGGGGATTATGCACTCCTTGGAAGTGAGCTTTGGGAGTGGGAGCGCAAGGTGGGGTGAATCTTCCACGCATCTAGGGTTCAAAGTATAGAACATCAAAAAGAACACCTAAATTGTATCATTCCACTTATGATGAGGACATGAATTAGCTTCCATCGCCCTAGGATGAAGGACCAAGTGGAAGGCCAAAAAAGATAGGTAAGTAGTGGGTACAATAGGTTTATTATGCTTTGTTGTATGTTTTTCAAAGTTCTTTTGAATTGTGGTTCGACAAGAAGGAAAAAAACAAAGTGGAAGATTGCATTCATAAAGAATGAAAAACATTTGTTCCTACAACAAAGTAAAAGACATTCAAGTTGGTTCCATCCAAGGGAATATGATCTCTGGAGGATTTGCAAGATGTACATAAAGAGTGTCATTTGTGTGCATCAACCACAAGGTTTCTAGGTTGCAGGTGAAAAACATCTTGTTTATATGACTCTTTATGAGTTAAGGCAAGCCCCAAAGGCTTGTAATATGAGAATTGACATTCATTTCAATCTAGATGTTGATCATATTCACATGTTGGAGTACAAATCAACATCTACCTCTATGGTAGTTTAACTAAAAAATATCAGCCAACATTGACTCTAATCCAACTAATGAGTCAATGAATGGACAGTTGGTGGCTTGGCATAAATTACATCAACTAGGTTGGATACTTATCATGTAGTTAACTATATTTCTCACTATGTGACATCTAATTCCGTACAAAACTAAATATGGAAAACGAATAGCAATTGTATTTCATAATTGATCTTTCATAAACAATTTTATTAAATTAGAAATATGAAATGTCAATGCAAGCAAATAATACAGATCCATACATAATGAATCTTTTTAGTACCTGCATAGCCATATTATTGGTCCATGAAGGATAAGCAAGCCACACATCATCCAATTCAACCTCTTCATCATCTTGCTCTCTATCACACCCAGTATCCATATTATATTGTTACAATTACTTAAGAACCTAGCAGATCTGCATGGTTATGTGTATTTTGCTACTGCATCCATAGTTTCTAACTTATAGTAGGTGTGATTAGTTACTCTGAGTTTGTATGTACTGTTATTTTCGACAAAAAATTTAAACAATAATATCGCTCCCAATGCATGAAGAACATCAGAGTGCAAAAATATCTCTATTTTGTACTCTTATTGTAAAGGACGTTTATCTCCTAATTTTGCCATGGTTGAAGTACAATCTAGAATCTAGAAAAATCGTCGACTTGCTCCAGTAGTCTTCATGGTTGTTGTATAGAATTCTGATAGGGAATATACAGATGAACTGACTAAATAAAGAATAAGATAAATGTTAACAAATCTATTTATTTGATCAAAGATTTGAGGTTTCTGTGGTTTGCATTATCCGAAAACCCATCCTAACTATTAATTGGAACTGAACTATATGTCATACCTAGCTTTTTACCACTTGCAAGGAAGAACAAATCGTTTAGACAAAATAAGCCTTAAAATATCAATTTTTCTTTAGATCGATACTAGTAACTACCATGCACCATTTATTTTGTTTTGAAAAACACATCATATATTTATAGATATATATTTAGTATTTACAAATGGAAAATATAAATGTGGGAGGTTATATACAATGGACCTATGAGGCTATAAATAATAAAAGAAGTGATATTTCTAGTCATCATGGACCCATAAATGGTCAAGAAAGCACCATAGATAACCACAATAACTATAGAAAATGTGGATGCTCCATTCATGCCTCCATAAAATAGCCCAACAACCTTCTACTCATAGAAAGGATAAAAATAAACCACTTGCATTGTTATGACTTAAGTAATATTTCACAACATGTTCTAAAAAATTACTTCCATTCCTGGTAAAGGAACATAAACAAACCCATAATTTTCCTAGAATATTTAGAAACTTATATCTTGTTTAAGGCCAAGCTTCAAAGTCTCATCTACTTTTTCTGCATAATGTAAGTTTTTGAGTCCTTCCTGTGCGTACTACACCAAAAGATTCCTGCAAGAGACAAAAAGTATTTTCATTGACTGCAACAAAATCCTGTTATGAAATCAGATGCAATGGACACTATGCTACAAGATTTAGACATTTATTTGATTGTCAGTCAACCTCATTTTTTATTTTTGTTTTCTCATCTTGTGGATTCATTAAAAGGATCTCTTAACTATGTAAGTCATGACTTGTGCCATTAAATTTGAAATTTAAACTTAGCATTGTTTGAATACTATTGAGTTCCAGTGGTTTGGTACCAAATTTCTAGTGTGTAAGAAGTAAAACAACCATTTCTTGGTGTATTATACAATAAGAGATTGGATTTCTTCCCCATCTATCCACTCGCTAGCCTAATATTATGATGGGGCAGTTTCCAGCTTCAAATTCAACATTTGGCATGCAAATCAGAATGGTTAGGGTTGAAAGAGTAAATTTTGTAGCCTATATGGTTAGGGAAAATTAACGGGTGTTGGTACTCCATCCTAGTGAAATTTTATCCTTATGATGTGTTTAATATTGGACAACATGCCATGGGTTTTCTTTCTAGATACATCTTCATGTGAACTATGCTACTTTTTATCATTCATGTTTTTAATTTAACCAACAACCACACCTATGAGCCATGTTTTTCTCATCATTGCGCTAATATGTGCATTCAGCTCAGTGTTGAGGAGATGGGGGAAATGTGAAGTGCAAACTTACAGTTTTTAAACCTTCAAAATCAGATAAATTAGATGGATCTAGGATGGTTTAGACGGGACTTCATAGCTAGTTGCTAGTTATATCCTTTAATAAAAGATGAAATATTAGTTATCACATGTGCATGAATTCAATTGATTGAAGAGGCTTGCATAGGTGAGACATATCACTCGGAATTTAATACTGTCAAGAGGGCTATAACCATCTAGAAAAGAGTGTACAAGAAGAGCGATCTCCTCAAACAAGGATGTCAATCATGCCAAGGTATCATCCTCATGCCAAAGAACAAAAGTGCTAGGTCATTCCTCCACAAGAACCATCTATCACCTCATACCACCATATTCTAACCAATGTGAGAGTTAGATCATCATACAACATTATGCATAATGGAGTGCTCTTTAGAAATAATGAGCAAGTATACCTAGATCAACACCATAATGCTAAGGAAAACCATGTGAAGTAAGACGCTCCATTACTTGAGAAAACATCTCATAAAAGTCATTGGAAATAATCTACTTGAATGTTGATCCATCAAGAAAAGGTATGCAATAAGAAGAGTGCACCAATAGATGAGCCATCAAAACATGACAATATAAAAAGGGGGAAGTGAGTCTCCTCTAACCCAAAGCACCAAATCAATCAAATGATAGTACCATCTCCAAAGCACATGGGTGCAAGCATAACTTTCATAATGGAAACAATATCAATGAAAGTGTGACCCCTAGTCCATCCAATGGACTATGCTCCATAGTTGTCATCCTGCAAACCCCTTTCATGTGGTAAAAATCACAAATGTTGTGATCAAAATCACAAGTGTAATAGGAAGAACCCAAGGTAGTCTCTAAGGAACTTCGGAGATGTGAACACACTGCACAAATGGCACACTCCCATGCAGGCTTGATGGCACATGGAAATAAAGCCACCCTGAACTTTCAAAGTACAAATCAAAACACGCTGTCAAAGTACAATTTTCTCGTGAGAATCCACCTAGTGTGGTTTTCTCCTCCAATTTTAAACCTTTGGAACTCTAAGGTCACTCCCAAGTACAAAGCACATCAACCAGATGGTTTCCTCTTCTAGCCATACATATTTACTAAAAAGACTTGCTGAACACAACTTCACAGTGATCTTTAGAAAAAAGATGCTAACCCTACGCTCTAATTACATTTATCAACTCCTTACAGCTTACATTCACAGAAGTTCATATTAACTGATACATAAATGATCCCAGCACAAAGAATTTTAAGCAACATTTAGGTTCTGCTTAAAAAAGTCCACGCTTCTGTTATATTAGAGGGATCCTTTGGGACAATTTATATCATCTCTTCCAATGCAAGGAACTAGCTTCCAGATTATCTTTTGTGTTCTTTGGGCTACATGTGCTGCAATTTTTTCTTCTTTTTTGGGAAAAATTATAATCATCATTGTTCTCCTAGTCTACTTTGTGCAATTAGATTGACATCTCACAATGAGCACTTCTTCAAATGTAAGAAATAGTTTGCAATATTTTGTGTTCTTTGGGCTACATGTGCTGCAATTTTTTCTTCTTTTTTGGGAAAAATTATAATCATCATTGTTCTCTTATTTTACTCTGTGCAATCAGATTGACATCTCATAGTGAGCTCTTCTTCAAATGTAAGAAATAGTTTTCAAACTAAGTCAGTGGAGAAATAAAACTAAATACAAAGGAAGACTTATGAAACTTCACATTTATAGAAAAAGAATAATAGAGAAAGGTTTCTTCATATGTTCGACAAAATCCCTAAAAGTAACTATCACTCCCTCTAAAAGGGTCTACCACGACCTCCAGTGATTGGTCAAGATACTACAAGGCCATGTCTAAAACATGAAGTCAACCACTTGCTTTTCTAACATTACTTTAACAGTGGAATTCTGTGACTTCATGAATATTACTAAGTTACTGACATAGATTTTGGATTCCCATGTTAAGGTAAACCCTAAGTATGTAAAAAATCCAGATATACATGTGGTAGAGAAGATGACAGAATAGAGTAAGAATTAATTAATGCCCTCAACCCCCTTCCCAAAGTTTGGTAAGAATTAATTCAAAATTAGATAACTATTTCACCGTCATACTCACTAATATGTTATATTTACTAAAACAGACCTTAATGTATGTCGAATATCCTAATTCCTTTCCCATTGGCATTTCATGTGCCATGTACACCATATTCAATAGATAACTAAATATTATTTATATCCACATGTGGACCAAATGAATACATCAATGAAGAATTATTTGAGGTAAAGGAGAATTATTGAGCTTATAGATTAGAGTTTCCTATAAGATTTGGGTATTTGCTTGGTTGTTGACTTACTAAGGTCTTCCGTCCAAAGCATCGGTCTTTCTGATGCCCTTTTCCCTTTTTTGCTCGAGGTCAGAGTCAATGAAGCATATTTTATGGGAATGTTCCTTTGCACAATCTTGCTGAGCTCGGGTTCAATCTAAGTTAGTAGACATTCTACAGGGACATTTACATGGGCAGACAATTTTGTTGGGCAATTCTAGATCAGTGATTTGGGATTCCTTGTATATTATTTAGCACTGTTTGAGAGTTTCTTCTTTATATACTATTTGGAAGCTACGTTGCAAATATATTTTCAATAATGAGGTTAGTTTTATGGATGCTTATTTTTTAATTATGACATGATTAGGTATGTACACAACTACTACCCAAAGGAGTTGTGTTGATTAAAGATGTCAAATTGTTAGCTCCAAACTCTTATTCAAACTCTATAGCTATTTTAGTTTCTCTCAAGAAGAGGCTATGCGGTTCTCTGTATAAATTTATAAACCCTTCCCTTTTTTTTTCAGTTGTTGATGTAAATATTTTCGGTATATATAAGAACCATCTTTACAAAAAAATATTATCAGTGGTTGTTTAGTATCCATAAAGTTCAATCTTCTCCCAACCTGCTATCCAAATTGTAAATTTTACAATCTAGCAAAGCCTACTCAACCTTGGCCTCCAACCATGCAAAATAAGTTGCTAGTTTCATGTTTATGCCTCTATAACAAGGTAGAATAAACAAATGAATTGGCCCCTAAATAAGGGACTTTCCTGGAAGAGAGGCTATGCTAGGTCAGGTAATTGCACTTAATGTAACTTATTAGGATTGTCCTTTTCCTCCTTATGCTAGATGTAGCACTTAAATATTTCCCAAAGGTAAGTCCTAATATTAAATGGGGTTTTATTACTAGTTCGTAGGAGTTGTTCGTATCTTGCACATACACTAAGCTTATAGTAATATTCTTAGGTTGGGTTAATGAACATACAGTGTGGGGAATAACTCTGCCAATATCCAAATGGAATGAAAACATGATGAAACTTGATTTGATTTCAAAAAGGAGAAAGCATAAAGGAAAGAGTAAGCCAGCTTTGGCAAGGAAAATGTCTATCTTTTGTGTAGAAGAAAAAATCTTACAAAAGTTGGAAAGCAGTAATCCCCTATTGTGCCCAGTATAACACATTTTGCATGGTGTCTGATTCACCAGGCCTTGCTCCTACGCATGGAATCTCCAAAATTAGGAATGAACCTCCAAAATTACCTACCAGTGGAAAAGAGGATAGCATTATGCACACTTTTGGATATGTCCAAAGATCAAATATGTAGGGAAACATGTGGCTGAAATTGCCAAAGATGCAACTACCATTGATATTGATTATATAAGGCTCATCCATTTTACAAGATCTTAAACCATGGTCTGCAACATATGAAACGAGATGATAAATTTCAATTCATATAATAGACATTTTATCTCATATTCAAAAGAAAGACATAATACATTCACAACAAGCACAAATTACAGATGAAAATTTATTTACTGAGTGCTACAACATAATTTCCAATGTTATGTGGAGATTCAAAATCATGACAAGTGAGTTTGGATCAGGAATGCTTCAAAGTTTAGAGCTATGGTTAGTAAGCAGAGCAGTGTACCATGTCAAGTGCTCTGATGGGCTATAGGGGCAATACACCATGTACATTTGGTACCATGCCTCCATACAACATGGTTGCAATGAATGTGATAATATAAGTTAAATAACTTGCAATGAAGGTGATAATATAAGTTAAATAACTAAGGAGTGGTGGTCAGGGAAAAAGCAGATGCCATTACAAATATAGAACACCTTTAATCCACCTTGAGGAAGAACATAGGAAGTTTCTTCAAATGAGATAGTAACCAAAAAAATTCAATGATGAGCAGAGATGGAATGCGCTACAGATCTAGAGATCTCATGAATTACATTTGGCAAAAAGATTATCCAAACCTTCCTCCTATTGCTGTATCTACCTTTGTATGATTATATTCCATGTGTTTCTTTTTTATTCACATTAGTCATTATTCTACCTATTTTGATGAGAAAGACGTCAATTGTGTATTTTTAGAGCATAAGACAGTCCTCTTGATAGAATATGCACAATCTAAACATCTTCAAATGAAACAATATGCAATTTTTAAATTTTTCCATCAATTAAAAGCATTTTTATGATAGAAGTTTAAAATTATTTTGGGATTTTTAATAGAGAAGATTTTATTTATCGAAAATAAGCTTATGTCCACTATAGTGTGCTTATCATCAACATTAATATATTGTTCTAAACTTCAACTGCAACCTACAACTAAATTTGAAAAGGAATGGTATTTATATTAAAAATATTACTATTTCAACATTTTATCTCACTCTCATTTTCTTAATACATTTGAATGCAAATACATAATAAATACCTGGCTGGTGAGACCTCCAAATTTGTTTTTCATGGCCATCATCTTGGTCGACCATTTTTCTGAAGTTGAAGGAAATAGTAGCAATCACAATGTACAGTCAGTTGGAGCGGTGTCAAAAACTATGACTGGATAATCCATAGTTTGTACCAATTTGCACTCAAAAGAGAGAAAAATCAACAAGAAATACTTACCATTACATAATAAAGTTAACCACTGGCAATTGTCATAACAATTTGATATTTAGCACAACTCAAGATTTGATCTCTATCTAATTAATGAAAACACACCAAGACAAAAATTGAATAGGCGCAAAAGTTAAAACCACTAGTAGCTCATCATCGAACTTCTATAAGATTCTAAACAATGCATCCTCTTTATTCTCTCAAGTAGAATGGTTCAACTTTTGTCCATTTTCTGTCTGTCTTAATTATACTATTTTAATGTTAAAATACTTTAAGTTTTGGAGACTTCCCTTCCTTCGTAGTATTACTTACACTTTGTTGTTATTTAGACCAATTGTCACTAGTATTAAAATATATGTTAAGAGGAATTTGGATATTATTGGTACATTTATAAAATTAAATGCAGTTAATCTCGAGTCTTCATCCTTGTGTGTAGTGTTGTATTAAACTAAGAAGCATTATGAGATGTTACAATTATCACATATTTTATGCCTAACTATAATATAGCTCACTTATAACATGTTTCAGACTAAATTTTATCATTGAATGGTCCAAGGTTCCCAGCTAAATATATAGAGGAAGAGATTCCATGCTACACATAGTCTAATTTCAGGTTTTCTTGAGTCAATAGGTTAATGTTTTCCCCTATTCCCTTTCATTTTATTTTCTTTATTTATCCAAGTTGCGAAATAGAGAGAAACTTACTTTTCATGGCTCTTAAACAGACTTGTGACATGTGGGAAAATTCATGATTCCAAAATACCACCTAACCACCTGTTCTTATGCCTAGAATTATCCCATCTGGATCAGACAATCAGATTCCCATCACTAGATTTCTCTCTTTGCACTCAGATGTTAGGGGAGGTCCTAACTCGTATTGGTAACACCCAAGTTTCGACAGGATCATCTAGCATGGTCTGCTTAGTCTCTGCTATTCCCTAGAGGATATTGTTAGACTCTGCATTGGTACCTTCATTATCATTGATGATAATGAAAATAACCCATCCACTTCTACTTCTGGTGCAAAGTAGTGGCTTCCTTCTCTTACATAGTGATATTTTTATCTTCAGTCCACTTTAGGGTTTACCTTATGAGTTTACCCTTTTACAGTCTATTTTTATTTTTATTCTTTGTTTGATAATTTAAAGTTTCTCCATGTAAATGATAATCATTTGACCGGACAACTTCCAAATTTCCATTTTACTGATGCCCTTGAGGTTGTGTGGTTGAGCAATAAATAATTTCCTAACTTCATTCCATTTTCATTTTTGGCACGAGATTCTTCAGTCTGGAGTGAATTGGATCTCAACCACAACAATTTTTCAAGGCTTACCTACATGTCTCTCTATTTGATAGTACACGAATGAAATTGGGCCTTATTATGAAATGGACAGAGATTAGTTTGTGGCTTGAAATATATGAATAATGAAGGGCTTTGTTGTCATTATTGTTCCATTGAAACGGACAGCTCATTACGGTGATACTTTGTTCATCATTGTTATCTTGTGAAATAGAAATATTTGCAATGATTGTAATACTTGATGTATTAAGTATACTTTGACAGTTGGATGGTAGTTTGAAGAACAAACTACATTCTCAGTTTTCTTTGAAGTGTGGCTAGGGAGATAAACTGCGGGATGCAAATAAGATCTCAAAATAGTTGGGGAGGATAGGTTACTGGCTAGGGACTTTAGAGGCAGCTAAGAAATAAATCTTGGGGACCTTAAAGCATTTGGGGAAGAAGAGGTTGGGCAGAAGATCTATATTCTAACAATTATGCTTCTGATACTGAAGATTCAGGCCAAGTCCTGTTGTTGACATCAAAAGCAATTGATTTTCCTCTGCCTCCAATGAAACCTTGCCTCAGTCTTCGAGAGATATCTCTATACTAGAGAGTTGGATTCCTGGCTTATTTTCTTTGTATAGCTATCTCAGAAGATTCAACAATTTGTTATTTTTGAGTCCCTTCACTCTTGATCATTTTGTGGGAGCTTTAAACTATAGGTATGCAAATACATTTCTAGACAATGTGCACATTTGTATTCTAAAGCCTGTGAGGTGTCATCTAGAAACACTTTCGACTGAGGGAAATGATAAGGCATCAAAATATTGTAGGAAACTTGATGGAATTTCCTAGAGGTAGTAACATGGCCAATTATCTTGTAGAATATATTTCAACTCAAGGTTTCAGTAGTCAACGATGATAGACAATTTCTCATTTAAAGCTTTTGAATGTGAAGTACTACGCCATATTTCCTTCCACAAAGCTAATAATTTTTCAGTTTATTTGTGATGAAAACATGGAGGCCGAGGAATTTTGAACAAAAATCAACATGCGGGTAAACTTTGAACAAGATACAAATGTAGATGTGAAAATGAACTTTTCTTCTATGCATCTGGATTGATTGGAATAAATCCCTGCTATTTGAAAATAGAGATGGTTTCTTGTACCAAAGCAGATGGGAAGAGGAGGTTCAATCCAGGTCAAGCGACACTTGAAAACACAAATTTTCATTTAGACAATTCCATCTCATAATACACATGTAGTTACTGTAATAATCGATAGACTGAGTTTACAAATTCTCAGGTGAACGATGGAGATGATTTTAACAGTGGTGAATGCTTCCTAATACCTATGTGGAATGGATGGGAATTTTATTTGTTGTGATGGTTTCCCTTCTGCATATCATTTTGAATGGAAAGGTCACAAGTTATATATGTTATAATTTTAGTAATGTCCAATGAATGACCACAATAAGTAGGTTAATGAGAGAAGCACATCAGGTGTCAGGTAACAGTATAGTAAATATGAAGAACAACGAAAAAAATACAGACAGTAGACTACAAATTTCTGCATCCCAGAATAGATGCAGAGCATATGGGGCTGGAGACCATCATGCAAAGTAGATCATGGAAATGCATAGGAGACCATCTTGCAAAACACATCATGGAAATCTCCAAGGAAATGACAACCTATTACACAATACAAAAAGGGAAATTGCAAAATATCTCCAAATCGCATTCCACCAGCATGTTTGAATCTTGCAAAACATGATGTGTCCAAACACTTTGGAAAAGATTCACTAATTGTTTTTGGAAAATCTACTTGATGTAATACTGCAAACAATCTTAAACACACTAGTATTGCATCAAGGGGATCACTTTTTTAATCTCCATTAAATAAATGAAGACTGACGCAATAATTGTATGGCACATCAACTATATGAACAACCAATAATGGTGATGGATCTGTTTTAGTCAATTGCTGTATTGAAGTTAAGGAATTCCCAAGAATAGCTACTATATCACTTAGGCCATTCTCACTCAAATTTGCAAACCTTAGTCACATTTGTGTCATTCTTAGTCACATCTTGAGCAACAATTCTATGTAGACAGCAGTAAACCTGCTAAATCACATACATAGACCTTGGCTGGACGGTCTATGCAAGTATATCTTATGATATTGTTTGCAATGTGCATCTACAAGGAATTTGGGGCAAGTACGGAATTTTGGGGCAAGTATGGAATTTTGGGTATGAAAGACAGTTTGAATAAGTTGCAAACTGACCACATGCCCTTTTTAAGTGATGGCATAAACTTCAGTGGCTATTTTCACCAGTTTCCTACTTTCACAAAAATAATTAGAATGAAATTCATGATCAAGCAAATTTCTCCAGAACACTGGCCTAAATGATTGATATTTTCCAGACAGACTTTTCAGTTGAATTCTCTATAATTAATGGCTAAAGGTTTGTTTTGCTTCAACATTCATTTCTGGAAGAAACCTTCTTGAGGAATCCCTCAAAGTTTTCCCTGCAAGTAATCTAAACTAATTGATGGAAAAGATATACAATGGGTATCAAATTAGCAAATAAAAGATACTAAAGGCCAGAATCATCAATAATCTTAATTCCATGGGATCTCAAAGAATTGATTAATGCCCATATTTTAGCTTGGTTTTTGAAGCCTTTGTTGAGCTCCTTAACATTGGAGTAAATTTCGGGAAGACCCTCCACTTTTATCCACATTTCGAGAACATATCCAACTACTGTTGCAGCTTTAGCATTACATTTTCTTTTACATTCAAAATGATTTTTCAGCTCCCTGTCTATTGATGAATCAGTTGCAACTATGTCACCTTTGTTTCTATCCACCACATTTTCGGTTATGTATCTGTGTGAAAAAAATAGCCTCAGAACATAGGGCTTGCTAAGCACCATATCACCTCAGTGTACTCTCGTCTGACTAGAAATCAAGTTATTTCAAAGTTTTGAACCTGGAACACCTGAAAAAGAAGAGCGATATAAAAAGCTAATAAATTAATGTGCACAAGTATTAATAGAAGATCCCCAAAGCAATTTCATGATGAAGTAATTTTACACTTATGACTTAGGTGTGTACATGTTTGTGTAGAATAATAAATAAATAAGATCACGTCTTACCAAATGGTTCTATGGAAGGGAATTCATTTGCTTTGGTTGTGGCTTCTCAGAAAACATGGTAATAACTGGTCTAAGAAATACAAAACAAAAATCCTTCGGGTTGGAATTTAGTCTCATATGGGAATATTGAAATTTTAGCAAGAAAAGTATACTGAGATGAGGGAGGTGAAACAATAGATGAATCATTTGGCAATTTTGTTTCTAAAGAAATTTTGAAGCTGTTGAAGTTAGATCTGACCCCCTCTTCTACATGTGGTTGAAAAACCATTATTAAACAATAGAAGCTTAGAAATTTGAGGAGCATATTTTATTTTTTCCGCTTCCTTTAAGCCCCCTTATTTCTACTCCATAGAACCATCTAGTAACAAAAATGAGTTGCTTAGCCCCCTCCATATGACCATCAAATTATTGTTTGGGCACAACTACTTTACTTGAACAAACTGTTTCATTAACGTTAACAATTAAGTTATGAACAAAGTTTGAGGGTGATACCAAGGCTGTTGGGAGCACGTCGCTAGAACAGGGAACAGGAGCAGAAAGCAGGAGTAGGAGCAAGAAGCAGGAGTAGGAGCAGGAAGCATAATTTTTGAAAACTTCAAGGAGCAAAGCATTTTTAAATAATACATATTTTAATATATTTTGATGCATACATATTAACAAAAACATGTAGAAAGCCAAATTAGCTATAGAAGCATAGCAGCGATTGAACAAATTCCATTGTTGAGCAGCAAACCTTTAGACGGCAGAAATGCCCGCAGCAAGGCAACAGTCTGGAAGTTTTGATCCTTCAAACAGACAACAGTTCAAATATTTGAGAAATAGAATTATGAACAGAGTTGTGGCAGTTTACACTAAATGTTTGGTCGGGATATATTTGAACAATGCAACAGAATCTGTTGGGAAATTGCAATTACTAATTATTGATTTTTTGGATTGTGATAGCATGAGGAAAATTCTCCGGAATTTTTTATCCTTCCAGTAGACAGTAGTTCAAATATTTGAGAAATAGAATTATGAACATAGCTGTGGCATTTTTTATCCTTCCAGGAGGCAGTGGTTCAGAGATCTAGGAAATACATTTCTGAATAGAGTTGTAGAAGCACTAAAAGTTTGATCAGGATATATTTGAACAAATGCAGCAGAATTTGTTTAGAGATCACAATTAATAATTATTGATGTTTTAGATTGTGACAGCGTGAGGAAAATTCTAGTGATGTTTTCCACAGGGCAAAGTGACCAAAAGGAATTGTTTACAATAGACAGAATTCTCTGACAAGGTCATGGCACTACAAGATCATCACCAAGGCAGGCACAGGAATTGTGGCTAGATCAAGCACACAAGAATCATGGCCAAAGTAGGCACATGGAAGTCACATGGAACAAAACACTAGGGAAAAATAGGTATTGTTAGGTTGAGCTCGTTTCACTCAGAAGAATGTATGTTGCCAAGAGATTAAGCAAGCCAGGGGAGGTAAGATTTGAAGTTGTGGTGCACATGAATTTTGGAATTCCCTAAGAATGTGTTCACTTCTATCACAAGGATTCTTCAACATTTATTGTGGTATTGGGCCTGATGACAGTGCAAGGTTTTAGGTGTTGAGTCAGAAATAAAAGAAATTATGGACAAATTTCGAGGAATTTTGCACTAAAATTCAAGTGATTGACATGCAAAGAATTTTTGTGAACATACATACATCCTAAGGAAAGCGGCACAGTCATCATACCACTAAAAGTTGTAACATACAACCATGTTTATGACCTTCTTAAAGATGTAAACAACATTGTTTACAAATATAGGCATATTTTGAGTAGCAAATATGGTGGTTTCCTGTAGTAGAAGCCTTAAAACCAAGTTTTATGTGTGATAAATATTTAAAAGAGAAGTAAACTCTGTTTTGTAAAAGCACTAGCTGGTCTATATGTCACATCCTTTGTTTTGCAACCCCTTCATCACATTACAACAAATGTTTTTGGAATTCCCTTGATAAGTATCCCTCCATCTTTGGGTAATGATTACATTAGAGCATGAATTATGTGGATCAGTTGAGAACCCAGTCACTGGAGGTATACTTGTATGCCTTTTAGGGAACTTTTGCAGGTCATTTTGTGTCCTTGAGAACTCTTAGAGGATTTTGGTATAGTGTTCATTCCCTTGGAGCCTTTATAGTCAGTTTGGAGAGGTTTTATGCTATTGGGAGGGATCATCCTCCTTGGGAGATGATTTGGCATGATTTAGAGAAGGTCACTGTTCTCTTGAGGCCCTTTCTACATGGTTATTACAGATTTTAGGGGGGATGCCACCTATTGGGAACCTTTTCACTTGATCATTTCCTATCCTATGGAGGTTGTCACCTACTTGGAGACATATTACCTTGGATCGCATCACTTTGTTGACATTTGTTTGGAATTGGGCTAGATATGTGGGAATATAGTTGCATCTTTCGAAGGGGCCAACCCATTTTGATGGTGATATTGCTTATTCTTTGACTTTTGAGTAGTTCATTTGGTGTTAAAGGAGATCTAGGGGTCAAACCCTAGGATATAGGGTTTGGTTGGTTATGGTGTCAGTCATCTTCTACTGGAGTGTTAGCCTCTTAGAGAGTTTGAAGGTTACTCCATTTGCTTCACTTGGTTACTATCCCTCATTTCTTGGAGGCCCCTCTTTTTCTTGGGCCTTTTGTGTCTTTGACATTGTACATGTGGCATTCTCCACCTTATATTTTGAAAAAATTTAGATTTTGTTCGGGTTAATGGAGTGGTTTGAGTTGTTTAATCCATTGTAGGATAGATCTAAGAATTTTAGCTCTATGGAAGGCTTCCACATTTTACTCTAGATGAAAAACCTGGTGGATAATTGGATTGGACTCAATTTTTTGTTTAACATTTCCTTAATTGTAGTTGAGGTGATTGGCCAACTATTGTATGTTGTGGAAGGTGTATACCAACTTAAAGGAATTGCCAGAAATATTTAACACACATGGGAAGTGATGTGTTAGAAGAATCAAATTATGAATTTTGGAAACTGGTCCTGTCCTTATAACATTTCTTTGTAGTCAATCCAAGCCTTCCAACTGGAAGCTTGCATTATACAAATATTTTCTAGTATCCTCCAAACCATGGGAATTTATTTCCATGGATTTTATAAGTGATTTTCCCACTACTAGAGGAAACATGATTAATTTTTTCATTGCCTACAATTTTTTTAAACTAGCAGTTTATTATTCCTTGCAATAAGGCTAGATGCCCCCAAATATAGCTCAACATATTTGGAGTCAATTTGAGCTTCCAATTACTAGCATGTTATATATTTATTTCAAATTTAGGGTAACTTTTGTTGGTCCATGTGGAAGCTACTTGGCTGTTAGTTGAGACTTTTCACCTTCTTTCGCCCTCAAAGCGATGAACAGACGGAGAGAGTTTGGCTTCACTTAGACAAATAGAGGTTCAAATGGCTACAACATCATAAGCTAAAAACAATTAGGTATGGATCATATATCATCACTCAACAAGTGGGATCAAATTCCATTCAGTTGGGGAAAACACTGCAACTTGGTATTCAATATGCAGTGTGAGTTAATTCAAGCTTTATGAGCCTTCACACTTGTAGGAAGAGGTTCTAGTCACATGTCCGAAAACAACCATTCCATATTTTCAACATCCTTTGATTGATGACACCATGCTTGATGTTTTTACCAGAACCATTAGACAAAAGCAAACAACCACATGCTTGGTCGGCTCCAAAGAGATGTTCTCCATCCAAGCCAAGTGTTTGTCCCATTAGCTTTTGAGTAGAAATTCCCTCACTTACAAAAGAATTGAGGACAAATTCCTCTAAGCAACAAGTAAACAATGAGATTTAGTAGCCTAGTGAAAAGGAAATGATAAATTATATTTGTATATTTTACATTTATATCTGTAGCTCCTATTTTACTCCACCTACCTCACTTACCAATCATAAATTGCTCAGCTAGCTTTTCATAAATGTTTGTCGCCTACCAATTCTTGTACTTCTATATATAACTAATGACACATAGAGTGTACAACGTGTACAATTGTGGCGATTCTTCCCTTTCACTTTCTTATTATCTCAGTTCTCTTTCATTATTGTCTCTTGTGCACATATCAGATCTGCAATTTTAGAGGCTTCTAGCTATCCAATAAGGATTTGTATTTTTTGCATTGGTTAATCCTTTATAATATTGTTTTGGTTTGGTGTTCCAAATTATTTTCTTATGAATATACAATACTGTGGTAGGGGTTTCTTTAGTCAATTTTTTATTTTGACATAAATAAAGTAGTTGTTCTAAAATATTGGCCATGATTATGGGGGAAAGAAACCCTCTGTTGAAACCATGGCATCCAGATTTGAATCTATTCATATAAGAATTTGAAACTATGGCAATTTGGATTAGACTCCCAAATTTTTTAATTCACAATTTTGGTATGAATGAACATTGAAGAGTATTGGAACATACTTGGAAAAGTACCTAACAATGTAACCTCCCATAGTTGGTCACATGTCTTGTTTCGTGCTATGTGGAAATAGATCTTCATGAAGGACTTTTGGATGAGCTAACTTTGAAATTCATTTTTTTAGCTAGAAACATGATTTAGACTACAAAAATGTTACACTTGAGTGTCAACCTTGTCATGAATATGGGAATATAGCCTACTATTTCCCCCTCTAAAACCCAACTGCTAAAGGACAAAAGAGTGCCTTTGTGGCTTTCCTTCCAGTTCATTCAAAGTACTAGTGCTTGGGTTCCTTCTTTCTTATGCATAAAAACATAGACAATCAAGGACTTTGGAAGCTAAAACATTCTTCTTAATGTGCAAGGAAATATGAAGGAAAACAATTTCCATATAGATACAAGGAAACTGACACTAAAGGTAGTCTAGTTAGAGGAATATCTACACAAGTGGAGAACAAAGTGGCAGAGAAAACAGGTTGGAAATTATTATTGATTCTAGTTTCCTAAATTTCACACATAAGTTTATGAACATATATTTCTCTCACATTCACAAGAAACAAAGAACCATAATCACAGGAAAAAGAAAACAATAGACAAAATTTGCCTACACTATATAAGATATAGTAGCAGAGTATACACACTCATTTGTTTATGCTTTCCCTTACCAATTTTGGGACATATTGGAAGAAAATAAATCTTTCTTTCATGACTAGAAATGAAAATTCTTACAATTGATCTCCCTGGATGAAATTCTTAGCCGCATCTCTACACAATTTTCCTCTTAACTGCCTACCCTCCATCATACATTTGAAGGCTACGAGGTTGAACATTAGCTTGGATCATAACAAGGGATTGCATACATCTCAATTTTTCAATTTCTGTCTTTCTCATGATATGTCCACAACCAATGCCTGTAATTTCACTAAACCCTTGGGAGTAGACAATGCTTCCTTTCCTACAAATTTACTTTTCAGTGTTAGACTCGTGCTCTTCGACATATTTATCAATTAAGAAACGTGGGAGAGGCAAAGAAATTAGAGATGAATAATTCACAAACCCTTGAATGACCCATTTATTCGAATTTAAAAGAGGAAAATCAAGGGTTTTGATGTTATTACCTCCCTCGACAGTCTCGGTTTCAAGTCCAGGAAGACTCACTGTTTCAAATTCAAATACCCTTGCCAACATTGGTCTCATTGACCCAACCTAATATGACATCCAGACATCGCAACCTTCTCCTACCATATGACAGAAATTGATGCCAATGTCAATTGGTTCTAGAGAATTGTTCCCCTATCCTTTTTTAAGGGTAAAGAGATATCCAATCCTAAATTAGGTAAATTTATGATTTAATGTTGATGGAATTAGTTTTTGCTTTCAATTCGGATATGGTAGTTCACTTAGATTGTTGTCGTCTAGTTGTCTTTAGAAGTGGTGTAGAAGCAATATATTACATTAGTCTAAATCTAGCCTTGATTGTATGTTGGTAGGTGGCATTGTTTGTGAAAGCCAAGTGTCATAGAAATTTTGATACATATGCCATATCGCATGTTGTTTGTACGTTCCCATTTAAATTCTATGTGTGAATTTGCATAAAAATTAGAAACCCTTTTTCTTATTTTCTTCGTTTGAAATTTAGTGCTTTGTTATAAATAGCTTAAGGGAATGTTAATAACTTATCAGGGAAAGAAGGATGAAAATAAAAACATTGTGGGATCTATATAAAGACAATAATCAATACATCATATTTAGATTAGCATAATAATAATCATCTAGAAAATAACATAATGCTCACAGTCAGCAAGTATAATTTAACTTTGTGTTTGTATGTAAGTGACAGAATAAAGGGACCTCTAGCAATTAAAGTCTCTTTATTTACAAGGGCTATGTTCTTCGCTACTTTTATTGTTGCGACAATTGGTTACATATAAACAAGAAATATGAAATTTCGGTTTGGCTAAATAACACGCGTTTTTGCTAAGTTTTGAAATTGCATCCCTACTTTCAAACCATTTTGTAACTTTATGTCAAGTGATACATGGGGTCTCTCATGAATTTATCTGTAGTTTTATAATTTATGGGGGTCTCTAAATCCATCTACAACATTAAAATTTAGTACATCATAACAATTCATTGTCAAAATTGCAATTTTCCATTGCTAAGTGACACAATTGACATCACTTGGGTCTCTAACTCCATCTGCAATGTTACAATTTACTAAATTTTAACATTGCGGATGGATTTAGAGATCCCCTTAGGGGGGGCACGAATCAACGCACGGTGTTAAAATTTAGTAAATTGTACAAATTCATTGTCAAAATTGTAATTTTCTATTGTTGGGGTGACACAACGAAAAATGACTAACATAAATGACTAATTCATATTCTTAGTCATTGTTAGTTAGTCATATTTATATTCCGAGACTAAATTACTCATTTATGTTAGTCTTTTTTTTTTTCAGTCACTTGTTATCTAGTCATATATTTTATCCTGTGACTAAATTAGTCGTTTATCTTAGTCGTTTTTTGTAGGCTTATTTAAAATTGCTAAATTTTAGTCTTTTATCCCTTGAAAAATAGGGGTGACTAACTTTTTTAGTCCCCTGGTCACTTATCTCTCATTTTTTACTAGTGTTCATTGCTTCACCTCTAAACAACAACATCAGTGGGAAAAGTGGCTCCCTCTCACTGAATGGTGGTACAATACCTGTTACCACACTGCCTCTAAAATGACCCCATATGAAGCAGTCTATGGTCAGGCATCGCCAATTCTTATTCCATACACCCCCAACAGTTCACTGGTTCAGGCAATTGACACAATACTTTGAAACTGTGATCAGATTCTTCACATTTCGCGGGACAATATTCACATGGAAAGAAATCCCATGAAGCAACAAGCCGATCAGCACCGTTCTGAGTGCGCTTTTTGTTAACACCCAAAAAGTGCTCACTAGGTCATTTCCTTAGGATGATGGATGGATGGAAAGTGAGGAGCCCCTACCACCTTTTTATAGTTTTTGGTGGTGGGGAATACCATTATGGTTTTGAGGAAACCAATGGTATTGACCAACATGGTTTAGTTACCTTTTCCCTCCTTTTTCCTTTTTTGAATATTTTTAATATTTTTATTCCCTTTTTAATATTTTTGGGAATTATGGACCCTTTTTTAGGGTTTTTTATGCTTTTTGAGGGGAAAAAAGGGGTGTATTATGGTCTTTTGGTGACCTTTGATGGCTTTAGAGGCTCAAATGGTGGAAAAGTGGACAAATGGGTCATGTGAATAAGGAAATGAGCTAGTGAGCACTTTTTGGGTGTTAACAGATTGCCCCCTGATGTGTGAGGGCAGGAGCTCATCGTATGGCCGATAGACATCCTATCTATTTTGTCTTTTTCCTGGGGTTTCGGGAAGAGAAGAGACCGGTTGGAGACTGGCTCCACGGCCCTTCGAAGCTGCAAAACAAACAATATTACATGGCCTCAATATGAATGAGGAATAATCTCTGATAATGGACGGGGCGGGCATACCCATGCTCATATATATACATAAAAATTAGTCCCAAGAAGGGGGACCTAAATAAAAAATCTGCTGGTACATCATAAAGGTCCACAGGGGACACTATTTTTGGATGTACTCATGATCATAACATGATTGATCTCAATAACGGATACACTGGAATAAAGCATCAACCATTCTGAACAAGGTCTCAGAAGGGTTGATGAACTACTAAATCTAAAGGTGTCCAACATCTGTAGGCACTCAATGACTCTGAGTCAACTCTGAGAAGTACATGTAACTGTATACTCGAGGGAGTATAAAACTGGGGTTCATCTGAATACTGTCGCCATGCGCAACCCGGATATCTATAGGAAAAATGTAACTGGTTGTTTCCATAAGTAGACTCTCAAATGTGGAAGAGTCAGGTGGTATCCGGGGTCTTCAACAAATAACTGAAAAGACCAATACCCTGTGCGAGTCTCAACGATGCGATCAAGGTTTTGAAGTCGAGCATGTGAGAAACAACCATTTGGAGAGGCATTGGGGACTCTTCTCGAAATGATTCGTAGGAACTCATCATAAATGGTGATGAGTCCAAGACACAAGGACCTCTAGGTCTATCCTCTGGAATAAATTTGGTTGTCGTCGATAGAGAGAGACCAACAACTAACAAGGCAATGATGTTTCATTGATAGGAGCGCGAGGTGTAGAACTGAAGTGTGGTAGTACTGATGGTAGGACTGAAATACTTGTGGGGATGGGAAGTAACTGGGGTCATAGAGTGGGTAGACTCGAACTTCATTTGTCTAGAGCATGACGACATGGTTGACCTGGAAGCATAGAGAACTGATTTGTAGGTGTGGGGATCATAGCTTTTAGGGGCTGAAGGGTATGTATTGACTCTGTGGGGTCAAGCTGATGGGTGTTGTCGAGGGATTCTCAGTGTGACATACTGCAGAATACTCTGAACAAAGGCAACCAAAATAGGGACACTGCCATATGAATAGACGTGATCTGTTGTGGCACCGAGAAGCACCATTGGGTCCTTCTTCGTAGTTTTAATGAGCTCCAAGAAGGGATAAAAGTGTGCTCTGAAATGGTACTGTCCTGTGGATTTTGTGAGCCCAGGACTATTCGTGCTCATGGGTGCTTTCATTTTTTAGGAGTCTGAAAATGATAAGAAGACTCTGCAGTGATTGTGACTACCGTCCTGTGGGTTTTTACGAGCTCAGGATGGTGATTGCTCATGGTCACTTTCATGTTTAGAGAGTCTAAAAGTGGTAAGTGGACTCCATTGGTGTTCTTTTTCGTAAGTTAGTCTCCAAGGCCCGAAAAAGCATAAAATGATGCAAATGGAGACCTCTTCTAGCTGATGTGACTAGAGTATTCATTTTTCGTAATTAGTCTACAAGGTCCCGAAAAGGGGTAAACTTATACCAAATAGACGCCCTTTCATATACGTTTAGTGAGCATGAAAGGAAGCAAGGTTGCTCGGTGATCTTTTCATTGTTTTAGGAGTCAGAAAAGAGCCTAACAGAAACTCCCTAAGTGCCTTTTTCGTAAAAGGGATTGCTCGGCCCAAAAAAGGGGTAAAACTATACCAAACAAAAAGAGATTGCTGAGAGCAAGAAAAGGTCTCAAGCATCGTCATGAGTGTGGAATACTGAATCCGGTGACATAAAGATTGTCAAAAAGGGGCAACGGCCAATGTGTCACGCAAACCGAGGTGATGAGTGGAATTTTGAAAAAATGCCTGAAAAGTATGGGGTGAGAGCGAGAAATGATCTCAAGCATCATTATGAGCATGAAAAACTGAATCCGACAATATCAAACTTGTCAGAAATGGATGATGGCCTATGTGGCATGCAAACCAGGGCAACAAAGCGGCATGGGAAAAATGCCCGAAAAAATCTGGAGGTGAGAGCGAGAAATGATCTCAAGTGTCATCACGAGCATGGAAAACTGAATCTAGTGATATAAGACTCGTCAAAAATGGAGAATGATCGATGTAGCATGCAAACCGAGGTAATGAGGGGGGCATGGGAAAAATGCCCAAAAAAACTGGAGGTGAGAACGAGAAATGGTCTCAAGCGTCATCACGAGCATGGAAAAAATGAATCCGGCGATATAAGACTCGTAAAAAATGGAGAATGGCTGATGTAGCACGCAAACTGAGGCAACGAGGGGGGCATGGGAAAAATGCCCCAAAAATCTGGGCATGAGAGCGAGAAATGATCTCAAGCGTCATCACGAGCGCAGAAAACTGAATCCGGCGATATAAGATTCGTAAAAAATGGAGAACGGCCGATGTGGCATGCAAATCGAGGTAACGAGGGGGCATGGAAAAAATTCCCAAAAAATTTGGGCGTGAGGGCAAGAAATGATCTCAAGCGTCATCACGAGCATAGAAATATGAATCCTACGGTACAAATGGTGTGAAAAACGGAGGTCATAAGGACTTCGGAATGGTCAAAGGAAATAACTAGGTTAAAAAATGGCTACAAATAAAGGTGAGCCCACCAAGCCAAGGATGTAGTGGTGGGGAGAAATGATAACCCGCGGGGGTGAAATACTATGTGTATCAAATCAACTCAAATATACAAGTGACATGTGACCTCAAAAATGGTTGAGATCAGGAATGTGAAAAAGTGAGCAGGGTTAATGACCTGCCCCCATATGATGTGCATGGGGTTTGTGATTGTGGATCACATATGTGTTGGTTTGAACGATGGGCTCATTGAGGTGTTGAGATAGAGGTGATGGGGTAGGGTCAAAATGATTGATCATGCCCCCTATCCCAGGTTCAAGGTAATCTATTATGTCCCCGAACTCAGAGGTGTCGATGTGGTGCAGATGTTGTCTTAGAGAGGGATAAAGAGGGCATTGACCAACTACTAGAGGGGGGGTGTACCATGAGGCTGTGGGCCGTGGTGGCATACTGAAGTGATGATATGATGATTGGGGATTCCCCTTGTGGGGTGGATGCCCCCAGTATCTCCGAAGAGAATCACGATGATGATGAGTAGGCAAGGTTTTGGGCCTGCCCCCATGTTGTGGACATGTGGTTTCCTTGTCGATTTGAAAGGGTTGAACATGTGTGTCAAAGGGATCAATGGAAGCGATCGATCGGACAGAGGGGTATCTAGTGGAAATCATGTAAATGGTGTTAATTTCTTCCGAGGAGGAAGATGGTGGGGAATGAATTTCCTCAATGATAAGAGGGGATATCTCTAGGTCAACGTTATTCAACTCGTACAGTGTTGCTTTGTAATCTGGGAGATTAGGGCAGTGATGTGAATAATGGTCGTAGATTCCGCATATTTCACAAGGATGGTTTGTGCACAATTATTTATCACGAGGTTGAGGGGGGATTTCTAGTTTGACTACTGAAACGTTGGTGTCATCATCCAACATATTCATGTGTTCTTGAAGTGTTGGTAACTGTGGACATTGATGGGTGGCATGGCCTATGTCGTCGCACAAAGAGCACTTGGGGGGTATGCGGTTTGTTGGGGGATTCTTCACCAACTTAGGGGTCGCTGGGGGGGTGCGAGTTGTGGGTCCAGTGGTGTAGGTTTGTGGACCTCTGCCCCCAGTGTTTCGAAGTGGTGGGGGATTATAATTGGATGTTGATGCGGTGGCCGCTGTTGGAGGTGGTCAATTCTGGATGTTTGCTACACCAATTGGTGGACGGTTAGAAGTATTGATGGGTTGCACCAGTTGTAAAATGACATTCGGTGTCGGAGGAGAGGTTGGGGAAGGTAGGTACCACACAGGTAGTCCTAATGTTAATCCTGGGAGACTAAGTGTAGCCATGACTGGTGTGTTGATGGCGCCTAAAGGGGGAAATAAGAATGGGATAGTATGAATTGGTGTGGCTCCTACATGAGTTGGCACTGAGGGTGGTTGCGGGAGTAAAGGGGGCTGTTGGTTTGGTACCTGTGTGTTCTGCGAGAGGGTGCACAAATCAGATATCTCAGTTATATTCAAAGGGGGTGGGATGGATTGGATGTGGAAGTCATAGGTGATTCCGAGTATAATCTGGGTCTAACTGTGGAGACGAACGATGTAGGTGCATTCTGAACTGGTTGTTCAATCATAGGGAGAATATTTCTAGGTGCAGTGGGGGAGTATTGGTTTTGACTTGTTTGGAGATTCATGTTGGATGATGACATCATAAGGAGATGATGACTACATGAATCCATCGGTTGGTTTCTGTGTGCAGCATATGTGATTTTCCATTGTGGTGTTGTGGTTCTTTGAGGACGATCCAATGAACGAGTGTTCGCCATTACTTGTGTGGGAAAAGGATTTTGTAGCACCATGGGTTGTGGTTGAGGAGGTGGCACTGGTTGTGCCGCGTGCCCTTGGTGTTGGGCGTCATCAGACCACAGTTGGCGTGCTCGCCCCAAATGGGGGTAAGTGTGTGTATAATGGCCGTATGCCCCGCATATGGAACATGGGTGGTTTGTTCGTAAATTGGGGTTCTTACCCTGTTTCGGTGGTCGATCAGGGTTTTGGTTGGCAGGGGTAGCATTGTTGTTGTTTGGAGGATAACTCTGAGCGATTGGAGGTTGTGGTGCAGCAAGGACTACCTGTGGTGGGAAATAAGTCGTTGGGGGTTGTGAGTGAACAAGAGCATTTGTGGCCTGCTGATGGTAATACGTAGGGGGTGCAACCAGAGGTGGATCGGCTGAAGGTGCGTGACCATAACACTGTGGTGGACATGGGGGTCCATGAGTGTGTTGGGGGTGGGCCATGGGAGTATATGAAGTTGTAACTCCGGAGTGAGATGTGTCCCTTGAAAGATCGGGGTCGTTATTATTGTGCATAATGGAAAATGGTTGATTATGGGATGCAACTCGTCCAATGATGTCATTGGCGGCGTGGGATGCCCAGGAGGAATCCCTGCGGGGAGCGTAAGGTAAAATGGTATACAGGTAGCCACACTGGGCGTAGATCAGATCAAACTGTTGGGCTTTTAGAATGGCTTCTTCTTCCGACTGGGGTCGTTCAGAAGCTACATCCTTGGCTATGAGGGGCAGGAGTGATTTGAGAAACCAATCCAAAAATATACGGTTGTCCAATTTTATCTTGCAGAGGCTACGGCGCTTGTGCCACTCATGGATATGGTTGGTGATGTGGGTAGCTGTGTTTTGTCTACAAGACAATAGTATTTCAACCCTTGCATCATAGCATACAGGTAGCTGAAAAAAATGAAGGAAAGTGGAGGCGAGGGACGTAAATGTATGGTGGGTCCCATGTCGTTGTTCAATGTACCACTTGGCTGCAAAGCCAGTGAACGTTCGCTGCAACAGTCTTAGTTTAATGGAGTCATCCACTATGGAGTTAGATGAAGACCATAGGTGAAATGACATTATGTGGTTTTGGGGATCTTCCCTAGGTTTTCCTTCAAACTTTGGCATGTCCGAGGGAAGCTTTGTGGGCATGGGGGGCCAAGTGGGGTCATGTCTAATAGGTTCATTAATTACTCTTGCCAAGTCTGGAAAATTCAAACTTTCCAGAAATGGTAGACTGGCCGAGGGGTGTGATGTAGTGGCTGGGACATAACTGTTAATGGTAGCATTATGTAGTGGTCCAGTCGCCCCTAAGGATATGCTAGGTATGGAAAGTATGTGTGCTCCAACCAATGTGGTGTGGGAAAGGCTAGCGCTCCCAAGTGCAACATGGGTTGCAAAGGGGTTAGGAATAGTGCCAGGAATTCCTGGGATCTGGATTGTGGTAATGAAAGGGGGTGTGACCCCTATGTTGGGCATACCCATAACAAGTGGTGGCCTTGTGTTGGGCATACCTAAAGGGGGAATGGCCCCTATATTAGGCATGCCTAATGGGGTTGTTGTTACCATGGGTGGCACAGTAGTAGTAGGGTTTGTCGATGTATCTCCAATAGTACTGGTGAAAAGGGGATCGTATGGTGATCCATCCATGGGGTTGGTTGGTGATATTTCAGTAGGGTTTTCAGATTCATCCTTAGAATTAGATGTGAAGTGAGGCATGTCAGAATCGAATGACTATGTGTTTGGCCGATGACGTGTCGAGTCAAGGGATAAGGCTCTACATCTATGATGTGTAGAGCCAAGTGTACCGAACTGAGGGGGTTGACCCTGAAGGCGACGAGATCATCTTAAATTCTCAATGGTGAGAAATATTTAAAAATTTTAGTGTAAGGTGGTGATGTAAAAAAAATCAAACCCCTAATGCAATAATGAGTGCAAGAGAGGAGTGAAAAAATAAAGGCTTTCAGGCCAACAACCAACCTCAAAATGCACTTATTTTAGCAGCTGTGCTATAATAAGTGGAGGGATGCAACAAAATTGGTTAGAATACAAAAAGTGAAACAATTCCTAGAAAAAAGTGGTGTTACTAGACCAAAGGTGGGTATTGTATCATGCAAACACCTAACTAGAAGTATTGTGAGTCAACAAACGATATTCTATGCAACATGATGAAATCCAAGTCAGACAATATAGAGTGTTGAATCAATGGCTAGATATCCCCCTACCGAGAGGGACACCGGGTAGACAATCCTAAAGAGTGGCAACTAGGATACCCCATTCATGACATGTTCGGTTGGGTGAATCTGCAATTTGGTTCTATTGCCGCTATACACCCTCTTCGGTGTACACCGAAAACTTTGAAAGGTATCCTTCGGTTAATGAATGGATTGCGGTATTCCACTCAGACTTCCAGAACCAGTCTGGCTACTTCAACCCTCCTAAGGGAGAGGCCTTCCCGATAAATTGGTTGATAACCGTGTCAAAATTATAAGAGATTTTTGGACCCTAAAGAGAACCACTATGTCTCAAATGTAAATAATTGAGAGGTGTTATTAGTACACCTATCCTCTCAATTCTACCTAACTACAAGATTCTTTTAAGTGCTCCCCAAGTGGGGTTAAAATTTTGTTGAGTTAAGGTAAATTTTAAGGCTCAGTTTAAATTATGTGGCAGAGTGGGTGCAAGTGTGATATTTAAACTGAAATTGATTTTCCTCTCTTGGGCGATTGATTACAAATGAAAGAAAAGACACTTCCATTTTGCAAAAAATAAAAGCATTTTTTGAAATGTAAATGCTTAAAAAAACTATTCAAAAATAATGGATCTTTGAAATAATTTAAGGGGAAGCAAATAACATAAATAATTCAAGAAATAAATGAATCTCTTAAAAAATTGCTTGGGCAAAGTATTGAGCAAATAAACATTAAAACCTTGATCTAAAAAAAAAAAAAAAAAAAAATGCAGTAAAATCTTTCTTTCAATTACTGAAATTTTTTTAAAAAGACTTTTAAGGGAGCATATATAAATAGAAAAATATTTAGTATGACTATAAAAATGCAGAAAAATTAATGCTGAAAAATATGGGCCAAAATCGGTGAACAGAAGTGATAAATAACACTAAAATAAAAGATTAGATAAATTTCTATGAAAAAAATTCTTAAATCTAATAGGATATTTGGATTCCTTGATCGAAAACACCCAATTTGAAAAAACAAAAAAAATTCAAACGGAGTTCGGGACAGGGAGATATGGTTGTTTGAAAGTTGAGTCGTGCTGCCAGAAAATTACATCGCGCGTTTCGGGGTAAAAGTCGCGATGCGCATCGTGGGTTTTGAGCGCATAGTCACGATGTGCAGCGCAGCAAAATGCCACGATGTGCAACACGGAAAAAGGCCATGAAGCAGTGATGTGCAGCACGGAAAAAGGCCGCGAAGCCACGATGTGCAGTACGCAAAAAGGTCGCAAAGCCGCGGCGTGCAGCGCGGAAAAAGGCTGCGAGGTCGTGATGAGCCGTGTGACTATTGGGCGAAAAGCCGCGAGGCAAAAGCCGAAAAATGGACGCCAAAAAATTATCCTGAAAATGGAAATTTCAGGCTATTAATGGCAATAGAAAGGGTCAAGTTCTAGAACAGCAATGGATTTGCTATCTAGGATGGTAGATCTATAAATTAAAATGATTAAAACTAAAAAAAACTAAGATCTAGAGCAAAAAACTGAGATCTAAGAATTCGAAGCCAGTGGAGTCGCCAAAACTTGTTGGCTTGGTTTTGCAACCAAGCTTTGT
This sequence comes from Larix kaempferi, assembly GCA_027924585.1. NCBI lineage: Eukaryota > Viridiplantae > Streptophyta > Pinopsida > Pinales > Pinaceae > Larix > Larix kaempferi. The sequence continues at coordinate 6,772,476 of BSBM01000042.1, read as the reverse complement.
GCAATAGGCACCTATAAACAATGTGATAGCAGTTTCAATATTGAAAGCAAAAGCAATTCTAAATTAAATATAAATCTAAACTAGCATGTGCATATAACAAATAATTTTTTTAAAAACGATTCAAGAACAAGAAATAAAAAGAATAAGTATTTTGTATTAAGATACCTCAAATGGTGAGGATTTGTGTTGAGCAACTCCCAAGGTGAGTAGCTCCAAGCTCCAAAGGTCTCTTCTCCAAGATGCTGAAAATGGCCAAAAGTCTCATGAGAGATTTTGACAGCGTGAGGATAGGATAATGGATGGATGGAAAGTGAGGAGCTGCTACCACCTTTTTATAGTTTTTGGTGGTGGGGAATACCATTATGGTTTTGAGGAAACCAATGGTTTTGACCAACATGGTTTAGGTACCTTTTCCCTCCTTTTTCCTTTTTTGAATATTTTTAATATTTTTATTCCCTTCTTAATATTTTTGAGAATTGTGGACCCTTTTTTAGGGTTTTTTATGCATTTTGAGGAAAAATATTCATTTTGAGGGGAAAAAGAGGTGTATTATGGTCTTTTGGTGACCTTTTGGTGGCTTTAGAGGCTCAAATGGTGGAAAAGTGGACAAATGGGTCATGTGAATAAGGAAATGAGCTAGTGAGCACTTTTTTGGTGTTAATAGATTGCCCCGTGATGTGTGAGGGCAGGAGCTCATCGTATGGCCGATAGACATCATAATTATTTAGTCTTTTTCCTGGGGTTTGGGCCATATTGGATTCTTCAGAAGATTGGGTCTATTGCTTATAAATTGGAATTTCGTCCTTCTTCCACATTCATCTAGTATTTCATGTCTCTTGTCTGAAGAAATTTCTTGGCACCAACATCAGAGGACAAACTATTTTACCCGAACTGAATAATGAAGGATCCATCCTCTTGGAGTCGAAGGTCGTCCTCAATAAGCGCACTCGTCAGCTTCGCTCTTTCTCTATCATAGAGGTCTTAATTCAGTGGCACGACATGCAACCAAAGGATGCTACATGGGAACCACTCCTTTAGATTCAACAACAATTTCCACATCTAAAGCTTTGAGAACAAAGCTTTTTCTAAGGGGGAGGCGATGTTAGGAACCCATGTCTTTACTTTGTTAGTATATTTTTGTTGGACGCATACGCTTTGTAAGTTGCCCGTAGTATTGTTGATCCATAGTTTGTATTGTCCCATGGTTTTGACCCATAGTATTAGCGCCTAGACTAAGTATATAAGTGTGTGTTGAGGCCTATGAAGGCACCGTGAAGCTATTTATATTGAGCTTGCTCAAAGGAGGTTTCCCCCTCGAAGTGGCCCGTTATCAACAAAAATATTATGTAATCCAATATATTGTGCAGTTTATCAATTAATTGTTGCAGGTTCCTCACACGCATGAAGATTAAAATTTCAAGAAAACTAAGAATGAAAAGTGCAATCACATAAATGAGAACCTTCACCCTACAAGTACAATTTGATATGGGTGAACCATGAATCACTATAACCATTATATATGATAACATTGCCTATGATTTTCCCTCCAATATTGGAAATCCAGGGCACAAAGAAGGTATCAATGTGAAATTAACTAAATATTTAGGTGAATGCAACCATATGACTAAATTAGAGGGAAAATGGAGGGTGAAATAACCCTTAGGATCGTCCATTACTGAAAATCAAGGGTAAAGGAATGATTCCACTGGAATATCTTGAGAAATCGGGGGCGAAAGGTAGATTGGAGGGAGATATTTCTAGGGCAAAAAATAGTTTTTTTCATTTTTCTCATTAATATATGGGAGGCTATTCATTTTGGATTTATTTATTTTCTAATAAATATTGGGCGAATATATTTCAATTGAAAATACCCATTCCATATGAGTAAATAACCCACTAAATTTATGTAACCCCCTTAATTTATGCCATGGGCTAAATTTATCCCATAAAATTATCCATGGAAAGAGCTACAGCTCTCAAGGAATGCATCAAGTGGTATTTGAGCAAGTTCCAACTCTGGGTTGAGAATACTAGATTCTTAGTAGAATGAAGTTTTAGCTCTTTCAATAAAATAACTATAGACTTATCACATAACTATTTAGCACTGTGGAATTGGTTCCAAGTGATTTGTTACTTGTAGATATTGAATTTTCATGAGACATAAGAGAAGGTGTTTCAGCAAGTATGATTGTTAAAAGTGGAGTTCATGGGAGTTAGTACTGGTGAGGTAGGTTTGTAACTGGTAGTCTATATTTAAGACTAGGAGGTTAGCTACGTAGATACAACCACAAAGAGAAAAGACCCAAGGACATGGTGTAAGTACCAAGAGTTGGTGTTGAAAGGTGCATGTGACCTTTTCGGAGGCGATCCTAGTGAATGCAAGTTTATTGACGAAGAGGTTCTGTAGGGGGTATAATGAGGTTTGGTAATTCTTAAGTTTCCTAGAATTCTTCCATAAGGAGGAAACATCTCTAGAATTAATAGAGGCTAAGGGATTGCTTGATGAAGAGAGAGTAAATAAAAGTATGCAAGAGGAAAAGTTTATAGAGAAATGATATTGCATGTGTTGTGGAAATATGGGAGCAAGGAAAAGAAATGTTAACCAAAATGAGGATTTTTTGAAGGAAATGTTTGCAAAGTGATGATTTATGATTAAGGCATGTCATGTATTACGTTGGTCAGTCTAATGATAGTATATAGTGAAGGAAAAAAGACTGTATGGATGTGAATAACTATTGATTATTGAATGTGGATTGATGATAGTGGGTAAACAATTGCAACAAAGTGTGAGATCATTGAAATCACAAGGAAAAGAACCCATGTTGGAATGGGGTATACAAGGAGATAAAAGGAAGAGGGCTTGGAGTGGAAGGAAAAGAATATGGAAATGTTATGTGACCACATAGCATATGCATGGAAGGTGTAAATGTTGTAACATTGAGTATGGTGAGAAAAATGCACTAACAACTTTGATTATTAAAGGGATGATAGATTTGCTAAGATGGAATCAACATGAGGAGGTTACCAGTTCATCAAGAGAGTAAAGATCATCTCAGATGGTGCACGAAAGGTTGAGGAATATTCGACTTGAGAAAAGGATAATTAAAATAGAAGAGCTGGTCATAAATGGTTGTAGCATGCCATTGAAGAAGAGACTATTGTTTTGCTTAACATATTTGATGTTATGTTTGCACGTGCAACAAAAGCATGTGAGGGTACACATGGAAAGAGTCGATTCAAGTGAATCTAATGGTCAATATGAACATGGATATGTTCATGGGACTCATACTTTCCTTATAAGAAGTAAATAGTTCAAGGGTCATGCTTGTTCCAAGATTGAGCGAAACATGTCAGCATGTTGAAGACCAATATAATAAATATTTCCTGGAATGGAGATGGACTTATTTCATGTTGGAGATTCCATAACTTTTGAAGGATCATAAGTGGCAGATGAATAGAACAATTGAAGAGGTACATAATCATTACAAATTGATTATGGAAATAAAAGGTATGTACTATTGTGGTTGTATGTTGAAGGTCAATGAGATATTTTTCTTGAAGATGAAAGGTTAGACTAGGTGTGTTGTAACAAGAGGCTACATCTCCCAGATGAGCTACAAATCCATTGGATACTGCAAATCCATTGGGATTGTGGTGAAAGGATTCTATTGTGGGAACCTAAGAGCATCTCGGTGTTGGATCAAGGGAATCAAATAAGGGTGTTGTGATATTTCGGTAAGAGAAATTGAGAAGAAGATAGTTCAGTTGGTTAATACCTTGAAATTATCCATTGGGATGAAACACTATGTTGAAAGTATAAAAACCTTCATTTTAAATATGACTATGCTGGTGAATAGGAAAAAAGCAGTGGCTAGGATGTGTAAATAAGTTTCTAGGATCCGACTAGTAAGTGTATTATAGTCTTACCAATAGTGCAAGTAAATAACTGAGTTTTTGCTTCTGAAGTTTGTACATAATGGAAAATTGTGTGCAGTTTGTTTATTGAAAGGAGATATGGTTGATGAATATCAACATCATGATAAATTTTGTACAGTAATTGAGGTCTGTTGATAGTAAAGATAAATTCATGGGACTTTTACTCACACAGAGTAATGGAATAAATTTATGGGTTTATTTGGGGAAAATGTGCATTGTCACACTGTATGAGTGCAAATGGATGTTTGAAACATTGATGATGGAAGGATTTTTTACGAAAGAAGAGAAGGCTAAATCTATTACATAGATCATTATTTTGGAAGGAATTCCAAAAACTAATTTAGTAAATGTTGACTATTTTGCAAGTATTGCAATAGACTGGAAGATTGCAAGCGTGAAGGATGTTGAATCCTTGAGGATTGTTTCTGAAGAATCCATGGGAATGACAGATGTGCACCTTGTTTCTAGTAGAGCAGAATATGTCATGAAAATGGATGCTAGACTTCATGAGAGATCATAGGATTTATGGAAAAAAACGTATTTTGATGAAGGTGTTTGGCCAAATTAGAGGATGTGTAAAAGAGTGGAATGCTATGAATCGACGAGAATATTTTCTTTGATGATAGAATGGAACTTATGTTATGTTGAGGTGGAAAATCACATAATGGAAGATACAAAGGAGCATGCACATGAATATGGAAAAGATGATGTTCATCAATACCTAAAAGAAGAAGAAAGAGATCATCATGTTAATAGACTGCATTTGAAATTGATTAGAAGAGTCTGAGAAGACAAGGACAATGAAATCATGTGGTGGATTTAGGTGCACATTGTAGTTAGAGGTCTGATTTTGACATGGGGATTGTGTACTACACTAACACCTTGAGTTTTGAAGACATTCAAAATCGATTCATTGAGTCTGATGGTCTTTATGGTATCAAAATAGGTGTTTCATGCTAGGAGAAGAATGTGGAGGATGAACAATGTGCAATATTGATCCTATTACAACGGGAGGATGGGGACGTATTCTACCCTATTGGAAATTGATTTTTGTAGTAGTATGCCCTATTGGGCATGGATTTATGAAGGCAGTGATAATTGCTAAGCATGATTTTTTGCAGAGCATAGACCTCATTAACACCCAAATATACCTCCCAAATTTTTTCATCATTGTCCTAGTTTCACCATTCCACGATGCATATGCCAATTCGACAAATGAGTGAGGATATAGAATGTGGAGGCATGTAAGACTCAAGTTATCCTATCATGTTGTTATATTCATTCTTTTTTTCAAATCTTGGTATCTTCCTGTCATTCCTGGTGAAGTTTCACATTTATAAATTCTATATGCATGTCATTCTTTGTTTTTCCAAATACTTTTTACAAAATTAAATAAAAAAAATATTATTATAAATCTTTTAATTTATATTTAAATAATAATTGTTTATTATTTGTTAAAAGTTTGGTTACAAACTTAAGGTCATACCATTATAAACTCATTTATTATTAAATGCAGACACTTATGCGTTATAGCTCTAATATTCTCCATGGCACGTGAGTCTTAAAAGCATAAAGTTATTTATATTAAAAGCATGAAGCCTTTAGTTTCATTTCAGGCCAACGTCAAGCTCAGTTGTCATTTTTATTACCTAGAGTTAACCATTGAATGCCAAAGTCCATCAAGAGAACCTGTGTTAAACATTAAAATATTACATTTCACATAACTTCCTATACACTTGGGTATATGTACAGTCTGAACTTCATTTGCTTCCCATATGTTGGTTATAGTTTTGCATAGAAATTTAAAGGTCTCCAATGTCAAATGCTCAATCATATGTTCAAAGCTTAATTTCAAGCACTCGAGTACACTGTCCATGTGTCATAAGGAAATATTATAAAGTTGTTGTGCTTTTGTTCATGGCAACAAGTTATCATATCTTTGAATGATTCCTAGGAAATCATTCATTAGACAAATTTCTCTATTCTTGAAATATATTTCTAGTCAGAGTTATTTTTAAGTGTGGGATCGAGTACGTGACAGTTACAAGATCTTAGAAGATTTATCTTATCTTTGAAGGAAGAGGCTTCTAGGATTCGAAGGAAGCATTTAAAGAATAGATAATAGAGTATCCACTAATAGTGTTATGTGGATTAATTAAAATCTTCCCAACTTTATTAAACTCATATATATGTAATAGTTATTTGATGCATGCTATATATGGGGTCTATAACCAAATTGTAAAGTTGTAGTCGATAATATAAGCAAAGGGATACTTCAGGAGTAGGATAGAAGCATATATGATAAAGTATATAATATGTCTTAATTAGCAATGAATTGTTCGTGGTGCTTATAATGTGTCCAAGTGCCCTTATTGGAATTTGAATGGTGATAGGTGTATAAGGTGTTGAAATAGAGAAACAATGTTTGCAAATTGTGTAAACTGTTTGACTACATTCCTCATTAGTATATTCAATGAAAGTAAATATCCCATTATTTATAGGCCCTTAATAAACCAATTGCGTAGTAGTGGGTCATTTAAAAGTTTTTATAACATCATCTAGCATATCAATTCATCAAAAATAGGTCAAAGGAACTACGAGATTCCAATAATCAAATTATGGAAGCATTCAATCGACATCCAAAATCTCAAGCAGAAGATCAACAATTGAATTTGCTTCCAGATCGAATGCATGAAGACATCAAACGTATTGGTGACATATTCTAAGGAATAATATGAGCACTAAATCAAAACAGATCCAGTATTCTCATGTAATACATGAGGTGGCAGAGTATGTTGCAAAACATTTGGCACTTAGAGGATTAGCATCAAGACTAACTCGCATGATCCATATCATTGCCCAAATTAATTCAATACTTCAAACTGACAATTACATATTAAGTTCCTCAATTCTAAGAAATGATCCAATATACTAAAAAAGAAGTTAAATAATTTGGAGGTGGAAGAGCATTTCGAGCATTCAATTACAACAGTTCCAAGCTTTGTTGTAGTTAATTCAAGAGTGTTTCTACTTTTAGCTTGTTGTTAGAATATTATTCCTAGAAACTAGTAATAGTTAGAGGATAGTACGCTACTACATTTTGGCCTTTAGGGGGGTTGTCTTCCACCCCCACAAGTGACCTACGGGGGGGGGGGGAGGGTTGGCTTTGGGGACGGTTTTTCCAAAACCACCCATAAAGGCACCAATGTTAAAAGTTTTTCCCTTTAAGGGCAGTTTTTGATGAGATTGTAACCTCCCGAAAAGTGAATTTTGGGGGCAGTTTGTGACCCCCCTCGTAGAGGTCTATGGAGGTGGTTTTAAACCCCCCTCATAGACCCCTTCATAGAGACCTACTGGGGCAGTTTTGAACCCCCTTCATAGAGATCTACCAGGGCGGCTGTGAACCCCCCTGATAAGCCCCCTCATACAAACCTACAGCAGTAGTTTGGAACCCCCCTCGTAGAGGACTATAGGGGTGGTTTCAAACCCCCGTCGTAGAGGCCTATAGAGGCGGTTGTGAACCCCCCTCGTATAGTCCTATAGGGGCGGTTTGGAACCCCCCTTGTAGAGGCCTATACAGGCAGTTTAGAACCCCCCTCATAGTGGCTTATAAGGATCGTTTTGAACCCCCCTCGTAGAGGCCTATAGAGGTTGCTTGAAACCCCCCTCGTAGAGGCCTATAGAGGTTGCTTGAAACCCCCCTCGTAGAGGCCTATAGGGGCGGTTTGGAACCTGCCCTAAAAGTGACTTTTAGGGGCAGTTGGAAACCCCCCTTGTAGACACCTATGGGGGCGGTTCAAAACCCCCCCTGGTGGTTTCAAACCCCCGTCGTAGAGGCCTATAGAGGCGGTTGTGAACCCCCCTCGTATAGTCCTATAGGGGCGGTTTGGAACCCCCCTTGTAGAGGCCTATACAGGCAGTTTAGAACCCCCCTCATAGTGGCTTATAAGGATCGTTTTGAACCCCCCTCGTAGAGGCCTATAGAGGTTGCTTGAAACCCCCCTCGTAGAGGCCTATAGAGGTTGCTTGAAACCCCCCTCGTAGAGGCCTATAGAGGTTGCTTGAAACCCCCCTCGTAGAGGCCTATAGGGGCGGTTTGGAACCTGCCCTAAAAGTGACTTTTAGGGGTAGTTGGAAACCCCCCTTGTAGACACCTATGGGGGCGGTTCAAAACCCCCCCTAAAAGTCCTTATTACAAACCTTTGGGGGTAGTTACAAACCCCCCTCATAGGTACCTACAAGGGTGGTTCTAAACCCCTCTCATTGTAACATACAAGGGAAATTTTCAACCCCCCTCATAGTGACATATGAAGGAAGTTTAGAGCCCCCCTCATAGAAACATACAAAGATGGTTTGAAACCCCCTCTATAGCCATATAAATGATAATAAAATATATTTTATTAAAAATACCAATATTGCAATATCAATAGGTCACGAAGGAATCAAACAACCAACCTCCTACTTGTAAGGAAGACGCTCTTCTGTTCAGCTAGAACCCTTTCAGAACTGGGAGAGGAGAATATGAGCACCCATATTGCATCATTTGTAATTCTAAGAAAAGACACTAATATTCAAAGGAAACCATGCTTAAAATCCAATTTATTTTTCAAAACAAATTGATAACACTACAAGAAAAAATGTCATTGGTGAGGGTCAAAAAATGTCACCATAAGCTCATCGGCGATGGTCAAAAGGGACTCCGTCACCAAAATCTGAGCATCGCCAAAGGCATCATCACCGAAATTAGAGGTTATGTGGTGACATTCAAGGTCAATCACTAATAATAATTATAATGATGGATAGTGACCCTCACCAATTCATATGGATTTTTGGTGATGGAACTATTTTGTCCCTCACCATTGATGCATATATGGGGACGGTCAATAACTGATCATTGGTGAGGGTCAAAAAATGTCACCATAATCTCATTGGTGATAGTCAAAAGGGGCGCTGTCACCAAAACTCAAATGTCGCCGAAGCCAACATCCCGAAAAGTAGAGTGATGTGGTGACATTCAATGTTCGTCACTAATAATGATTATTTACGACGAATAGTGACCCTCACCAATTCATATCAAGTTTTGGTGATGGACCTATATTGTCCCTCACCATTGATGCATATATGGGTACGGTCAATAACTGATCATTGGTGATGGTCGAAAAATGTCACCATAAGCTCATCGATGATGGTCCAAAAGGCCTCCATCACTAAAAACTTGAACATCACTAATGACTTATGATGAGTGGATTTAAATGACACTCACTATTAATGTTATTTCCATTATCATATCAATGGTGACAAAATCTATGAGATTGTCACCGCTTTTCATTTTTAAAATCTTTTAATGACGCATAATAAAGGAGTGTTTCCATTTCAATTCAAATTGTAAAACAAATAATTATAATGATCCTTAAAGGATAATGATGAAATCTCACCATTAATTTCCACAATGGTGACAATATTTGGCATGTATTGTTACCTATTAAGATGGATAGTGGCAATAAGTTCATGTATAAGAGTTAAGAAAAATCTCATAAAAACTATTCTTCTCTTATTTAGAAATGACAAGCACAAACTCGTTTCCTTGAATTTACTATCATGCACATGTAAATTTCTTGTATACAGTTCAAGCATCCAACCATGCATTTTTTTTCTCCCTCATGTGATTTCATTGTTTTGTGCTCCATCTGTTATAAGCCGTAATCTTGTGTTCTTGATACAATGGTTCCCACTAATAATGATTTGTTATCCCTTCTTCTAGTCACGTTGACTTATTGTGGTTTCTTGTGGACATTACTATATTTATGGTCTAAGCCTTAATCTTGTGTTCTTGATACAATGGTTCCCACTAATAATGATTTGTTATCCCTTCTTCTAGTCACATCGACTTATTGTGGTTTCTCGTGGACATTACTATATTTCTTTCTTTCTATTTTGAAAATATCAATGAGGCAATGGGACAATAATGTATTCTATGACATGAGAATGCCAATATAGTTGCCAGTAAAGAGGTGGCAAGAGTTGGTCCATGGATATGACTTTCAACAAATCTTAAGGTATCCCTCGTACCTTAAGCCATAGATATATTACACCCCCAAGCTCAACATACAATTTCTTACATCCTTTCACAATTAGATAATTTATGATTGATTTCTATTCATCACAAGTTATTGATGATATATTTGCTAGTGAAGTGGTGAACCAATAATATAGGGGACCAACTCTGCTCTTTCCAGTCACACAATATTTATCCCCATCAATCATTCCTTACATACATATTTCACACACATACTTAGTCATATATTCATCATCTTGGATGCTCTGGTCTTTATAACCATACTTTAAAGAGGGATCATATCTAGGCTATTTAGAGTTTATACAGGCTTGTCCCAATCTATGTAGCCCAATATATAATTGGCCAACAATAAATAGAATGAGATAGTTCTAGGACGCACCCCATCCTAAGGGAGACAAGCATCCTACTCAAACAAAACCCATCCAAACTTGCTACTTAACCATCCGATGGAGCTTTTACTACTCACAAGTTGGTGCTAGAAGAGCAAGATGGGAAGTGGTTCAGTCTAAGAATATAGGAAACTGGGACCCCCAACCACCTTGTAATTTCCCCTATTCAAATTCCATAAAAAATTTCCCAAAGTGCCTGACAAGTTGACTATGGAGTTTTGACAAAATATTGGTCATCAAATTGTTGTAGCTTATTAGGAATTACATCTGATTGGTTGTAGTATTTTAGCAAACACTTTATCTCCTTACTGTTGTACCTTTAATCTAAACTTCTTGACAGAGAAATCAAGGTTTGATTGCTTTTACTTTGACTATGCCACATTTATTACATGTACATTTCATGATCATCTTATTCATTGAATGCTCCTCTAGAAAATTTAAGAATTCCTCAACCCTATCCCTATATTCTTGTAGTGTCCTACACATAACCAGTTTCCAAGTTTATGAATGGATGAACTAAAACTTGAGTTTTACACCATATGGATTATATCTTAGAAGGTCTCCCAAAATTACATTAGTGAGAATGCTTGAGAAGGCATGGAATCCACCACATATTCTCCACTAATTAGCTTGACATATGTATTTTTGTAAGAGCCATGAGGAGGTTTAAAGGCCCATCTAATGACATGTATCTCCCCCAACCAAAAGCACTAAAGAAGACGTGTATACAAATGAGAGTGGGTGCTTAAATACCTAATAGTAATGTACTTAACTAGTAGAAACACTACAACATGAACAACATTCAAAGAAATATAAGTTTTGAAAAGAAAATAGAAGACACAATGAGATTAAACATACAAAACAAAACCATTGTATCGATAAATCCAAAAGAGAGAGCAATATTCATGGGCCTCTTCAAGGGGACAAACATCTTTTAGCAAATCTCTAATGCAATAGAAATCCTTTACAAAACATTACATAGCTTTCTAGCTCTATAAACAATTTCTTACTAGAAAAACCTCAACTACTTGTGGTCCCATCATTAATGAGAACCAACCACCTAGTGGTCAAATGAATGAAGATTAGACGAAGAGCAGAATGAGAATCTAAGAGTAGATGTATGCACAAAACTATTAATGAAATATAGTTTCATAATATTTTTTTTTTTGGGTAATACTTAATGGCAGAATTCCATCCTGTAATCTAGAAATTGTAATTTGATCTGTGCTTAATCAATTAGTCAAGCATGTGAACATAATGTTTCTCAGGAATTTGCATATAATTCTTGTTATGATATTGAATCCATAAATTTTTATGGTTGGGTTGTTTCTGCTAGGAACATGCAATTTCCATAGAAGTGTTGAACCACCCTTGGAGTTGAATTGATGCTTGCAACAATTTATATGTGAAAAGAAATTCTATGTTGAAACCAAGAAATGGCCCTCTGTTTGGAAATTGACAGTCAAATTGTAGAGTCTAATTTAATTTACAAAATTATGGATTGTTAGTTTGTGTTAAGCAAATTCAACAATATTGGGTTTCTAGGGTGTGTGTTGACAAGTTTAACTCCAGCAATGGGTGTTGATTGATGAAGGGAAGTTTCCATAGATGGGGATTTGAGAAGAGCGCAGGTTTGTCAGAAAAGCATGGTCAAAGTCTGAGTTGAGGTGCAAATACAATATGACAATTTCTACTGTTGAGTTGGATAAAAATGCTTTGGAAGAGATGCGCCCAGTTGAATTAAAGAACACACAAAATGTAGATACGTGGAAGGAGCAAATGAGCCTGTAGTTTACAATTGTTACTTGCATTCGATAAATATTTTAGCATAATCGTAGATAACATCAAACATAATTCACGTAACTTAAACTTAAACACTAGTGTTACATGAAACATTGTAATGCTACATAAATGGTCGAGGTGTTACTGGAATTCTCAGTCCACAGAATTAGCCCATATTGTCGGTTTATCAAATACATGCTCCTTTTCATACCTAGAACTCATGCATCAAGGTTGTCTACTGTTGACTTATGGATGGGGCTATGCCCACAAGTGTCCATAACTGTCTCATCGACTTCATTACTCATAGGCATGCCCAAATTTTGCCATTATGACCTACTACAATTTCCCTTTATGCACATATTTTCCCAAGACTTATTGCAATGCTTCCCAAGTTTAAATATGAGGTGCCTAATTGCTGCTAGAAGGTGTCAAATATGCCCAGATCTGATGACATGGGTTTCTTTACAATTTTCCCTCTCCATCATACCACAATCTTTAACATGGTGCCTAGAATGCCATGAAGATATTAGAAATGTACTACCAAGGATCATATGTCAATCCATTTCCAACACCTTGTCACCCTCATGGAAAGATAAGTGAACACACACGTAAATAGAAGGGTAACACCTAGTATTGAAGTTTAAAACATTATTATGATAAACTGTTAAATTTTAGTCAAAAGAATTGAATTCCCAGGGAAAAAGGTCTTGGCAACTCATAAATGTCTAACTAAAAAGTGAGACTCTTCTATTAATCTGGAATTGTTTCCCAATGTAGCCCAAAATTGTATCAACAGACCCCAGAAGACCAATGTACTATCCAGGTCATCAAAGGGATGTTCTTACCGGGCATGTTGGAACACAAAATCTAATTATATTTTAACTCAACCACTAACTTGAACTTATACAATCCCACTAAAGGAAGAAAACTAAAAATTTCAACAAACACTGTTCCCCATACATGGTTACCAGTTAATGCCAACCGACTCCAGATCCCAAGCATTAACAAGTTTAACACATGACATTAATTGTATACAAATTAGTCTATCCAATGTTTTATGTGTTATGCATATAACATTGTTGTTCAAAAGTCATTTATTATTTATCCTAATAGCTTCATATTATAACAAATATTCCCACAATCATGAGTACACTATACTTCTTCTAATGAAGGAAATATTTTCTGAAATGTACAATCTAATATGCTACACTCATCAACATGCTAACATGTTTAGAAGGTACTTTCTCCACTTATAAAATTATGCCCAAATTTTAGCCTGACAAACTTGTCTTTAAGTATTGAAGTTTGTATGCATACTACAATTCGATGAAAAGAGAGGTTCAAGGATAACATCATGCCGAAAGGATGAAGTAAACTTAGTATTTTTAGTTCGCAAAAATGAATGTGGTAAAAACAGTATGCTTTCTAACTCTACCAAAGGATATCAGGTTTGAGTTTTCACTAGTTCATATTAGCAAGAACAACCTTAGTCAAGGCCTTTTTTACTTTAGCAAGCTCTATAAAAATGTTAAGAATGGATAACCAATCACATTAGCCTTTTCTATATGACAAGCTTAGTAGTAGTAACTTCTTTCAAGGTTTTTTAGCATGGAAAAATGAGTAAAAATAAGGACCAATTTTAAGTAGTCAAGTAAATTGGAAGTTTTCACTTACCAAATATAGCAAGGATAATCATGGCTTGAGATTCACTTCTTATGCAGTGAAATCCACCTACTCAAATATGCACTTGACTCATCACCCTTCACTCATTACACCCTAGAAACCACTCCACCACTTCATGCTTGGAACCATGACATCGTTCCTTGTACTTTCCACAAACAAAAAAATGTTTAGTATATAAATGTCCAAAGAGAAATCTAACTTTGAAAAGGAAAAAAAATCAAGAAAAACTAGAAATGAAGGTAACATAAATGATGTTAGATATATAAAATGAAAATTTGGACATTGCTAAGTATATAAACCTCTTGCTTGTGGAAAAAAGTAATCTCATTAGACTCACTCTTTTACAAGGAACCCAAAAATGTGCTTAGAAATGGCATGCAAACACTAAAAAGCACATTACTAAAACTAGCAGTTATTGGGAAAATGATTACATATTTCCATAAATAGGAAATATGCAAGGACCAAGAATATCTATATCTATTTGACATACAAACCCTATAAATCTAGCTCTTGCAAAAAGAATCTGTAAAAAATAGCAATTTCTCATAATTTAGTGAAAATTACTCTCGAATAGGCTCTAATCATTATGATTCTTTGGATGCACATGTAATACAACTAGCATGATGGAAAATTGTTGGTACTAACCCTCCAATTGCATCATCAAATTTAAGGGTTAAAAATCAATTCTTTTTATAGAGAATTTTAATGCTCAAGAGCAAGCATAATTTCAAAAAAATTTAAATTTAAAATTCTACATTAAAAAAAGTTAAAATACATTATTTTATTTATGTTCATTTTTTAATATAAATTTATTCCACTCCAAGTCTATACTTAACTGTCTAGTAAGCATGGTTTATTATGTTTTGGCAAACTGTCTAGTAAGCATTGGTTTATTATGTTTTGGCAAAAGTATACTTAACCGTCTAGTAAGCATGGTTTATTATGTTTTGGCAAACCGTCTAGTATTTGAGGCATGGATCATCGAGCCTCATCTCTATACCATTCATTCCAAAGTATTTGAGGCATGGATCGTCGAGCCTCATCTCTATACCATTCATTCCAGCCAGCTCTCAAAGCACTCACACAAAGCACCAACAGCTCTCAAAGGACTCACCCAAAGAACCAAGTAACGAATCTACATGGAATGCCAAACAACAGACAAGGCACATAGTGCTGTTGTCATGTTTTGGGATCATCAGCATATATGAAGATTAGTAAAACATTCCAATTTATCCATGTGGGAAATATTTCACTACAAGCATCAAACCTGAGTGTCAAAACGACAGTTTGAATACTAAATCAAATGTCATGAGAGTGTATAAGATAGTAATCACAAATGCAAAACAAAATACCCAAAGGATGAGCAATCTGAATCAGTGTTCAAGTGTTAAAAGTGATATCAGACTAATTCTTCCTATCACCATGTCAAGTGTCAAATATCGGTGATGAGTTCCATTGGTTTATTTAAATGTGCATTAAGAGAGCTGAGTGGTTTCAGTAGAAGAGTATCAAAACTTGGTCTATAGTACTTGTGTCTCAAATACTGCTCCTGTTATTCAACCTAGAAAATCATGTCGAAAAGTTGGCGTTGTTAAAGACGAGCATGCATTTTTTTCACCTCCTCCAACAATATTGAAACCGGAACCTTTGTGGACTGGAAAGCAGGTCATAACGACGGTGCTACCCTATATCACAAAAAAAAGTTGGAGAAGAGTGAAAATCTCAATGACAAAGTTCATTCGCAATTTCTTGGCCAAGATAGGGCTGAAAATGGAAGAGGAGATGGAGAAAGTTCTACGATCCAAGGGTGAAGTTGCATTTTCTAGATTGGGCAGGCTTATGTCCAGTGCACTGAATCACATAACCTCTGAGATGAACAATAGTCTGTTTCCAAAACGATTGTTAAAGCCATTTCCAGGTAACTATCTCTCTCTAATTATGATGACTGGAGTAAAAGGTGGTTTGGTGAACTTTACGCAAATATACTCATTACTTGGGAAGCAAGAGTTGGAAGGAAAGCGTGTTCCTCAAATGGTTTCTGGCTGTGATTGGCTTGTTGACACTGCTATTAAAAAATCTCGAAGTGGATACTTATAGTGATGCCTCATAAAGAATCTTGAGTGTTTGTAGGTGTATTATGATTGTATTGTAAGAGATTCAGATGGCTCTGTTGTCTAGTTTAGTTATGGTGATGATGGACTGGATGTTATGAAAACTAGTTGCCTAACTCAAGTTGAAGTTCTCGCAACTAATCAAAAGTTTGTTAGACAAAGGCTTCGTACAAACCAACTCAATGAATTGGTTTCCCAGCATTCAATGAAAGAAAAATTCAAATATAAATCTTCAGATCAAGGCAACTATGGAAAGATTTACTTGAAGCTTTTGAAAATAAGGTACAGGAATTGATTGGGGACGGGATGGAAGTCAAAAGGACATAGGTGGCAGAGCATCTTAAGGGGAGAGTATGTCTCAAGGATTCTTAATGAAATATCATTTCCAGATTTACAGGGAATCAATTAACAAGTGGCATTCAGAGATTTCATTGAAGATTAGTTCCATATTTTCATGCAAAAGCTCAGTAGTCAATTAAAGATCGACTTCATTCGAAGACACTCAATCTTAGCAGTTACCAATCTTTTATAGGAGATGGATGTCGTAGTTGGCATAGGAGAGAGGGATATCGAACCTAGATGTGTATGTGGATTTGAAGTCAACATTGGTTGGCTCAACCAATCCTTGCAATCACACAATATTCAGTTGAGAGAAAGTGGAACCAGAACAAAATCTACAGCTAAGAGTTTCAGCTTCATTTTCTCACAAATATAGAGGGAAGTTAGAACGAAACAAGGAGGCTAAAACTCTAGCTAAGGAAGCAGAGGATTTACAGGATGGCAGATTGGAGATCACTCCAATGGGCATGGACTCTCCTAGCCATTCTATTTCTATAAATATTTACTGATTGTCACTTCACTTAAGGTAAGTCACTCTAGCTCCAGAAAAGATGTGAAGGAGGCCATTGTAAATGTATTTTTTGGATCATTTCAGCTATGGGACGTTGTACAGTTATGGGTTACTCAAAGCTTGTAATAAAGTGGGCCAACCAAAATCATAATATGAAAAATTTAGAACGAATCCACATCATGAATCAATTTGTAGAGGTAAAATATCATTTTCATGCTATTTCTTTTACACATGTATACAGAGAATTCAACTTTAAAGCCCGGGATGCTCTACTCTTATAGGAGGGTACCTTTATTGAACAAGTCTTTAGGGGAGGCAATATTCTAGCAGCTTTAGAATATCACTTTTACTAATTTGGTTGATATTTAGATTTCGTTTGAAGTTATCATGTTATCAAGATATGAGAGACAATGGAGTTTATTTTCATCTTGGCAAGATTTAGAAAAAAAATTGTATTCGATCTTGGAAGACTGTAATATATCAGAACATGAAGTGTGTATGCAAGAACTAAAAAGGTCAGTTTTTTTTTTTAAGGCGTCATTTTTGGATAGAAAATATATATTTGATTTCTAACTCTAAAATATCAATATAATGAATTTTTTTTTTCAGGAAGAAAAAAAAGAGTTTGGTACAAGTCATATTTGATATGGGAAGTGAAAATCTAATTGCCAAGTCTGATACAAACAGTTTAATCTCTCAACAACAACACATCCATACCTATATGAAATTTGAGTTGGGATGCCTGCATAAAGATGTTGAATTGACCATGACCAAGTGGGGAAAAATGAAGTTTGCAATGACTTTTAAATTTGCGAATGAAGTGAAATGTAATGCATTACCATTAGATGTGTGTGGATTATCTTTGCGAGTACTTGCTTGTGAGATAGGCACTCTGAATATTAGTAATGGCCTGAATAATACAAGCAAATGAAATTTAGTATGGGATGAATAAATGCTCAAAGAAAACAAAATCTTGTTGTACACATTTCAACAATGTAGGAAAAAAGACTTATTAATGTTTCCCAAAAGCTTTTGTTGCTAGTATTGAAATCAGTATCATATCAGTATCATAACATATGTAGGAAGTTGGCATAAGAGAAACAATTAAAGTAATTATAGGGAAACTAAGGGGATATTTTCATGGAACCCAATAATTTTCCTATTCAACATGTTATATATCTACGACAAAATTTTGTTTTCCTAAACATGAGATTAGGCCATACCTCAATTCCTGAACTCAAGATTAAGAAATAATTGAAAAAGTACATATCCATCGTATTTCCTTTGCATATCATATTAGATATAGTCTTAGCACCCAAGGAAGCAGGTGGTTGGTGAATGTGCGTAAACTATCACCATCCATTGAAGATAACTACCAAGAACCACTACACAATGTAGTTAAAAATTAAGTGAAACAACTATAAGGGTAGAGTATCCGAGGTGAATCTGTTATCTGATTTTTTATTCTTCTCTTAAAGTTTGACAATAGTTAACTGATTAATGGGCATTTTTTGGATGACATGTTTCTGACCATTCAAAAAGAAGAGTAATCATTTCATAGCATGTTAGAATACTTAGAAATATCCTACAAAAATTTGGGGTCCAGTATTCAATTAGCTAAGACCCACTGTTATAAACAAAGCCAATGCAAGTTGCCTGATGGGCTAGACAATCTTCGATGGGCTTGGATCCAACCAGGATAAATTTCAAAATTCTTAGCAATCAAAACTTTAGGCAGAGAAATGCTATGAATAGCCTGCATAATGTAATTCGAGAAGGAACTAAAAAAAACCTCTTATATATTTATAACTATTTGTGATGCTGATAAATGAAAAGATCAAGACCCTTCTTAATCCATAGGAATATGTTTACATATAATGAAATAGGAAGAAAAGCAATGTTTAAAAATGGAGCTGAGCATCGTTATCTTTGAAATCAACCACCCTGGAACATACTTCACCATATTATTATTTGTTGGAAATTTGGCTATTTTAGATTGTAATACATACAATACAACAACTTCATATGACAATTGGAAAACAAAAGAAAATAGATGAGATTTACAACATGAAGCACCCTAACAATGACACTAGAATTTGTTTAAGACATTTCTAGATAGAACAATGACTTACATTTTGCGAGTTTGGAAAGCTTTTCAGATGTCTAATGTATGCTGAATCCAATTCTAGATGCCCTCTTATTGAACTCGGACTGCAAAAAACCAACAGATCTCAATCCTGCATACTTTGTGTTATTAGTAGATCCATTCAATTGGGAAAATTCAGAAGAGGAATACGATTTCCATAGTCTCTCTACTATAGTCTGGAATTATGTTGTCCTATGGTAGTAAGAGGACCCGAATTGCATAGCTTGCTCCACAATCTTAACATCAGGTAAGTGTTGAAGGCAGGAACGTAGGTCTACAACAGTTACCGTCAAGCTGTTTTCAATATTTTTATTCGTGAAGACAGCAATCATTGCTTGGATGCAATGGTGCATCATAAGGACATCACTACATCCTACACATTTGGAGGTATAGTTAACAGACCCTTGATTTAGTTTGAGGCACACCTTTCAGTCCAACTCGACAAGGGATATAGTTCAGCTAGAGGGACAATTTTTTAAACTCCACTCCCAAGACATCTCATAGTAGGTTTCATACACATTATTAGTGTTTCTTTGCCAATTATTTCCTTGATGCTTCTTAAAACCCAATGCTAGGCTTGCAATTCGAAACACCTACCAGAAAGATGCCCTAGCTCAATTTCCTTTTGAAATTTTTTTCGCCAAATGCAACTCAGAAGGTCAAGCAAAAACACGATTGTTGTAGGATAAAAACTCTAATGGTGATTGCGTTTGTATATCGCTTTCCTCGGATGAAAAATGAATATATATCCCTCTACCCAGATCCACAAATCTACACATGAAATACTGTAACCCAAATGTAAAAAGAATTGTATGCCAAAACCATGTGCGGTTATGTGTCTTAGATTTGCAATAGAGCGAAGCTAACAAAGATATAAAACTTCAAAAACCCCAAAACCAAGATCAATTTAACTGAATTGGACATATATAGGGTTCATGAGAGGGCTTCAAATAGAATAACTGAGGTTGTGCTCTAGATCACAATACGAGGAGGACACTGTTTGGTAAAGATTAGGATTCAATATTAACACTTCCGGAATCGACCTCATGACCATCCTGAAACCAAACAAGTTTGAATGATGGGTATGTAATTTTTTTCCAAAACACTTTTCAAAGTTACCTCACCAGTCTCCAATTGCTTATAAAATTGTAGTTATTGATGCGGAAAACCCTTCTCTTCTTTGCCCTGCAACGCCCTCTCCTGGAGATGTTTGTCTTGACTAGTGGCTACGCCAACCTTAACCATCATCCTTCCTGGCATTGTTTTCTCTTTTTATTTTCTCTCCTCTCCTCTGCTTCATTTACCAATAACCCCCTCCAAAGAAATCAAACACTTCCAATATACCTACTTCATTTACCAATAAACCCTCCAAAAAATCAAATGCTTCCAATATATCCCGCCCAAAACTACACTGCCCAATAAGTCAAATTATATCCCCTCCAAAAAATCAAATACTACCAGTATACCCTGCCCAAAAAAATTCCAAGTTTTTATTGGAAATTTTATTTTGAACATTTTTACAATTTTATTTTGATCGCCCAAAATGTTAAATTTCAAGTTTTTATTGGAAATTTTATTTTGAACATTTTAAATGCTTTAGAAATAAAAATTACACGTGCAGTTACCAATATGCTCCTTTAAAAATCAAAATTACACGTGCAGTTATGAATATGCTAGTCCTTAAAAAATCAAATTTCAAGTTTTAATTAGACATTCTATTTTCAAAATTTTTAATGTTTTAAAAATAAAAGTTATGTTAGAAATTTATAATAATTATTTGTGTAAGTAGGGAATATAATTTTTGCACTAAAATGTATTGGTCTATGTGAACCCTTAATACAACCTCGATCATGTTTTATCCTCTATTGATTTTTATGTAGCTAAAGGGTTAAAGGAAATTTTGTGGGCATGGCTTGTGGTTTATGAGTGTTTGGTTTAATAAGTCATGGTTTAGCACAACTAGAACATGGTAGTTTGAGAATAATTTGAAGAAGTTTCCAAGGCTTTGTGATTCAACCCTTTTGATTAGGAATAGAAAATGCATGCTGACAAGTTTTTCCAACCTTTAGAATTGATGTGATCCATCAGGGAAGAGGGGATCATATCATATCCCAATCTCATTAGCTATAGATTTATGATAGAATGATGGATGGTTTTTTAAAATCTCTAGTGATAAAGGAGATGGGGAACAATTATATACTCTTAAAAATGAAAATATCCAAATCACAGGCCAAAAAATAACTAAGCATGCTTTTTTTTTTCCCATTACACAATGATGTTCCAATCTTGGAAACTTGCGGATAAAATAAGGATGGCCATGCAATACTATAGTGATATGGTGTTAATAAGGTGACATATGAACATAAGATAGCATGTGATAAATCCTTATCCTTTGATGAGCTAACATTTTCCCTATGAGAAATATTAAAGGACACAAGTAGCAATGAGATCAAATCCATACCAAGTCTTTTGTGGAGGAGACACTACATGCCCTTGGACCTTTAGATCCATATACAATTATGCACATAGCCAGGACAAGTAAAATGTTAGGAACCCATGTCTTTAATTTGTTAGTATATTGTTGTTGGACTCATATGCTTTGTAATTCGTCCTGTAGTATTTGTTGATCCTTAGTTTGTGTTATTGTTGTTAGCGCATATGCTTTGTAAGTCGCCCATAGTTTTATTGATCCATAGTTTGTATTGGCCCATGGTTTCGACCCGTAGTAATTGTTGATCTATATTTTGTATTGGCCCATGGTTTGTATTGACACATGGTATTGACCCATGGTATTGGCACCTAGACTTACTATATAAGTGTGTGTTGAGGCCTATGAAGGCACTGTAAAATTAATTGTATTGAGCTTGCTCAAAGGAGGTTGCCCCCTCGAAGTGGACCATGATCAATATAAAAGTGATTCTAAGTTCTATTATTTATGATATCTTGTGTATTTGCATTAATTAATTATTGCAGGTTCTTCACATCTGGTATCAGAGCACTTTCTTGGGCTCGCTGGGTGAAATTTCTGTCAAATGTTTTTTTTGCATCTGTCACAGCCTCGGATTTGGGAATAATCCATATCCACTTAACTGTGGGAAATAGTTGGGCATAAGCCCTAAAACTCATTGTGAGGAGTACTACAGGAACCCTGAAGTAGCTGGCCCATTAAAAGGATCTGCCAGCGAAAAGGGCAACGGCCCCTACTTGATTGACTAGTTCCCACCCGTGAGGTAAACCAAAAGTTGTTGTTTGTGGCAAAGCGGTTATCAGTTTTACCTAAGCCGTGGAGTGAGGAGTACTGCCCTAATATGCAAGCCATTAGACAACATTGGTGGCCGAGTGAATCACCTGAACCAATAGGAAGCTGCACATACTTGGGGTCCATATCTATTTTCAGCTGAACTGTTCCCAATCACTGCCGCGTTGTTTCAGATCCAACCATTCAAATCCATTATAAAAGTCATTCCAGATCCATCCATTTCAGATCTATTTCAGATCCAGCCGTTTTCGATCCATTCGGCGCCATTTCATATCCCTCTATTTCTGATCATGCCGTTGCAGATCTATCCATTTCAGATCCCTTCTGTGCCATAGCTGCTCCATTCTGAATGAAAAAAAAAAAAAAAAAAAAAAACACCCAATTTTTTGGCCATATCTCCCTTGTTTTTACTCCGTTTCACTTGAAATTTCTCTGACACCCCTGTCATCCCATTCTACATATTTCTTTCCTAAGTACCCTATCCCAAATTCCACTTCCCAAAGCCCAAAATCTCACATTTGTCTATTTTTAGGGTTTCCCATAACTTCTTTGATTTTCACCCAATCACCCTCAAATTTCACCACAGAGTTCCTTTCCTAATTCTGCTTCTTTGTCCCTCTCTGCCAAATATTCTCATTCTTTCACCCCGCTTCTGAAATCCCCATTTTTCGCTTCCCTGTCCATCAGAAAGTGTCCAAAACCTAATCAAACTCCAATTACCCCTCCTAGTTTTTCCCAAATCCAAATTTCCCTTTACTCAATAAGCTTTTGTTTGTGTTTTTTTATCCATTCCCCCCCCCCCCCCCCCACAAAAAAAAAAATCTCCTGGTTATGGTTTTCACCCGCGTAAGAGCAAAAACCATGGAGGAAGCACTTGCAACCATCCAAACCAAACTCCAAGATCTGGATGAAAAATTTCTCAACCTCCATATTCAGCATTCAGCCATGAACAATAACCGACAGCAAGAATATTCTGTAGCCAATGGGTTCTCTTCTTCCAACAATTTCCGTGGTCCGAAGCTTGAATTTCCTCGTTTCAATGGTATTGATCCGACTGGATGGGTATATCGTGTAGAACAGTATTTCAGTCTGCATAATACTTTTGATGTCCAAAAACTTCCACTTGCATCCTTTCATTTGGAATAGGAATCCTTTCAATGGTACCGTTGGTACACCAAGGCTCATGACGAGCCAAAATGGACAGATTTTTGCCAACTCCTTTTGCAACGATTTTGTCCTAGTGATTTTGATGACTTCACCGGAGCACTCACTAAACTTCGTCAAAGTGGCACTGTGAGAGAGTATCAGACAAAATTTGAGAAACTAGCCAATCATATAGAAGGATTGTCTGATGAATTCTACAGGAGTTGTTTTATCAGTGGTCTTAAGGATGAAATCCGGTCAGAGGTTAAAATGTTCTGTCCCAACATAATGATGGAAGTCCTAGGGTTGGCTAAGTTGGAAGAAGACAAGCTTGCAGCCCAACAACACTCCAAACCCACTTTTGTTCCCTTCTGAAATATGGGTTCTCGACGACCTCCCATCCCGCCAATTCCTCAACCAACTCCTATCAAGCATTTGTCTGAAACCAAGATGCAGGCGTGCCGAGAAAAAGGGATTTGTTATAATTGTGATGAGAAATTCACTTGGGGACATAGACGTGTTAAACAAAATCTCTATCTCTTGGATGTGGATTCTCTACCTGCCTCTAAACTTGGTGAAGAAGCTCTAGATACAGTAGATGACCAGGTTGACATTCAGCACCCGCCTGTTGACACCCCATCTCAAGACGACGCACCCGCGATCTCTCTCCATGCTGTAACCGGTGTCACAACCCCACAAACAATGCAAGTTAGGGGATACTTCAAAAAGTTCCCTCTTACCATACTCATTGATTCTTGTAGCACTCATAACTTCATTGACCCTCGGATTGCCAAATAGGCTGATTGTTTTGTCCGTCCTTGCTCCAAATTTGAAGTCATGGCTACCAATGAGGGCACCTTACCTTATAAGGGGAAGTGTCACAATGTGCATATCTATATGGAAGATTATAACTTGCGCTCTGACATGTTTTCCTTGTCCTTAGGCAGATGTGATGTACTTTTGGGCGTTCAATGGTTACTCACACTTGGCCCCATCTTATGGCATTTTGCTGAACTTTGGATGCAGTTTTCAGTCAATGGGGCACAACAAAAATTAATGTGCTTACAACCAGGGTCTCTTTGCATCATCAATTCACATTGCCTGGAAAAAATCCTTAAGAAGAATTCACATGGTGTCATCGCTCCACTCCATTCCATTTAGATGAACCCATCAACAGTCTCCACTACTTCCTTGGATAGATATGCAGGTGTCTTTGTTGCACCAGTGGGCATGCTACCTTCACGAGACCTTTCCGGTAAGCATTTTGCCGCATCTACATCTCAGCAGGACATGATGGCTATTTTTCATGCAGTACAGAAGTGGCATCCATCCCTATTGGGGAATTATTTCTGCATCAAAACTGATCTCCATAGTCTGGAAACTTTCTTGGAACAATGGGTCTCCTCCCCAGCACACCTGAAATGGGTTCTCCAACTCATGGGTTATGACTATGCGACCACTTACTAGAAGGGTAAGGACAATATGGTGGAAGATGCTACGTCTTGCACATTTGATGACTGAGTTTCTCTTACAGCTATTTCTCTGCTTGTTCCAAATTGGTTGCAATCTGTTCAATGGGGCTATCTCTTCTATGAACTCCATGCTTCTTCATCAGCAGAGCACTGTGGGTTACTCAAAACATATGACCAAGAACAATGTAACTTCTTTTGGCAGGGATTGAAAATGACAATTCAACGAATGGTGGTTGACTGTGATACTTTCCAGGTCAACAAGGGTGAAACCACCCTCCTTTCGGGACTGCTCGAACCCTTGCCCATCCCTACACAGATTTGGACAACTATTTATATGGATTTCCTAGAAGCGCTCCAGTGGTATAGTACCACATCTAAACGGACACCATATGAAGCAGTCTCTGGACAGGCACCGCCAATTCTTCTTCCATACACCTTCAGCAGCTCCCCAGTTCAGGCAATTGACTCAATTCTTCGAAACCGCGATCAACTTCTTCTCATTCTGTAGGATAATCTTCACATGGCAAGAATTCGACTGAAACAACAAGCCGATCAGCACCGTTTTGCATGCACTTGTCACATCGCTGATATGGTTCTTCTTCATCTACAGCCTTCCACGCAATCCTCCCTGAAACTCAAAAGCCGCCAGTGGCTCGGAATGAAACCCGAGGATGCTACACGGGACCCACTCCTTCAGATTCTGCATCAATTTCCACATCTAAGCTTTGAGGACAAAGCCTTTTCTTGTAAAATTAGTCACAGCAGATCTAATGAACAAGTAAATCAATCACAATAGATGAACATAGAAAATATGGTGCAAAACTATGCAAAACATGCAGCAGTGCTCAATATCCCAATAAGGGTGAATGAATTACAATAGAATACAATGTCTGTCAATGAGCAATTCGAATTGACTAAGTAGGCCATTCGAATCACTGAATGGAGTAGCTTGACTCCAACTAGGAGTCCTCATCATCAATCGGTGGTGGTCATCAATGCACAAGAACCAGTCATCCAGGTGTCAATATGAGTCTAACTGAGTGTGTCATGTGTAACTGAAGTGTGTAGCACTGATTAAGGGAAGGAGGATCAGTGGGGGGCGCATGGGAGACTAACTGAAGTCAGAACAAGTCATCTAGTCAAACTGGAGGTCCAATGGAAGTGAAACAGTCAGTCGAGAGTGAAACTAGCCTCAAATCAGGGAGAATTGGAGCTAACTGAATGTAACTGAAGTGGAACTGCAGTGGTAGGTGAACAAGTGCGCCTTTCTCTGGCAGTAGGTGAGAAGTGGGTGCCTTTCAGCCTAGGAGGGCTAAAACTCTATAGTGAGTGGCTCCCGGGTGCTAGAATAAGGTGGATAAGGTGCTGGAGGCATCAAACTGGTGACTGGGATGCATGCAAGTGCATGCAGGTGCATGCAAACCCTAGATTTTGCATGCAAACCCTAATTGCATGCAAGATCCTGAAAAAGATGATGTGGATATCCGAACACCCCCCCTCAAGCTAGACTATGATGTGCAAAAAATAATGTGGGGCCCTGGTAACTAAGACCAAAGGTCACCCCGATACAATAATCCAAAAAATGCTGAAAATAAACTAAGGAAAGAGGGAAAACCCAGTGGGAAGAAAGCCCCCCCTCAAGCTAAAGCATAATAATGAATCAATCTGTCTCCACCATGATGGAACTCACCCCCAACAGTGAACGGAGGTAAGAGAACTTCTTCTCAGTGAAGCTCTTGGTGAACATGTCTGCAATTTGCTCATCAGTAGGGCAATATTGCAGAATGATGGTGCGGTCATGCACCAACTGTCGAATGTAATGCAGATGAATCTCAATGTGTTTGGTCCTCTGCCGCTGAACTGGATCTGTGGAGATCTTGATAGCACTTTGATTGTCAAAAAATAGGACAGTCGAAGTAGTGCCACCAAAACCAAACTCGGAAAGAATACCCTGCAACCAAACTGCCTGAATGCAGGCATTGACTGCCCCTCGATACTCTGCCTCTGCTGATGAAAGTGCAATGGCTGCTTGCTTTTTGCTGGACCAGCAAATAGCACCATGACCAATCATGAAAACATAACCGGAAGTGGACTTCCGATCAATGCTATCACCTGCCCAATCTGAATCAGTAAAACCAATGAAATCTAGCTCAGAATCTGCAGCATAATGTATGCCAAACTGTCTCGTACCTTGCACATACTGCAAGATCCGATTGGCTGCTCGCCAATGAAGCTCATGTGGCTGATGCATATATCTTGACACGGCACTCACGGCATATGAGATATCAGGCTGTGAGTGTGTCAAATAAAGTAGTGAACCAATCAACTGTCGATACATACTGCAATCTGCAAGCAGTGTGGAATCTCCCTCCTCAAGACTCATTCCTGAGAGGAATGGGAAAGGGGCTGCCTTACATTCAGCCATATTAAACTTCAATAATAGGTTGGAAGCATATTTTTGCTGAGATATAGTGATCCCATCAAAATTTTGAGCTATCTCCAAGCCCAAAAAATGACTCAGCAAGCCCAAATCTCTCATGTCAAAAGCTAGATTTAAGGCAGATTTTAGCTTGTTTATTGAAGTAAGTGTGCTACCAGTAATGAGCAGATCATCAACATAAAGTACAATAACCAACAAATTACCTTTAACTCACTGAAGATACACATTCGGATCAGATTTGCACCTTTGGAAATTCTGAGAAAGAAGGAAGGAGTCCATCTTTGCTTACCAAGCTCTTGGGGCCTGTTTTAACCCGTACAAAGATTTCTTCAATCTACAAACCAATGATGGATCTAATGTATAACCCTATGGCTGCTACATATAGACCTCTTCAGCAAGGTCTCCATGTAAAAATGCACACTTCACATCCATGTGGTGCACTTCCCAGTGCTTGGATGCGGCAATAGCTAAAACAAGGCAGATGGAATCCATCTTTGCAACCGGTGCAAAGGTCTCAGTGTAGTCCACTCCTTGGAATTGGGAAAAACCTTTTTCCACCAACCTTGCTTTATATTTGCTGATAGTGCCATCAGTAGCAACTTTAGTACGGTAGAACCATTTACACTTCACTAATTTTCTTCTAGGTGGAAGAGAAACTAGCTCCCATGTGTTGTTCTTTTGAAGAGAACTGTACTCTTCGTCCATGGCACTTTTCCATCTCGGATCTCAATGAGATGAATAGTATGATGTAGGATCTGAACCAGCCATCAAATAACAAATCTCAAGAAGAAATGGATCAGCAATAGAAAGAGCCATACCTGCTCTTTGAAAGTCTCCTCTTGTTTGTCTCGGATCAGCAGGATTTCCAAGATTCGAACCAGCAGAATGTAGAGTGTTTTGGGCCCACTTTGGTAACTGAGGAGGATCATAATGGTCGGATTCCGAACCTGATATGTCATGATCATCATATGCTGCTACAATATCAGAAATATCAGAACTCATAACTTCATTATCGCTACTCGGATCTTCTTCTGGTGAAGGCGGTGAATCGGCAGTCTTCTCCTCGACTAGTTGCAATTCTTGAAGCGGTTCTTCAAATTGCACACTGCGCTCTATGAATATCTTTTCAGATCTGATATCCATGAGTTTATATGCTTTTGATTCTTCCCCATATCCTATCAATATGCACTCGATACTTTGTGGATCCAAAGCTCGTCTCTTCTCAGAAGGAATTCTAGCCCATGCAGTAAAGCCAAAAACTCTCAAATTTGACACATCCGGTTTGTGACCAAACCTTTCGATTCAATCATGCATGTAGCCATCTCTTTCAGTGACCGATTTTTCCTTTCCGCTACACCGTTCTGCTGGGGTGTGTAGGGAACTGTATGTTGGATCTTAATTCCGCTTTGGGCACAAAGTTGCAGCAACTCGGACTTGATATATTCCCCACCATTATCAGATCTAAGAGCTTTGATCTTGCTCTCAGTGGTGGTCTCAACAGAAGCCTTAAAATCCTTGAATTTTCCAAGCACTTCTGACTTGTTTTTGAGAAAGAATACCCATGTAAAGCAGGAAAAATCATCAATAAATGTCAAAACATACCTTGAACCATTTAATGACATATGGGGTAGTGGACCACTGATATCAGAATGGATCAATCCCAAAATAGTAGAAGCTCTGCTAGCTTTGCCGCGGTCGAATCTGTGCTCGGGGTGCTTCCCAATGATGCAACCAGTGCATATTCCCTTCGAGTAATGGAGTTGTGGAAGCCCATCTACCATGGATTTGTTTGATAACAGCAGCAAATACTTATAATTAAGATGTCCAAATCTTTCATGCCAAATTCTACTAACCTCATTACCATGTGTACGAAGAGCAGTGGGCTTTGCAAGCGGAATAAAGTGTGAAAAATCATAGCATTTTGCAGTGTGATTTGCCTTTCCGACTGCAACTAGTCTTCCACTTTTGATATCAGAAATTTCAACTGTATTAGGGCTGAATGTAACTTGCTTTGATTCACCAGTATGTGTCATTTGATACACAGAAAGGAGATTTGAAGCCAAGGAAGGCACATAGAGAACATTCTGAAAGCTTCCATTTTCTACATGAATTGTACCTTTGCCCTTTGAAGAAATTTTTGAGTCATCTCCCAAATGGATGGGGATGGAGCTGTTTGGATCGAATGAGGAAAAAGAATCAATATTTGCAGCCATATGATTTGATGCACCCGAATCTATCAAGAGAGTAGTGGGCTTCGAAACCGTTGCCATGAGTGCTTGTCCTCTTTCATGATCATCATTCCTATCCTTCTTCCTTGCACTATCAGGAAGGGTTATGTTGTTCTTTTCCAAAAGGAGGGCCATTTGATCTATAGTCTTCTTCATACATGAACTTTCGGGATGAAAGCCACGATTGCAATAAGTACATTTAGATTTTTGGTTACCTTCTTTTCCCTTTTGCTTGAACTTCGAACTGGATGGTGCATCCATTTGCTTTCCTTTGTCTTTTTGCTTGTGAGGCTCGAATTTGGGCTTGTCCTTCTTTTGCTTTCCTTTACCATTCGAGATCTTGGGTCCTTGAACATATAGGGCTGAATCTTTGGAGCTTATGGACCCCATTTGAATCAACTTGTCATGCTCTTTTGTGACGGACTCAATGAAGGCATTCAAGGTAGGCATCTTCCAATTCGGGGTAGTTAGCCGACCGGAATTGAAAGTAGAGACAAATACCGAATAATCTTTCCCAAGCTTGCTTAGAATGGAGAGGATCAATTGTTTATCCTCTTTGATAACTCCAATGTTCTTCAATTGCAAGTTCAAGTTCTTCAATTTTGTGAAGAATTCATTGATGGTCTCGAAATTCTCAGGACTAAGGGCAATCAATTCATTCTCTAATTGAAAAGCCCTAAGCTCATCCTGCTTGCCAAATAGTGTTTCAAGTTGCTCCCATATATCTTTTGGAGTCTTCAATCTGCTGAGATGGAAGTGAAGATCTTTGGAGATGGAGAGACAAAGAAGACCATAAGCTTCATCAAGCTTGTTGTAGTGTTTGGTTCGATCTGACGCATTGTTTGGCTCCAATTCAAGACCAAGAGTGACTCGGTAGTAACCTTTTGAACGTAATATGATCTCCATATCATCTTTCCAATCAAAATAATTGAATGGGGTGAGGACAGTCTTTGAAGAAGAGTATTCCATTGCTAGGAGCGAGTCAAACTGATGTAGATGAGCTTGCATGCAGAGTGTAGCGAATGCAAAAGAGGAGTTTGCATGCACAGTGTAGCGAATGCAAAAGAGGAGCTTGATAACCTGCAAATCACAATCAAACCAAGAACCGTAAGGTCGAACAATCCACCCTTTTAGAGTTGCATCACACCTGGGATTGGAGATCAAACAATGTTGAATGGGTCCAATGTATCAGATCCAGGAATTATGTGGAAACTCAAGCTTCTGGAGTGGTATTGGAAGTATTTTTAAGCTTTGCATGCACATGAGCGAATGCCCTTGAGATATCTCATGCCAAAACTTTTTGCAATTTGAGCAATTCAGTCAAATCTTCTTGTAAAAACACCTGTAGAAAAGAGATCTTGTCCCTGCAATGGCTCTGATACCATGTAAAATTAGTCACAGCAGATCTAATGAATAAGTAAATCAATCACAACAGATGAACATAGAAAATATGGTGCAAAACTGTGCAAAACATGCAGCAGTGCTCAATATCCCAATAAGGGTGAATGAATTACAATAGAATACAATGTCTGTCAATGAGCAATTCGAATTGACTAAGTAGGCCATTCGAATCACTTAATGGAGTATCTTGACTCCAACTAGGAGTCCTCATCATCAATCGGTGGTGGTCATCAATGCATAAGAACCAGTCATCCAGGTGTCAATCTGAGTCTAACTGAGTGTGTCATGTGTAACTGAAGTGTGTAGCACTGATTAAGGGAATGAGTCTCAATGGGGGGCACATGGGAGACTAACTGAAGTCAGAACAAGTCATCTAGTCAAACTGGAGGTCCAACGGAAGTGAAACAGTCAGTCGGGAGTGAAACTAGCCTCAAATCAAGGAGAATCGGAGCTAACTGAATGTAACTGAAGTGGAACTGCAGTGGTAGGTGAACAAGTGTGCCCTTCTCTGGCAGTAGGTGAGAAGTGGGCGCCTTTCAGCCTAGGAGGGCTAAAACTCTATAGTAAGTGGCTCACGGGTGCTAGAATAAGGTGGATAAGGTGCTGGAGGCATCAAACTGGTGACTGGGATGCATGCAAGTGCATGCAAACCCTAATTGCATGCAAGATCTTGAAAAAGATGATGTGGATATCCGAACATTTCTAAGGGAGAGGGGATGTTAGGAACCCATGTCTTTACTTTGTTAGTATATTGTTGTTGGGCGCATATGCTTTGTAAGTCATCCCGTAGTATTTGTTGATCCATAGTTTGTGTTATTGTTGTTGGCGCATATGCTTTGTAAGTCGCCCATAGTTTTATTGATCCATAGTTTGTATTGGCCCATGGTTTTGACCCATAGTAATTGTTGATCTACATTTTGTATTGGCCCATGGTTTGTATTGACACATGGTATTGACCCATGGTATTGGCACCTAGACTTAGTATATAAGTGTGTGTTGAGACCTATGAAGGCATCGTGAAGTTAATTGTATTGAGCTTGCCCCCTCGAAGTGGCCCGTGATCAATATAAAAGTGATTCTGAGTTCTATTATTTCCGATATCTCCTGTATTTGCATTAATTAATTATTGCAGGTTCTTCACATAAAATCCATTAGTGTCTTGACCCCAACCATGGAAGGCATGTGAACCTAGATATACCTCACATCACTTTACTTGTGGCCATTTTAATCCTCGTTATGCACAAAACATAATGACTAATGTACTCTTCGAGAATCTACTTTGTATTAATGTGGTGACATGGAGAACGAGTGTATAAATAGTTCTCTATCTCTCTCATATGCACACAAAGAGAGTTGTCCTACATGGTGAGACTTTCACACTTTATAGGGTTAATGTGAAGAGCATTAAGTGGTCGTTTTTGAAGTTACATGGAGCAAGAGAGGGGTATAAGGTATATTTGTAATTTTCAGTGAGTATGAATAATGGCATAATTATATCAGTGGTGAAAGTTTTGAGCTTAGTTAGTTCTTATGGATGTGGAATTTTTAAGCCCGAGGTGGCAACGTTGATCCCAAAGTTTTTATATAAAACATATCTTATTTATATTGACAGTGAAGAGAAGCATTATATTAAATAAACGTTGACTAGAACACATCTCATAATAATTAACACACATGGATCCAAATATTGGGATATATTACCCATGGAAGCATTCACGCCACAACCATATGTATCCTTGTTGGAATCCCACCCCAAGATGGGGATAGAATATGAGAAAAACTTATAAAATTTTATGAAGTCTCTTTGTCTCACAATCATTTCCAAGAACTTTGCACACAACCCTTATTAACTTTTTTTCTTACATTGTGAAAGCTATAACAACTCTAGACCTCAATAAAAGGGCTACAATTAGTTATGTAAACTTGTTATCCTACTTGCAAAAATAATATATCTTTACCTTCGTTTTCACTTGACTACAAGTCTCAAATCCATTCTATCCTACTCTCTAGAGTAAGGGATTGCCAATTAACTACATTGATAACTCAAGATATTGTTGTTACTCCCTTGTGAGTGTAATACTATCAACTTGGCATGAAAATAAAGGCTCAACATATTTTCCTAGATTGCAACCCAAATCTCATTACACAAGAATAAGTTATCTCAACACTTGACAACACACTCTCTATGATTCTCCATAGCCAACATGAAATCAGTGCAAGTGGTTAATGCAAAACATGCAATGAAATTGACCCCTCAATAATCCCAAAATGAAACATTTATGAATATAAATATGATATTGGAAATTATTGTTTAGGCCTTATGTATTCATGCCACATTTTCAAGTAGCAGCGACTTGCCTTATCATAGCCCTTATTTCACATTAATAGCAAACATGTTTTTCATTTTTATATTTATTTTAATTTTTTACTTCGCATATTTATGATTTTATCATGGTATAACTATCAATTCAAATAAATAAAATATATCCTTATAGATTTTATATTGACGGAATCATTTAATTTCCTTGCAAACTTTTATTCAATTGTTGTAATTTGGCAATAGATGAAATCAAAGTTTTAATCGATCCATAACTCTGGTTGAGTTTTTAATGGTCCAGGTCAATTTGAAGTTGAGTAAAACTCTTAAGGGAATTGTTCCACTATGTACAAAAATGGATCAGGATGAAACTTTTGATCATGTCTAAAATTTCTACCTAATTCTTATCAATGTTTTGGTCGAAAATATGGTCCTACTTCAAAATTAACATATCATATTTAAAGTCTTTGACCTTATTAACTCCAACCTAAAAAAACTATGTAATGATAAAAATTAACTATTGACGAACAAAAACAATGTTTATATGATGACGATGATGAGGATGACAATGATGATGATGAGGAGGAGGAGGAGGATGACAATGATGATATAATGATGATGACAATGACAATGAGATCGATTAATTATAATGACAATGATCATGATGGCAATGTCAATGACATTGAACATGTGATTATATATTTATTACGACAATGATGACGATGACCACAAAGTGCCTTCTTTCAAGGATTCTCCACACTCTATGCTATGTGATGGTCTAGGGAATCGTAATGGTGAGAACCATACGTGGTCTTCAAAACCTTTAAATATGAACTAAAATCTTGGATTCTACCTTTAGGATGTCATGGGTCTTGTAAACCATCCCTACTTTGCCCTTCCTCGAAATGGTGGGCATATATCACATGTAAGCTAAAGATTATGTACATATTTATGTGGTAGCAAATTAATATGGCGTTAGACCCTAAATTTAGTTCGCAAGACATGGTCCAGGCCATGAGAACCATCCTCAACGTTACAAATATTGTAATGGCCAACATATCATTGTTGTAAGGTAAATTAATTATGTCTGGGGCCCTACACATTGACCATGAGTGATACAGTAAAGTTAACCATAAACCATTATTTAGGTTATGAGAACCATTATTGGTTTACATAACCTATAAATATCAAGTCATTGTTGGTTTATTGGTTTATAAAACCATGGACAAATTAGCAACGACAATAATGACAACGATGATGATAGTGATGATCATGATGACGACAAGACGATGGTGTGATTATTTGATGATGAGGGTGAGGATGTTGATAATGACAATGATGATGATGATGACAATGAAAATCACATGAATGATAATTCTGACAAAGATGAGGATGATGATGAAAATTATGTTGAATATGATGATCAAAATGATGATGATGTTGGTGATAATGATGATGATGGTGATGATGATGATGATGGAAGTGACAATGAAGTTGATATGCTAACTATGACAATAATGATGAAAACGATGATGATGATGATGATAAGGATGACAATGATAATGATGATGATGATGATGACTATGACTATGAAAATGATAAACTGTAACTCCTTATAAACCCATAACCCAAAATTCCCTAACAAATTAACCCCTTAAACCCTAACCCTGACTCGTTATAAACCCCCTAACCCCTTAACCCACTAAACCCTAACCCTTAAGTCTGCAAACCCCTAAAGCCCCTAACCACTAAATGTGACCATAGTGACAATAATGATTATATATATTGCACAACACATTCATATGACATACCATGACCTTAAGGCCCCTAACCACTAAAACCACTAACAACTAATCCCTTGACCCCTTAAACCTAAATCTCCATATACACCTTACTCCTAAACGCCCAACCCCCTAATGTGACTATAATGACCATAGTCACCATAACCCTATTGAACCCTAACCTAACTCCTTATAACCCCCTCAGCCCAAATCCCCTAACCCATTAACCAATTAACCCCTAACCCCTAAGTCCCCTAACCCCTAAAGCCCCAAACTACTAATTAATGTGACCACAATGACCATAGTGGCTATGTAAATTGCGCAACACATGCATCATAACATGACCATAAAGACCCTAACCACTCAAACCCCTAATAGCTATGTATTGAATTATGTAGAACCTTTTTCTCCCAAACCGTTAAGATAGGTAAAGAAAATTCCAATCTTCATTACTTTTGGAAGTGGTTTTTAAAAAACCACCCCCTAACTCCCTAACCCCCTAATTTGACCATACTGACCATAACCCCATTAATCCATAACCCCGTTAAACCATAGCCCCATTAAACCATAACCCTATTAAACCATAACCCTAACTCCTTTTAAAACCACCCCCAAACGTAATGAGGAATGGACTTTTGGGGGAAGTTCTTAAAAAAACGGCCCTCAAAAGTCATGAGGAATGGAATTTTGGGGTGGATCTTACAAAAATGCCTCCAAAGGTCAAATTCTCAAGACTTTTGGGGGCATTGTTTAAGAATGTCCGCCCCTAAATCCCCCAAAAAACTTTTGGGGATGGTTTTTCCAAGACCACCTCAAGACAACACCGCCCCTAAAGGGGTAAATCGCTATAGTGAATATTACTATAGTGTATTTTGCTTGGAAATGAAAGGCACATGATGAGAAGGATAATGACAAAGAGAAGATGAAAACGAGATTATTCATAATGTGGAATTGATGTGATATGTGCCTATGTCGGATTTGTGAATCTCCCACATCATTTCCCAAGGTTAGGATGGACTGTCCTATGGATGGTAATGGAAACCCCATCATGATATTAGATCAAGATCATGTGGTTACCCTAGTTGAGTATCACATGTGTAAGAAACAATGGCCCAATCCATGTGGACATGGAAGTTGGCAAGGGTGACCTTTAGAGTGGTCCAATTTACTACATGACTTAGAGTGCCATTCTTGATGATGTGGTAAATTACCACAATTAAGGGAGAGATTTATATCTAGTCTGCTCAAAATATATGGAATTTGTGTGTATGTTGTAGAAACATATATATTTTCTTTGCTTTATATCCATTTTTTTTTAAGTTTAGCAAATAAAAATTGATTTTCCTTTTTCTTGAACTTTAGCAAATAAAAAATTGGTATTTTAAAATTTGTCTTTGCTTTTTATCCATTTTTTTAAAAGTTTAGAAAATAAAAATCAATTTTCCATTTTATCCATTTTTTTAAAAGTTTAGTAAATAAAAATCGATTTTCCCTCTTTTTAAAAGTTTAGCAAATAAAAAATCAAATTTTTGAAAATTTAAAAATTTAGCCAAGTTTAGCAAATACAAAATCGATCGATTTTTCAAAAATTTAAATATTTTTCCACGTCACAAGTCAAACTGAGCATAAATCCAATTTTGAATCCATATTCACTATCTAGTACTAGGACTAGCATCTAAGTTCCAAGGGAAAATCCCACGGGGAGTCTAAGTTTGCATAACACATTGGTAATATGGTTCCTACAGATACTAGTGGAACTTATCTAAAGGGAAATTTCTAGTGATAAACCTAAGAGGCTTAAGTCATGTCTTGACTCAAAGGCCAACTAATTAATTCTCATTACTTTAGGGAAATGATACCCCTGATGCCACTAATAAAATTGAAGAAACAAAGCAAAGAATTGAATACACAATAGGTAAACATCATTTTGAGGGAAATTATTATGTTTATCAAAATTGAAGGAATTTACTTCTTAACATAAGTGAGAAAGAAACAATAAAAGTATAGTGTCTAATCAAGAAAGAATGGATAGTGTCACGTGTAGTCAGGTTGTCAAAAACCCCAACCTTGACATCATTTCTGACATAGTAAGTGAGATTAATTTTGAGCCAAATGTCCAGTGACAAGTACAATAAGTAGGAGATGAACTTATAAGATTTAGATTGTCAAGAACTCCTAATAAACAATTCAAAAGTTATTGGCATTTGCTCTCATGAGAATAGATTGGATGGTGCAAACATGGCAGCTGAATTGTAGAAATATAATAAATGTAAAAGTAGTGAAAGAAATAAGTGATATTCATAAATATCACACTTAACACATGGACATAAGTGATACTCATAACTATCACACTTAACCCCCCCGAAAAAGTGATATTGCACAAAATACCATTGACACACTAACTTATTAAGAAATTGATTGACTCTAACCACTATGACCTTGGACACATAATGACTAACGACTCCATAGAAGGGGTCTTAAACAACTATATTTTGTCAAAAAATATAAAGACGATCACCTAGCATCATCAAAAACTCATTAGAATGATCAAGGGTGACAAACATTTTTCTATAATCACCAAAATAACCAAAAAAAGTATTGGTGAGGGGCAATAAAAGATCGTCACTAGAAGTGTCACCAAAGAGAGAATTAGTAACGAGCCTTTAACAACCCTCACCAAGATGTATTGTGGATCTCCCAAGTCATGTTGAGAATATTGCTTCCGAATATCCATATTCTTTGTATTTATTTTGATTTCTAAGTATATGCTTGATCCAAGTGAATATGCCCTTGAAACATTATTAGAGGAGATGATGATACTGGAGAGAAGATGAATACAAAGACATTGTTTGCTTCACTAACAACTGAATATGTGATTTCCATGTGGAAAAGCTTCTTTAAATAACCATTTAAGATGTGATTCAATCTAAATGTGGATAAAGAAGGGAAATCCCATTGAAAAATGGGAAAGAAAATTCCATTGAAAAAGGGGAAAGAAAATTCCATTGAAAAAGGGGAAAGTATATCACTATTATTAAATATATCATTATATGTTATTCATTTACAATGCCTGTTTAATTGGAAATTTATACATAATAATTATTAGTGCATTAAAAAAATAATAATTAACGGTTGTTTCAGTGATTCCAAGTTAATATTTCCAATGAGATTGAGACCCCATGTCACAAATGAGGAAACTAGAGATACAAGGTGCCAAGAGATAATGGAGACAATATGGATCTTAAGTTCATGCATTTGGCATCAAGGAAGTATACAAATGAAGAGAAATAATCGATCATCAAGGTCGATCAATAGTACCGCACACAAATGATATTTTGGGAGATGGTGTGACCATCGAAATGACTATAGTACAAAATATCAATATAGTAGATGGTTGGTTTGATTATATTTTCATCTTTTTTATTGATAATCCCTATCAAGGCTTTGATCATCAAAGTTATAAAATATGAGTGGGAATTCATCATAGGTGGAATGAGTACATGGAAAGATACCAACATTACCCTAATATCTTCAAAGCACTTAGATCAAGTCTCTCTCATCTAAGTAAGATAAATTTCTTTCTTAATGCGAATATTTAGGGCATGAAACTAGTGGGCAAGGATGGAAAGGACACTAGATTATGTATGTGGAATCATCCACAACACAAAAAAGATAAACTTGTACCCTAACCATATATTAACGCTTTGTTGGTGGGAAAAACTACCCTATAGTGAGGAAATGGACACTATCAACTTAAGGGGGTGACAGGTAAACATACTAATTGCATTACAGAAGCGTTTATAAAGGGAAATAGATTAGAGACCTTGAGGGCATACCTTGTGAACGAAGTTTGATCCTAGCTTTTGTCCAACCTTGCGTTCGATCCTCAACTCAATCTTCCGTTTGATAAACTTGCAACACAAAGACCTTTCTCAGCATATCTTGGCCACTATAATAATGATGGAATTGAACAGTAATTCAAACTTCAAGCATTAACCAACATTGATCCAAACAAATACATAATCCAATAAGCACTTGATTTGGGACAAGAAAGATGTTTCAACCTTTTATTTTCAAAAACATATGAATGATACAAAGTATACCTGACTTTGCAGCATGCTCATGCAACCTGATCCTAGGCTCCTTCTCCTCTCTGACTTCAGAATTCCTCCAGCATAACCTCCTTCAATATAAGATTCTCATCTAGAAGAGTCTCCCTATGGCTCTCATGTCTCAATGTCCAACCCCTCTCTTCAATCCTCCTTGTATTTATAGGACAAGGTAGGCAGTTCAGTTCAAGAGGTGGTTGAAGGAGAAGTTGGGGATGTTGGGAAACCAACTGCAACTAATCTCCATTCTTCAAATTAATCTTTTTTTGATCATATTTTAAGATGTGCACTACTATTTCATAGTGGAGTAGTGCCTAGGGTGTGACTACAGTGTTTAACAACTAGCGTTTGTCACTTTTTAAATGTTGTGCGCTAGTCTACTGAAGAGGAGTAGCGCCCATCAGGAGGTGTGCGCTACTATTGCACAATGGAGTAGGTCATATGCACTAGTTTACTTAAGAAGAGTAGCGCCCATGCCAAAATATGATGTTTTTTAGGGTTTTGTCAGCTTGCAGAGAGGTGAGTCAGGTCAAAGTCTCATCTGAGGTCATCATGCTCTTCAATCCAAGTTGTCATTTTGTGTGATTGTTATCTCAAGGTGATCATGGATGGAGAAGTGCAGATTTGACCTATAACGGATGCCCCCTAATGTGTGAGGTCAAAGGGAAACGATGGCCGAAAAACATTATAATCCAAAACCAGAGGAGGAGCAAGAAACCATGGAACCAAGTCACAAGAACACCTGAAACAAAGATCAAGTTCAGCGAGCAATTACATTCTTGACATCATATAGATGTACATTGTGATATAACTTGATCTCGGATACATAACGAGGAGATGTATATATAGAATGGTCACTTGAAATACAAACGTGGATCCATGTCAAACTGAGAGATCATAGCCATAAAAAAAATTGGATTTATGTCTCATGGAGAGCCGAATATAATTGAGGCTCAGTCTTGCATAACTTGGGTGGTAACAAAATGAGGTGATGTCATCAAAATCCCAAGGTCTTCATCCAAAACAACCCAAGGTACAAACCCTATCCATGTGAATAGATGAACTGACAGTCGAACATGGGGGGTATCGTTTGATTACCGATCATTGATGTAGACCATTAACAAATGCGAGGGATTCCACCAATAATGATAATGGGGCCCAAGGTACCTAGTACGATCTGACAAGTGTGAATAAGTGGAATTGGAGTCAAACAATTGAGGATCCTGTCGAATAAGAGACATTGATGTATTCTCATAATTGAACAGTGAGGAAAATTGCCACTGGTGATTGCAATCTCCAAGGTACTAACCGAAACTCTGAACTTCATTCCCAGAGAAAAATGAGTTGATGTCGATGGGAAGAAGTCTGTTGGAAGGGAGGCCTTAAGGCATCCTCCATCATCCAACATGAGGGACACTCAACTGGTATGAGCTGATATGGAGTAATATATGTAACAAGACTGACACTAGGATGGTTGACACATGAGGTCAAGGTAAATTGCAGAATGGCCAATAAAGGGTATATCCTTGAATAGTGAGCATGACTCAAACTGACTTAAGCAGTTTTCAACATAATGGGGAAAATGATATAAGCCTGTAATGTAGGAGACATTAGTAGACCCTCCATATGGTTGGAAGAATAACCAACCGGGGGAGTAAACAACTCAGAGATCAGGTTCACCCTAAGGTCAAAAACTAAACCCAACCGACATGATGGACTCAAGTAGGTGTTGTGTTCAAGGATAGAACTTGACTGAACTACCTTTGATACTGAAGATATGATAAATCTTTCTCATCCCTTATTCTTTTTAGATAAAAGACTACCTTTCTTGTTGTTTTAATGAGTCCAAGAAAGAATGAAAACTCAATAGATCCAACCATGTAAAAATTTTAACGAGCCCATGGGAGGAAGACTCGGGACCTTCTTCATTGTTTATAGAGTTTGAAGAAGAGATAGAAGATTACTCTATATTACTGATCTTTGGATTTTAATATCGAGCTGAGATTTGTTCCTGCTCACCGGTGTTTTCAATTTTAAGGAGTCTGAAAAACTTAAACAATAACTCCATACACCTACTTGTGGATTTTAATATCGATCTCAAGTAGGTTAATGCTCGCCGGTGTTTTCCTATTTATAGAGTCTAAAAAACTTAAACAATCCTCTTTACACCTATCTGTGGATTTTATATCGAGCCTAGATTGGTCTGTGCTCGGCTTGGTGTTTTCATATTTAGAGAACCTGAAAACCCTAAAGAAAGGCTCCGATAGGTCCTTTTTTGTAAAGTTAGTCTCCTCCCCTGAAAAATTTTAAAACAATGGAGGAAGAACTATTCCAGCGCCTACAGGAGTATACCTAGGGTATACCTTTTTTGTAATTTATCCACCAAGGCCTGGAAAAGGGGTAATTCTATACCTGAGTGGATGAGCCTTCAGTTCCTTTAATGAGCTTGAAGAGGACAAGTTTGCTCAGAAATCTTGTTTAGGTTTAAATAGTCCAAACAAGAGCTTAAAATGACTTGAAATACAGCTTCTCGGATCACAACTCATAATCTGCCAAAACTAGGTCTTCAACAAAAATTATTAGTGATCGCAACAAAAAATCTTAAATGATAAGTAATTCTAACCATGAGCTAGTTAAAAAGGTCTACCATCAAGAAATTTAGTCTTAAAGGATTGATCTTACAAAATTTTAGTGAAAAAATGAGAACCATTGGGTGAAATTAGCATAGTACCACATGTAGTTATTAATTGATTAAATAGAACAATTTTGGTAGAATTTAAAACTATAGACATTTCACCAAAGTAGGTAAAAATTAAAATTAAATTCATATATGTAATTTCACAATTAGAACTCAAATTTCATTTTGGTTTTGTAGGGAAAACAATTTTGGAGAAAACCTTGAATTTCAATCCTCCATGGCGATCAAATCAAGCGACCAATCATCATTCAGCCTCCACCAAGTAGGTTTAAATCATCCCAACTTGCATTTCAATTGTTTATTTGTCAAATTTTGAGCAAAAAATCACTTTTAAGGCTATGTTCACTACGTGAAGAGTGTGTGCGCTACTCTGCAGTAGGCATAGTAGGGCATATCAGGAGGTGTACGCTACTTTGCCTACACACAATAGTGCTCATGCGTGACTATGTGGTATATATAGTAGCGCCTACCCCTGAATATGATGAAAAAAGTGTCGAGATGCTAAAATTTGACATTTTTTTGCCAGGATGGTTCTTGTTTGGAGAGAGAGAGAGCATGAGAATATGGATAGGTTGGCAATGCAAGACCCGGCCACTCTCCATGCCCTCCGAAGATGTGGTTTGTTAAATTTTTACCGAACCGTGAACATGAGGGCACTCAATAGATTGCTTCGAAGACTCATTCAATACTGGGATGTAGAAACTAATGCCTTTGTTATCCGAGGACAATCCTTGGACCTTACTATTGACGATATCTACTTTATTATTGGACTTTCCAGGAGAGGAGATGCAGCAAACCTGAAGGGATCTTCTCGCAATGTGGGTGCAACATCGGTGCAAGA
Organism: Larix kaempferi; assembly: GCA_027924585.1. Lineage (NCBI taxonomy): Eukaryota > Viridiplantae > Streptophyta > Pinopsida > Pinales > Pinaceae > Larix > Larix kaempferi. The sequence continues at coordinate 6,729,814 of BSBM01000042.1, read as the reverse complement.
ATATTTAAATGCATACTGTGTGGCTGGAGCTGAGAAATAAGGGAGTCAAATCCTTGTTTCTACCATTGAAAGCCTCCCTCTAAAGGTTATTGTGAGTATGATAAATTGGATGGCAGGGAGTGCCACAAAACACCTCGCTTCAAGGAATTCCATGCATATTGGTGTTAGATGCTTGCAGGGACATGTGTATGATTGGTGCACTGGTTTATTGGCAAATATGAAGCTTCAGCTCACGGGTTGCAAATCCGGAAGTACAAATAACTTTGGATATGGAAGCATTCTATGTACCTTATTTTTTGAGAGGGTACCTGCTCTTAGATTGGGGATGCCTCTACCTCTAGTCAACCCTCGTGAGCCTAGATTGAGTCAATGGGGTGACATATTTCTCCACCAAGGTGGTGGCGAAAGCCACTTTTGTTATCATACTGATGATTTCTGGGGGTGGTGGAATAGGTAGGTACCAATATTTGAGCAGTTTCCGTATGCTGGATTGGACTTCCGCCATGATCCAGAGCTGGTGCTTCCTCCAAGTGGAGCCTGGGGAGCTATTGGTATGCTTTTATTTTGAGGATTATTTAATTTTTTCAAACTTTCAAGTATTTGATTTTTATGACTAAATTTTGAAGTACTAAACAAGTGTCATATGCAGATATTGGGCCTATCCGTACCGAGGGACATCCTACCATCTTCGTGAGGCCAGATGATGTTGTTGTAGTTGATTCTATGTTAGGGACCATAGAGAGGAAAGTGAGTCGGTTGACTGATGATGTTCCTGCATGCTGCATGGATTAGATACCTATTGATATGCAGAAAGATGTAGTTGGGGTGCCCCCAGCATGGCTTAGAGTGCTGCGGAAGATAGCTAGGCTAGTCATATGTTATTGGGATGCAATAGATGATGATGAGGCCCCTCCTTCTCCATAGGATATGGATACTTTATGTATATTTTTGAGGCCACTGTGCCCAATTTTGTACTTTATGACATGAATTGTGATAGAATTGTGATCCAAAACTCATATTTTTTGATCTGGTCGATAAATGGTGTGGGATAGTTATCTTTTGGGAAAGATTTATTCAAATCCTGGAAGTCAGTACAAACTCAAATGGTACCTTTCTTTTTATCAACCAGAACGGGGTTTGAAACCCATTCGATCATGTCAATCGGGTAGATAAATCTGGCTCTAAGCAATTTTTCAACCTTCGCCTTAATGGCGACTGCTTTTCGAGGATTCACAGGACAAAGCTTCTGTCTCACAGGTTTTGCATTAGGGTATGTAGTGATGACATGCTCAATGATAGATGGATCGATACCTAGCATCTCCTCATATGACCAGGAAAATATGTCATGGAATTCTTTAAGAAGTTTACTATACAGAGCGATCTGTTCTGGAGAATAGTCTGCACCAATAAAAATGTTTTCCACGACCCCGGGTTTGGTGGAAATGTTAATTGAATTGTTCTCGATATATTAGCCATATTTCCTTTAGCATAAAAAACTCTTGAAGTAGAAGGAAAAGATGACAAATCAACAAATCCACCGGGTCTCATAGAGAATTCTCCTCTCTCTATCCTGTCTAGGTTTGGAAGCAGGTAAGACTTGTCATGCATATGTTCCCATGGTTGGTCCAGGCCCATCATGACTTCCAAAATGGCTTCATCAGACGGTAAGACCATATCTAAACAGTCGAAAGAGTGGGTAGAATTTAGTGACCATGTAGGAGCATAGTCCATATCCGACTCAGCAGAGACTGGCGGAGTCACGATATGTTCGATTGCAGCATGTTGTGCTTCCATGTATGCTATTTTTGCAATGGTTAAAGGCACTAAAGGTTCTGATACAGTAGGAAGGATCCATGAATCAGTCCTAAGACCAATCGTGAAAGTTTCAGTAGAAGTACCTACATCAGAATGCATAAAAAGAACAGGGGAGGGTAGGTCGAAAGTGCCTATTAATGATCCATAAAGCCCTACTACTAAACTCTCGCTTACTAGGGCAGATTGATCAAGTAAAGGAATAGTAGTATCCGATGAAGTCTGGTTGTTTTGCCGAGAGAATAGAAGTTGATCGACCGTGATGATCTTGCCTTCGTGAGGGAACATAACAACTCAGAAAACTGTCGATGCAATGGCTCACATGGCATACGTCCAGCTCAGGCCTAATAACATATTGTAATCAAGCGGAGCATCCAGAACTTCGATCTCTATAGCAACTGTCTTCTGACAAGTGTAATTTCAGACGATGGTAGAACTCCATGTGGACAGAAAGTCCTACCATCAAAGGAAGTAAGCAGTGTGTTAGACGGGGCTAGCTCGGGAGAGTCTAAAGCTTTCCAGTAAGAAATGGACATCATGCACGTCGACATGCCCTCATCTACGATAGCCCATCTAATGGTCATAGGACCATGGACCACTTCAATCTGTAGGGAAATGTGGTACGAAAACCGATATTTGATGTCAGACATATCAAAGCACGTAGTGATGTTAGATGATTCCATACTTCCAATCGCTGCCAGAAGTGTATTTCGTTGTAACGGACAATTTTGCAAAACTTCTAAGGTGGACATAGCACAAGGGGTATGCGCTAGATCTTCAACCACGTTGTAGTTGGAAGTAGCCTAAGTGTTGGGATTGTGCAAGGCCCATTTCAAGACACCTTTCAAAATCTTGGGCAGTGGATCCACTGGAATGTGGAGAGGAACGAAAGATTCAGGAATCTCTTTATTCTTGTTCTGCACATTCAGTGTATAATTTCTTGCTCACGTTTGCAAAAATGCATCCACGCTAACCATGTTAATGAAAGTTTGATCAACTGAAGCCTGAGTGGTGCCCCCAGCTTTGGAGGTGCCAAAAGCTTAACCTTGCCCCTTAGGAGATGGATCTTTAAGTACGGCAGGTTTCTTTTCTTTAAGCAGCTTCTGGGCTTCTTCAAGTAGAGGGCATTGGTGAGTAAGGTGTTCCTACTTGCAAAGCTTACAAGGGAACTTAACCTTCTTCTTTTCTTTGTTACCCTCCTTGGCATTCTCTTTGTTCTTGGGATTTTGTTGGTTCCCCTCTCCTTTCTTGCCCTTCTTTTTGTTGTTGGGCTGTCGAGGGCCCTTTTGATTGTTCTGAACCTGGTTCACAGATTCAGAAGTAGAAGGAGAGGTTGTGACGGAGGTTACTTCTACAGTCGATTGTTTGAAGGATAAGGCATGGACCTGCTTAGTCAATGCTTCAAAAGTTGCAGAATCTACTGAACCCACTATGCCATCAACATGTGGTCCAGGTTTAGGTCGGCCAATATCAGTGTTTGATTATGGTGCATCTGGTATAATCTCATAAAGTAGCCCAGATTGTGCATAAACAAGGTCCAGCTACTCGGTTCATAAAATGGCTTCTTCCTCTGTAGACACTCCGAAAGTAGCTACTTTCTTAGAAATATAAGGAAGGAGGGATTTCAGGTACCACTCAATAATGAATTTTGGAGGTATATTGGCTTTAATGAGCCACTTCCGTCTTCGCCACTCCTGAATGTGATCAGATAAGTGAGTGGCCTTATTCTGTCTAAATGTAGACAAAAGATCTGTCTCGGCACTGTACCAAATAGGAAGCTAGAAGTGGTTTAGAAAAACAGTCGCGAGATCCCAAAAGTTAAAAAACGTAGCTGCAGGTAACTCAATGTACCATTTAGCTGCAGCACTGGTTAAGGTTCTTTGGAAAAGTCTCAACCTAACGGAATCCTCATTCAACGAGTTCGAAGAACACCATAAATGGAAAGTGGTGACATGATCACCAGGGTCCTCACCCATTTTGCGTTTGAATTTTGGAATGTCCAAAGGTAATTTAGTAGGAACTGGTGGCCAAGTCGCGTTATGGCATACCAGATCATTTGTTAACTTGGAAAGGTCTAGCAGGTTCAGAGTTGCTAGAAATGGTAAACGAGGTCTGCAAGATGGTATTTGATAAGATGGGGTCATAAAGGGAGGACCACCCATAGTTTGACCCGTAAACTGCTGGTAGGGGTTGCCCCCAGCCACTTGTTGGTAGGGGTTGCCCCTAGCCATCTGCTGGTACGGGTTGCCCCCAACCATCTGCTCGTAGTGGTTTCCCCCAGCCACTTGCTGGTAGGGGTTGCCCGCAGCCATCTGCTGGTAGGGGTTTCCCCCAACCATCTGTTGGTAGGGGTTTCCCCTAGCCACTTGCTAGTAGGGGCTGCCCCCAGCCACTTGCTGTTGTGTGAAAGTGTTGTTAAAATTTTCCCATCGAAATGAAAGTGGGTTGGTACTCTGAATGTTTGTCCACTGCAGTCGGGCGTTAGCCCCACCATATTGTTGATTAACGATGTTACCCCCTTGTTGGCCTGATTTTATGAATCAGAGCCAATAAAGAGGTTTTATCCACACAATCAACTTAAAGCAGTGTCCGGTGTGTTTGGATTAACAAGACCTCGCAGGTTATGGTCCTTCTACCAGCTAGTTTGTCTCTTAAGGAAACCTTAAAACTAGCAAAATCTAACCTATTCTAACGTTTATCCTATCTATATATCTACAAATGTCCTAAGGTTGCTTCCGTAAGGAAAGACTTTGATTTTTGGAAAGTTTTCTGAATATGAAAGCCTACTTATAGTATGCAGAATGATCTAACAGTGCTTGATCAATAATAAAATAAACTTTATTACTAATTAATCTATCTTTCCTATTTAACCCTATCTCAGCTGAGAGCAAAGTTGAAACTATATTAATTATTAATCAATAACAGAAAATTGAAGTATGCTCTAAATATACATATTTAAATCATAACGAAAGTAATTCTGCTATGTAATAACATAAATGAGATTTAACCTATACATACACAGTCAAATTCCACTTCCTAAAACTGATTATTAATTAATTATCAAGACAGTCATTTGAATTTGAAATGATGCTCATTTAAAATTCACCGTTAACATACAAATGAAATTTTAAATAAACGGGAAAGTATATCATTAAAACTGATGTTTATAGTGAACACACTAATAAACAAAACCATAATGAAAGATTTATTCAACAACTAACTTGAGATGACAAAGTGAGAAACATATTTAAACATCAATGTGTCACAGCACATAGAGTTCACGTATAAACAGAAGATGACAAACCGAAATATATGTATATATATAAAAATCCAAAAATGAATACCAGTCATAGTATCATTCGCAGATATCCAGTATCATCCACATGAAAGCTTCAGCTTCAAGTTTGATGTAGTACTAGTAATAAAATATATTTCAACAAGTTTTCTTCCACACTCCATCCATCATCGAGTTCATCAAAAATCTTCATTCATATACTACTGAGAGTCGGTTTTGCTATAAATGTTGCATGCAACATTATAGGAAATTATTTAACCAAAAGGGCATCTAATTACACCTACTACTAAAAATAAAATCGACTAGCCTGAGTCGAGGCATCTCAGAAAGTTCTTTCCCATTCACAAAACTCCAGCTTGTAACAAATCAGCTACATTTCCATGCCATCGCATCAACGATGTCCTGTATTCTTGGAAGAAGGCGGTGATAAAACTTCCTGCATTGAATTCAATCAATGCATTATATTAAAATCAATTTAACACAGTCAACAGAAATATTTAAAAATTATAAATGCATGCCTGTTAAATCTCCGATTTTACAGGCATGCAAAATCTAAATAACCATTACCTGTTATGCTGTTACATAAGAGAAGAGAAAACTATTAAGCCTCATTATGAAGAGCGACTACTCTTCTAGCTTCGGCTAATTTAGCCTTCAACCTGATAATTTTAACATTTTGTTTTTCAATTCGTTCCAATAGCAGCTGATTCGTTTTTAATATTGATTTCTTGGATTTCTTGAGTTGATTCTTCTTCATGTTTGCCCTTTTCCACCTGTCAATCCATTCTAGCAATTCTTTTCTGAAAGTTTTGTTTTCTTCTTCCAATAAGGCTGTACACTGTTTACGCTTTCCTCTGGAATCTGTGTTTTTATCCTGATAAATATTTCGTAATACCTGTTGCAGGGTTTCGTCTTCTCTAGCTACATGAGGAGAACGAGGACTGTCACAATGCTAATTGTGTAATGGTTCAAGTTCTACAGTGTCAATGTTTATTTCTGGTTGATCACCCTCGACCTCACCTGATTGCACATCACTCCCCTGCGCAGTAGCGGAATTACCTACATCCATTGTGTTAGGATCAGGCATCGGAATATCATCCTCAATATTTACAACTGTAGGTTCAGTAGCTGTAGATTTGGAAGTCTGTGGATCAAACCTATATCTTGGAATCGATTGGAGATTATGCATGCTTCTAGTGACTCTACGCGAAAACGATAATTTTTCAACATTCAACCCTTCCTTGTCACAACAAACCTGAGCCAAATGGTTCAACTTATGCATAGAATTTTTATCGCATTCATCAGGTTTAACAATTTCGTCTTCGGTTGATCCTTCTTTTAATTTTGTAGGGTTGCCATCATTCTTACCAGGTTCGGGTTCTTTTAATATTTCCCTAGAATCGCAGGGAACTGAAACCCTATCAGCATCTTCATTTACCTTATTGTCTATGGACATGTTTACGACCCCTGGTTCCTTAACCTCTGAGCTATTAACCTCAGGATTTATGATTTTTCGTCTTCTACAAGCTCGAGGAGATGGATTAGGCCAATACTGTGTTGGCCCCAATTGACAATGAACTAGAAATTTATCCCAAGACAGACCTTTTGCAGATAATTGGAATTGCAGTAAAATTTTAATCAATCCATGGTGACACAGACTATTGTCAGGGTTATTGAAATTCCTTACAGACTGTGACATTTTCTTAAGGCTTTGCCAAAGATAGAAGGGAAAATTAAGTTTATAACCCTTTACTGCTAACAACAACCGTAAATGATACAAGTGCAAATGGGAAAAGCGTCCACAACAGGTTACGTACCTTACTAAGATTTCATAGTAAGCTCTCCATTCGGGCTTTAGAAATTTTACAGGTACACCTATCCTCAATTTCGTTTTATCTGGTAAAGGCATTAACAAAGCCAAACACTTCTTCTTGTCAACCATAGTGCCCTTAAACCAGCGTTCTCCCACTTGGGGAAGTTTCGTGGCTTCAGCAATTTTGTCTTCATTGATAACAAATTCGAAACCCCCAATTCGCACCCTGTCATCTTCAAAACTCATTGCAAACATCTTGGTAATCTCCACATGATGACCATCAAAACTTCGAAAGAAATGTGTCCATCCCATTTTCTCGAATCTCTGGGCAACCTCCTGGTTAGCTTCAATAATTTCGAACCCTGAGATCTCAAAACGATTCAGAGGAGACATGGTTTCTTCAGCACTTTCTGGGCTTAGTCGCAAAATGAAAGGGAAAGTGAAAACAGAGGGAATAGGTACCCACACACACGACATGATAGAAAATCTTCACATGCTTCAAATCTAATCAGAAATCTAATCTCTGAACCTACCATTTTAGAGGGACTTCGAGCATTGATAAATGTTACAACTACACACTACACCACGATTTATGCCAATCTATCTACGTTTGACCATGCCTGTTAGTGATAACCACTTAACTTGGTGAACCAGCGATACGAAGACTGATAGAATCATGATTCCAGTCATTGATTATTGACAGTGGTTCATAATTAATAGGTACAATGGCGTAATTTGAAATGACTGTGAGCATTTAACACTGTCAACACGATTTAACCAAATGGATACAACTGTCGATTCTGTCAAGGGGTGAAAAGCCACATTTTCATACCAGCTCATCGATCCAAAACGTTTATTGATTTAAACATTAATTTATTGCATGGCCAGTTCATCAAACAATCATCCCTGTTTTATCATGTTACGTAGTGGCATGAAGAATAATAAATCGCATTTTAATGTTAAGTAGGCATTAATCAAATGGCTAGGTTAATGTTTATTGTATGTATATGTACAAAGCTAAGTTTTTAAAACCTTTATACATCCTATTGACACCTTATACTATCATATAGGGTATTTATCATATGTAAAAAGTTTCCTATACAAATCTTATCTATCCATTAACTATGATATTTACAAAGTTCATAATAGGGTATTCCTTACGATGTTAACTTCCAAAATTCTCTTAGCCTTAGGACTAATAATACCCTAAACAATGTGTTTTATGATATTTCTCTTGGCACAAATCCCTTAAGTCACATAAATTCATTTTGATGTTTTAAATAGCTTTAATGATAATTTACGAAACTTATCTAACATTCGTTTAAAAGCCAAGTTTTATGATCAAGTTCCTATCAGCTCTAGAATCATTAAATTACTTTTCTTTGATTAAGAGTACCTTCAGAATCAAAGATTTTGAAGGTGCTCTAACATAATTTTTTAATTGATAAATCACATAAAGAGCTGATCTCTCTTCATTTTGTCAAGAAATGAAGAGGTTGTTGCTGGCTGCCAACAAATGGCGACGACCTGGGTGAACCAGTTATCTCTACTTAAAACAAGATGATCATAACGAAATCTTAGAAATCTGTTTAAAATAATCAAAATCCTTTATTCATATCAAACCTTTATTTATTCAGATTCATAAGTATAACTCAGAAATATTTCATCTTTTGAGACAAACATTTGATTAGAGATAGGCTTATAAATATCTTCATCGAAACCAGTACTTCTTAGTAAAGATGATCTTATCATCAGCATCGAATACTGTGCCTCTGAAAACTATCTAGAACCTGTTCCATGGTATAGTAATTTTCTTGTTTCTTGCTTTGATGTTCTTTTTAAAATAATAATTCTGTCTGAAGACTACTATCTGGGTTTGGTGTCCCAATGTGATAGTATCATTCACGAGAGTTGTCTGAAATAAGCAGGCCGACTCGTGATGAGATCTCCTGTCTTTTAATTTAAAATCAAAAGCCATCACCCTGGTGATCAGAAATGAAGTTATTCCAGGCAACACTGATGATCATGATTAGGCCGGCTCATTACTGAGACCTCCTATTCTTCAGGCAAAAGTTGTGTTTTATTACGATTTTCATTAATTTTGTTTTAACTAAAATGAGAGATCATCACCTAGCATGGTAACCAAATGGTAATGTCAGTCATAAATATCACCAGAAAATGAATCAGCTGGCTCGTGATGAGACTCCTTATCTTTTGGTTTCAAGACCAAAAGCCATTACTAGTTTCCTAATAATGTCATAGCCCTGATATTCATGATTCTGATCAGACCGGCTCATTACTGAGACCTTCCGTCTCTCACTTTAGCTTCTTATTAACTGGAACAGATGCTAGACAGTTCTCAAATGACAAAAGTTTTCTAAAACTGATGATAAAAATCTATAAAGATTTTTCAAAAGTACAAGATTCGAAAAAGATATATAATAAACTATCCTTATTTAAGAAAATAACCAGATGAAGGAAAATCCGAGAAACACTTATAAATAGAAATAATGAAGGTTTTAACAAATTGAAGAAATTTTGATCAATCTGAAGAAATTTTAAAAGATTTCAGTCTAAATCATCATTTTAAAGACTGATGAGTAAACTGATCCTATTTATTTATACTAATTACAGTTGTTAATTACATATTTCTGTTTAAAGACTGGTTATATACATAAATTTCAACAATCTGAAATATTTGATATTGACAGAAATTTGATTCATATACAGTTTGCTAGTTTATATGCAAAAATACAAATTATTTACAAACAACAAATAAGTATATACATTTTAGACAGCAAATTATTAACAGAAATATTTCTTAAGAATCAGTCCATTCACAGGGAATGTCTCGGACTGTCCGTCAAGTGTTTGCAATCGAAAGGTACTTGGACCTATTTTTTCAGAAATAACAAAGGGACCTAACCACAATTTTTGAAACTTAGTATGACTACCCTTATCTTCATGAGCTTTATCCCATTTTAAGACCAAGTCTCCTACCTGAAATTCGCGATCAGAACTAAATGATTGGTCAAACCATGACTTAACGATCTGTTGATGTTTGTTAAAGTGTTGTTTTGACTTTTCTCTATCTTCTTCTAATTTTAGCAATGCATTAATTCTTTTTGCCATTGCTGGGCATTCTTCTTCTTGGACAGACTGAGCTAACTGTAATGAAGGTAAGAAAAAATTTGGCGGAAGAATAGCTTCAGTTCCATACACTAAGAAAAATGGTGAGTTACCTATTGCAACTTTTGGAGTTACTCTATCTGCCCAAAGGGCATTGACCAATTCAGTATGCCAATTCCGATGGTGAACTGAAACAGTTCTTTTAAGAATTTTCAATAAATTTTTGTTCGTTGATTCAGCTAGACCATTCCCATGAGGATGGTAATTAGCTGAATATCTGATTCTTATTCCTTTTTCTAAAGCAAACTGAGTCAATTCAATTGATGAAAAATATGATGCATTATCGAAGACCAAAGAATCAGGAACACCAAATCTTGTTATGATAAAGAACTCCAAAAATAATATAACTTGATTAGTATTCACAACTTTTAACGGTGCAGCCCCAGCCCAACGAGTGAAATAATCAGTTGCAGTTATTATATACTTATGTTGCATTGATGAGGGAGGGTTTATTGGACCTACTATATCGATACCCCACTGCTGAAAGGGTCTTTCAGCTGAAATAGGTTGTAAAGGGAAAGCAGATTTTTTAACTCTTCCTGCGGCAAGTTGACACTCTTGACACCTCCTGATGAAAGTATAAGAATCTCGAAACAAGGTAGGCCAATAATAACCAGCCCTAAGAATTTTATGAGCTGTGGTTTCTCCACCGAAATGACCTCCTGCTGGTCCAGAATGCAATTCTTTCAGAATTGTTTCTGTTTCATCTTTATCTAAACATCGAAGGTATACCCCATCTGAATTTTTCCGAAAGAGGACATTATCTATTAATAAGTATGGGGCAGATTTCAACTTGAGGGCTCTTCTCTTTTTCGGGTCTAAGTAATCAGGGGCAGTCCCTGTTTCTAGAAGTACTCGTATGTCTGTGTACCAAGAATCTTGAGGTGGTGGATAAAAATAAATTTCTCTGGTAAGTAAGTCTTCATTAATGACAATTTCAGTTTTATCATCAGGCAAATGAGCAGCTTCAGCAGCCAATTTACACAACCCTTGTCCTTTAATTATCGTTGATGGTTTGATTTCTAAGTCATACTCTTGAAGAGCTGTCATCCAAGGTGCCCTTTTTTCTCCTAAATCTTTTTGTACCAACAAATTTCTTACTGAAGAATAAGGTACAATTACTTTTGTTTTGGATTTTAACAAGTAAGGACGAAAATGTTTTACCGCTTTAAAAACGGCATAAGCTTGTTTATCCACTTCATGATAGTTTAGTTCAGCACCTTTGAAATTCGAACTCATGAACGAAATTGGAACCTCATTATTTTGTTGATTTAATTGGGTAAATACTGTTGCATACGCAATATCAGAAGCAAAGGTATATAATATAAAATCCTTGTTAAAATCTGAACTTAGAAGACTAGGAGCTTCTGAAATAGCTTCTAAAATTTTCTGAAAGGATTCTTTTTCAGTTTGTCCCCAATTAAACACAGCATCTTTTTTAATCATTTTCTGCAAAGGACAAACGGTCTCTGAAAAACTAGGAATGAATCTCCTAACAAAATTAATTTTCCCTAAGAATGACTGCATTCCTTTCTTGCTGGAAGGGAAAGTAATCTTTGAAATAGCTTGTGTTCTTTTAGGATCAATCATGATTCCGTGTTTTGATACTACACATCCTAACAAGATACCTTCTGAAATAGCAAATATTGTTTTCTTAGGATTTAAAGATATTCCAAATTTTCTACATCGTTCAAACACTTTTCTCAAATGGTTAAGATGGTCAGGCCGATGTTTAGAGTAGACAGTAACGTCATCCAAATAGACAACGACTGAATGACTGATTAAGCCTCTAAAGGCAATATCCATTGCTCGTTGAAATGTTTATCCTGCGTTGATTAACCCAAAGGGCATCTTACGGTATGCGTACGTTCCCCATGGAGTTCTAAAAGCTGTTTTTAATTGATCATCCGGGGAGACTAGTATTTGGTTGTACCCTGAGAAACCATCAAGGAGAGACAGTATCTCAGACCCAGACACTTTCTGAAGAATTTGTTCCATGGGTGGAACAGGGTAGTTATCTTTTTCAGAAGCTTTATTTAAATTCCTAAAATCGACACATAATCGAATATCCCCATTTTTCTTTCTAACTGGAACTAAGTTTGCTACCCATTGAGTGTGTCTAACAGGGAAAATGATCCTGGCAGCTAACAATTTATTCAGCTCTTTTTTAATTGTTGGTTCTAATGATGGGTGATATTTTCTTAACTTCTGCTGAAAAGGTTTTGATTCTTGTTTAATTGGAATTATATGTTGCATGAATTGAGTATTGAATGTTTTTAAGTCATCATATGTCCATGCAAATATATCTTTAAACTCCTTGAATAATTATATGAAAGCTGTTTTTTCTACAGGATCACAATCTATTCCTAGGTTTATAGTTTGGGGATTAGATTCTGTTCCCAAATTGATGGTTTCATATTTCATGCAAGAGCTATTTGTTTTACAATTAGGAACTGACTTAAACTTATCTTGCAAATCAAAAAACTTTTCTAATCTTAATACTGAGTTGGGAACGGGTTTTACCTGTTCGAAAGCTTTCTCAATTGAACATAAATCATTAATTACCGAAAAATCTCGTAAATTGTCATCGTGAGTGATTTCATCTATCGCTGAATCTTTAAAGATTCCATCATTTGTTAGAAAATGCAGTACCTGTGTATCATTGTCAAACACACGCCAATTAAAAATGTTATCCGGTATGGAGGGCCTAAAAAATAATTCAACAGAAAAGAATTCTGGTGAAAAATTTTCTGAAGGGATCAACTTGGAAGCTACATTTGCCAATAAGTCTGCTTCTTGATTTTGGCTTCTAGGAACAGAATTTATGTTAAATGCATCAAAATATGTGATAAGATTCCATACCTCTTTCTGATAACTTTGTAAATGTTCAGATAAACAATGAATAGAATTACGCACCTGTCTAACAATGATCTCTGAATCGCCATAAACCACTATCTCTTTGATGCCCAAATCGATTGCTTTTTTCAATCCTTGAATCAAAGCTTCATATTCAACTATATTATTTGTACAACTAAATTCTATTCTACAAGCTATACAAGTCTTATTTCCTTGGGGATCTATTAGTAAACAACCGGCTCCTGCTCCTTCTTTAGATTTTGCACCATCGAAATAAAGAGTCCAAATAGAATTATGTACAATCACTTTACTTTCTATGATATTTACAATATTTACATTATTTTCATCACCAATGGTCTCCTTAAGGGAACAATTAGGAGAAATAACTGTTACATTACAAATCTCAGATTGCTTGCTATTTTCAGAAAGAAGAGAGTTTTCAGCTTTGAAATTTCCAAAACCTAATTTATACATGTAGTTTCCCATAATGGAATCAGAAAATAACATAGGTTCACTAGGATCATGTAGTTCTATAACAGTATGTTTCATGTACCTTTCTCTATGTATCTTTATCTGATTTGATTTTCCATTTTTTGGTAGCCACAAGGTTGACCAATCAGTGGCAAAGAAACCATTTAGTTGTTGAGACCAATCCCTACTCAAGAATAGTCCATATGCATCTGGAATATCAACAATTACGATGTATATGATTTGATAAACTGATGGATTACAAGCAATCCTAATTAAGACATCTTTCATCTCTCCGACAACCTTAATGTTTGTTCGATCTAATTGAGTTATTTGTGCATTAGATGGAACAAATTTGCCATTTAATTTCTTGCACACAGATAAAGGCATAACATTAGAAGATGCTCCTGAATCTACCATGCAGTTGTGGACATTCCTATTAAAAATTTCAAAGGTAAGTAAGAATGGAGGTGTAGTTGACTTAGAATTCTTACCTATCAAAGAAGCTTTATCGGTTGATGTTTTCCCTTTATCAGTTGTTGTTGGATCATTGCTTGAACTGTTTGCAGCAACATTTTGCTTTGTATTAGGGACGATGGAACTTACTGCAGGATTAATAATATGACTATTAGGCATTGCATAGATTTGAAGGAGATCGTACGTACTAATGTTTGCACGTGTCTTCTTCAAATCCTCAATTATGTCATATTGTAAATCCAACTTTGGAGCGTTTTGAATGGTTTTGGTACCCTTATTTGGCTGAGTTTGCTTGCCGGATTGAGTTTGTTTGTTTAATTGTGAGTTATTATTATCAGTGTTTGAAGTGGAGCTTGAAGCACCATGAGTATTTGCAATTGCTTTACTACGTGTATTATATGCGTGTTGTCCTGAGGGTGGACTTCTGTTCTCATGTTTTTTCACAAAATTATCCCAGAAATGACCATTAATTTGTTGAGGTTCTTCTGATTCATGCTCATTTTCAGATTCTTCATCTTCTTTATTTTCATTTATCTCTTGACTAGGTGTTTCAGACAAAGATAGAATAGCTCGAATTGTATTAAAGATTTCTTCATTAGCAGCTACATCTGGAGGTGTATTCTTATTATTCGTGTTTGGGTTTTGCCTAAATTGGTTTCTGAAGTAATCCCTAGAAGGAGAAGCTTCAGAACTAGTCTTTTTTAACCCTATAACTTCATTGGTTAACGTTCGAATAGCGTTCTGTAGCTGTTCTACATTGAAAGCTTTATCTTTATCTAAACTAGATTTTTCTACTTTCCTTCGAGGAAAAGAATCAGATTTACCACTTCTCTCTGGTTCATAAGACATGAAATCTTTTTCTACTTTAATTGCTTCATCAAATGTTTCTATCAGCGTTGTTTTTCCAGCTCTCTTCACAAACATTCCGGAATTCCTAGGTAAGGCTGATGTATAATTTTCAATGATTATATCTTCCGGAGGTTGAGAAGCAATTGGAATTTTATTTTTCAATGTTAGAAACCTTTGATTAAAGTCTTTAATCCTTTCTTTGGGTTCCATTTTAATTCTAGATAATTCTAGGGCTAAAAAACCAGGTGTTTTATCTTCCCCGAATTTGTCTAAAAAAACTTTATTAAATTCCCCCCAATTTGTAATAGATCCTTGTACTAATGAAAAGTACCAGGTAGAAGCTCTTCCCTCAAAGGTGAGAGGAAACAATCGACAAACAACATCTTCATGCTGAACATTTAAAGTTTGAACAACCAATATGAATTTATCAATATGTACCTCTGCAGGTTCTTTGTCATCTGGGTTAAACTTAGGAAGAATTTTATCTAAATGTTTTGGTAATGGGTGTTGTACCCCAGGAATTGCTACAGCGATTGCCCTTAACCAAGGGAGCTGTGGATTAGGTGGAGGGGGTGGAGGATTACCTCCTCCTCCTGCATTTCCTGCCATTGGACTTCCTTGAGAACTAAAGGAACTCTCTGAATGAGAAGATCTTGGACTATTGGGTGGTGACTCAGGAGGAGAAGGTGGCTGATCAGAACCACTTCCCGAGATTAACCTCCTTGTGGTATTGGTTTGTGTAATCTGTCTTTGATAACTTTCAGCTTGATGTTGAGGAGTACTACCAGTTATCTCCAAATCTTCTGTAACTATGGTCAATTGTGGGTTATGTCGCTGTTGTCTAGGAAGACCATAATCTATTGGAGTAATACCTAACTGATTAGCGTAAGCTCTAGTAAGGATATGTCTGGATTCTTCTAGAGTTTGAGCACTTTGTGCAGGAGTAAAGGGAGAAGTAATAGGATCACGTTCAAGGATATTCCTCACAGTTTCGATAAGAGGTGATCTACTAACTTCTGAAGATTGTTGGCTGGTTGGAAATGTTTCATTAGTTTCACCTGCCATTACTTAATTCAGGCCCTCCTTCTAGCGCCATTTGTTGGCCTGATTTTATGAATCAGAGCCAATAAAGAGGTTTTATCCACACAATCAACTTAAAGCAGTGTTCGGTGTGTTTGGATTAACAAGACCTCGCAGGTTATGGTCCTGCTACCAGCTAGTTTGTCTCTTAAGGAAACCTTAAAACTAGCAAAATCTAACCTATTCTAACATTTATCCTATCTATATATCTACAAATGTCCTAAGGTTGCTTCCGTAAGGAAAGACTTTGATTTTTGGGAAGTTTTCTGAATATGAAAGCTTACTTATAGTATGCAGAATGATCTAACAGTGCTTGATCAATAATAAAATAAACTTTATTACTAATTAATCTATCTATCCTATTTAACCCTATCTCAGCTGAGAGCAAAGTTGAAACTATATTAATTATTAATCAATAACAGAAAACTGAAGTATGCTCTAAATATACATATTTAAATCATAACGAAAGTAATTCTGCTATGTAATAACAAAAATGAGATTTAACCTATACATACACAGTCAAATTCCACTTCCTAAAACTGATTAATAATTAATTATCAAGACAGTCATTTGAATTTGAAATGATGCTCATTTAAAATTCACCATTAACATACAAATGAAATTTTAAATAAACAGGAAAGTATATCATTAAAACTGATGTTTATAGTGAACACACTAATAAATAAAACCATAATGAAAGATTTATTCAACAACTAACTTGAGATGACAAAGTGAGAAACATATTTAAACATCAATGTGTCACAGCACACAGAGTTCACGTATAAACAGAAGATGACAAACCGAAATATATGTATATATATAAAAATCCAAAAATGAATACCAGTCACAGTATCATTCGCAGATATCCAGTATCATCCACATGAAAGCTTCAGCTTCAAGTTTGATGTAGTACTAGTAATAAAATATATTTCAACAAGTTTTCTTCCACACTCCATCCATCATCGAGTTCATCAAAAATCTTCATTCATATACTACTGAGAGTCAGTTTTGCTATAAATGTTGCATGCAACATTATAGGAAATTATTTAACCAAAAGGGCATCTAATTACACCTACTACTAAAAATAAAATCGACTAGCCTGAGTCAAGGCATCTCAGAAAGTTCTTGCCCATTCACAAAACTCCAGCTTGTAACAAATCAGCTACATTTCCATGCCATCGCATCAACCACGTCCTGTATTCTTGGAAGAAGGCGGTGATAAAACTTCCTGCATTGAATTCAATCAATGCATTATATTAAAATCAATTTAACACAGTCAACAGAAATATTTAAAAATTATAAATGCATGCCTGTTAAATCTCCGATTTTACAGGCATGCAAAATCGAAATAACCATTACCTGTTATGATGTTACATAAGAGAAGAGAAAACCATTAAGCCTCATTATGAAGAGCGACTACTCTTCTAGCTTCGGCTAATTTAGCCTTCAACCTGATAATTTTAACATTTTGTTTTTCAATTCGTTCCAATAGCAGCTGATTCGTTTTTAATATTGATTTCTTGGATTTCTTGAGTTGATTCTTCTTCATTTTTTCCCTTTTCCACCTGTCAATCCATTCTAGCAATTCTTTTCTGAAAGTTTTGTTTTCTTTTTCCAATAAGGTTGTACACTGTTTACGCTTTCCTCTGGACTCTGTGTTTTTATCCTGATAAATATTTCCTAATACCTGTTGCAGGGTTTCGTCTTCTCTAGCTACATGAGGAGAACGAGGACTGTCACAATGCTGATTGTGTAATGGTTCAAGTTCTACAGTGTCAACGTTTATTTCTGGTTGATTACCCTCGACCTCACCTGATTGCACATCACTCCCCTGCGCAGTAGCAGAATTCCCTACATCCATTGTGTTAGGGACAGGCATCGGAATATCATCCTCAATATTTACAACTATAGGTTCAGTAGCTGTAGATTTGGAAGTCTGTGGATCAAACCTATATCTTGGAATCGAATGGAGATTATGCATGCTTCTAGTGACTCTACGCGAAAACGATAATTTTTCAACATTCAACCCTTCCTTGTCACAACAAACCTGAGCCAAATGGTTCACCTTATGCATAGAATTTTTATCGCATTCATCAAGTTTAACAATTTCATCTTTGGCTAATCTTTCTTTTAATTTTGCAGGGTTGCCATCATTCTTACCAAGTTCGGGTTCTTTTAATATTTCCCTAGAATCGCAGGGAACTGAAACCCTATCAGCATCTTCATTTACCTTATCGTCTATGGACATGTTTACGACCCCTGGTTCCTTAACCTCTGAGCTATTAACCTCAGGATTTATGATTTTTCGTCTTCTACGAGCTCGAGGAGATGGATTAGGCCAATACTGTGTTGGCCCCAATTGACAATCAACTAGAAATTTATCCCAAGACAGACCTTTTGCAGATAATTGGAATTGCAGTAAAATTTTAATCAATCCATGGTGACACAGACTATTGTCAGGGTTATTGAAATTCCTTACAGACTGTGACATTTTCTTAAGGCTTTGCCAAAGATAGAAGGGCAAATTAAGTTTATAACCCTTTACTGCTAACAACAACCGTAAATGATACAAGTGCAAATGGGAAAAGCGTCCACAACAGGTTACGTACCTTACTAAGATTTCATAGTAAGCTCTCCATTCGGGCTTTAGAAATTTTACAGGTACGCCTATCCTCAATTTCGTTTTATCTGGTAAAGGCATTAACAAAGCCAAACACTTCTTCTTGTCAACCATAGTGCCCTTAAACCAGCGTTCTCCCACTTGGGGAAGTTTCGTGGCTTCAGCAATTTTGTCTTCATTGATAACAAATTCAAAACCCCCAATTCGCACCCTATCATCTTCAAAACTCATTGCAAACATCTTGGTAATCTCCACATGATGACCATCAAAACTTCGAAAGAAATGTGTCCATCCCATTTTCTCGAATCTCTGGGCAACCTCCTGGTTAGCTTCAATAATTTCAAACCCTGAGATCTCAAAACGATTCAGAGGAGACATGGTTTCTTCAGCACTTTCTGGGCTTAGTCGCGAAATGAAAGGGAAAGTGAAAACAGAGGGAATAGGTACCCACACACACGACATGATAGAAAATCTTCACATGCTTCAAATCTAATAAGAAATATAATCTCTGAACCTACCATTTTAGCGGGACTTCGAGCATTGATAAATGTTACAACTACACACTACACCACGATTTATGCCAATCTATCTACGTTTGACCATGCCTGTTAGTGATAACCACTTAACTTGGCGAACCAGCGATACGAAGACTGATAGAATCATGATTACAGTCATTGATTATTGACAATGGTTCATAATTAATAGGTACAATGGCGTAATTTGAAATGACTGTGAGCATTTAACACTGTCAACACGATTTAACCAAATGCATACAACTGTCGATTCTGTCAAGGGGTGAAAAGCCACGTTTTCATACCAGCTCATCAATCCAAAACATTTATTGATTTAAACATTAATTTATTGCATGGCCAGTTCATCAAACAATCATCCCTATTTTATCATGTTACGTAGTGGCATGAAGAATAATAAATCGCATTTTAATGTTAAGTAGGCATTAATCAAATGGATAGGTTAATGTTTATTGTATGTATATGTACAAAGCTAAGTTTTTAAAACCTTTATACATCTTATTGACACCTTATACTATCATATAGGGTATTTATCATATGTAAAAAGTTTCCTATACAAATCTTATCTATCCATTAACTATGATATTTACAAAGTTCATAATAGGGTATTCCTTACGATGTTAACTTCCAAAATTCTCTTAGTCTTAGGACTAATAATACCCTAAACAATGTGTTTTATGATATTTCTCTTGGCACAAATCCCTTAAGTCACATAAATTCATTTTGATGTTTTAAATAGCTTTAATGAGAATTTACAAAACTTATCTAACATTCGTTTAAAAGCCAAGTTTTATGATCAAGTTCCTATCAGCTCTAGAATCATTAAATTACTTTTCTTTGATTAAGAGTACCTTCAGAATCAAAGATTCTGAAGGTGCTCTAACATAATTTTTTAATTGATAAATCACATAAAGAGCTGATCTCTCTTCATTTTGTCAAGAAATGAAGAGGTTGTTGCTGGCTGCCAACATCCCTCCTCCAGAAAACAAAGAAAAAGGGGTGTTTCCTATAGATACATTACCTTGATTCATATTGTAACCTACAAAGGTATTAAAACTAGGGGTAATCGTGGCGGACGACACGTTCATGGTACTCATGATGAGCATAGTTGCAGGGGCATTTGGCCCTACATTTGGTGTGGAAATCCAAGTGCTGGGTATGTGGTATGACGGTTGAGTTATAGGAGGTGGAACAAGATTCGATGTACTGCTAGGTCCAAAAGTGGGTGTAGATGCGGATGCCACAGTTGTTGAACTCGACATGCCTAAGGTACCAACATTAAAGCTGAAGGACGGAGTCGAAATAGAAGTTGTCTGTGCCGAACTCGGTGTAGCAGCGGGAGGAGGATTTACAGTATTTGTGTTCATACCTATTGTGGGAGTCTATGGAACTCCCTATTTGCCTCCTGTATTAGTCATAAAATGCCCAGGTGTGAACAAGTATGCACTATAATCAGGTTGTTGGAAACCAACGGGTAACAGAAGCAGATTGTTAAGATTAGTCAGAGGAGGATTAAATGGAGTAGTGAACTCACCAAAAGTGAGATCCTCTATCTCAATTGTATTAAAAGCTTGCTGATCTGGACTCCCCGGTTGTGGTTCCTCAGGAACCTCTATTTCAGGTATTTCTGTTGCAGGTTGTGGTTCCTCAGGAACCTCTATTTCATCAGTAGTTTCCAAAGGAACACTGGAGTCTGTCCTCTGTCGTCTTGGTTGTGGTAATGGTTCTTCTCTAAGTGGGAGAAGGTCTTGCAACCTTCTGGACCTACAAAGCTATTGGTCCTCCACAATTATATATAAAAATAAAATTGAAAAACCTAGTGGCCACTAAGACTAGAGGGCAAACAACACACCAATAAAAAATTCCTAAGTATTGAAACCAGTCAAACAAGATGCCTTTTAGAGAAGAGTCTGGGATGATGAAGGCCCAGAACAGATCAATGAAGGATGAAGAACAGTTACCCGGGGTCCACAATACAATGACTAAGGGTGCAAGTGCTGGAATCACCCAACCGCCCTCCCAATGACCTGCAAGGGATTTCCTCCCATGTCTGTCCTAGGTACAACAGATATACCCTCGGCTGTCACCTATGTATGATCCTATGGTCAGATACTAAGGATACCACCACACCAAAAACTACTGGGGGAACAGTTGCTGGTTGAATCAGAAAGCATGGGTAGGGTAACTAAGCCTGAAACTCAAAAGAGTCACCAGACGCGATCCAATCCTGGTATATGCTCGAAACAGAAAGTAGGAGGTGTATTCCCAACAATCTGATCTCACAAGACCTACTGCATAGATCCCAGGCAAGCTTTGAATGAAGTGGGTTTACCTGTGATAGTCGAACTACGATTTTTGTGTAATGTGTGATCTTGGGTGGTTTAAGGTGTTTTAAAACCAAGATCCTAACCAAGACTAGTTGGTGACATGTATCCCTAGAAAGAAAAATCGTTTCTAATTGATTTTATTAAACATTTTTAGGGTTACATTTTACTCAATGGGGAGTGCGTTGTGTGATGTGGTTGCAACAGAAACTAAAGTGCATGAAATGAAACAACTTTCAACAATGAAAGGACTTTTTATTTTTTGTTTAATATTCTTTCCAAAGTAAAGAGTAAGAAAACCTAAACAAAACTTTCTTTTTGTTTTCTTTTCTAACTCCTAACAAAATAAACTATGCTATTTGCAAATATTATAAGCCTTACTATTATGAACAACCAAATTTATTTTTCTTTTCTGTTATATATGAACAAAAAAGAACTTGAAAGTAGAAGCAAATAAGACCTATAAAAGATGTGTAAGTAATGGCAAGATAACTCTAAAGTTCACAATTGTCAAAACAATGGTTCGACAAAGACTTGTCCTACAAGTTTTTTTCAAAAGAAAAAGCTCTCAAACTTGGAAACAAAGCAGGAAGAAAACAAAGAGGAAAGATGATTAGAACTAGAAATCAATCGTTAAAAGAATGCTTCAAAGCACCAAACCCTAACAAGACCACTATGCCAAGCAATAGGTAGGCAAGCAAACTAAAGACAATCTTACTAACACAAAAACTGAAAAATGAAGCAATCTAAAGCACTTCAAACTCACTTGATACTAGGAAAAGACAACGAAGTCAAGAAATGTTGGGACTCAAAAAGTTTTGGAAGACACCCCGAAGTCTCCAAAAGATGGATCAAAACCTAAAACAAAGGATGATATACTCAAAGAGCAAGCAAGTGTTGCAACAAACAGCAAATGCTAAGTGCAAAGGTTTGTAGGTCAGCAACACACTATTAGGGTATAGATGAGCAACTATGTTCACTAAGGAACAAGGCCTAGTCTCCAAAAAGATTTACAAATGAACCAAAAACTTCAAATGTAAAGAAGTGACCAAAAGATGACCTAAAGGACTCAAAAAGGCTACTGAGACTCAAAGAAGAGTTACAGACCTCAAATACCAGTCAAGAAGGCCCAAAACAAAGTTAGAAACCCACCCAAACAGGCATAAAACTCAACCCTACCTCAGACAGAAAGCTACAGGAATGTGCCCTACTGTGCAGTAGGCAAACTAACACATATGGAGAGGTGTGTGCTACTGTGTAGAGGAAAACTAGGGAATATGCACTACTATATGTACAGTAGAGTAGCGCACATGTCTTAAAAGTAAAAAAACTAACTTTGAAAAGGTGTAAAAATACTGACTCAAGCAAAGGGAAGCAAGCAAGGATTACCCACAAGGCTTCTCAGAAGATTAAAGGGGTTAAGAAGTACTGGAAAGACAATCGAGAAGGGTTTCCTAGAGCAGAAAAAATAACCTCCCCAGTGGAGTCGCCAGTCTGTTGGCAGGAAATACTACCCTATAGTGAGGAAATGAACACTATCAACTTAAGGGGGTGACAGGTAAACATACTAATTGCATTACAGAATCATTTATAAAGGGAAATAGATTAGAGACCTTGAGGGCATACCTTGTGAACGAAGTTTGATCCTATCTTTTGTCCAACCTTGCATTCGACCCTCAACTCAATCTCCTATTTAATAAACCGGCAACACAAAGACCTTTCTCAGCATATCTTGGCCAATATAATAATGATGGAATTGAACAGTAATTCAAACATCAAGCATTAACCAACATTGTTCCAAACAAATACATAATCCAATAAGCACTTGATTTGGGATGAGAAAGATGTTTCAACCTTTTATTGTCAAAAACATATGAATGATACAAAGTATACTTGACTTTGCAGCATGCTCATGCAACCTAATCCTAGGCTCCTGCTCCTCTCTGACTTCATAATTCCTCTAGGATAACCTCCTTCAAAACAAGCTTCTCATATAGAAGAGTCTCCCTATGGCTCTCATGTCTCAATGTCCAACCCCTCTCTGCAATCCTCCTTGTATTTATAGGACAAGGTAGGTAGTTTAGGTCAAGAGGTGGTTGAAGGAGAAGTTGGGAAAGTTGGGAAACCAACTGCAACTAATCTCCATTCGTCAAATTAATCTTTTTTAATCATATTTCAAGATGTGCGCTACTATTTCACAGTGGAGTAGCGCCCAGGGTGTCACTATAGTGTTTAACAACTAGCGTTTGTCACTTTTTAAATGTTGTGCACTAGTCTATTGAAGAGGAGTAGCGCCCATCAGGAGGTGTGTGCTACTATTGCACAATGGAGTAGGGCATATGCACTAGTTTAATTAAGAAGAGTAGTGCCCATGCCAAAATATGATGTTTTTTAGGGTTTTGTGAGCTTGCAGAGAGGTGAGTAAGGTCAAAGTCTCATCTAAGGTCATCATGCTCTTCAATCCAAGTTGTCCTTTTGTGTGATCATCAGCTCAAGGTGATCATAGACGGAGAAGTACAGATTTGACCTATAACGCCCTTGCATGCATAGCCTAACCCAAAGTATGGTCCAAAATGACAATTATTCCCACCCATAACATGACACTTTTCACAAGCACACCCATCACATTAACGTTGGTGCGAGGAATATGATGAATTGGAGTGATGAATAAATGACAAAGATGATAGAGATAAAAATCACCCAAAAAACTCACTCTTTCCTTGGGAGTGAAGAGCTCGAAGTTCTGGAAATGATTCACTACCTCTATGCAAGCAAAAAATAAGGTAGGCAATAAATAATCGACACAGATTATCCTTTGGGGAGTATCCATTTCGAAGAGGTGGCCACCACAACTACTACTATGGTAGTCATTCAAGACCTCTTCAACCTCACTAAAAGTGAGGCTTTGTTGTAAGATAGTATTGACTCCTCATCAATATAAAACATCGCTAATAACAAGGTATTAGGGAGATTTGTGATGAATTTGACAACAATAGTCACAAGAGAGATGAGGAATGAACTTATGAGTGTGGAGGTAAATGAGTATGTCCCCATACCAAGGTACATCCAAAGAAACGATGAACAAATGTTCATCTAAAAGATCGTCATTGATACAAGGATGATTAAGATCGAAACGTAAATCCAAAATCAAGTTTGCGACATATGAAGTCTTTTTACTCTTTGCGGTCATGAGGTCAAGGTGATATTATTGAAGGATAACAATCCACTTAGTGACCTTTCCTTGAATAAGGTTTCAAATCAAGAGATCAAAGATGGAGTTCATATTCACAACAACTTTGGTTTTTATCTTAAGGATGTAATGACAGAGATTCTAAGCCGTAAAAATGACAGCTAAGGCTAGCTTCTCGTCATGGTTATGAGTCTTAGGGACTTGGACATGGTTAGGTAAGGATAGTTGAACCTCAAGCCCTAAAGGAATCTTCTAGACATCGAATGCCAAATAAGTTTCATTGAACAACTAGACATGGCCTCACATTGATGGTGTCTTTGGCCTATGATTGGGAATGTCGATGCCATTTGGTGGTTTTAAACACTATGTATATGTCTTATGGACTTGAAAAAGACATAGGGAATAAGGCCATGCCTTAATCCATAAACAAAAGTTTGAGAAATCCAAAGCCATGAATAATTCCTCAAATCACCACATATGACTTACCAAGGGTATCAGGCTTAGCCTCTAATAAATCATGCAGCTAGTTCTTTCATGTCAACATTTTAAGAATTACATATTGGTCTCAAGACATTGATATGGTCAAGGAAGTAAATCCAAGCCTTATCATATAAATAAATCTTATGAGAAACCAAGGCCAAACATGATGCCACCCAACCTCTCAAGGGTTTCAAATTAGTCACTTTAAGATACAAAAATGACCTAAATGGTAGTCAACATAGCCTAAATTGTTTATCTCATAGATGAAATTCTAGGCATCTAGCACTAAAGACAATGTCTTAAACACCATACCTGACCTTGATACCAAATTCTACTATGAAAATACTATGAATGCTTCCCATATCTATAATAAGTGGATTGAAATTCCCCATAGATTCTATTTGTGGTGATATTGTTTAAGTGTTAGAGGCTATGGATTAAGGTTGAGAGTATTGAGGTAGGAAGTATGGTAGGTTATATAGGTTTAGTACCATTGTAGTAGGAACATGCACGTGTCTTAGTGTGCATGTGCATTATTAACATGCATGAATTTTAGAATGAATGTGCATTCTTGAAACATGTATGTAAAAATGGCATAAATACCCACCTCAAACTCTTTGAAAAATGCTCTTTTATTTGTAGGTTATCTACCCTTTTCCTTGTTGAAAAATGGTTGTTACATACAATGTTTATGATTTTTGTGTGATTGGAAGGAAAATATTTGTTTATTTCTTGTTGACAAATCATGTAAATATGGTGAACATATATGTAATCAATCAACCATGTATTTTAGGAAAGTGTAGTCTAGTGAAAGGCCAAATTATGAAGGAAGAGAAACAACAATGGTGGGTGAATCTACAAGTATCTCAAGACCTCATGTTCTATTCAAAATTCAAACTTTCTATCAATAAAATAATATTTCCATGCATTTAGGACATGGGAATCCAAGTTTTCATGATCTTCTTACTTTGGCTTGTGAACGTTTAACTTCTTAGACTCATATTCCACCACTTCTACTTCCTTCATCAACACTCCCTAAATGCTCTCACTACTTGCATTTATCCATACCAGGAAATCCTTATCAAAGCAAGGAAGTATCATTATAGGTGTTGTCATGAGAATTCTCTTTAAGTTCTCAGTATCTTTCTTCATGTATGGTTTTCCACATAAATTTGACACTTTTATCTTGTAACTTCGGCAAGGATCTTATAATCTTTTAGAATCCTTCAACAACTCTCTGACAATATCCAACTAATCCAAGAAGCTTCTTACTTTGGTCGCATTCTTTAGGGTTGTACATCTAGACATAGCTTCAATCTTAATAGGGTGTATCTTTAATCCTTCTTTCGATATGACAAGCCTGATATATTTAATCTCCTTCTTAAAGGTTTTTCATTTTCTTTACTTAGCATATAGATGGTATTGACGTAGCTTCTACAACAATAGGAAGAAATGTGATAAGTGTTACGTTCCTCCTCATTTTGAGAATATATTAGGATGTCATCAATGAATACCAAAACATAGTACTTGTCTAAATATTTTTGGAACACATCATTTATTAATTAAATGGAAAAGTATGGATCATTTGTCAATGCAAAGGGGGAAAACATAATGCCCATATATAGTTCTAAAAGAAGACTTTGGTATGCTAATTTATTGCACTCTCATATGATGATACCCAAAACTTGAGTCGAAATTTGAATTTTTTTTTTCCCATTTGAGTTAATAAAGAGGATCATCAAGTTGGGTAGGAGGTACTTGTTCTTAATTGTCACTTTATTCAAAATTCTATAACCGATGCACATCCAAAAGGTTCCACCCTTCTTATTGACTAGAAATATGTGTGCTACCCAAGGTGATGCACTTGGTCATATGAACCCTCTATTGAATAATTCTTGTAATTGCATCTTGAATTCATCCAACTCATTAGTTTGCAATATATTCTAGGCCTTAGATATTGGGATTGTGTTATGTTATGATTTATTGTTTCCATTGTTGTCCATTGGAAGCCACTTGAGCCACCCTTCACATAAAGGGGAAAACAATGAGAAGAAACGGTGATGGAATGAAAATAACTAGCATGTTGAAATTGGAAGGAAAATTTTAGGGGGGGTCTTTTCAGAACCACCCCCAAAACCCTAAACCGCCTTCAAAAAAACGTTTAGAGGGGGTATTTTTAGAACCACCCCCGAAAGTCTTGAGAATTGGGATTTTAGGGGGGGTTTTCAAACGACCACCTCCAAAAGTTCAATTCTCATTACTTTTAAGGGGGATTCCAAACAAACAGCCTCCCAAAGTTCAATTATCATGACTTTTAAGGGGGGTTTTGACAAACTTCCCCCAAAAGTTATGAGAATTGGCATTTTAGGGGGGGGTTTCAAACAACCGCATCCAAAAGTTCAATTCTCATGACTTTTAAGGGGGGTTCCCCAAAAACCGCCTCCAAAAGTTCAATTCTCATCACTTTTAAGGGGGGTTTTGACAAACTGCCCCCAAACGTTATGAGAATTGGGATTTTAGGGGGATTTTCAAACAACCGCATCCAAAAGTTGAATTCTCATGACTTTTAAGGGGGGTTCCCAAACATCGCCTCCAAAAGTTCAATTCTCATGACTTTTAGGGGGGGGTTTGACAAACCACCTCCAAAAGTTGTGATAATTGGGATTTTAGGGGGGGTTTTCAAACAACCACCTCCAAAAGTTCAATTCTCATGAATTTTAAGGGGGGTTCCAAAAAACCTACGTCCAAAAGTTCAATTCTCATGAATTTTAGGTGGGGTTTGACAAACCGCCCCAAAAGTTATTAGAATTGGGATTTTAGGGGGGGGGGTTGAAAAACCGCCTCCAAAAGTTAAATTTCAGGACTTTTGGGGGCAGATTTAAAAAAAATGCCCCTAAAAGTCCAATTTCCATGACATTTAGGGTTGGTTTTAAAAGACCACCTCCAAAGGTCTAAAATTTTTTTTGGGGGGGGGTTACCAAGACCCCTGCAAGCCAAAACCACCCCTAAAGGGATATTTTGTTGTAGTGGTAATGGGATATAAATGGGATAATTTTGAATAAAAAGGGGTATTT
Organism: Larix kaempferi; assembly: GCA_027924585.1. Classification (NCBI taxonomy): domain Eukaryota; kingdom Viridiplantae; phylum Streptophyta; class Pinopsida; order Pinales; family Pinaceae; genus Larix; species Larix kaempferi. Next base: position 6,701,757 of record BSBM01000042.1, on the reverse strand, counting down.
TTTCCTTCGAGAAGCATAGTGTTCGAGTTTTTGGAAATCGTAGAGGATTTATGAATATTATGTAAAGATAGGTTTTTCATTCAGTTATATATGCATGATTAGAGATTAATCCTGGTTGTAAATTACACTTTCTTCTTTGGATATAGAATTAGCCTTTGCAGTGCACTTTTTTCCTTATTTGTTTCAGGTATGATAGCATTAATGTTTAATGTGTATTGCATGAAACTAGAGGTCTGTGTTTTTATATGATGTTTCAGTTTTAACACTGTTAAGAATTTGATTTTCCTTATGTAATCAACTTACAACAATTATGCCTTTGAATCGATGATATAACGCTTGTGGATTGTCTGTAGTTTGATATCTGACCCTTATTTATGAGATTTGGTGTGATTTGGCTCAATATTTTATAACAAAATAATGATAATAACTATTCCTAAACCAATATGTGCTAGGACTTCCTCTCTAGCAGTCAAGAGACAACTTCTAGTGCTAACAGGCCCTTTTTAGTACACATGTAGGTTTTGCAAAAGAAGAAAGAAGAATCACATGGGAAATTCTCCCAAAACTCTTTGAGAAGGATGCTCAAATTTTTCTTGCAAAGGGTGTCTTATGCAAGACCATCCTTAGCCTTGCAAAATATGCATAAAAAGAAAAAAAAATTAAAGTATGAGTAGTAGAATGTAGGATGAACAAAGTGGTTGCAACTAAACGATTCTTGGTCCATGGAGTTAAAAATGCACTGTAACTCTTTGTGGAAACTTCACCTTGCAACTCTGCACTATAAATCCCACACTACGTGTCCACATGTAACATGAATATTTTATTCCAAGTGGAATATACCCATGAAGGAAGGGGAAAAGAGTTTGAAAATGACCAATAAGTTGGACTTTCAAGATCATTCAGATTCCAACAAAAGGGAAAACAAATTGATATGAATTCATTCTTAAAAAGAAATAAAGGAAGACCTTAAATGGGTTCGAATTCAGTGAAACTCAATTCAGACACAAAATAGAGGGTGAAAGAGGGGATTCTTCTCACAAAGAGCGTGATGCACAGATGCTGTTGGCCACAATCCAGTGAGGAATAACAATGTGGAATTTTATCACCATTGTAAATACAATAGAGACTGAGACCCTTTGAGTTTGTATATTCCTATGTAGTTTTTGAATTTACTCAAAAAAAAGTAGGATTTAAACTCTTTTCAAGTATTTGTGGTTGTTCTGTTCCTTTTCTTCCCATTGTGCATACAAGTTCTAATTTAATCTCATGAAGGCAACAAGAGGTATGTAACTATGGACTATAACAGGAAGCACGGATGTTGTAGTTGAGACATGGTTGTAGCACCATGGGACTACGTCAATAGGTTTGGACATTTGAAGGACTTTGGGAGCTCTAACTCAGATTTTATATCAAAGGGAAAATTAGAAGATAAAAGTGACTTAGAAAAGGATTTGATGAAAGAGCCTAAGAAAATGCAACCATGTTCAAGTACCAATATTCCTTCACACTCTATTCAAGATGAAAGTGAAGGTCAATATAAACCCATAATAAGGTGAGAGGTGAACCATTTTACCAATTAAAAATATAATATGACTAAGTACTAATTTTATTCCCTATGTTTATTGTTCCCCAACCACATATTTATACATTTAGCAATAGATAGCTATTGTTATTTTCAGATGTTGGAACACATTGTTGGTAGCCTAAAAAATAATCTATGAACTGTTGAAGGTTTGAGAGCTAAAAATTATGGCTCTAATACCACTTTCAATGTTCTTTATAGCTACACCTTATAAATCACATACAATATAGAAAGATTAAGATGCATTAAACAAATATATGTTGGAAAGAAATTGAAATGTTAAGAAATATAAAGATAATATAGCAGGAAAATAGATTTTATATTATGACAAACAATGTTCATGAGCATGTTACAGTAGGGTGACCATTCACTTGAGTAGATACGAATTAAAATAATTCTCAAGAAGGAAATTTTATAGATAGTCCTGAAGCTCTTTAAACAATATTCTCAACTCCAAAACACTAACTACTTGACATGGTCCACTAATTATTAAATACCAACTTTGTAGTGTGTATTGATTAATAGAGACACCCTTTTACATTTATTATTTACTTCTAGTTACTCATTCTTATTCCCAATAAATAGTGATATACAATGCATGACTAACTACTAAAGTAAGAAGGGTTAGGAAGGGCACTAACAATGCTTGTTCTAGTGGTAACTATCATTCATTTTTTAAAAACCACATACTAAGTATTCATCAATGAAACAAATGATATAAATAGTTATGGATATGTTACCATATCAACAAGCTTGTTATTAGATGATACATTCTCTTGTTCATTGTAGAAAAACTACAACATGCCAAGAGACTTGTTAGTTATAATAATGCAAACACACAATGCAATAAAGGTAGTCTTCATACATTGTATTAACATGACTCAACTATCCATTCATATGTGGGTTATGATTCATGTTTTATAGACAATGCATGTGAACATATAAGATATGTGGGCCACCCAAAAGAGAATTTTATGACCCTTATTGTAACATCCCTCTTTTACCCTATGTTGTGGTAAAGAAAAAATGTAACTATATATATATTGTTTCTAGTGAGGAGCTCAAGGCCAAGGCCCCACCATCAAATCTTGTAAGTGTTGTTTATTTCCTAATTTTAATGGTCGATTATAGAATAGGGGACTGAAGGCTTTGACATGACTAAACGACAAGGAAAGAATCCAATAGGGGATAGATTTTTTTGGCTCGGAATCCATAGAAGACGAATTACGGATGAACGGTGTCATTACGGTCTCTTAGGAACCTCAATAAAAGAAAACTGATAAAGTTTACTAAATGGTCTGAAGCTCCTATGTGTCATCCTAAATAGAAGTAGTTTCTTATTACTTGACATTATCAAATAACGAGAAAAATTATTATTATTGTCAAGTTAAGCAAGGACAAAATTACCGTAGTTGTTATAATCATAATATCAAATGCCAAAGGGCTATAGTCTAAACGAAAAATTTAGTCTCCTTATTAGTAAGATAAGTAAGGGATATATTATATATATATACTTTTGTAAATATATATATATATATATGGTCTTATTTAGGAGACTATACCTATGAAAACATATTTAAAGAACCATCTTTAAATATTAATAAACAATTAAATCCTTATGAAGGTATCTAGTTTATGTATATACATTTGGCAAAATGAGGATCCAGTATAGTGGAAAAACATAGGCCTCTATATCATAGACATCGCAAGGGAAAAGGTAATAGCTAGTGGTTATCTCCTTGATGGAGTGCCAAGCCATTTTTCCATCTATTTCCTTGAGAGACTTAGAAAAGAAAACCCCAACTACCACTTGTAAAAACAATGATAGAAATGCCTCCTTGTTAAGCGATACCCAAATTCGGAAAGGGGGGCATGGTTGGACTTCCCTTCTTCATGTTTTCTAAAATGAGAATATTTCTTGGCATGAAGGGGATAAGAAATGCTTGGGAAGGGACGAATTCTTAAGAAGTCCTATCCCAAGATAGTATCTTTGGCATTATCATGTATGATTTTGTTGTGTACTATGAATTCTTGACAAGGATATACAATCAATATATCAATCACATTGTTTATTTATTTTAATACCTTTGCTTATTGTGCACGCGGAACAGAGAAATCCGATTTAGGTACCTGTGCACTTGATAGGAGTTGTATGAGATTTCTTTATAATGTGTGGTCTTTACTTCTTATGATGATCTCTCTGCTTTTGTGTACGCGGAACAAAGAAATCTGTTTTAGGTACTCGTGTGTTTCGATAGGGGATCCCTGCATCCACTCATGTGATAGGATTGTATGAAATCTCTGTAAAATATGTGATTCTGGGAGATAGAACCCAGCTCCATTTATTGGGTAAGGAAATGTAGGGTGATTTGTATAGAGGGGTCGATCCCCACTCACAATGTTGGCATTGGTATTCCCCATTTGGGAGCAGGACGACTTTGTAACAAGTCCAATTCTACAGTTCTTTTATATATTTATTTCATTTACCTTCCATTTAATTATTTCGTGGGTACTCTCTTATGGTAGTTGGGCAGCACTTGTGAGCCATCCTTGCTTAGATTTCATATCCTTTTTTTATTATAGATAGAAAGACAACTCTTGTGAGCTCATCCTTGCTCATACTTCGTATATTTTTCATTAGATATAGTGATATGGCTCTTACAAAGCCCTAATATACTATTGCTGGTCTCTGTATATTTTTTAAATGATTGGTAGGGCGATTTCAATTGACCCATGCTAGCCCTCGGATACTATTGTTGGTTTATGTATATTTGTTAAATGATTGGTAGGGATATTTCAATCACCCCACGCCAACCCTGAGATAATATTGATGGTCTTTGTATATTTTTTAAATGATTGGTAGGGTGATTTCAATAGACCCATGCCAACCCTGAGATACTATTGTTGGTCTTTGTATATATTTTTGAATGATTGGTATGGTGATTTCAATCGATCCACAACATCCCTAAGATACTATTGCTGGTATCTATATTTTTTTAACTAATTGGTAGGGCGATTTTAATCGAACCATGCCACCCCTGAGATACTATTGTTGGTCTCTGTATATTTTTTTAAATCATTGCTAGGGCGATTTCAATCGACCTGCACCAGCCCTGAGATAATATTGATGGTCTCTATATATTTTTTAAATGGTTCATAGGGCGATTTCAATCGACCCATGCTAGCGCTGAGGTATTATTGTTTGTTGCTATGTAAAATATCTAATGATGGGAAGGGTGATTCCAATGGGAATTGACCTGTGCAAGCCCTAAGATAATATTGTTTATTACTATATAAATTTCTGATGATGGGTAGGATATTCCCAATAGGGGTGAACCCATGCAAGTTGTGAACTATTATTTTTTTCTATTTTCATTTAATGATTCGGAAAATCCTCCTTTGAATAATTTTGATTTATACCTACCCTATGCCTCATAGGTACATAAGTATGAGTGTATCCTACAAATGTTTCGAGGTCTGTTCAAATGATAGAATGGAGTTGTCGAAATAGGATAGCCCCATGTTGTAAATGTTACCCTTGATTTGTATGTTTAAAGTTGGGTTGAGTCGTAGAAAGGTTTATTTTCTTGGTGAGTAAAATTGCTTAACTCTATTGCAGAGCTGCAAATCATGCATATGTATTATGATAAGCCTAGTTTGTGAAGGCTCGGGAAGGGTACAACCCGTATCCCTTCTAGGAAAGTGTAAGTTATAAAATGTGCTCCTATTATTTAACTAGTTGGAGAGGAAGAAGTTGAGGAGGGTGTTCTTAAATTCCATTAACTTTGTATTAGGGTAAGCTAAATATAAATCTTTACCCTAGTGGATTTCGTTTAAATCTTCGGGGTGGCCTCTCGGTGGCAGAAATATACACCGGACAGGGAGCCAATTGCTTGGGAGGAAATTCGCAGTTAGACCTTCAATTGGCCAAGTTTCCAAATAAGTACTCGTTAACTATATCGGTGTTATTGTTAAAATTGTTGTCAAGTTCTTTTGATATGTGTGTGTGTGTGTGTGTGTGTGTATTTTAATGAATTTGTGTAAGTATATATATGTGTTCAAATGTTATTATAGATTTGTGATGAGTGTTACGAACTTATGGTTATGAGTAATGTTGAGGTTATATATGAGTTTATATAAGTATCTTTCTATGTCCTGTCAAGTGATTGGAAAGATTTATAATCATGTAGTATGATGTTGTTTTTAAATGATTGGATATGTAAATGCATGTTTTGAATGATCTTTTATTGATAAAGAGTTGTCACCATGAGTTCGCTTAAATTGAAACTTAGTCCTCTAAAAATTCATGAATAATATTAAATTGTATGTTAACATAGATAGTTCAATCTTGATGACTATAAAGGTATAAATATTCCTTGTTTATGAATACTATGTACTTACTTGGTATGTAAGTGGAAATCATGTGGTTGAGTGATAAGTGTTATCATCCTAAGAAATGTGATTATAAGGAATGCGAGGACATTTATATGAAATAGCCTAGGAGTTTAGCGAAATGATAATAAGTGTGATTTACCTTATGAAAGACGTACATTAATGCCATCACCGGAAGTGAGTATATGTTAAAACAACAATTCTATGTTATGGTGAAGGTTCTAATTGAGCAAGAGTAAAATGACTTAGTCATTACATAAAGAATTGTTCATTGTCAAAACAAAAACAATATATATATATATATATATATTTTTTCCTGTCTATGCTAATGTGAAAATATGGGTATGTGACATGTGGTATTAGCGCCGAAGTTACAACATTCAAGCCTATTTGGGCTCAGCATGAGGTAAGAAAATGCAAAAATTGTTGAACTAAGAAAGTGATTCTACCTGTAAGAAGGAGCGGATGAAGGAATGAATTCATATTCAAATTTCTCTAAGAGGTAACCAATGAGATAGATTAATACTATGACAAATCCGTCTATGAGTTACAAGTAAGTATTTCATTTTGTTAAATTTCCGCAGTTTTATGTTTATAAACTGACTAATGGAGTTCGGGTTAAAGGCATATTCCACAAAAAGTACTTATATTTCTTTAGGATTATGATAGACTAGGGTGTCTAGACGATAGGATCATAATTTTATGAACATTTAAGATGTTACTGAATAGAATAACCACTGCAAATTGACTTCATACAAAATAATGTAGACATATCCTGAGCTAAGGTACTATAATCCATGAGAAAAGTATAACGATACTGTACATGGTCAACCCTATAAAATATGAGTAGTTATATTTAGATATGAATATTGGATGGATATAATCTCATTAAAAAGTATCATGCTATTATGAAGTGTGGGAACCTTGTGTAAGAAGTTATATTTATAAGTTTGGAAACAAGTGAAACAAATTGAAATAGTACATATTGCTTACAAGAGGTAGAAATGAGGTATATTTACCCTCATCAAGTTATAAGGAGTGAAAATAACTTTTTTAATTACTAATAAGAGGTTAAAGATTGGTAGAAGTTATTAAAGAGTGTTCTAAGAGTATAATAACAAATGTTATAACTCTTTTGCAAAATTTGATGAACTTATAATTTTGGAATTTCTTATTGATTAAAAACATATATATCTTTAAACTTCGAATAGATTTTAAAGGGAAGTTTGAATTAAAACTTACTTTAGTGCAGCCATAACTTAAATGTTAAATAGTTTCTATTGGGAGTAGAAGTGGTAACTTACCATAATTACGGTATTAGTGTATTCCATGTGATGTAATATGTGTTAGGACAAATATAGTACCTATCACTAAAATCGGATGATTGTTCAAACTATGTAAAGTTGTTAGATGTGTGTTCTTTAATTATATCCATAGGTATCAATATTATAAATAACCTTTCTAACAATGTTTAAGACCATGTATGTTTAGAGATTGTAATCATTATGGAATTATGGTTTTAAGAGGATATGTTAGTAGAAGAGGTTCTAATTAAACACTTAGCTGGCTAAGAGCATGGAGTCAAATGGTTATTATTCCTTTGGTTGTCATGTCAAATGCTATTCTGCTACTTAGTTACTAACAACTTGGATTACAAATGTTTGTTCTTAGTTATGAACATAGTAAAGTGGAATGAGGGGTATGTGATAGATTTACCATGAAATTTTTTACATGAATAACAATTTAGAAAATTGTTGATATATGTGGGACAATCGCCCTTGTAGTTAATGAAAGTAATTAACTATGAATAATGGAGTTATATGATTAACATATTAGGAAATCATGTGGTCTTATAATCAAAGAGATATGGTGTACTGATTCTCAGTAGGTTTACATCATGATGATTAATGTTTAAATTGCTAACATGATTGTCTATTTGAAAGAGGCAAAATAGAAAACTTTTACTACCCATTTTCTCAAAATAAACGGTGAGGATTTTTTGGGTGGTACATGCGCGGTTTAATGTATTGCAAAAGTATATGTATATAGAAAGTAGGACGTGAATAAATGTTATATGATCATAGAAGTATGCTTAATAGAAAAATAATCTGAGTATGTTTCAAAGTAAACTAGTATAAAGAATAAGTACTACCATTGTGGGACTATGACCATGATGCTTGACCGATGAAAGTAAAAAAAAATAAAAAATAGAATGATCTCTCAGGAGTGAATGATAAAACTCTAAAAAGTTCTTGTTATATTTGGTTATAGGAATGTTATTCATGGATATTGAATTACTGCGTAGTGACAAAATCATAGCTAATGATTCCTTGTGTGCTTACTAGGAAGACCATGAAAATTGGAGCAGCTATGATGTTGAAGAGAAAATCTCTGCAATGATTGGAAGGGAGAATTCCTAAACTCTTCTATTGCTGATATGATTATAATTTCAATAATTATGCATAACAATTTGGCATAGGAATGCTGAACGTGCAAGAGATCAGACATATGAAGTGAATATGCATTACTTGGCACATTAATAGATATTGCGTAGTGCATGTGAAGGTGTTTTCCATGTATATGATATTTTATATTTGTAATATAGTTTACTAATGAAATGGGAGATGTAATAGAAATGTTGTGATTGACCGTAAATGTGGACAAAATAATAATATGATCATCGGTAATGAAGGGTGAAACCAAGTGGCTGAATTGATGATCAGCTCTACTTGCTAAAATAAATTTTCCTGGATTCAAGAAAAAGAGCTTGAGTGGAAAAAATTTCTGGACTCAAGCAAGGGGCTTGAGTGGAAATGTGAAAGAGCCCATGATCATCAATGGCAAGACCTAGGAACACAATTCTAACAACTGGAAGATAGGATGATGTCTAATGTTTTTGAGGAGGAAATTTTTTGACTAACAATCAAAAGAGTAGTAATCTCAATGTTTAAAGCATCTAAGATGACACAAAAATTGGTGACAAATCTCGAGGGAGAGAGTTGTGTTCAACAGAGTGTTTCTAAAGTTCAAAAAACCAAAAGAGAGTTTTGTGTTAAGAATCTTTTAAGAGGGACATTGAATCTTTTAATCTCCATGATGTAACAATGAAACATATGTTAAGAACTACCAAGTAACTAGGATTTTAACTTCCCTCATATGTGAATAATAGGAATGCAACTAATACTTAAGTAATGCAAAATTCACTTAAGAATGAGGATGAATGATGATTTTGAAGTTTATTGTGTGAAAGTATGTGAGATAAATGCTACTAACTTTTGAATGAAGGAAATGTTTATCGCAAGTTAAGGACTAGCTAAGAGTCTGGGAATTAGAATTAAGGGATATCCTCCAAGGGATAAGTAAATTATTTCCTTACCTATGCATTCTTTTGAATTATAATGATAACATATTATGTTTTTTATGGTGGAATGTTTTCCCTGGATGACGAAAATAATGTGTTGCAAAAAGAATTTATGATATGTTTATGTAATGTTGAAAAGGGTTGGAAGACCTTGTATGTATTGTGTAAAGTGCAGGTTACCAAGAAGAAAATGAGCAATAACAACATGCCTGAAGTTTGGAATCTTGAAGACTATTAAAAGTTGAAGATAAAGATATTACCAACACCGAGGACAATGTTATTCTTAAGGAGGAAAGGATCTAACATCCCTCTTTTACCCTATTCTATTGTAATGGAAAAATGTAACTATATATATATTGTTTCTGGTGAGGAGCTCAAGGCCAAGGCCCCACCAGTAAACCTTGTAAGTGTTGTTTATTTCCTAATTTTAATGGTCTATTATAGACTAGGGGACTTAAGGTTTTGACGCGACAAATGACAAGGCAAGAATCCACTAGGGCAGAGAGGTTTTTTGCTAGCAATCCATAGAAGACGAATTATGGATGGACAGTGTCATTACGGTCTCTTAGGAACCTGAAGAAAATAAAATCGATAAAGTTTTCTAGATGGTCTAAAGCTCCTACATGCCATCCTAAATAGAGGTAATTTCTTACTACTTGGTGTTATCAAATAACAAAACTAATTATTATTATTGTCAAGTTAAACATGGACAAAATTATCATAGTTATTATAATCATAATATCAAATGCCAAAGGAATATAGTCTAAAGGACAAATTTAGTCTCCCTATTAGTAAGATAAGTAAGGGATATATTATATATATATACTTTTGAATATATATATATGTGAAAATCCTCACAACAGATCTAAGAGATGATGTATACCTCACAAGAGTAATTATGATTAAGCAGGAAAATAGAAGAAGAGTGAATAATACAGTATAATGAGCAACAGAATAATATGGTACAGTAGAACTCAGATAGAAGCAATAATACTTCACGCACACTAGTTAATTAATCAAAATATGGAGAAATAAATAGTACAATGGTAGAGAGGATTCGAATTCCTAAGGTGGCAATTCAAATTAGCCTCTCAGAGTGATCATAAGATCAATAGAGTGTCATCGGAGCACAACTAGGTGTCCTCATGATCATCGGAGCACAACTAGAAGTCTTCATCATCATCACTGGAGTCATCAATGCTCAAGTAATTGTCAACCATCAGTCAAACTAACTCTGGTGGGTGTAACTGAGTGTAACTCAGAGTAACTCAGTGTAACTGAGTGTAACTAAGTGTAACTGACTGTAACTGAATCTAACTGAGTGTAACTAAGTGTAATTGAGTGACAACTAGACAGGCGGGTGAAGAAGGGCGAGTTGCTTCCTAAAATCAAGGAAGAAGGGCGCATTAAGCAATTGGAGGGCTAAAACTGAATAGTGAGAAGCTCGTGGGGGCTAGCTAACTGAGGGTTGGGTGTTGGACTGATGACTGGAATGCATGCAAACCCTAGAATGCATGCAAACCCTAAAAGTGAATGCATGACTGAGAATGTAAATGCTCAAAATACTGGTGGGACTAGGATGGAGTATAGGAATATCCTAACACCCCCGCTTAATCCATCCTGCGCTCTGGTAACTAAGACCAGAGGTCACCCAATACAATGAATAATAACAATCAATAAACCAAGGAAGTGGGAAAATTTCATGGGAAACATACCCCCTCCTAGAAAGATATATTGTAAGGCACACACAAAAATAAATGCTCCAAACTCAAGCAGGTGTGATGCTTGGTCATATGTCTAGAGGTATCTTATTCTTGGGAAGAAGTGGATCATGCTAAAAAAGCATGTGCTTGTACTTGCTCTCCAGATCGAATGTGATGAGAACAAATCCAATAGTATGAGAATGATCCTTGAACCTGTGATTCGAATCAGCTGAGGTAGGATCAAATCTGTGAAAGTGTATATAGTCTTTTGTCTTCTCCTTTGAACCACCATGGGTGAGATTATGCCAAAAATAACTATTACATGTTTGCTTGAAATCAAAATCAGATTTAAGACTTAAAAAATAGTTTCTTGAGATCTCCTTTGAACCAGCAGGGGTGAGATCAAAACTATCATATGCATGAGAATTTATCCCAAGCAGTAATTGCTTAGAATCCAAATTAGATCTAGGACTTGAATCATGGTTCCTTGAGATCTCCTTTAAACCATGAGAGGTGAGATCAAAACTAGTAATTGCATGAGAATCTATCCCAAGTGAATGGCAATGGCCATAATCTTCAATAACCTTTTGAAAGCATGAATTAATGATCATATAGTAGTATAAAAGAGATGATTGCTTGAGAGGACCGAATGCATTACCTCCAATAGATGATTTTACCTCTAAAATAATCATGTGATCATGATGCAAACCAACAGACTCTGGTGCAAGAGAGGATTTAGGACCTTCTGCAATATCTAGAGTGTGAGTTGGCACAGAAAGAGAAGAATTTTGAGCATGAGTGGAGAATCTGCATGTTCTTTGTCAACAACTTCAATATGAGATGATACTGGTTCATGATCTGAGAGACCATCAAGAGGAGCGAATGCATCACTTTGCTTGCTTTCGAATGGGTTACGACCAAGTCCTTCATGCTTTCTGCCAAATTTTTCATCCAGGTGAGCCCATAACTCTTTTGGAGTCCCAATATCAATAATGATTGGGAGCAATATGTAATATGGCATAGTAAGCTTCATTCTTCCAATGTGCATGTCACCTTTATTCAACTAGTCAATCTTCTCTTCAGAGGATTCGAACACTCTTTCAAAATAACAATCAAAGAGATCATGGCTTTTCAAATATGCTATTATTTTTGGTTTCCATTCATCATAGTTGAATAGAGAAAGAGGAGTGATTTCTTCTAATTTTGGATACATTGAAGGTGTAGAAGACCCGCAAAAGCAATAGAGAATACTGCTGCAAAGATGCGGAAACTGCTGCACTCGAAATCTTGGTAATAACCTTCAAAAAACTCTAAAAAATGGAGATAAACAATACTCTCAACATGCTCTGATACCAAGTTAAAATCCTCACAGCATATCTAAGAGATGATGTATACCTCACAAGAGTAATTATGATTAAGCAGGAAAATAGAAAAAGAGTGAACAATACAGTATAATGAGCAACATAATAATATGGTACAGTAGAACTCAAATAGAAGCAATAATGCTTCACACACACTAGTTAATTAATCACAATATGGACAAATAAATAGTACAATGGTAGAGAGGATTCGAATGCCTAAGGTGGAAATTCGAATTAGCCTCTCAGAGTGATCATAAGATCAATAGAGTGTCATCGGAGCACAACTAGGTGTCCTCATGCTCATCGGAGCACAACTGGAAGTCTTCATCATCATCAGTGGAGTCATCAATGCTCAAGTAACTGTCAACCATCAGTCAAACTCACTCTAGTAGGTGTAACTAAGTGTAACTTAGTGTAACTTAGTGTAACTAAGTGTAACTGAGTGTAACTGAGTGTACCTAACTGTAACTAAGTGTAACTAAGTGTAACTGACTGTAACTGAGTGTAACTGAGTGACAACTGGACTGGTAGGTGAAGAAGGGCGAGTTGTTTCCTAAAATCAAGGAAGAAGGGTGCATTAAGCAACTGGAGGGCTAAAACTGAATAGTGAGAAGCTCCTGGGCTAGCTAACTGAGGGCTAGGTGATGAACTAATGACTGGGATGCATGCAAACCCTAAAAGTGCATGCATGACTGAAAATGTAAATGCTCAAAATACTGGTGGGACTAGGATGGAGTATAGGAATATCCTAACAATATATATATATGTGGTCTTATTTAGGAGAGTTTAACTACCAAAACATATTTAAAGAACCCTCTTTAAATATTAATAAACAATTAACTCCCTATGAAGGTATCTAGTTTATGTATATACATTTGGAAAAATGAGGATCCAGTATAGTGGAAAAAGAGAAGTCGCTAAATCACATAGATCGCAAGGGAAAAGGTAATAGGTGGTGGTTATCTCCTTGATGGAGTGCCAAGCCATTTTTCCATATGTTTCCTGGAGAGACTGCAAAAAGAAAACCCCGACTGCAACTTGTTAAAAAAACGATAAAAATGCCTCCTTCTTAAGGAAGACCCAAAGTCAGAAAGGGGAGCACGGTTGCACTTCCCTTCTTCCTGTTTTCTAAAATGAGAATATTTCTTGGCATGAAGGGGATTAGAAATGCTTGGGAAGGGATGACTTCTTAAGAAGTCTGATAACAAGATAGTTAGGATCCTGGCATTATCCTATATTATTTTGTTTTGTACCATGAATTCTTGACAAGGAGATACAATCGATGTGTCGATGCCATTTTTTATTTATTTTAATACCTATACTTATTGTGCACGTGGAATAGAGAAATCCGATTTAGGTACCTGTACTTTGATAGGAGTTGTATGAGATTTATGTATAAAGTGTGGTCTTTAATTCTTCTAATGATCTCTATGATTTTGTGTATGCGGAACAAAGAAATATGTTTTAGGTACCTATGTGTTTCGATAGGGGATCCTTGCATCCACTCATGCGATAAGAGTGTATGAAATATCTGTAAAATATGTGATCCCCGGAGATACAACCCGTCTCCGTTTATTGGTTAAGGAAATGCAGGGTGATTTCTATAGAGGGATGGGTCCCCACTCATAGGATGGCATTGGTATTCCCACTGTGGGAGTAGTACGACTCTGTAACGACTCTGATTCTATAGTTCTTTTATAGATTTATTTCATTTACCTTTCGTTTAATGATTTAGTGGGTTGTCTCTTATGGTAGTTCAACAACGCTTGTCAGTCGTCCTTTCTCAATTTCATATCTTTTAGTTTTATTCTAGATAGCAAAAGAGATCTTGTGATCTCGTCCTTGCTCATACTTCATATATTTTTCACTAGATATAGAGATATGGCTCTTATAAATCCCTGAGATACTATTGTTGTTATCTATATATTTTTTAAATAATTGGAAGGGAGATTTTAATCAACCCACACGAGCCCTGAGATACTATTGTTGGTCTCTGTATATTTTTTAAATGATTGGTAGGGCGATTTCAATCGACCCACGTTATCCTTGACATACTATTCTTGGCCACTGTATACTTTTTAAATGATTAGTAGGGAGATTTCAATAAACCCACGCCAGTCCTGATATACTATTGGTGGTCTCTGTATATTTTTTAAATGATTGGTAGGGTCATTTCAATCGACCCATGCCAGCCCTCAGATACTATTGCTAGTCTCTGTATATTTTTTAAATGATTGGTAGGGGGATTTCAATCAAACCATGCCATCCTTGAGATACTATTGTTGGTCTCTATATATTTTTTTAAATGATTGGTAGGGCGATTTCAATCGACCCATGCCAGCCTTGAGATACTATTGCTAGTCTCAGTATATTTTTAAATGATTGGTAGGGAAATTTCAATAAACCTACACCATCCCTGAGGTATTATTGTTTGTTGCTGTGTAAAATCTCCAATGATGGGCAGGGTGGTTCCAATGGGAATAGACCTATGCAAGCCCTGAGATAATATTGTTTATTACTCTCTAAATTTCTGATCATGGGTAGGGCGTTTCCAATAGGGATGAACCCATGCAAGCCTTGAACTATTATTTTTGTCTATTTTCGTTTAATGATTGAGAAAATTCTGCTTTGAAGAATTTTGTTTTACGCCTACCCTATGCCTTATAGGTACATAAGTATGAGTGTATCCTACAAATGTTTTGAGGTCTGATCCAACCATAGAATGGAGTAGTCGAAATAGTGTAGCCCCGGGATGTAAATATAACCCTTGATTTGTATGTTTAAAGCTGGGTTGAGTTGTAGGAAGGTTTATTTTCATACTAAGTAAAACTGCTTAACTCTATTCAGCGCTGCAAATTACTCATATCTATTATGATAATCATGGTTGGTGAAGGCTTGGGAATGGTACAACCCTTATCCTGTGAGGAAAGTGTAAGTTATAAAATATGCTCCTATTATTTAACTTGTTGACGAGGAAGAAGTCAAGTAGGATGGTCTTAAAATTCTATTACCTTTGTATTAGGGTAAGCTAAATTTAATCCTTTACCCTAGTGGATTTCGTTTCCATCTCGAGGGTGGCCTCTCGGTGGACGAAATATACACCGGGGGTGGCCAATTTGTTGGGAGGAAAGTCATAGTCACACCTTCAGTCGCCGAAGTTTCCAGATAAGTACTGGTTAACTATATCGTTTTTATTGTTAAAATTGTTGTTGAGTTTATATATATATATATATATTTTCATGAATTTGTGTAATTATATATATATTTTCAAATGTTATTATAGATTTGTGATGAGTGTTACTAACTTTACTAACTTATGGTTATGAGTAATGTTGAGCTTATATACGATTTTATATATGTATTTTTCTATGTCTTGTCAAGTGATCGGAAAGATTTATAATCATGTAGTATGATGTTGGTTTTAAATGATTGGATATGTAAATTTATGTTTTGAATGATCTTTTATTTATAAAGATTTGTCACTATGAGTATGCTTAAATTACAACCTTAGTCCTCTTAAAAGTCATGAATAATATTAAATTGTATGTTAATATAGATAGTTCAATCTTAATGACTATAAAGGTATAGATATTCTTTGTTTATGAATAGTATGTACTTACTTGGCATGCAAGTGGAAATCATGTGGTTAAGTCATAAGTGTTACCATCCTAAGAAATGTGATTATAAGGAATGCAAGGACATTTGTATGAAATAGCATAGGAGTTTAGCGAAATGATAATAAGTGTGATTTACTTTATAAAGATGTATATTAATGCCATCACCAGAAGTGAGTATATGTTAACAACAATTCTATGTAATGGTCAAGGTTCTAATTGAGCAAGAGTAAAATGACTTAGTCATTACATAAAGAATTGTTCATTGTAAAATATCTATATATATATATATATATATATATATAGGTATGTATTCCTTTTTTTCTTGACTGTGCTAATGTGAAAATATGGGTATGTGACACTTATCACCCTAGCCATGATTGTCATATATTCATCATCCCTTTATGAGCATCTATAGTAGAAATTTTTCATCAAATAGTGATCTAGTTCCTCTCTTCTATGTATTCTTGCTATAGATCCAACATTGTATGGAATGATCTATTGTTCCATGATCAATGCTACCATGATGTACAAAGATCATTCCATTATCACATTTTCTATTTCTAAATATTTTGATGATGTACAAGTTCACTATCTTTGTTGAATGTTCATTCATTGAAATCACTAAATACTCTCTCATCGGGCATTTACTAAAGTAATCACCCAATCATGATGGACTGTATGAACCTCAATGTTGGGATGTTCCATCCCAAATGTTGATGCGCTTGTTGGTTTGGAATAAAATGTTAAAGTAGAAAGATATACAAATCCATGCAGTTAGAGAGATAATCCACTTTAAAATGATGAATTCTAGAACAAGATAGATATTGCAATTGATTATAAAATGTTCAGTGCTCCTTGGGCCATGCTTATTGGTAGCTAGAAAAAGCATGGATGCGATCAATGAAGTGCTAAGAGATGAAACTAGTCATCTCAATGAAGAAATAAGAGATGAACCCCAACACCTTTGGCACATACTTTAGTCCCTATGATTGGTTTTAAAATGATATAATTGATATATATTTCATTAAAATAATTATTTTTCTCATGGTTGTTAATTAATTAGATTGAGGTTTGTGCTTATGCTAGAGTAAAGGCTAGTAGTTTCTAATTTTATTTTCGTACAAATACAAATTAAACATCTCTAATGAAAAATGTAAGAATATACATAGAAATAGAATGGTAATTACTTTTGAGATAGAAATCCAATCCAAAGGTATAAAACCTAGTTCACCATGGTTAATTGTAATATCCCGAATTTTGGACTAACTATTTATGTTGTTATATTGGGCCACGACCCCAGCACATATATTTTATTTGGAGTATTGGGCATGAGCCCTAGCACCCATGATTTTTTTTTATATATTGACATACTAGGCATGGACCTTGACTGAATTCTTTATTGAGTGTATACTGGGCAAGGAGGCCCTAATGTTGTGGTTATGTTCTTTAGCATATGATGTGGGTACAAACCCTAATATACTAAGATGATGTTTTGTTATTTACTATGCAGAGCTATGATTTTTCATAATTGACTTATGAGTGTGTTGGGCGTGGAATCAGAAACACACATATAACCTACGTATTGGGCATAAGCCCCGATGTACCTAGAAGAATGTTTATGTACTGGGAGTAAGCCTTGAGGTACATTGAGTGTTGGGCATAAGCCTTGGAGCACTCCAAGCTTGATAAATGAATATCGGATCCGAGGCCACTTCAATATTCTAGATGTGCCACACAACCACATTCTAGCACTAGTGTTGAGCAGGAAGCTCTGGAATTGTACTAGCGTAATTCCCATGTGAAAGTGTTGAGTTAAAAGGCTTTGAAGAGCACTCGGGGTTACTAAATATCAAAGTGTTGATTCAGAAAAACTCTGAATAGCACTTCTACCTTCATCACATTTATTTAATTTGGTTAAATGATTCATCTTTTATCTATTATCAAATACTGCAGGAACTACCATGTTAAACGAGAGAATCCGACATGCAAGAGAGAGACTAGAGGTGCCTATCCTAGCTTACCGAAAGATTGTCCAAAGAAGTGGACCTTGTCCTTAAAAATTAAAAGAAATCTCATGTGAAGATACATAATAAAAGATAATTACCTTGACTTAAAGTATGGATTGAATAAGAGAAGTCTTTTATGAATAACGTAAAGGTCTCAAAGCTAAAATATTATTATTAAGAGCTTTAATAATAATGATGTTATTATTTATTTATAAACATATTTATTGTATATAGTTTATGCATAGTGGGCTGCCACATTATTAAATATTGTTAATAATGTATTTAGGTTGAAATATAATTATTGTTATTATCATTATTATAAAAAGATTAGGTTAAAAATCACTTATATTTAAAACAAATGAAAAGTCCTAGTTCAAGAGGACTAGATACTTTAGTAAATAAAATATTTTAAATATTATTTATTTAATTTAAAAGAAACTAACTAAATATTCAACAGTCATAATTCAAGACTCCCCTACATGAAGAGGGCAGATCCCAAGAATGGGGATCTTCTTTTTCATTATCATTCTCTTATGGTAATCAGAGAGAATTTTCTGCTCCAAGAACTGAAGCAGTTATGCATAAATCTCCAGATCTCAACCAACAGTAAACCTAGGGCCTCTATCTCTCATTGCATGTTGGAACTAGCTCAGGGGGGTCTAGTTAAAACAAGGAACGGTGTAAGGGTCGTGGTTGGGAGGAACATGGTAGCTCCAAAGTTATCCAACTAAGAAATCATCCTAACAGGTCAACTAAGCTCAAAATTTTTTGCATTAATTATTGTTTGAGTGTGCAAGCTTCTAGAGAGGGGATCAGGTTCCAAAGCAGCCAGGTATGTAGTGTTAACCTTCCCATTTCCAGTTATAGTAGATGTTAGAACTTTATACTAGAATTAATGGTTCAGCATTGTTTTAATTCTTAACACAAATATTATCAACTTAGAGGTTTGGCCCAGAAACCAGTGGAGGGTCTAGCAGGTCTAGCCTACTAAGCTTGTGCTAGACATCACACCATCAAAAAACTTAGGAACTCTCTCAAGGATTTTCGAAGGAATTTTTTTATCATTGTGCATTTCTCCTTTTGTTTTCATATTGATTTCTAAGCTAGGTTTATTACTTCTTTAAAAATTAACTACATTTTCTGGTTAGAATCGTTTTACCATTTCATAGTACAGAGTTCACTTCTGCCGTCATTTCTTTTATTAATTCTCAATAAAGACCAGGTCTAGCATAGGTGTTGGACTAGGTATCGAAACTCTCAAAGTCTCTTGAAACCTTGACTAGGACTTATTTATAATTGTATCTACACATCAACTCCAAACCATAGTCTACATGATACTACCTATCTGACTACTAACCCTGGGTAGGGAAGCAAAATCGTTGCAAACAATAGACCGATTTTAGATTTAGGGTATCAATCTTTTCTTTTATTTATTTTCTTTCTATTCTTGAAAATCACCGAGTAGGAATAGCAAACGCAATAGGCCAGCCATCAGAACTCTTAAGAAGCATTACATATTAAGAATCATAGGCTCACAACAACCATGTCATTTATCTACGTTTGCTACCATCTATTCCTTTCAAACATTTTTTGCAGACAACAGATATGAAAACATAAGTAGAAATGACTGTTCCATTATTGAGACTTCCAGAAATCAAAACGTTAAACAAAGCAATATGCAGGCTAGGATAACCACAATTTTCCTCATTATGCCATTTCAAACCGAACTACTACCCATTATTTAACCATCAGTCAAACTCAGTATTTACTACAATGAAAATGCAACAGACATACAAAGGTTATGACTTCATACATTCACCACTCAGACTTTACATATTACTTTTTAAACTTATAAAACCCCAATGGGATCCTCTCCCAGTTCAAGGATTGAATCCCATAGCAAACGTTGGGCATCTCACACATTTTAATTTAAAATCCACAGGTCGGATATCAAATCCTGGGAGCAACTCAAATGCCCAGGTTACATTTAACAAACTAGACAACTGACAGAAGTATCACCGACATAACAAATACAAAATTTTCCATTTAGAAGAGCAATCAACTATCTTTAGGCTAGAAGCACAACAGTATTTACACAAACCTAAATTCTCTTATGCCATAGGAAAACGCAGAACAAAGCTAAGTCGAGTTTCATTTAACAGTATGGACTCCATTGAATGGACAAATGACTTCCCCCCAAAGATTCAAACTGACAAAGCACCATTTAAAAACACAGTGACCATAATTTCTTCATACATCCATTTGGGTTTCTTAATAAAGAAAACGCAGAAGTCCTTTTCCCATTTCAAACATCAAAACGAGATCCATAAATAAATGCAAAGGAAAATATTATTTTCAACACTCACATTTACACCAGTACGAGTACCATTAAAACTACCCAGAACCAAATATTTAAATCCTACTGTAAGTATGGAAACCTCAGAAGTTTAGCTCATCAAAATATTAATTACAATGACTTTCCAACACTCTGGTCCATCCAAAGGAGACCACAGTTGAGGCTCCAAAACCTGAGTGAGCCAAAGGCATCACGAAGCCTCCCCAATATATTATTAACAGAGTTTTCCTCCACAACCAAGATAGGTAGGCGTGAAGGGTTGAAAGAATCCTGGACTTACCAGAGAAATTCCCAAACGCAGTTTGTGTTAGCCCCCATTTGGTCCAATGCAGATATTCACACCCAACTCCATACTTGTCAATAGAGGAAGCCAAAATAAGTTAGACCCGATACATTTAATTTCACATAGAAACTAGAAACTTAGAAACCCCAGTGTTTTGCATTTTGAATGGGTTACCTAGTAGGATTCATTCATTAACATCGCCTTCCAATACCACCAAATATACCCTGGACATGAGTGTAGCTCAGGCTAGGCACAGCTACCACACAACCAGCTAAAACTCCCTCTCGGCCACAACACAAAGAAACACACGATATCGCAACTTTGTGAAAACCCTCGCTAAGACACTTAGTGCCCAGTTGGCCAAAGGTCACGTTATAGGCATGTGCGCCATTAAGACTTCCAACAACCATGATAGGACTCTCATTTAAATGTAAACTATATAGTATAGTCGTGTAAGTTTCAACACTTGGTTGATTATCACCAAGATAAAGATCTTATCCCATTCATGTTTTGCATAAGGGGTCTTTGCACTTTGTGACAATTACTTGATGGAGTTGTTCAAAGGATGGCCACCGAAGTACACCTGGAAGAATATGACAAATAGATATGCATTAGTGAAATCGCTAAGTAAGTCAACAAGTTTCAAACATTCATACCTTACCTCTCGGTGGCTCTGTCAGGGGTGCATAAATCAACCCCAAGTTCCAAGGTATTTCAACTACTCTCATCAGGTCCATATTGCCTGAGGATGACATTTAGACAATTTACATTTGTAACATGCAATTAGACTATACAAGAGAAAGAGAGACTTCTAGTATTACTCTCATCGGTTAATTGTGCCATAATGTCACGAACAAAAAATTTGTAAAAATTTAAAATTTTTCTAAGTGGTCTTATTTCTCTTCCAAAGGGTATAATTGCCATTAAAAATGCTTTGCAGAATTATAAATATAAAATGAGTACCTAAATTTCTATTTAATATATGTGACATGTAATGCTTCATAAAATTTATCATTGAATATTTATCCAACGGTGTTAGTACATACTTACAATAGGTGGAAATTACCTTTTTAATCTTAAGTGATTCATATGCATTTCATTGGTTCTCGTATGAATCCTTTGTATGTAGGGACCAAAGTGATTGTATACTATGTTTATAATTTTAACCATGGACTCCTTCTAAACATTGCTAACATACTGGCACATATTAAAATATTACCATTCTAAACTGAAGGATTACAAACTTGAATCAACATGATACTTACATCTTTATGGTTCTTATTTGAATACATCAAATATCTTTTAACAACATTTATCATGAAATATCCTTGCCATGATGCATTCAGCAAATGTGTTATAAACATCAATTATTAAAATAACACACATGAGAAGAAAATCATACAATTGTCATGAAGGCATCTACACATATAATAAGTCCATAGACAATTGAAAGAGATCAAAATAACGTGGTTCACCCGTACACAGGCTAGTCCACAAAGGTGTGTGCATCATTTATTAATAGGAAAAAAGTAATAGGATTACAACGAGCAACATGGTTGCTTCAACAAGATTCCTTCTCCTTCCGTCAAGCCTCTATCACATATATTTTTTCATGAATCAACTATATATATATATAAACTTAGACCACACATTCGTTTAATATACTTACATTTATGCTTCTAGTCATGTTATCTTCAAATGTATAACCCATAGGGCATCTTTCAAATTTTACATTAAAAATCTATATACTTTTTCATTATTCGTACCGAAGAACACCTTACCATATTCTAAGCATTTATTAAAAAAAAGAGACTTGCTAATACTTATACTAAGGTCACCCCCCTTTTATTTCGAACATACATTAAGAAACAAAGTCACATATCTACTATCTAATATCCATAAGTAATTCTGCCATTTTCCAAGCTTCTAACAATTTCCCAAGGTCATTTCTATTCTCCCAAATACTACATCATAAGGAAATGATCTTTCCACACTCATAACTCTAACATCTTTATATATATATAATTGAACCAAATTTGAAGTAAATAATTCAACTCCTACTCTTCTTATCCATCAGTGTAATCGTCTATACCACACCTCCTAGGACTTAAGGATTATCTCAACTCTAAGGAAACACAATTCTCAAAATCTAAATATCTTCCTTAATTGAGTTTAAGAATCTATGCAAGTGCTTGACATGTTTTGCATTCCATGTTTTTAAACTTCTACATTTAAGATCCACAAACTTCCCATAGTTTGTTTTAGATATTGTGTTATGATAATGATGTTTTTACCTCATTTTAACTAATTTATAATGCATTACAATACTAATAAACTTTAACATTAACTTCTTCGAATACACATTATATCATTACATTATATAATTAATTTGTCACAAATATAACATTGATATACTACATTATTACATGTTCAAACCTTCGCTAGTACAAATATTAATACACATATTATATAATTCTATTTTTGAATTAACCTTCATATGTTACACCATTAATAAACCCACTGTTAACACCCAAATTAACCCCCTGGGGTGTGAAGAGAGAGCAATCTAGGGTAAAAACTAACCAGCTTTAGACTTAAGCTACTGACCCAAGTTAGTCTTAGAGGGCTGTCTCATTAAACTCACAAAAAACTGAAAATGATCAACCATTTAACAAATAAAACACATAATCAGCATTCTATGGGAGACTGAAAATTAATCAGGGTATTCAATAGAATCATGCACAGAAAGTCAGATTTCTATTGGGACGGTTAGGTTTAAAGTACTTGGAGATAAAATCATGAGGGAAACATGGGCAATGGAGTCAAAGTATGAAACTTAAGGCAAACATCGTGCTGCTGCTAGGAATGTCCAAACAAAGGCAAGGTAGTAACCAACGTATAGTCAAAGCGCTTTTAATTTGATGATAAGGAAGAAGCTAAACACAGTCCATCAATGTAGAGCATACTAAGATGAATTCTACACCAACTTTAGTAGAAAATAATTGTGAAATGTTTGGTAAGATCTGAATAGAGCATTGTTTCTATGAATTCCATTCAAATACTACATTGAACCAAACACGAATAAGCAATTTACAAAACGGATTAACAAAGAAAGAAACACAATTCACATGGGAAGGAGAAGGGACAAACTACAAGACAAATCAAACAGGAATCTCTGCAAGAAATCTAGCTTCAAACACTATTGTTCTATTCATAAAATGCTTCAATACAGAGCAGAGCTCTCCCAAGAGCCTCAGCCACTTGATTTTCCAACCCTTAATTATTCTATTACAAAGCTTTTATAGGCTCTTGGCCTTGGATTAGTCCTTTGGAAACAAACAAAAATACGCTGGCACCTTGACAATCCAAAATTGGAATATTACATACATGTCAAGCACGAAACAGTTTGATTAAGACGGGAAACAAAATATTATGAACAGGGTGCCACCTTACTATGGAGTCTTCAAACGGACTTGCGAATCAAAGAAGTCCACCACCTTTAGAGAATTGTGAACATGTGATTCCTCCGTAGGAGGAGGAGGTTCCACCTCTTCAGTAGGGAGCACGAGATCATGTACGATCTCCATGTCTAGTGGGACGCCTCCTTCTTCTTCGGAAATCTCCTCCTTTTTCAGATGCTAAATTCCTTTGGACACTTTCCGCTTTTCCGTTTCCTCATCGTCACTTCTAGAGCTGGACTCCTCATAGTCGAATGATATAAGACACGAAGGATCATGCTGTGCCTCCACCTCAGACAACGCCTGCTCTGGCATGAAAACCACCTCAGATTCCTGCTCCTTCTCCATGATCCAATCCTAACTGAAAGATACCCCAAGCTTCTAGGTGTGCCATCCCCTCTATGTACCGGTCTCGTACAGCGGACGAAGAACCATATCCATAACTGCAGTGATGATGACAGCAGCTACATGTGGCCCTGGTTGCCATGATAACCCGATTGGCCTCCTTAATCAATTAACAATGATGCCTTGGGTTTGAGATGAGCAGAAACACGGTCGACAAAGATCTCCAGGTAGACGGCGCAGTGGATGATGATGTCGAGGTGGTGTCCATCGCATCGATAATCAGCAAAGGTGGCAGAAAGATGCCTTCGAGTGGTTTATCTTTCTGGGCCTGTCTACGTCATAGCAGTTAACCTCGCATCTCTCTCGCATGCTGAAAAACGTGAGTCACTTCACCTTCGAAACCAATTGGGTCACCTGTCAGTCCGCACAAGTGGCCTTCCTCTAGCCTGCACTTCTTTATCACCTGCAGCTCTGGCCTTTTCTTCTCCACTATAGACCAAGATAATACCCTGCCCTGTTTGCCTATGCCGGTAGAGCTTCCAACCCTTCCATTTTGTTTTCTTCCTTAACTTTGGAAGCCGACCCCTTTCAACCCGCTGACGCCATGGCGACACATATCTTTGGCAGGTGCGACAAAGGGAAAGATACTACTGGAAAAGCCCTTGGGTGTAGAACGTTGACTCTCTGAACCCGACATCTTCAAACCCTAAGCCCTGGGCTTCTTTAATCTCAACCTCCTTGAAAAATGGCCTTCGACCTGCCTCCTCACCATGAATAGACTAAATCTTACCATGCAATCTTTCCTTCCTTACTCAGACAGCCCGAGAGGCTGTGGGAATGGCCTCACCTATCGTTTTCTACATTTCTCCGGTGCCTAGAGGGTTTCGCCCCCGACAGGCCTTAGAAAAAATAAAAATGTTAAATTTTTTCATTGTAGGCTATATAGATAAACCTCTTAGCCTATCCTCTGGGATTCTTTACCAGCTGCCTACCAATCTCGGCCGCTGGCCTTTTACGTGCCAATCCCTAATGTCAGATCGAGCCCTTTCTTTAACCACTGATTTGACCCCTTTTTTGTCTCCACCATTGGATCGTTCCACGTGTCCCATCATGCATCGTCCGTTGCTAAGCATTGTACCTCGACAGAGTGGGATCGCTCGCCCGTAAATCAGTTTTGGCTTTACCACTTATCTCCTTGCAATGGCCTCTGCTGGTGACATTTGGTGAATGGGTTTGGGCATCACTACCACCTTCCCTTTTATCTAGCGAACAACTTCTCAACGAGAGGATCACTGCGGATTGTTGATCTCCCCAAAGCCGATCTATACAGCTTACCTTGTCACATTGCACTTTCATCTGTGGGTCCACTAATCCTGAACATAGGCTACTACTCTGCTTTCCCGAGCTGTCCACGTGGCGAGGGACCCACCTTTATGCTTTGGTGGTATTGCGAGAATATTAAGTCGATACAACTTACCACCTTTCATCATCATGATGTCTCCTCCTGCTGCCACCTTTCATGCGGTATTCACCATCATGACTACCCTTATGACTATTCCTCGTGGGCTTCATCTTCGCGACCATCAATGAGGATCGATGATCTCTCTTGGGAACTCATCCGATTGTGGAAACTAGCACAGTGGCTATTCCTTGTATTATTTCCTTCGAAATATAGACTTAGGCTCATTTTTGGTCCTTTTGGTCGCGCCTTAATGCATTTCTCTTCCATTTTGCCATTACCTTGCGTATTTAACATCTCCTCATCATTTTCCTATAATCCTTTAGCACCTGGTTAGGGAAACCAAGGGAAAATTCTGATTTTTCTCAAGGATTTTAGGGCCATCTCCAGGCTTTCCCTCCATTCCTACGCTGTGAAAAAAAGGTGCTAACAACTGGCTCCAACCGGGGATGCTATCCTCCCTACGAGGTAGCAAAGAACATCATAGACCAGGTGCTTGATCTATTGGGCGGCTCCTGAAAATATTTATGGAAAAACTTATGGGGAATTGGTTGTGTGGTGCTTCCTGTGGCGACTTGAACCCCAGACATATGCTCTGTCCTACTGTAGCCTGGGAAATTCTCGAAATTAAGAACAAAAAAGAAACTATACATTCTAAAAACAGACGGGGAATTGCTGTAAGTTAAGACTCACTACTGAAATAGGAGATGCCAAAATTTGTGGCTTATTTATATACAACCTACTCTACTCCAGAAGCTACAGCTCTAAGTGATGCAGAAATTTCAGTGTAGCCAGTCTAACAGCTGATATCCCAGGTGGGTCTTCTCATCTTGCTCGAATGCCTGCAGAAAAATGAAGGCCCATAGCCGGAGGAAATGACGGTGGATGAGGACCCTTCAAATGAAACTAGGGCCTTTGCCCCTACTACAGAAATCTTCCATACATTTTGCTACTGGATCATGAAAAATATGGTATGCTTCATCTGTCCCTTGCACCACAGCAATCTTTCTTTTAGGAGAACTGCATAGACACCATTTAGTTCCCTCGACACCCATGTCTAACCCTAGGGCCATGTACTTCTGACCAATATCCATCAAAACTTGAAACCCATGTGGTTTGAAACCTCCACATGACTGAGTACGACTGAAAGTATCAACTCCGAACACCTTTCTTTCCGGGTTGTTCATGATTCCTGTGTTGAAGACCTGATTTTCCTCTGTAACTCCAGGATGAATTCCATCTTGTATTTTGAAAGGGTCTGGGAAGGGCCATTCTTCCTAAAGACCCGACTCCGATCTTGCAAAACTTGTACAAGCACCCACCTGCATGGCTTGGCCTCCTTTGAATGCCTCGACTTCCTAGTCAGATGGCTGGTGATATTGGCCCAGTCTGAATACTTCTTCGAAGAGTTCATGATCCTCTTCAGTCCAAGAGATGGATTTTGTATAAGGATCATGCAAGCCTCATTGGTCATCCCGCAGCCTTTCAGCTATTTGGTCGACTTGCTCTTAATATGTGCCAGATTCTAGGATTCCTTCTAGAATCACATACTCCTCCTCCCCATCCGCCGACGAGGGAAACTCCGATCGCTACGTGTCTTTAGGGACCTCTTGGTCGCTATCTTCTTCTTCTCTCAGCGGATGGGAGTGTATCTTTTCCTTTACAACTTTGAGGGCCTCTTCATCCATTACCTCGAAAAAGATTATGAAGTCTTCCAAACGGTCGCCTTCATAGACATCATATTTGGGTGGACTGACAACCTCACGAGGGCCTTCAGAAGCAGAAATTTCAGCGGGTTGGTTGTATTCTACATAGAATAGACCAAACTCACCCTCTTCTAGCATTTCACTGAGCTAGTCTCCCTTCTACTCCTTGTGGGGAGAATTGGGACGTAAAGCAGGCTCCCTTTACTCATGTATCTCTTTGAACCCCATTTCTTCTTTAATCCCCCCCTCATCGCCTTGTTTTTATAGCTTCCCAGACATCCTGAGGTTCTCTTCAACCTCCAACGCATCCTTGAGCATAAGTTGCAGATTGGGATACTTTCTCTCCAAAAGATGAAAAGACAAATGAAGGGGAAAAACAGATGCATAGTATAGTTTCGCAATGTTCTCTCGGGGCTGAATTTCCTTGGGCATGTCATAGTAGAAGTTCGAAAACCTCCTGTTAAAGTGTGACATAGTTTCACTCTCTTGCCTTCTCATGGAGTAAAAATTTGAAAGAACCAGATCCCACGACCTTCTTTTTCCCTAGAATCCTAGAAAAGCTTCAGACAATGCTCCCCATGTATCAATAGACTCAAGCTACAAATGCCTAAACTATCTCTTCACATTTCCTTGCAAGGATTTTGAAAAAATTCTCATACAAACATTGTCATGTTCTATTTCGAAGAGATCCAGAAAATGCTCAAAACCTTGAAGATGTTTCTCAGTAGTGAGAGACTCAGACTCTCCATAACAAACAGGGAGGTGTTTATGGTAGTCTGGGGGAAATCGTCAAGGACAAGGGGTAGATTTAGAGAGTTGTATCTTAGCTGGGCTCTTGAAGGAAAAGGAGTGGATGCAGCAATGGTATCATTGGTCTCACTTTCATAGAATTCACAAAGCCAGTTATACTTTGTACAGGGCTCAAATGAAAGGACGGGATCAAATCTAGGAGTAAAAGGAGAGTGTACATTTTCGAATTCTAGTGGGGGATATACAAAAGAGGCTATCTCATGACTTAGAGTTCTTCGGTGAGACAAGAATTTTTTGATATATACACATAAAGTTAGAAGGATTCCGACACAGAAGAGTAGGGCTTCCTTGAAGATATTGATACTTTTATACCTGGAACTTAGTTCTTCCATGTCAGAGGCGGATGGGCTCGCTCTCCAATGGAGTCTGTGGACAGAAATAGATAATGAGTGGAGTCACCAGGTGGGTGGTGCACAACCCTTCTGATGCCTAAATGCTGTCCACCAACATTAATCAGATCTAAATCCTTTGTCGTTCTTCCAAGGGTGATAAAACAGTCGTTCACTGACAACGGTGCCAATTTGTTAACACCCAAATTAACCCCCTGGGCTATGAAGAGAGGGCAATTTGGAGTAACCACTAACCAGCTTTAGACTTAAGCTACTGACCCAACTTAGTCTAAGAGGGCTCTCTCATTAAACTCACATAAAACTGAAAATGATCAACCATTTAACAAATAAAACACATAATCAACATTTTATCGGAGTCTCAAAATTAATCAGGGTATTCAATCGAATCATGCATAGAAGGTCAGATTTCTATTGGGACAGTTAGGTTTAAAGTGCTTGGAGAGAAAATCAATAGGGAAACATGGGCAATGGAGTCAAAGCATGAAACTTAAAACAAACATAGTGTTGCTGCAAGGAATGACCAATAAAAGGCAAGGTAGTAACCAACTTGTAGTCAAAGTGCTTTTAATTTGATGATAAGGAAGAAGCTAGACACAGTCCATTGATGTAGAGCATACTAAGATGAATTATACAACAACTTTAGTAGAAAATAATTGTGAAATGTTTGGTAAGCTCTGAACAAAGCATTGTTTCTATGAATTCCATTCACATACTAGACTGAACCAAACACGAATAAGCAATTTACAAAACGGATTAACAAAGAAAGAAACACAATTAACATGGGAAGGAGAAGGGACAGACTACAAGACCAATCAAACAGGAATCTCTGCAAGAAATCTAGCTTCAAACATTGTTGTTCTATTCAGAAAATGCTTCAATATAGAGCAGATCTCTCCCAAGAGCCTCAGCCACTTGATTTTCCAACCCTTAATTATTTTATTACAAAGCTTTTATAGGATCTTGGCCTTGGATTAGTCCTTTGGAAACAAACAAAAATATGTTGCCACCTTGATAGTCCAAAATCGGAATATTACATACGTGTCAAGCATGAAATAGTTTGATTAAGACGGGAAACAAAATATTATGAACAGGGTGCCGCCTTACTGCGGAGTCTTCAAACGACCTTGCGAATCAAAGAAGTCCTCCACCTTTAGAGAATTGTCAGCATGTGATTCCTTCGTAGGAAGAGGAGGTGCCACCTCTTCAGTAGGGAGCACGAGATCGTGTATGATCTCCATGTCTGGATGGACGCCTCCTTCTTCTTCGTAAATATCCTCCTTTCTCCGATGCTAAATTCCTTTAGACACTTGCCGCTTTTCCGTTTCCTCATTGTCACTTCCGAAGCTGGACTCCTCATGGTCGAACGCTATAGGAGACAAAGGATCGTGCTATGCCTCCACCTCAAACCACGCCTGCTATGGCATAAAAACCACCTTGGATTCCTGCTCCTTCTCCATGATCCAAACCTAATTGAAAGATACCCCAATCTTCCAGGTGTTCCATCCCCTCTATGTACCAATCTTGTACAGCAAACGAAGAACGATATCCATAACTGCAGTGATGATGACAGTAGCTACGTGTGGCCCTGGTCACCATGATAACTCAATTGGCCTCCTTAATCAAGTAACAATGATGCCCTGGGTCTGAGCTGACCAGAAACACGGTCGGCAAAGATCTCCAGACAGCGCAGCGGATGATGACGTCAAGGTGGCCTCCATCACATCGATAATCAGCCAGGGTGGCAGAAAGATGCCTTCGAGTGGTTTATCTCTCTAGGCCTGTCTTCATCACAACACTTAACCTCGCATCGCTCCCGCATGGCGAAAAACGTGCGTCACTTCACCTTCAAAACCACTTGGGTCACCTGTCAGTCCGCACAAGCGGCCTTCCTATAGCTTGCACTTCTTTATCACCTGTAGCTCTGGCCTTTTCTTCTCCACTGTAGTCCAAGATTATACCCTACCCTGTTCGCTTGTGCCTATAGAGCTTCCGACCCGACCATTCTATTTTCTTCCTTAACTTTGGAAGCCGACCCCTTTCAACCCACTGACGCCATGGCAGTACATATCTTTGAAAGGTGCGACAAAGGGCAAGATACTACTGAGAAAGCCCTTGTGTGTAGAACGCTAACTCTCTGAACTAGGCATCTTCAAACCTTAAGCCCTGGGGTTCTTTAGTTTGAACCTCCCCGAAAACTGGCCTTCGACCTGCCTCCTCGCCAGGAGAGGCCGCGGAATGGCCTCACCTGTTCTTTTCTACATTTCTCCCACGCCTGGAGGCTTCCGCCCCCGACAAGCCTTAGAAAAAATAAAAATGTTAACTTTTTTCATTGTAGGCTATATAGATAAACCTCTTAGCCTATCCTCCGGGCTTCTTTGTCAGCTGCCTGCCAATCTTGGTCATTGTCCTTTTACCTACCAATCCCTACCGTCAGATCCAGCCCTTTCTTTAACCACTATTTTGACCCATTTTTCATGTCCTCCATTGGAACCTTCCATGTGTCCCGTCATCCATCCTCCATCGCTAAGCATCATACCTCGATAGAGTGGGATCGCTCACCCCTAAACCAATTTTGGCTTTACCACTTATCTCCTCGTGATGGCCTCTGGTGGTGACATCTGGCGAATGGGTTTGGGCATCACTACTACCTTCCCTTCTATCCGACGAACAACTTCTCGACGAGAGGAACATTGCAGATCATTGATCTCCCGAAAGCCGATCTATACCATTTAATTCGTCACATTGCACATTCATCTACAGGTCCACTAATCCCAAACGTAGGCTACTACTCCGCTTTCCCGAGCTGTCCACGTGGCCAGGGACCCACCTTTACGCTTTAGTGGTATCGCGGGTTTATTAAGCCGATACCGCTTACCACCTTTCATCATCACGATGTCTCCTCTTGCAGTCACCTGTCCGGCGGTATTCACTATTGCGACTGCCCTTATGACTATTCCTCATGTGCTTCATCTTCACGACCATCAACGAGGATTGATGATCTCTCTCAGGTGCTCATCCAACGGTGGAAACTAGCACGGTGGATATTCCTTGTATTATTTCCTTCGGAGTATAGACTTAGGCTCATTTTTGGTCCATTTGGTCGCGCCTTAATGCGTTTCTCTTCCATTTTGCCATTACCTTGCATATTTAACATCTCCTCATCATTTTCCTATAATCCTTTAGCACTTGATTAGGGAAACCAAGGGCAAATTCTGATATTTCTCAAGGATTTTAGGGTCATCTCCAGGATTTCCCTCCATTTCTATGCTGTGGAAAACAGGTGCTAACACCCACTATATTACATCATTAATTAGCAAGGGTTCACATCATAAAAATTGTCACTATACATGAATTAGTGCGCTATTACACAATCTACCCTTCGTGGATATAAACCACAAAGTACATACTGTAAGGCATTATGACACGAATCATCTCCCACCTAATATGACACTAATATATACATTCGTTGTAATACATTTATATAAATAATTTCTTTAAAACAATTCTAGAGTACCCTGCCACGTGTAATCCATCACTTATCACTAGGATGGCATAGGCGTTCTTTGGAAGAACATGCTTAGGCAGGGTAGAGATCTATCAACGACAATAATTAACTACGATGGCAACATACTAACCAGAGACCTCGCCGAACTTGCGTTACCTGTGGTCCAACAAGGATCGGAGTTAACGCCACGGAGATCTCCATGAATAGAAGTATGAGAAAAACAAAAACGTGATCTTTGTTCCACAAAGATCTCATCTAACTAGGCATTTCCCTCTTTCTACAGAAAAACCGAGCTTTTCAAAATACAAGGAAATAAAATGTTACACAGCAAAATTTGCAGAGGTACCTATTCATTAATTTTATTAAAGAAATATGTTTGGCAAGGGTCAAAGTTCTGAGCGATTTATTTCCAATGTAATCTCCAGACTTAAAGCGGAGATATCATAAAATATATATTTATATCTATCAATCAGCAGTTAACTATATTCCCTAATTATATATATAACATTTTGCCCAGAGTACTCAGATGTAAAACTTCAACGCTTTTATACAGAGATCTATATATCAACGTTGAAGCCAAAGACCCGGTCTATATATATAGTCATGATATCTTAGCCATAGAATGGATCTGTATAATTTTATTGTATTTTGCAGGGGAGAAAATTATATAGACTAAATTATTCAGTAAATGTGCCAATGCTTGGTTCAATTCTTCTCGTGGGAGAGAATGCCCAAACGTACCCTAAATTTCTAGCAATCTCAACAACAATGTTTCACGACTCTCAAACAAAACATAAGAACAAATCAATTTATCCTTCCTCGGTATTGAGTCTACACCCGTTCAATTATAAAAAAAAAGGGGGCTATGGAAAAGGTTACTAATCAAGCAAAAACAAACACGAAAAATCGCAAGTGTGTAAAGGCGGAATATTGCAAGTCGAACCATCCAGGTCCAGTACTGTAGATCGAACTTGCTCCCACTCTATCGCTTTTAACTCACATACCTCCTCCCACAGCTTACAACCTCCACATTTTCTAATCGTCGACCCCCTCTCCCTCTACCGGCTGAGCCATAAATAACAATACTCAAGAACCCGAGTTGTCTCCTCTCCTCACTGGAGTGACACCCAGTCGAACTAACGAATCTCCCTCGACATATGGCGATCTAAAGGAGATGTTAATCACCACTATGCAGACAACCTCCCACTAAAAAATACTCTATTAATACTAACTACACGCCTCCCTCCACCTAAGTCTACCACTCTGCCAAGTTACCCGCAATTAAGGAATATTACAGTTATGTTCTCTAACAAAAAGATCGTGGACATAAAGTTTGGTAGGTGGCAGTTCATGAGAATTCTCTCATGTCTTCCACGAAGGAGACAGCCTCCGTTATGAGCTTGAGGCATAACCATAACATTTTTTTACTTTGAACCTTCGATCCACGTAGTCTTAGGTAGTTGCAAAGATATCTTATTATATATGTTCTCTTTATAATTTATTATAACATGTACTAATTATAACATCACTATCTTCACTATCTCCTTACATACACAAGTTTAACACTTCTAAAAGAAAAACATACTTAATCACTTTACACAAAAATAATTACTTTATAACGGTAACTTTATAGAGATAACTTTCCTTTATTATTCTCATGTATAAAAAGCTTTGAATATCTATTAAAATATTTTACTTTTTGCATCCAAATCCTAGGGATGTGCCTACATCATTAATAATCCCATAGATGTATGAAGTGTGATATAATTTGACTTTTTGATTTTAATCTGCTTAGGATAATGGTAATAGTGGTCAGTTTTAGGTTATTCATATTTTCTTATAAAGATTTGAGCTAACTCATTACTATGTAACTTAGTACGTAGCATTTATATAGATTATAGCTATTTTCTGATGCAAGAGCATCGGGACCTAGGCAAATCAGTCGAAGTTGATCGATCGAAGGGAGCCGACCAATGGGGGTGCGAACGACTACTGGTGCAAAGAGAAGGTTGACTTGTCAAAGTCAACAAGTCCAGCAGAAGCAGTCAGGGTGCATCCGACTGAAGAGACAACAGATGTCGCAAGAGGTAGAGGATCGATAGGAGATAGTCGACATATGACGAGCGATGTAAGAGGTTGGGTAGTCGACAAGTGGTTGAACTATGACACAACAAGGTTGGCGAAGCCAAGTGTAATAGGGAAAGGAATGAACCGACAAGACAGTCGAGATGTGTTTGACTGTTGTAGTAGGGTTGGAAGGACAGAAAAGTCAAGGGACTATACGAGTAGCCGTTCAGGGTTGATGAGGAAGTTATTACAGTTATTGCGAGTTGGTGAAGGTAGTGACAGAGAACGTCATGAACAGAGGTTGTGCAGTACGGCTAGAAGCTGACAGTGCAGGTTCGTAGGATTTGGCAGGATCTGCAAATGGAAGAGAACGCGTATCTCGGGATTGCAATAGTCTTGGGAACAACACCCGCAGAGTAGAAGAGGAGGAAAAGACCTTCATTCTAAGGGGGAGAAGGACAGCAAACAGAGAGCCAAGAGAGTTGTGAAGAGTCACACCGGTTGAGTGTAGAGTGTTGAGATCGAACCATAGCTCAGAGTTCTATGGCGAACCAGGAGAGGGTGAAGGTCAACACACAGGGAGAACACACCACAGTTACTTCTAAGTTGTAATGGTTGAGGCCGATTCTAGCTAGTTCTTTGCTTACAGTTATCTTATATTGTAACCGATTTCAGAGAAGTAATATAAGCCAATCCAGGCATCTTGTTCTACACCTTGTTTGTGTGAGCATTGTGGTTTGTGTCGTGTGTATTGTTCAGCAAGAAAGTATCCCATAGGGTGACTTGCGTCAGTTGGTATCAAAGCCTGAAAGCGAGTCTGGTTGGAGGAGAAGCCTATACCAACCTGACTTGCGTTAGTTTGGTATCAAAGCTCGGAAGCGAGTCCGGTTGGAGGAGAAGCCTATACCAACCTGACTTGCATCAGTTTGGTATCAGAGCCGAGAAGCGAGTCCGATTGGAGGAGAAGCCTATACCAACCTGACTTGCGTCAGTTGGTATCAGGTCCAGATGTGTGAGAATTTTCAGTGGAGGTTGAAAATGGCTCATAGAGGCATTAATGTCTAAGGACGAAGAGCGCGTGGCATAGCAACCGTCACAGTAGATTGTGAGATGTTCGACGAATGCATCTGAATGATGCCGACTTTGACAAATGAAGTCGTAGCAATCAAAGAAAACTAGAGGTGTCGTTGCATTCCTGAAGTGCTAGACCACAGTGATGAGGAAGTCGAGGAAGTGGAAGCTCGGGAAGCCGCAGCAAAAGAACCAGAGGAAAAACTCATCAAGCTTCCGACAGAAATGAGAGGTCGGGTTCCGATAGATGTGCGTATGTACTTAGGAAGCCTGGACCCAGAAGACTTGATCGACTGGTTCAGAGAGATGGAGAAATATTTCGACGTAGAGCAGATCAAGGATCCTAAACGGGTTAAGACTGCATGTCTAAGGTTGAAGGGTCATGCCTCGTTCTGGTGGGACAAGGTACAAGCTGATAGACTCAAGAAAGGAAAGGAGAAAATCAAATCTTGGGACAGGATGGCTGCCAAGTTGAAGGGGAAGTTCTTGCCAAACGACTATGCAATTTCCTTGTTCCAAAAGCTACAGAACTTTTGACAAAAAGTGATGACCATGAAAGAGTACACGGAGGAGTTCTACCGATTGTCGATTCGGTCAGGACAAACTGATGAAGGAGAAGAAGCTATCGCCAAGTATGTAAATGGCTTGAAATATGCTATTCAGGATGAACTCAGCATGTCAAGATTCAGAACAGTCGGTGAAGCCTATCAGTTAGCTTTGAAGGCGAAAGAGAAACTGTCAAGAAAGTCCGCAGCGACCAGAGGTAGGATGATTGGTTGGGGTGGAAAGACTGTATCTGTGAAAGGTCAAGGTAGCGGCTATAGGAAAGAAGGTGTCGAAGATAGTCGATGCGGAGAAGGGACGTCGACGAAAGAAAGAGTGCAAGAGAACCGATGCGATGGTCGTGAGAACCATGGTCAAGGCGCATATGGTCGAAGTGGTCCATCCGATAAAAAGGGAGCTAACAAACCAGCCATAATCTTTTACAAATGTCGAGGAACGGGTCACAAGGCATATGTATGCCTAGAAGACCTACATACTGTAGAAGAGTCGAAACCTATACATCGAAAGGATGAGCATGTCGACGAGACGGAAGAATTGGCGTCAGATACCAGTGGAGGTGAGAAAAAGAAGAATCGAAATCTGACGGTTCAGAGAGCCTTGATCTAGGAAGATCAACCCAACCCGATAGAACCGACACAATGGAATGCGATCTTTCAAACGAAGGTGCGGATTGGAGAATGGTGTTACAAGACCATAGTTGATGGTGGAAGTATAGAGAATCTTGTGTCGACAGAAGTCATCGACAAGATCAAGTTGAAGTGTCGAGAACACCCACACCCCTACAAGATCTCGTGGCTGTAGAAAGGACACCATGTTAAGGTTACCAAATAGTTCCTGATCAACTTCAGAGTTGAAGGATTGGAGGACAGCGTGGTGTGCGATGTAGTTCCCATGGATGCATGCCATCTATTGTTAGGGAGACCATGGTAATATGATCGTAAGATGATCTATGATGATCGGGCTAACACAGTCACAGTGTGGAAGAATGGCGTGAAAAGGACTCTTAAACCGAGGTGAGGAGAGACAGTCGACGGTAAGGACGGCGAGAGCAATCTTTGGGAAAAGCGAGTGTTTATGAGCACCGCCAAGGAATTCCTCGTGGAGGAGGAAAAGTAGTCGGGATGCTTTGTAATCCTTCCAAAAGGACCATATGTCGATGGAACGACCAATCAAGAGAGCATTTCAGTCGAAGTCGAGGAGTTGCTCGAAGAGTGTAGGGACATAATGGCTGATGAGAAACCAACAGGATTGCCGTCGACAAGGAGCATATCCCATCAGATCAACTTGATTCCAGGTTCGAGTCTGCCAAACAAAGCACCATTAGGATGAGTCCGACAGAGGGACAGGAGCTCAACTGACAGGTCCAAGAGTTGTTCGACAGGGGATTGATACGAGAAAGTTTGAGCCTGTGTGCAGTACCAGCAGTATTGACACCAAAGAAAGGAGGGGAATGGAGGATGTGTACTGACTCTAGAGCCATCAATAGGATCACGATCAGGTATTGATTTCCATTGCCAAGGATGGATGACTTGATGGATTGCCTGAGTGGAGCAACATACTTCACAAAAATAGACCTGAAGAGTGGATATCACCAAATTAGGGTCAGAGAAGGAGATGAATGGAAGATAGCATTCAAAACAAGAGAAGGGTTATATGAGTGGTTAGTCATGCCGTTCGGATTGACTAATGCACCCAGTACATTCATGAGATTTATGAATGAAGTGCTAGAACCATTCTTGGGAAAGTTTGTCATAGTCTATTTAGACGACATTCTGATTTTTAGTTGAACCAAGTCAGAACATCTGGAGCACGTTCGACAAGTATTACAAAAATTGCAGGAAGAGAAGTTGATGATTAACCTGCAAAAGTGTTTCTTCATGAAGAAGGAATTGGTGTACTTGGGATTTGTAATTTCAGGTAAAATATTAGAAATGGACCTCGAGAAGGTGAAGGAAATAGTAGATTGGCCAGAACCGACAAGTACGACTGTAGTGAGAAGTTTCCATGGACTTACTAGTTTCTACCGGAAGTTCATTCGGGGATTCAGTCGGATTTGTGCACCATTGACAGAATGCATGAAAAAGGGCGAGTTCAAGTGGACGGATAAGGCCCAGGAAGCTTTTGACGTATTGAAGGAAAAGGTCACTGAGAGCCTAGTGTTGGCGCTCCCAAACTTTGACAAACTTTTCCAAGTCGATTGTGATGTGAGTGGAACAACAATTGGAGTAGTGTTAAGCCAGGAAGGCCGACCAATTGCACTCTTTAGTGAAAAACTGAATGGAGCGAAATTGAAGTATTCAGTGTATGACCAAGAATTTTATGCAATCATCCAAGCATTGAAGAAATGGAGGCATTATTTGTTGTCGCAAGAATTTGTGTTATACACGGATCACCAAGCGCTGAGGTGTCTGAATACTCAGTCGAAGTTGGACCCGAGACACATGAAGTGGGTGGAGATGCTCTAGAGATATACCTTTGTGTTGTGACATAGGTCGAGCAAGTCGAACAAAGTTGTCGATGCATTGAGCAGGAGAGTTGTTGTGTTGAGCATGACGACTGTTCAGGAAATAGGGATAGATTCGATAAAGGTGGAGTATGAGAGTGACGAAGATTTTGCGAAGGTGTGGAAGGCTTGTAGTGAGCCTTGGAGCATTGACAGAAATCCATATTTGAGTTATTTCATTCAAGAAGGTTACTTGTTCAGGGGAAGTCAGTTGTGTATTCCTAGAGGATCAGTGAGAGAGAACCTAATCCGAAAATTTCATAATGGTGGGTTAGCAGGACACTTTGGGATCAACAAGACTAAAGCACTGCTTGACGAGAAGTATTTCTGGCCAAGGATGTCGACAGATGTCGGAAGATGGGTTTGGCAATGTCAAGTGTGCCCGTTGGCAAAAGGAAAGAATCAGAACATGGGGTTGTATACACCATTGCCAGTACCAGAGAACTCATGGGAGCTTCTTAGCATGGATTTTGTGTTAGGATTACCAAGGATTTAGCAGGGGAACGACTCAATATTTGTTGTAGTCGACAGATTTTCGAAGATGGCACATTTCATACCATGTAATAAGACTAGTGACGCCACAGGAATTGCTGTGTTATTATTTAAGGAAATAGTCAGGCTGCATGGGTTGCCAAAGAGTGTCACATCGGATCGAGATACGAAATTCATGGGGCATTTCTGGAGAACCCTATGGAAGAAACTCGACACGAAGTTAGAGTTTCACTTGTCACATCATCCGTAGATGGACGGACAAATCGAGGTTGTAACCAAAAGTTTGGGAAACCTTCTGAGATGTCTAGCAGCCGACAGACCCAAGTAGTGGGAAAATGTGTTGTTATAGGCAGAGTTTGCATATAACAATTATGTGAATCGATCGACAGGATTGAGCCCATTCCAGATTGTTTAAGGGAGGAGTCCACATGTTGTGGTAGATTTGGTCGAATTGCTGACATAAACCAAGAAGAGCACAGATGCAGAATCATTCATAGAGCATATGCATAAAGTTCATAAAAATGTGCGAAAACTCATCGAGAAGAGTAACGCGGCCTACAAGTTGAGATCCGACCGGAGGAAGAGGCTACTGTCATTCAAAGAATGGGACTTAGTCTATGCATACTTGTGGAAGGAGCGATTTCCGATAGGAACCTATAACAAGCTGAAGCTGAAGAAGATAGGACCATGCAGGATTCTAAAGAAGATTTCAGACAATGCCTATGTGTTGGAATTGCCAGAAGACTTGAACATTTCAGCAACGTTCAACATCTCAGACCTATACAAGTTTGAATAAGGGTCAAGCAACAGTAAATGGGAAGGAACTAGTATCAACTGGACATAACAGATTCCAGACCGACACAAAGAAGGGATTGCAGAAGTAATCGATGAACGTGAGGTGGGGCGTACCCGAAGAATGCGCATGAAGGAATACTTGGTGCGATGGACAAATGATGAGTTATAGGAAGCGACATGGATTTTCGAAGAAGAGTTTAGGAGACTGACAGAGCAGTCGAATTCTTTTTCACCTGGGGAGTCTGCTATAGGAGCATCCGGACCTAGGAAAATCAGTCGAAGTTGATCGACCGAAGGGAGCCGACCAGCGAGGGTGCCGACAACCACTGGTGTGGAGAGCAGGTTGACTTGTCAAAGTCAACAAGTCGAGCAGAAGCAGTCAGGGTGCGGCCGACTGAAGATATAGCAGATGTCACAAGAGGTCGAGGATCGACAGGAGATAGTCGACATATGATGAGCGATGTAAGAGTTCAGGTAGTCGACAAGTGGTCGAACTATGACACGACAGGGATGGCGAATCCAAGTGTAATAAGGAAAGGAATGAAACGATAAGACAGTCGAGATGTGACTGACTGCTGTAGCAGGGTCGAAAGGACAGAAAATTGAAGGGACTGTACCAGTAGCCATTCGGGGTTGCTAAGGAAGTTATTACAGTTATTGCGAGTTGGTGAAGGACGTGACAGAGGAAGTCATGAACATAGGGTGTGCAGTATGGCTAGAAGCTGATAGTGCAGGTTTGTAGGATTTGGCAGGATCTGTGGACGGAAGGGAACACGTATTTCGGGATTGCAATAGTCTTGGGAACAACACCCTCAGAGTAGAAGAGGAGGAAAAGACCTTCATTCTAAGGGGGAGAAGGATGGCAAACAGAGAGCCGAGAGCAGAGCACAAAGTCGAGAGAGTTGTGAAGAGTCACACCAGCTGAGTGCAGAGTGTTGAGATTGAACCATAGCTCAGAGTTCCTTGGTGAACTAGAAGAGGGTGAAGGTCGACACACAGGGAGAACACACCATAGTTACTTCTAAGTTGTAACGGTTGAGGCCGATTCTAGTTAGTTATTTGCTTGCAATTATCTTATATTGTAATCGATTTCAGAGAAGTAATATAAGCCAATCCAGGTATCTTATTCTACACCTTGTTTGTGTGGGCATTGTGGTTTGTGTCGTGTGTATTGTTAAGCAAGAAAGTATCCCGTAGGGTGACTTCCGTCATTTTCCAAGTAATACTTTATCTATAATGTTCTTTTATATAAATAATATATATATACCAATACCAATAATGACTACTTAGTCTTACTTAATCTAATTCTAAATCATTTCATATGTTGAGTCTACTCAAACATACTAAAATGATACTATTATTATAGCCCTTCAAAATGCTTTTCTAGCTGCGAAATACTTATGTATATATCTATATATAATCAAGCTTCCCTAACATCTCTTAGCCTACTTAACTCCAAAGATATGCTAAGCTTCTTTTGCCTTGGAAGTTTATGGTATTCTTTTAGAACACTCCTTAAGAGGTGACGTTATCTAGATTTAATTAGTCCACCTAGTGTTACTAATTAGATTACACAACTTGCTTGATAGTGGGCTTTTCGGTGATGATCTTAACCTTACCTAACCTTAATGAAAATGGTTGTGTCTTCTAAATGTGTCACTGCACTTAAACCCCTAGGATTAAAATAGCACTGGGGGGCATAACAATAGTTTCAAGGTCCTATGGTGGGGCCTTGGCCTTGAGCTCCTCACCATGGCCAATTACACAATTACATTTACACAATAACAATAATAAGAGTCAATTTTGAGGGATGTTAGACATAAAAACATATTTACCACGATTACTTCCGTGGAGAAAACATGACTAACAAAACTATTTTGCTAGGAATCCATAAACTCTTAAATATTGAAATCAAGTACCAATACTTTTCACTGTGTTGAAGTTAAGTTATAAATATATAGTCTATGTTAGGCAATCTAGCAAGTAGAAGAATTTTTTTTTAATTTTACTATTTTTGGTACATTACATTAATATTCTTCCTATATGTACCCATTTTTTAGCTATAGATCAAAGTAATCAATTATAAGAGAAGGGTGGAGGATGGAAGAGGGAAAACATATTAAATTATTTGTCTCAAATGAATAATATTTTTGTCAAACCCTACTCGTGTAACTTTCCTTTGGATTGTGAGACATGCTTGATTCTTGCTAGAAAAATTAAAGAGGTTATTAATGAATGGATTTAGGCAAGGAATCCAAAAAACTTTGGCACATGGTTTGGTCCATTGAATTTCTCTTACAATAGTACTAGCCATAAATACTTAAATAATAAAAAATATATTGTGAAGATTTTCAAGTCATTAAAATGAGATGTATTTTTATGCTAGAGTAAAATCTAATTGACCACACTATTTTTATTCATTAAAGAATGTAATTAAATAGTCAAACTATTAAATGTATCATAAATAATGGATGTGAACTCCCTAAATACTCCCTCCTTACATTCTAAAGTAATTTTTGAGAAAATAGCATAGATCCATTTTGAAAGGGGATTTACCACGGGTTGATAGGGATCAAATCTCTGAAGAAGTGGAAATGCATTTTTAGATTAGAAATGTTGAGGAAGTATGTAATGCAATGTTTATAGTTTTAATTTA
The DNA here is from genome assembly GCA_027924585.1 of Larix kaempferi. Taxonomy (NCBI): domain Eukaryota; kingdom Viridiplantae; phylum Streptophyta; class Pinopsida; order Pinales; family Pinaceae; genus Larix; species Larix kaempferi. The sequence continues at coordinate 6,659,315 of BSBM01000042.1, read as the reverse complement.
TCTAATTTGTATAATTTTATACATGTCTCATTTTAAATATTTTAAATCTAATTTTTTATTTTTTTATAAAAATTGTAAAATGCCTCGTTGTTCCACAGGTGGTGTACTTCATATGAATACCATATCCAGTCTTGCGTGATAATTGAGTCTTCCTCATATTTTTAAGCCTTCTGGTTACACTGACCAAAATTTGTAATTAAGCGACAATACAAATATTACACCATTTAATGCTTCTGGCTGAAATCCATCTCCAACCTAAACTGAAACTGCTGCTTCAACTCGTATTTTCATCTACTCTCCGATGTGACTTTGATAAGTTCCTACCGAGTATTGAATGCCCTTACGTAACGTTACGCTGTAAATCTTATTCACTTGAACCAATCAAGTTTACCACTAAAAGAATAAAGAAGTTTCTATTAATAGAAAGGTGTATACATTCTTTATAAATTAAACCCAAACAATTAACTTATATTTTTCTAAAGATTGAATAATAAACTACTTTAAAAAAACAAAATCTGTCCATACTGAATTTATATTGTCAAGTGATAAATACAAGTTGTATATTTTTCAATAAAATTATTTAATTAAAATATAATATTTATATTGTGTCAAGTTGTATAGTTATGGTTTTGTTGAATAGTTATATTATTTTTAAACTTGCTTGGTTTATGAGTGTTGATGTAGTTTAATGATTGAAGCATTGCATTATTATGATGAATAATGAATAATAAATTATAACAAAGAAATGGAAATTAATATATTTGAATCTACGCTAGTGAGTATTGTTTAAAATAAATAAAAAATGAAATTGTTTTTTATTTATAAATATTTGAGATTATAAAAATGAATAAATAAAATCTATTTTGAAGTTTATATTATTATGTTTTCTATATTCAAAGATTCAAGTCAATTATTTAACATAACATTATTTAGGAGGTTAAGGATGGGCAAAAAAGCAAGATAGAGTGGGTTCTCTAGGAACACGTTCCTAAGAACGCAATTAGGTTCATTTTTCTATGTTTTATTAATCCCACAACCGTTAGCATAGGTATTTCCACGTCTCCATGAGATCTATTTCAAGTTCTATTGGTTATATGTAAGTCCAAATTTCAATTTTTATTTATTTCAATTTTTCAAATTTTTAATTTATAATAATAAATAAATAAAAATATATTGTATTATCTTTTAAACACATCATCATCAATGTTATAAAATATTTTAAAAACGCCAATGAGCCTTCATGCTTTTCAATGGTTACATCATTGGAGACCATTATTTTTCTATTGTTAATGTTGGAGGACAATTATCTAATAAATTCGATTACAACGCTAAGATGTTTGAGTATTATAGGATGGGTTTATATAGAAACTAGGTTAGGGATCTTCATATTTTGAAACCACAACTAATGACCTTCTTTACTGATCCTAGAACTTGAACACACCCTTTAGTGACAAAAAAATACATTTGAGTGGATTGGTGCACCTTCCAACCTTTTAAAGAACACTGGATGGATATGTGGTTCATGGTATTAGGAAAACATCCTAGCAATAATAAGGAGGATCCATTATATTTCCTTTGGAAGTTTTGCATTCAATTTAATGTTTTAGGTCACCATGAAAACTACTTTTAAATTGATGAATTCCAAGAGGTGGGTAGTGGATTTGTAAAAGATTGGGAAAATCTTACAAATGACCCATTGATGATAGGGCATTTCCCTCCTAAGAAGATACCTAACCATGTTTCCCCGTATCATCCCATTTTAGATAGAATTCTCATGGCCCAAACGGCCATTTCCACCTTCACTTATAACTAAGTTACTACAACATTCTACATTCATTGCATTATGTCACAATGAGATATCTTCAAGGTATGGTAAGGTAGGGGTTGGGACTTCCTTCCATTTTACATAGGTTACATAGGATCTCACATGGACTAAGTTCTTATAATGTTTATCAATGCTCAAGATGTGGGAAAGGATGTTATGGGTTAATTGAGGCAAGTGCACCTAGAAATTATATGGCAAAGGTTTGGATACAATCTCTCTCTCTCTCTCTCTTTATATATATATATATATATATATATATATATATATATATATATATTTGTGTGTGTGTGTGTGTGCCATTATTTTCTTGCTAGTTATTTCCATATTCAGTATAAAATAGAATGGTTATTTATAACATTATTTTGTTTCTATAGCTTTCAACATATGACACACCATAGCCACCACCACTTGGTGTGTACACATGACTCCCATTTCAATTCTTAGTTGTTTTCTTACTTTAGTTGATTTCCATGTCTATGCATTAATACATCAAACTCAAATTCAGTATGTAGGTCGTACCATTAATGTAGAGTTCACTGCATCCACCTTGCCTTCCGCGTCCAACATGTGTGGCATTCTTTGCATAGTATATGCAAGGAATAGTTCTTTCCACACTTCCCATATCATTGGCATTCCTTTCACCCACTTTGGTGGTCTTTCTCAGATTGTACAACCGATGGGGGTTTATTATTGCTCACCCCTAGCATCCCCCATTGGCCTCATTGTTTGATATATCCATGAAACAACTATTGTTCTAACTACTATAGTTACATCTACAATGGATTCATGAATGATTATTTCTACTATATTTTATACATCCATCGTTCTTCCCTTATAAAATCTTCTCCAACTAAGTGCTCTAGCTCCTGGCCCTTCTCCATGAATGCTCGATATATTAATTGTGAGATCATTAGTTAATGAAATTATTATACAACATGAATGCTATTGATTTTAGGATTTATGGATTTTTCCTCAACTAGTTCTTGTAATTGTTGTAGGGAGTAATTGCTTAGAGGCTCGGCTCATAGAGGAGGGATGCACCCTCGTGACTTGATATCACCTTTGTAGTGCATTATGCATTAATATTGATTTCTATTTCTACTTTTAAATTGTGTTAATTGATATAATGTTGCAAAAAAACTTATATCATGTTCTTTCCTTTCCAAGATCTAGAGGGAACTACTACACCTAGGTGGAAAAAGTATCAACATTCCTCCATCTCGAAAAAGGGGAAGGTCATCTTTAGAGATGCACCTTGCAATGGTGATGGTAGTGGGGGTCATGAGTGACCCATTATGTGTCATTTTTGGGGCACAACATTCCTTTTTGTGTTAGGGCATGAGCTTATACTAGTATTTCATGTTTGGGATAGGGATAATTTTAAGGACCCATACTTATTTAAAAGTGTATAAACTTTTGTGAAACTTACCAATTCTTAAAATGTCAACTATAAAATATTTGATGATATTTTTCTAAAATTATTTCAAATGGGGATTGAAAAAATTCAAATTGGGCCAAATGGGGATTCAAAAAATTCAAATTGGCGAATCTTTTTTGGAAAAGAACATGGAAAAATAGCCCATCGGCTAAATTCCGCCCCTAAAATTATCCTTGGTTTGGGCCACATGTTCCATTATGTGTGTTGCGCACAACATGCTATTTTGTAAAAATATATAGTTGGAGCAATTTTTTTATAGATACATGATTTTGGCACACGTATATAATGAATTCTTATGGTTCAATTTGCGATTATTGTTATTGTTTTAAATTTAGGGTCCAGTTTGTGATTAAATTGTTTTGGTTTTAAGTTTATGGTTTAGTTTGTGATTATTTTTATGATTATAAGTTTATGGTTCAATTTATTTGATCTTAATAATTAATGATGTTGATGACATTATTGTTGTTATGGTATAATAAATAATTTCTATATTGGCATACGAATGTCACGGGGGCTTCACTCAATAAACCTCTATCATAGCATGTCCGTTTGTGGCATATGAAACAATACCCCTAATTTGACTAAATATTGGAAAATACCTTCCAAAATCGTTATTTTAACCCCCTCTCAATATGCCTTCCCAATTTAAAAAAAAACCCTATTTTCACTAGATATTGTATGTATCAATTTTTTCATTAACATGTTTTATACCCCTTTATATTTCTACCTAGTATATTGATATGATACCCCTCTTATGACCCCACATGCATTCTACAATGCACCTTGCTTCTTTCGATGTATATTGTGGATGCACATTACTTCACCCACAATGCAATTACTCAACCACATATCATTATGATTTACAACATCTAATGGTCTAATGAAGAGATAGGAGATCACTTCTTGTATGTCGCTAGAGCCAATGCACATAGTACAACATTTAGATTGCATGTTGCAGTTCCCCAATCGCTGACTAAGCATGTTGTGGGCTATGTATCCAAGCCCACAGGGCCTCTAACAAGCTCTAGTAGGCTGACTAAACCTTCCCGGGCCTGTAATAGGGATGAGTGGTTGGGTATTCAAGCCCCCAAGGCCTATCGAGGGCCTATAAGAAGCTTTGGAGGCTTAGAGCCTCCCAAGGCTATTGGTAACAATTGGTTGAGTGCTATTGGTAACAATTGGCTATCAATGACCACTGTCTCTCGACTATGATCGATTGGAAACCCACTTCACCACAAAACCCATTGCCTCAAGCATGCCTCAAGACGTGATTTCCTTGCGTACTGGTAAGCTCGAGCCTTGCCTCAACCCGATTTCTCATCTGGTCGTGATCCTGCCATCTCCATTTAGCGGATATTTGTCAGCCCACCCATATGAAAAAGACCCCAAACTATTTTTGTATTGTTACATTAAATAAAAAAAACCTTTGCCCCTTAATATATAAGCAATATAGTTTTTAGGTTTTCATGAATATTTAATACTGCAATATGAATGAACTTGATATTATATTTCCTTCTAGTGAAGCCCCCGTGACAAATGTCTAATTCGACAAAAGTCATTGTGGTTTAGATTATAATAATTTATAATCATCTGTATTATGTTTCCTTATTTAGGATGAGAAACAATGTTTAGGACCTCATAATATTTCCTCAAAATATAAAGCACCTCCATTTTAAATTACTATTTTAAGCATTCATTCATTTTATCACAAATTGAATTAATAAACCCTTAACCAAACCTTACACAGACTATTCATGTATATACACTTCTAAACATCAACTTAAATTTAAAATCCATGCATGTACCAAAATAATATGATCCAATTGAACAAACCCTCACAGATTAACCTTATTAACTTGCTATAAATTTAATATCTCAACCAAAATAACATGATTCAATTAGTTAAACTGTTAGCTTTCTGAATTAGTCTAAATTGTTTGCACCTTGTCTTGGAGTTATTCATTTAATTTGGGGTACATGGTGTATGATTAGCTCTTGGATTGTTTATGATGGACTTGAAAATTGGAGTAAGATTAATTAGTGGTTTCTTTACCTTAGTTGGAATCATGCATGTCATTCTTCATCGATTCCTTAGATATCTTCAAAAAAACATGGGATATCTTTCATTATGGCCATCTCAAGATATTCCTTGCTCACTTGGGATGATGTTGTACATTGGAGGGTGACTATTAGAACTCTAGAGTAGGGGTATCATCCTCATATAACATGGGGTGGCCTATATGGTTTAATGGACTCTTGGAGTTTACATGAGAATTCTTCAATTTCCATAATGCTCATGCCTCTGATGTGGACTAAATGGAGAACATGGATTAGGAGGAGAATCAAACTAGTTAGAGCCTTGTAACAGGAGTGTCAGACCATATCGAGTTCCCTTGCATTGTAACCTTGGTTATGTCTCACATAACCTTTCAGCATGAGATGTATACCCTTTGAGTATAGTACTTCACATGTGTGAGATTATTTATGTGTATAGTACATTGCATTTAAGGGTTTAGGCCCACCTATCTATTGTTGGAATCACTTACAATTCATATATGTACAAGAAGAAAATATTATTTTGTGATATATCATCTAGTGATTCATATCTTTATGCTAGATATGGAATGATAAGAACTCATTTGTATATCTCTCCTTCTTTGTACTTTAGGTCCCTTTTCTTGGAGGTGATAGTGTTTCTTTGCGCATCTTCACTACAAGGTTTAGGGTTTTGTCCTTTTGATACAATGGATTTGTGGTTTTTGCATAAAATGCTAAGTTGTACTTATTTATAAGGAGTAGGATATGGGAGATGTATTGCTTGGAGTGGAGGAGAGTTGCTAGTGTTGATATTGGTTTATGCAGGATATTTACTGGAGCTGGGGCTTTCATTTATTTCCTAAACTAGGGATTCGTAGAGGTAGATTATCAATCCTTGGTATAAATTTATTATGCACATGTACTTCATATTTACACAAACACACACTCACACACACATTTAAAGTTTCACAACTTGTCCAAAACTGTTCTATTATAGATTTGGTTTTCAACTATCTTTCTCACCATAGTTTGGTACATTCAAAAACATGTACATCTTGTTGTTCTGGAATAAGATAAGGATGGATGTTTTGGGTGGTTTAGCATTCATCCTTTAGAATACATGGAATATAAATTGATTTACATACTTGGTTTATGCATGATGATATTTATTGAATGATAAGATTTTGTTTAAGATATCATCACTTCATTATGTTATGTTAGTGATTCGAGGAGAAGAACTCATGTGTATATATCTCTTTATTTTTACTTTATCTTTCTTGTGTTGAAGGTTTTAGGTTTTCTTGGACCATATTGACCACTAAGGTTATGGTTAAATTCCTTTGAATTAACGGAGTTATTTTTTTCTAAATAAAACCCTGGGTTTTAGTTGTTGTCGAGGATGATAAAGGTGTATTACTTGTAGCAAAGGATGTTTTCTAGTATTGGTTCTAGTTTTTGGAGGGTATTTTGTGGAGATAAGGTTTTTATTGTTCTCTTTAACCAAGGATTTGTAGATATAGAAGATTGATATTCGTTATGAGATTATTATGTACATGTACTTCATATTTACACACACAATGTGTTAGACACAAATATATACAGTTTCAAGAGATATCTAAAAATGTCTTATTGTAGATTTGGTTATTACATATCTTTATCTTCATTATTTTATAATTTCAAACAAAAAGTAGGTCTTATTGAGTTGACATAAGTGAATGTTTGAATTATTCAGTGATTTAGAATTAATGAACAAGGAAGGAGATACTATCATAAAGTGACTTTCATATATGTTTTATGCATGATTTTAAGATATGATTTAGGTGTGATAATATTTAGTGGATCATAAAATTTTATTTTAAAAATCATATCTTCATCATCTCATATCATCTCATGTTAGATATGTGAGGATAAGAGATCACTTCTCTATCTCTGTTTTTGTGTACATTATATCCTTTGTATTGAAGGAGATCTGGCTTTGGGGATCCTGAATACCAGGGTTAGGTTTCCAACCCTTGGAGATAACAGGGTTATGTTTTTGTGGATACAACCCTAGGTTGTAGTTTTTAGAATGAGGACAGAGGAGATTTCACTCTTGGACTAAGGAGATTCCTAGTGTTGATACTAGTTTATGGAGGATCTTTGGTAATGTTAAGATTTTCATTATTTTTCTAAACTTGGGATTTGTAAAGTTAGAGGAATGAGCCTTGGTATGGGGCTATTATGTACATATACTTCATATTTACAGAAACACGTAGGAATTTCCAAGAGATATTTGAAATTGTTTTATTATAATTTTATTTTTAGTTATCTTTATTTTCATTGTTTGGTAATTTCAAACACTTATAGGTCTGATTAATTTGACATAATTTAAGTGTTGGAAACATAATCCTTGGTGTTTGGATTAACTATGACTATTCATGTTCAAGTTAAATCAAAAGTTCATGTGAATATCAAAATTCATTGGAAAAGACTATTAGTCTCTAGAGATTCCAAGAATTATCTTAGAATATGAAACTAAAAAATATAAATATGTATATTATTAATGAAATTAAATACACTTTCACTCTTGTCTATGCCTATTTTCCAAATGGGGCTTCTGACAATGATATCAAAGTCTAGGTTCTGACCTTTTTGTCTGACCTCTATACTCCTCAAACCTATGTTCTATTTGTGCTCTCATAATTCTTCCATGACCGTTGTAAACCTGCTATTGTGAACAAATTTTTCCGTGGACTGATTTCTGGCATATGTTCTGTTCTTCTTGTTAGTCTGCTCGCATTATGCTGTAAGTTACCCATGCCTCTTTATTTTATGGAATATTCCCTGCATTATCCAGACTTGCATTAACCCCACTAAAATTAAAGAAATCCCTTGAATATCCCGCTCAAGATGAGGATTAAGTGTTATCTTAATTTTGGCTATATTTTTGCATTCTTAGTCTTGCACTCTGCCAAATATTAAAGATTGTCTGCCAGAAATTGAATGTTACCTCCATCTGTTACCTACCTTCACTGAGGACTTGAAAATTATGACCTACCATCGTAGAATTGAAAACCTAATTCATGTGGGTGTTTCCCTTCTCACTCCTCACTCCCCTTACAGAACCCTAATTTCATACTGGCCCATGAACCCTAGTGATACTACACCTGCGTGGCCTTGTACCTGGACTGAACTGGAACCTACAATTTTCCAAGATTCTTGGCATCCTCAAGAGACACAATCTCTCTTCCCTCCAATCATCTCCGTTCTTATGCAAGAAACCTCTCAGCTTAGAATCTGCATGAACTCCTGCACGTGAGTGCTCATTTTATTGTATAAGGAGACGAAGATCCATTAGTGTTGGCCAATGTCATGTCGTTGAATGGATTAAGGAGACGAAGATCCATTATGGTAACAAGGAGGGACATCTTGTCCATTTCGATTCAAAAGTTGTGAAAATTTGACTCTATAAGACACTATGCTCACTACTGAGGTATTATTTTATTGTTGCGTTCAACCATATTGTTGGAGGCTTCTTCACTACCTTGAAGATTCCATTCATATCTACTATGTACACAATCTCTGGAGGATCTGAGTGGTGAAATTTGATTTTTTTCCTTTTATCTCTAGTGACCAAGTATCTCTAAACTAAAAATGAGAATGGTCAGAGGCATCACCCATCTGCAAAAACAAGTGAGGACTAGGATTGTGTTTTCAAGTGAGGAAGGATAATCTTTGTGTAAAATAAATTTGAAAATTCATCTTAGTTTGTGCACCAAGGAGTTATGAAGGGTCATCCATACCAATTTTAAGTTCTGGTATCCTGGATATCTTTGTGAATATCTTCATGGAATAATTCTATGCGATTTGTGGAGCTATAAAGTCACGAAACCCTAATGATAGGGAAAATTATGCGTCGATGGATTTATAATGCTCCATTAATATAGTTCGTAGATATTGAATCTTGAGAATATTGGATGGTGAGGATCTCTTGTCAGCCATAATTTAGAATGGTGTTGATACAGAACTCTATGTGTGAAACATGTTGTGTGCGACACTAAAGTTTGTTGTATTGATCCATAGAGTTGCATGGAGTTGTGATCTTCCTCCAGCATTAAGTGAGACCCTAATCTGAGCATAGATATTTCATTAAGGATGATTGCTAGTACATTGGAGTTGGAGCACATGAGACCACAATAGTATTTTTTTAACTATGTGGTTTCGTTGAGTTCCTTCGAGCTTTATATTGCACGTTGTTGTGAATTCCAGACAAACATATAGCACATGTGAAGCCCCCTCGAACATCTCACTTCACTCATGTGTGTAGTTTATATTCATTTATCTCTTGTGCATTCGAATTCGAGATTGGTTTCTTTACGTTGGAACCTTAGCATGGAGGTTACCGGTAGAGTAGTTTTGTCCTCCTTTGTTTCCTATCAATTTAATTTTGAAATATTTGCTAGAGTTGTTGTTGTAGAATTGAGGACCTCAGGCTCTCTGTGCATTGCTGGAGCGACGAATGTGTAACCAATCATCTTATAGCGAGTGACCATTGCACCGATCATTGGGAACACTCCATCTCATATCCTGGAATGACTATAGAGCATGTGTAAAAGATGAAAGTTTTGAAGACGTGAACACCAAGTATCATATCTTGTAAGGTGTTTCCTATCAAAAAGTTTCGATGTACATCTAGAAAAAGGTCCTGACCACGAGAGAAGGGTGACCTAGAACATACTCAGAAGATTGGAAACAATACATCTAGTCCAATAGTCTATGCATAAAGAATGTTAATGGTGAAGTTTCTTACATCAATAGAAACACTATAGTTTATATAAATTTTCGACATTTTGTTGGGTTGTCAAGTATTGAATAATGTTTTGGTCCCTTTACATTAATCCATGGGGTTTCTTCTTCTTCCTATACTAGTCATTAATCCTAAAGAAGTGAAGAATATTTTTTCTATGCCCTGGGTTCGATGTTTTCTTTTTTATGTGGTTGAAGTAAAGCTAATATTACTCACGGGGGATTCACTCAATAAACCGCTATCATAGCACATTTGTTCGTGGCATATGAAACGATACCCTTAATTTCATTAAATATTGGAAAATACCTTCCAAAATCGTTTTTTTTTTCCCCTCCCAATATGCCTTCCCAATTTTAAAAAACACCTATTTTCACTACATATTTTATGTATCAATTTTTTCATTAACATTTTTTATACCCCTTTATATTTCTACCTAGTATATTGATATGATACCCCTTTTATGACCCCACATGCATTCTACAATGCATCTTGCTTCTTTCGATGCATATTGTGGATGCACATTACTTCACCCACAATACAATTACTCAACCATGTATCATTATGATTTGCAACATCTAATGGTCTAATGAAGAGATATGAGATCATTTCTTTTATGTCACTAGAGCCAATGCACATAGTACAACATTTAGATTCCATGTTGCAGTTCCCCAACCGTTGACTAAGCCTATTGTGGGCTAGGTATCCAAGCCTCTAGGGCCTGTAACAAGCTCTAGGAGGCTCACTAAACCTCTCAAGGCATGTAATAGGAACGAGTAGTTGGGTATTCAAGCCCCCAAGGCCTATCGAGGGCCTATAATAGGCCCTCAAGGCTTAGAGCCTCTCAAGGCTATTGGTAACAACTGGCTGAGTGCTATTGGTAACAATTGGCTATCAATGACCACTGTCTCTCGACTATGATTGACTAAAAACCCACTTCACCACGAAACCCCTGGCCTCAAGCATGCCTCAAGATGTGATTTTCCTGTGTATTGGTAAGCCCGAGCCTTTCCTCAACCCAATTTCTCATCCGGCAATGATCCGTCCATCTCCATCTGGCGGATATTTGCCATCCCACCCATATAAAAAAGACCCCAAAGTATTTTTGTATTGTTACATTAAATAATAAAAACCTTTGCCCCTTAATATCTAAGCAATATAAATTTTAGGTTTTCATGAATGAATGTGATATTATATTTCCTTCTAGTGAAGCCCCCGTGACATTACTCTTACATTCAAGGAGCTGAATATTTTATTTTACAAGGTATTGAATTTATTTCTTACAATCAGATAAAAGATGCAATAAGCTTTGGGTTCAATGTTTCTTTAACATGCTCACACTCATAGTCCTTAGCATCAAGAGGACCTTATCTTGCAATTGTACTACAAAGATTCCTTTAAAAGAGGGTGTATTCCAAAGTTGGTTATTATATCATAGAGCTCAAGGGTTTGATTATGATCTATGTAATCATCAAAGGAGAAATAGTTGTTGTTGCCCCAGTTCCTAGTTCTACTGAAGTTGTGCCAACTGTATGGCTCCAAAAGAAGAAAGTTAGAAATACTTGCAAATATTGTTTTTGCATAAAAGAAACCGCATTGTGAGTGGTTGTTTGTTGACAATGTTCAGGTCATGTGGGAGTTGGAGGCCCATGGTTCTATAATATAAGCTTGTAGATAATATTTGGAATGGTATTATCTCATTTTTGCCACAAATTATTAGAGTTAGATTAAATATTGCTACTCCCTGAAAATTTAATCATGTATTGTTGCATCATTTCTTGCAAAATACTACATGGAGATTACGTTAAAGAGGTTTCATTTTATTGTTGTGATAATTGGAGCTGAGACCATGAAGATTGTTGGTGCTAAGTGGAGTTTTCTACGACCTACTTTGAGACTGTGACCTCATCAAAACCTAGGTTGTGCTCTGAATTCAATGTGTGAGTGAATCTTATTGTGTGCTACAAAATTGTGTTTGCTGCAAAATTATGTTGAAGTCTGTACTACTGCAAAATCATGTGTTGTTGCAGAATTGTTTCTAAGCATTGCATAATTGCTTTAGTAAGCACTGCATAAGTGTTTTAATCGTGCTACAAAATTAATGGTGCTTATAAAAAAATGAATTTGCATACTATTGTAGAATTAAAATTGTGTTGTAGAATGTGTATGTCGAACTACATAGTGCACATAGTTCCTTGAAATGCACTATATACATGCAATATTGATAGCCATTTCTCTAGCCATCAGTTATCCTATAGTGACAGGCATTATGAAAGATAGAATGAAACTGGAAAATATTTGAAATTTTTTTGGAGACCAGTAAGGTCACAACTAATGCTACAACTACTCCAAAAGTAGAGAAGTTCCAAAACTAAATAAACATCATTCGGCATAGCATATTCCACAATCCAACATCATAAGTGTAACTTGCAATTGTGTTATGGTTGTAAGTTATTTTTTTTTGTACTTTCATATGTGTTTTTGTGTAGTACCAAATTGAAGTTAAGTTGAGTTATACATTGTAAGTGGGTGCATTTTTGGCTGAGATCAACACCCCTCAATTTCAAGTTTGAATCTGCTGAAACATTGCTTGTAAAGGGTGGAGTTGCAAGAAGCTCTCCATCTGATTGAGTATTTGTACTTCGTCCTACTTGCACAAGGAGGCCTCAAACTATCCTCACCATGTCTAATATAGAAGAAACATTAGAGTTGTTGAATACTCTAGTACACATAGTTGTAGATGACTCAGTCACAATCATCAAAGATACACTCCAATTTGTCATTAATCAACTACAGAATTTGAAAGAAAAAAGAGGAAGATGCACAACACAAGAATCAACATTATAAAATAGTGATTGTTCAGAATAACCCTTTGTTTGAAGATGATTCCTATTATCTATAACAAAATAGTGAAATCATGTCAGAAGTACTACCTCTTCAAAGTCCTAGATGCCAATAGTGTGGCCGAGTTGGCCATATGAAATATTAGTGTTTTGATCTCCATCCTTGTCAACGTTGAGGGAAGCATAACCATTGTTTAGATCAGTGTGTGAAGCTAAAGAAACTTACAAGGGTGAAAATTGAAGCAGAATTTTGTACTGCTTCTTACTTTGTACATGAAATGCAGGAACATGTTGTCAGTCTTCAAGTTTCGAATCCTTGTTCCTAGGACAACAAACACTCACAACCTTCCTCAAGTAAGTCACATCAAGAGAGCTTGAGCCACTGTGAGTTTGGGAGACCCCCAAATTTTGAGATGCCTAATTTTGATATGCATGTATCATGAAGACAGAAGAGAACCATGCCATAGAGTAGTCATATGTTTTGTGTCTAGTTGTGACACCATGGGACTCTCCTTTTCTCTCATCACATTGTTCCTAATAGGGGGAATTGAAGACCGTACATAACAAAAAATCCTGTGAAAATCTATCTTCAATCAAGCTCTAGAGTTGTTGGTCATACCAAAACCACCAGTGTCGGTAGTACCTTCATTTAGCATAAGGAAATGCTAGATTAGAGCTAACTTAATTGGAAAATAAGTGTTAAGTTGGAAATGTTCAGCAAGTGGTAGCTTCTCACTTTTTGTTTTCATTTCTCCAGTTGGTTTGTGGTTATCCTAAAACCACAATTTCAGAAATAACATCTGAGCCTTCAAGTCATATTCCAGAGATCCTTTGCGCGCATTGTCACTTCCCCTCCCGTCAATCTTATGCAAGGGAGGAAACATGACCAAACATACCAGGATTATTGACAATCTCAGCCCCATTCAATATGAAGAAATGCATGGATAAATAAAACTTGTGTATACCTATTCATACTCAGCAAGCACATCAGAATTAAACACTATATATGCACACAGTTTCATCATTCATTCAACATATAAACAATAATCATTAATTAAAAAATTGCATAGCATAGAATTACCATAACTCAACCATGAGAATACTTATCTTGAAATGTAGTGCCGAATCATACTCAATATAAACACAACGGAATAACCATAATAACACACACGCGGAAGGGAATATATCATCCTATTTCTTCATGGAAGAATAATGAAACAATCATACAATAATCAATCTCATTCTCATGCTATGCATGGGATGCATGCCAACTAGCTTAAGATAATCATTTCATTCAATTAACATGAATAATTAAACATGTAGAACAGAACATAGAATGATCATACTTTAACCACACGGAGCACCTATCTTTACGATGAAGTTGTCCAAACAAATGGCTATGTAAGAGAAAAGTTACACCCGATCATAGGTCTCTGTCTAGCCTATATTCTTTCAGCTAAGATACCACCCCGAGCTCGGTTGTGTATCCACTAAGGAGGAACTAGATGGGCTCACTCACAGCCATGGTTTCACTCAAACAATCATGCTAAGCCAACACACTGTTGGGTTTATCAAGCATGCAATAAGCAAAGGAGGAAGATGCTAAGCCAATGAACTCCACCAAAAAGATACATATATCTCAAGCTAAATTCAAGCAATCCAATCCTCTATTCAAACATCCACACTTGGATTTCTCACAATGCTGTCATCAAATAACTCAATCCTATCACTTGATTTCTAAGCTATAAAAAATAGGTTTTCCAATGGATTTTGGGGTATCTAATACTCTCAATTTCACCCCAAGGTTCATATTTATGGATCCCCCATTGGATTTCACTATCAAATACCAATTATGGGCATTTATGGCACTTCAAAATGTGGGTTCTTTCAAAGTTGCGATTTCTGTTTTTTTTCACTGTTGGGCATTCGTAATGGATGAAAACTGATGTTGGGATCTTCAACCATGGAATGGGAATGAGAAAGAACCAATTCCAATGAGGTAGAGTGAGTTGTGGTACAAGCAAAATAGAGCCCATACCTACCATACGAATTTCTGGGTTGCTCATGCTCCATTAAAGCCATGGATTGATTTCTCAACAACTTTCTTACAACTGAATTAAATGTCATCAAGGTAGGTCAAATGGGTTCTCAAGATGAAATTTTGTAGCTTATGGTTCAATCCCACAACCCCCTCACCACTCCCTAGTGGATACACATGGCCCCTTCTAATTAGTTGCTTCCATAGCCAGTTTTGGTATTTTATTGCATGATGTTTATTTACATCATTTTTACAATGTTTCATGGCTTAATAACACATGGATAACATAATATCTAATACTTTCCTTTTAAATAAAATTAGAGCATCCAGTAGTAGGGCCTTGGCCTTGAGCTCCACTCTAGGGAAACATACATCACATGTATAGAATATTTTCATTAAAAGCTAATATATTCTATGGGTCAAAATGGGGTATTACATGAGTGTTGTCTCCAAGTTCCATAGTTTTTGCTCATCCTTAAAACACACACATTGTAGAATATTTCAGGTTATTCTAGCCCCTTTGGTTAATAGTCAGCCAAAATAACCCCTTCAGAGAGAACTTGTATTTAGCAGAAGCCAGTGCAAGATGTTATCTAAATTTCTTGGAAAAGGATTGTCAAGATGGAAATGTTCAGCAGGTGGTAGCTGTCCACTTCCAATTATCCATCTCTCTCTTTTTCTTGGACTCATATACACCCTTCAAATTGAGGGGGGGATTGTTGGGAACATAATCTTTGGTGTTTGGATTAATCTTCACTATTCACGTTCAATGTAAAACAAAAGTCTAGGTGGATAGGAAAATTTGTTGGAAAAGACTATTAGTCTCTTTGGATTCCAAGAGTCACCTTGGAATATGAAACAGAGGGACATTTCATCTATATAAATATATATATTATTAATGAGATTAAGTGTGCTTTCACGCATATATTCTTGTCTTCATGTATTTTTGGCCCATTTTCCCAACGGGGATTCTAACATTAAGGTTGGTGTTCGTACTAATAAAATTTCAGAAACATTTGGAAGGGACTTTGATCAGTTCAACGAATGGTGGATTCATCCCCAGAGATCTAAAATAAATAACACTAGGTGAAATATTCAGAACTGTGTAAGATTTGTTGGGATCTATAGTGAGGATTGCGAGCACTCTCATAAAGTGAAAACATAATAAGAAAAAGGTTGACGAGCTAATCAATGAAATATGGCAACAAATTTACAATTGTGATCAATCGTGTGACGACAAGTTACATCTTAGCTAAACTGAGGAAGACAAGCCATTTTATGCTCTAGAAGCTGAAGGGTAATTTGATTCCTCTCTTTCACATGAGTCTTCTGGTGTGTAGAATGATGATCTACTAAATGTTTTTGAGGTTAGATTAGAGTTTGGAGGTGATGCATTTTCTCTCCTTGATCACAATATTCCTATGTACTTCTATTTTATCATTGGCACATGTTCACATAGTTTCATTGAATATGGAGGACACCAAATTCTGCTTGGGACTGATTCTCAAGCTCATCAAGACTCATTTTGACCTAATGTTAGGAACTTAAAGTCTAATGAGCACCTACAATTGATCTCCTATCATACTTCTACTGCTAAGGATCCCATATCAGTCATTAATACTAATGTGCAAAATTGTGTTTCTTTGGATATTTTGGAAGCAAGATCAAGCTATGGAGTTCATGCATTCACTCTCCTTGGTCCTATGCCTCCTTCCTATTCCTACTTGGTCACATGTGCATTCCCTCAATGTGCTATTGAATTAGGAGACATCATGCATTCGCTTGGACACTTGCTCCTCACACTTGGAGATGATTCAATGTCCAATCCGTCATCACATCATGCTTCATTTGGTTTTTATCTCGCCCCTATTGGTTCAAAGGATATCTCAAGGGATCATATACTCATTCTTGGAGCTATTCATGATTCAATTTGTAAGTTCCAAGATGATCTTCATATATTTGGATTTGTTCTCACCATGTTTGGTTTAAGGGAAAAGTTCAAAGAGGTTCTGAATTCATTTGCTTCCATTGGTGGAGAAATTAAGCACATTTTTTGGGAGCACTATCCTCTTCTGCCAAAGACGAAGATACCTCTAGAAACCTAATCAAGCATCACACCTACTTGAGTTTGGAGTAGTTTATTTTTGGTGTGATTCATGTCCATTTTGATGGGAATTTTTTTCCATCTGGTTTTCCTCTTTTACGTTGCTAGATTGGACATAATAATTTGTAAAGGGTGACCATAAGACTTTTTTTCGTGGGCCCTAATTTTTCTATATTACACTCACATAATTCATGCTTAAGGGTGGGTGTTAAAATAATTAACCTATATATACCTTAGTTCAAACATTATTTTATGTTTGCTAAGTGTTAGACCTTGTGAGTTGTTCACCTAGTGCATACTTAGCCCACATATTTTGATGTCTATCCACAAGTGCACCCTTTTTCTACTTTCAAAGATGATTTTATTAGCTATGAGTGCCCATCCTAATTTTGTCGATATTTTCTGATTTAAAGCCAACTTTGTTCTGCTTTTCAGATGGATAAGGATGAGTAAGTTCACTAGGATGAACTTAGGAAAGTATGCATGCTTTTGCATCAATCTCTTCCTACTTTTTCTCTTGAAAAGCCTCCAATTTGCTTCCTTTTGGTCACTCATGGATTACTTAAGCTTAGTTATCCATTTCGTGACCTCTTGCTATGATTTCAAGTTTGATGTTTCCTAGATGGGGGGATTTTTGCTAACTCTAATCCTGCCCCATGTGATCATTATGAATTTTCTCCAAGGCATTCATTCTCCCTTAGAAATGTATTATTTATTGTAATCTTATTGATAAATAATAGATGATGGATTTTTACTCATTTGAGTTCTTTCTTTTATGTGTTTCTACTCATTCCTCTTCTCAATTCTCTATTAAATCTCTATTATATTTCTTAGTAAAGATTACATTATGCTTAGATCCTTAGCTATTGAATTTTTTGCATGGAATCAAGGACATGGAATTTTGATACCCATCACTAATGAGATAACTAAGTTCAAAAATTCCTCAAATAAAAGAGATATTGAAATGGAGTACAAGGAAACAATAGTGAAATCCAGACCTTAAAGAAAGAGGAATTTTTAGGAAGATATTGTGGGAGAGTTTAAGAAAATCGGACTCGCCACATTTGATGGAGAGACCAAAACAATGTCTGAGGTAAAGGATTGGCTCTTGGGAATGAGAATTTACTTCCATCTCTACAATTAGTCGATAAACATGAAGGTAATATGTCCATTTCTAATTTAAATGGAAAGGGCTACATATGGTGGAAATACTTAAAGTTGGTGAAAGGGTTGAAGGAAAAATTCATGGAATGGAAAACCTTTAAGAAGTGTTTTAGGAAGAAATTCCTATTGGAAAGGTACTATGAGAAAAAAGAAAATATTTTTATGAACTAAAAATTGGATCTATGACCATGGAGGACACGATCAACAAATTCTTGGATCTTCTATGTCATGTGTCATATACGAAAGAAGAGAAGGAAAATATGTAAAGGCTCTTGGATTAGTTACCTAGAGCGAAGAAGGATCGGATTGAGATCGATGAATGCAAAACATTGGAGGAGGACATACACAAAGCAAGATATTGTTATGATCAATACAAGCAAAAAAAAATAGACCCTAAAGGCAACGAAATATCTTATATAAGATAGATATACTCAAAGGAAGAAATGATTTAAGCTACCATCTTTTAGAAACATGAACAAGGGATTTCATGGAGGGAACGTAAACATAAATATGAATTAGCTAGAACCAAGCCATCTGAAAGAAGCATGTCAATACAACAACAAAAAACCAGTCATCCAACTAGGGATCCCCTAAAGTGTTGGGGTGTGGAAAGCCACACCTATTTCGAAACTTTCCCAACTATAACCACACTTCTAAGAATATATACAATCTATAAGAAGCCACCACAGTTGTTGACATAGACAAAATTATGAATTATATCAGCCATGTCCTTGACAATCTCCAAGCTAATCAGGAATATTCCATGGTGGAACTCGAAGGTAAACTATATGACCAAACCGTTTGCATTTTAATAGACCTAGTGTCTAGCTTGAGTTATGTTTTTCCTAGTATTACTAAGAATTGTAAATTACATAGGAGTAAGAATAAATAGTCCTAGTTAGGAAAAATATCTATAGGAATGAAGAGGAAGATGACTGGATTAGTTGTAAACTATACCCTAGAAATGAATGGAATGAACACTAAGTTAAATTTAAATATTTGTCATTTATGATATTAGAACAACTTAATAGTCATGGATTGGTTGGAGGTTAAGAGAATAGTGTTAAATTGTTATAGTAAAAAATTTGAGTGTCTATATGAAAGCATGCAACCTAGAACATTTATATGCATCCCAAGAGCTATCATTGTTAGAGAGATCTCATTGGTATAGATAAAGAAATGTGACAAAAAAGGTGTTGAATTACATATTATCCAAATAGGATATGATTCATAATAGTATAGCATGGTTTCCATTGAAGACGATGTAGTTTTACAAGAGTATAGGGATCTATTCCCCTTTGAGATCCCAGGGATTCCACTAAGAATGGAGATATAATTTACCATAGACTTGGTGTTGGGTTTGGAACAAGTCTCAAATGATCCTTATAGAATGAGCATTCTAGAATTAACTAAGTTGAATATGCTTGACTTCAAGATATGGTGAAGATATGTTATATAAAATGTATATCAGAACAAGTGTATCCCTATCGGGAGAAGTTGTATTATTTGTAAAGAAGAAATATAGTACATTCAAACTTTGCATTGATTATAGACAACTAAACAAGATGATGATTACAAAGAAATATGCACACCCTAAAATCGATGATCTATTTGATTAGATCAGAGGAGAAAAATTATTTTTCAAAATTTACTTAAGATCTTGCTATCACCAAGTGCAGATTAAGAATGATGCCATCAATAAAACATCCTTTAGAACAAGATCAAGGAATTACAAGTTCGTAGGGATTCCATTTGGGCTCACTAAATATCTCGCAACCTGGATATGTCTTATGAACAACATATTCAATAAATATTTGAATAAGTTTTTACAAGTGTTTATTGAAGACATCCTTATTTATTTAAGGGACAAACAAGAACATGAATACCCTTTGAAGTTAGTTCCCTAAGTCTAAAGAGAACATAAGTTATATGATAAGTTTAGCAAGTGTGAATTTTACCATAAACAAGTTCACTATTTAGGACAAATTATATCAAAAGAGGGGATAGTTTTAGATCCACATAAAACTAAGGTGATCATGGATTGGCATATCCCAAAGGATGTGCAATATTTTTTAGCATGAATATTTTCACAGTGGGAAAATATTGTGGTATTTTCTTATGGAATAAACTGTGTTAACAATTTTGGAACAGAATGTTTCAGGTGAATTCCAAAATCAAATACCACATCATGTACAATGTGTCATATCATTGATGAGAATAACTTAATTTGTTTCCTTATATTTATAGAGGGTTTTTTCGAAGCTCGCATACCCCATCAATTATTTTCAAAAGAAAGGGACCAAGATCGTGTAGTCTCAAAAGTGTCAGGAAAAATTTGATAATATAAAATACTTACTTATTAAAACCCAAAATTTTAAAGATTGATGACCCACATAAGGGCTTCGTAGTTTGCATAGATGCAAGAAAGCAAGGGATAGATGTAGCTTTTCAACATGAAGACCATGTTATCAATTATGAGTCTAGGAAACTAAAGGACCACAAAAAAAATTATGCCACACAAGATTTGGATATTGCAACAATCATTAACACACTTAAAATGTAGCGTCACCATTTAATTGGGTGGAAATTTCTGTTAATTCCAAATAGTAGGAGCCTTAAATCTTTTTTTATTACCAAATTATAATTGCTTGCCAATCCCAGTGGCTAGCTTTCTTAAGCGAGTATGATTTTGACATTAAGCATATAAAAGGAAAAGAAAATAGACCGTCTAACCAAATTAGAAGTAAGGTGTATGCACTGCATTCCAACAGTTGTGAATCAGATTTAAAGGACATCATCATATATGCACTAAAAATAGATGTAGGATATGTAAAAATTAGTGAAAAATTGTAGGAAATGGTGTAGAAAACAATAGAACATAATTTTGTTTTAACTAGGAAGGTTTACTTTTGTTTAAGAATATATTTTACATACCGAATTTAACAAAACTAAAACTTTTAATTTTGGATGAACAACACAAGAAGCCTTATTGAAGCCATCTAAGGTACCAAAAAATGATATCAACATTCAAAAAGTATTTTTATTAACCTAATATAAAGGTTGAAGTAGCATAATCTTTAACAAACATTTTGCAGTGTCCACAGGTAAAAATAGAGCATCAACATCATACGGGTCTATTAGAGCCCTTGTATATTCCATAATGGAAATGGGAAGTGATATCGATGGACTTCATTATAGCTTTTACCAACTCTGGGTGACAACACAATCCAATTATGGTAATAGTAGATAAGATGAGTAAGGAACCTCACTTTATACCTATTAAATATACCTTTAATGCAATGAATATAGTAGAACTTTTTATACGTGAAGTTGCACTAGTAATGATGATCACCATAGCAATAAGCGATTGAGTTTTCAAAGCAATCAAATGATAAGAAAAAAAACATATAATATAAATGCTTACAATCCCTTATACAGTTTAAAAAACCATGAATTTAAGGGTTGTTACATATCATTTCTCTTATAATTTGAAAAATAAACTAATTAAAAGAACTAGTGGTAGGATATGTTGTGATGAATTGTTCCAGTGGTATACACATGGCAGTTTATGGATCCTATTTTTATAAGGGAAACTTTTTCTTGTAGGTTTTGTTGCTAATGATATAATCTAGTAGTTGGAGAAAAAAAATTCCTCAAACCATAGACTTGGTCATGACTTGGTAGATGAGCCTCTCGAACTTGCGATGGAATATTATGAGCATATATTTACAAAACTGGAACTACAAATCATCGATATATCACACAACATGTCAATCCTCATGGAGGATTTGAAGAGAAGGTGATGTAAGGCCATCCTTGGATTTGGGTGATTCACATCAAATAAAAACATTTAAAGTATGATCAAGTATAATGTAGGATGAATAAATTGGTTGCAACTCAAAGGTTGTTGATCCATGGCATTGAAACTATGTTGCAAATCCACACAGTAACTTCATGCTACAACTCAGCATTGTAACTCTTTCGCTACTAGTCCACGGGTCACATGAATAATTTATTCGAAGTGGAAGATACGCATGAAAGGGGTTTGAATTCAGTGCATCTCAATTCATCTATAGAATATAGGGAAAAAGAGGGAGGAAGAACCATGTGGAATTTCACCACAATTTTAAAGCTAGAGGTGATTGAGATCCTTTGATGTTGTATATTCCTCTATAGTTTCTAAATTTACTGGAATGAAAGAAGGATTTTAAACACTTTTATAGTCCCATTGGTCGTTCTATTTCATTTCTTCCCCTTCTGGATACAATTTCTAAATCTCATCAAATCAAAAGGATGTGTAACTATGTATTCTGATAGGAAGCACGGTTTCTGTAGTTGAGACAGGGCCAGGGATAATTTTAAGAACTCTCTCAAATTTATATGCATAATAAACGAGAGAATATCCCTGATATATGGGAAAATTCGAAGGTTGTTTATCAATAATATAATATGTATATATAATGTTTTGGATAATATTTCATTCTATTATAGAATATTGTAAAATATTTGCGAATATTTCATTGAATTATAAAACCTTATAACCTCTTGGTGAATCTTTTTCTAGGAAGACTCAACTTTTGATTCTGCAGATTACTAAGGTAGACTTACAATAGAAGAGCATATACCAAAGCTCAAATCTATTCTCTCTCGACTATACAAATGCATGAATGAGGAGATGAGGGATTTATTTATACATTTTAGAAGTAATATTCTACCACTCATGACTAAAGTTGTCGTTGAAACACAACTACACTAACTAGATTCGAGGAAAGTGGGGATTCCACTTTTTATGTTGTGCCCTAATAGTCCAATGGACATGTGGGGACCCAAATCTTTATACATTGACAAAATGATATATTTGAACAATTTACACTATGGAGTGATTATGGAAACCACAAACCATTATTACAACGTGGAGTCTTATCGATACCCACAACATTAATAGTGTATTTATTCCCAATTAGCTTATTTTCCAAACCACCCACTTTTAAGTTACTCTCTAAGAAAAAACATAACCTACCTATCTAGTTATAGATAAAGATACCAATTTTTCCTTTCTTTTGTTGATAATCAAAATCTTAATTATGTCATTTGATCTCGAATTTTTAGAGTTAATTAGAAAATTGAAAGGGTTATTAGCAATAATAACATACACTAAAAGAAATATAAATCGTGTTGATTGATCATCACGCATATCATTAGAACTACCCCATTAAAGACTACTTTTTCTTAGATAAACTAAGGTGGATTTGTGTCCATGTCCTTGAAATTTTCAAAAGCATGCAAAATGTTGTAGAATTGGTTTAGCACCGTCTTTGAATGGAAAGAGAAGATATCAAATAGAAGAATGTCTACATCTCAGGTCAAACATGGATTGCACATATTATATATAATCATAATGGAAATGAAGTATCATGTTCTAACTAATCATATATTCATCATACATAACTAGATCATTTATCGATGATGATAGTAATTACACATCAAAACAATTCACCGAAAAACATTTTACTTATCAATGACCCTTACAAGAAAAATGTCGTAAAACAAATACCAAACCCAAGAAATTTAAGTTACAAATAAAATTCACAAACTTGACAATACAAATAAAAAATATACTAGTCACAATCTTCTCAATACAAATAAAATAATCTACTAGAATTCTTTGGACAACTCTATAGGAAGATAGTGCCAAAATAATTACCATTCCACTATAGCCCCACCATTATAATCATTGTGCATTCATTTATATTACAAATGTCCCAAACATCAACAATAATAGACAAAAAACATGAACATACACACATTCATGAATGCCTTAGGTCCAATATCAATTGTAGAGAAAGATCCTAATAAAAGCATATTTTAAACAACGGGTTCAAATTTACTTCGAATAGATAAAAACCATGTGGCATCTCTCCATGAAGAGTAGCATCCACTAACAATTTATAAATGCCATTCGATGGTTTAAACATGACAAGGCATAAAAAAAATCATACATTTTGAGCTCTATAATGCCTTTGCAAAACCGATACTCCTAGGATAGATAAACAACCTAACAAATACAAATGAGACTTAAGAATCAAGACTAACCTAGAATTCAATAGGCCTTAAAAAGAATCCATGATAAGAAGCATAGTGTGCATTAATTATTGGATAGAAAGCATGATTTGAGTCTATATTCTATAATAAATTGTGTGCATGGTATGCCCCTTAAACACCTAAGATTTCGACAATGGAGATGTTGCATGAATATTAAAATCTAGAGAAAACAAAGAATGAAAATTGGATTCACATAGACCAGAACCTTTGTGATAATCTGCAGTAGGATCTGACAGCTGTAACAAGCCTCACACAAACTCTCAAGAAGTTGCAAAGAAGGAGAGAAGAATGCACTCAATAATCACTCATGAACACAAGAAATGGAGAATAGTAGTATCATACATCATATGTGAGCTTACACTGTGAAAACTGAATACAATAATACATCAACTATGTAGAGAATTCGAATTAACCAAGGAGGTCATTCGAATCATGCTCAAAGTCTAGCTTGGATAACATTGCAGACATCATCCAGTCAGTAGTATCAGTCATAAATGGTAATAGTCATTCAAGTGAGTCTAACTAAGTCTAACAAAACCATATGGGCACAAATCAGGAGATGGAGACTCCAAGTAGGGTGCATGAGTCTGTTAGAAGATTAAGTGGCACTCCAGAACTAGCTAACTAGAAGCTACAGGAAGCTACAATGAGCAATCAATTGAAGAACTACTCAATCAATGCACTAACTGACTGTCAGACTCCTGGTAGGTGAGATAAGGTGCTCTAACTGAATGATAACTAGTTGTAGGTGAGCAAAGGCGCACATGTCATGTAGAAGAGTAAAATAGGGTGCATTAGGTAGGTAGGAGGGCTACTGGGGGCTGAAGGCAGGTTCCAGGGAGATGAAAGTAGGCTCTAGGTGCTCGGAGGACCACCAAGATGATGCCTGGATGCATGCATTTTAATGCAAATGAATGTATATGACTGGATGCATGCACACATACAAATCTGAAAAATGATGGTAAGAATATTCCAACACCCCCTCTCAATCTATACTATGAGGTGATATGTGAAAACTGGAAAATAGGGCCTTGGTGACTGAGACCAAAGGTCACCGTGTACAAAAATATAATAAATAAATGAGGAAAGAGGGAAAACTCAGTGGGAAGAAATCCCTTCCTCAAAATAGACTGAAGGATGCTAATGTAGCATGTCATCACTCACCCCATAAGGAGGCAAGTGTCCTTCTTTTCCGAAGAAGGATCAATCGATCTGAAATGGTTCAGTAATGTGAGAAGGATGAAACCTTCCATTCTAAAAATATGATTTGGTTCTCTCTTGTCATGTGGATCACCAACCAAATCGCCGACATATCAGAGTGTAATGACTGCCCATCGAGGAAGAGGAGGATCATCAGGTTCTTGTTTAACTGGATCTCCCATTTGCTCATCTTCATCATCAGTTGCTAGACCTCAGGTTCTTGTGGACATGGATCTAGCATTCCCTTGTCATCATCTCCATCTTCAGATTCTGAATATGAAATCTCATGTGATGATGCTTCGCTCTCTTGATCATCAATCAAAGGAGGACTGGTAGGCAATCTATCTATTTCAATAGAAGGAGTATCATGGAGCGGCCACTCCTGAAACTGTACACTCTTTTCCAAGAATGTGGTCATGGTAGTAGGATCAAGTAGCTTGTAGGCCTTTGCATCCAACGCATAACCGATGATAATCGACTCTCTAGTTTGGGGATAAGGTCTCTCCTTTTGCCAGTTGGAATCCTTTCCCATGCTCTAGATCCAAACACTTTAAGATGAGATACATTATGTTTGTATCCCATCCATCCTTCAAAAGGAGTAATGTCATTGAGTCCTCTGTGAGGGACTCTATTCTCAAGATAGGAGGCACAACTAATGGATTTTTCCCAAAGACTAGGGTGCAACCCTTTCGACATTGGCATGCAAGTGGCCATTTCTTTCAATGTTCTATTCTTTCTTTCAGCTACACCATTCTGCTGTGGTGTATAGGGAATAGTATGTTGCATCTCAATTCCCTCTTCAACAAAAAAAATTTGAAACTAACCCTTTATGTACTCACCACCATTGTCAGTGCAAATGAATTTTGTCTTCCTATCTGAATATTTCTCTACATAAGACTTGAAAAAATTGAAGAATCCAAATACTTCTGATTTCAATCTAAGGAAATATAGCCAAGTGAATCTAGAATAATCATCAATAAAAGTGAGAACATACCTTGATTTTTTTAGAGACATATTTGGAAATGGACAAGCCACATCACTATGGATGATAACTAGAGGATGAGAGGCTCTCCTAGCCTTCCCCTTCTCAAATTTCTTCTCAGGATGCTTCCCCATCAAACAACCATGACAGTTTCCCTTGGAAAACTTGATCTTGGGCAGCCCATCAACCATCTCCTTTGCATGCATTTCATGCAAGTACTGGTAGCTAAGATGCCCAAATATTTCATGCCACAATCTACTTTATTCATTGCCATGAGTATGGAGAGATGATTGCTTTGAGAGAGGTAGGAAGTGTGAGAACTCATATAGTTTAGAGTTATGATTTGCAACTCCTTTTGCAATGATTTCACCTGAAACCATGTTTAATATCTCGACTTCATTTGGAGAAAACATCACTCTTTTGGGATCTCCAATATGAGTCATTTGATACACTGAAAGTAAATTTTCTATGAGAGAAGGAACATAAAGCACATCATAAAAGTAGCCATGGTCAAGATTGATTCTTTCAATCCCCTAAGAGGATACTTCTGAATCATTGCCCAACATGATGGAAGGGCCAGCTGAGCATTCGAAGTTGGAGAAGAGATCTTTAGAGGAAGAAATATGTCTTGAAGCTCCTGAACTTCTATGATTAATGAAGATTATGTTGATGCACTTGCCATGAGGGCATGGCATCTCTCTTTGTCCTCAGATATAGAAGGTTCAGTATCAATGTCTTTCTTCCTTGCACATACATGTATAGGGAGATTGTTATTCTAAAGTAACTGAGCCATCATGTCTATAGTCTTCTTCACACAAGAACTCTCAGGATGAAATCCCCAATGACAATATGTGCACTTGGATCTCTCTTTTTGAGATTTCTTGTTCTTCTTTGAATTCGAAGCTCCATCTGACTGATATGGAACATCTTTTGGATTTGTATCACTCTCTCTCTTTTCAGAAAATTTTTGCTTACCCTTTGCATTCACTCTTTTGGCCTCAGCAGTTGTAAGCGCCGAATCCAACATTGGTTTGATCATTCCCATGGAGATTAACTTCTCCTCCTCTTGTGTAAGAGATTGGATGAAGTCATCAAGTAAGGGAAACTTCCATTTTGGAATGGACATCTTAGCTGACTGAAATGTGGAGACAAAAATTGAAAGTTTGGCCCCAATTTGGAGAGAATGGCAAGAATGAGTTGTTTGTCTTCTTTCACTATCTCATATCTCTTCAATTGAGAAATCAAGATTTTGAACTTGGTTAAGAATGCATTGATGGATTCGAAGCTTTCAAGACTCAAAGAGATGAGTTCATTCTCCAATTATGACCTTTCAGATCATCTTTCTGTCCAAAGAGGGATTCGATAATGTCCCAAACCTCTTTTGGATATGTTAGATCGATGACATAGAAGTGAACATCTTCAGAAATTGAGAGAAGAAGTGAGCCTACTGCTTCATCAAGCCCATCCAAGCACTTGGATTTCTCTACTTCACTGAGTGGTTCGACAATAATTCCATTTAGTATCCTGGTGAAGCTCTTGGAACGCATGAAGAGAGCCATATTAGCTTTCCATTCAACATCGTTGGAAGAAGTGAGTTTTAAATCCATCTGAGTAGTGAAGGTCGAATTGAAGAGGAATTTGAATGGCTGAATAAACCTGCAAAACAAGAGTTTTGTTGATGGAGATTTTTTACACTTTGAATGAACACTACCTTAGGACACTAAGCACATATGACTAAGTCCTTCACACTTGGATAGAACTCACTCGATTGCACTAGTGAATTCAAGGTAATAGTGCCAAGATTTGTTGTGGAAACTCAGAGGCTTCTCGTGCTCAGTGAAAGATAGCTACTCAAAGAAATGTTGCAACTGCTGCAATGGCTCCAATTCGAATAGTTGTTGCAAGATCTGATACCATGTGATAATATGTAGTAGCATCTAATAGCTGTAACAAGCCTCACACAAGC